>OY720633.1:67619174-68819174 GCA_963169105.1 Ceriagrion tenellum
ATTTGGAGAATGAAGAAAATGTTGAGATGAGCCCGACGTTAGTATGACCTACTCTTTACATAATGCACGTTTAACGTCTAATCCGACGGACAAATAACTCTACTTGAATAGCTCCACTCCAGCGATCTCGAGTAGGAGTCATGTTTACCCTAACAAATCTCCATCACTGCCAGAATTTGAACCCGGATACCGGGAATACGGAGTCAGAGCTTACAGGCTGCCACAAAACCACAATCTGTTTAAAACTCAGTCTTCTCCAGTGCATTTTCTGTATAAATCAAACCAACACAATGGAGAATGTGAAACTTCAATTAATTCACACCATATCTCCCCTCAATTGAGAATAAATTCTTCCCCCACCGTTAGTAGGAGTCCTGTACGCGTAGGTCGATCAATAAGCGAAACTTTATTTTTAAAATGAGGCAAACAAACGCCAAAGCTCTTTCATTTAAGCACGTCAGCACCCTACCCTCCCCCCGGGGCGTTTGTGCATGCCACTGATCGTTTAAATACGGGGCGCAATATTGGATTAAGAGTAAATCGTTTGGCGTTCGCCACCCCGACGCCGCGCCCGGAGCTTCCGACGGCAAATCCGCATTTTAATCCCCGAAATAATTCCTCCGGCCCCCTTCCCAGAGCGTGCGCTTCATCGCGGGAGTTTTATCCCGCTTGGTCCCGTCACGGTTCTATTGCTTCCCCAGATTTTCCTAATTCACTGCATCCATTTTTGGGATCTCGCCATTCATTTGGTCCTTCATTTAAATTCCGTTTAATAATGATCGGGTGTGGGCGGCTCGCCGCAGCCGAGCAAGGTCACGGGAAGGACTCCAAGGGGCTGTTCTCCCATGAAGATGGTGCATCGCTGCTTATTTGCATGCGATAAGGAGTGTAAGCACGAAAAGCTGCAGAAATCGTATGTGTTACAAATCCACGTTCATTAAAATTCGTCGTCACGAAAATCTGTAAATGAGTGGAAAATGGCATTGCAGTAATACGTTATCAAATACTCCGCAGGCTTGAGGATTTTGTACGCAAATATTGCTACCGATAAAACGGTGCGCTAACTCATCCATATTTCTTTCCACTTTGTTATTACCACCCAGTAGCTGCTTTCAAACATTTCACCGCAAATAAAGTCGTATAATTCATAAAGAAGCTAAGCACTACGAGAATATTTATATTTCATCGAACGGCTGGAAAGCTCTCATTGTCGTTACTCGTTTCTTTGTCGAGTTTGAGTCCGAAGGTTACATAGCTGGCCGCACACACCAAGAAAAACGAGTTAAAATCAATCACAAGTTATAAATACGAAAGGATCAAAGCGAAAACGCTTAATGTAGCATTATATCAAGGTTCCTTCAAAATAAAGGTTCCGATAATTATAAGAATATTGGTGGGATATTTATCACTTTAAATATGCATAATATAATAAAGACAAAGCAACGTACATGGCATTTGTAGGTGTAGAGAAAGCATTTGACAACGTTACTTGGTATACACTTATCACAATATTAAAGAAGATAGGAGTGAAGTACAGAAATCGCAGAACCATCTATATAAAGATGAGAAACCTGTGATCAAGAGAGGAAGTAGGTATGAAGATGGAACAAGGAAGAAGGTTTTTTTTTTAACCTTAAGGTTGAAAACAACAAAATGAACTCTAATTTTAAAATGCGTCATTTGATCAGTTAGTCTGGTCATTTGGTCTTTCTTTTGGCTCAGTAGGGCAGTATAACAACGGCATAAGAGCGATTATATAATTCATCATCTTTTCTATATGACGATGACATCCTGTGCCACAGTTTTACCAGGAGCGGCTAATAATGGCGAAAAATGGAAGTAGTTCGCAGCACATACCATCGCCGTTTGATAAAGAATTATGGTCATAGCAACAACATTTATATAAATTTCCGACATTTACTTACCTTGACATAGCATCATCACGGCCGTCGCGTGGGTGGGGCGACCGAGGCGGTCGCCTCGGGCGCCGCGATCCGGGGGGGCGCCGCCGTGGGTTAAAATGTTTTTTTTTTGGCGTTTTTCTAACTTTATTTATAATGACTGTATTAGTTTCTGTCTCTGTGTTACACAGAGGATACATGGCTGAGTACGCTAACGTTCTGTACAGAGGTAACTGTGTGCACAAGCTTGTGAGGTCGGCCTCCAAGCGACAGTCCGCTCCGCACGACTTCTACAGCTGACCCGGCTCGGGCTCGCGCCCCCACTCCTCGCGGCTCGAATTCCCGCTCCTCCCGGCAAGCGCCCCCTCTCCCCCCCCGCTATGCCAACCCCTGCCGCGCCCCCCGCCTTTGCCGCACGGTTCTCAGTTCTCCCACTCGCTTTAAACAAACGATACGTGCCGGACGCTTTTTTCTACATACTATTTACACTTTGTTTTTGTGTTATCGTGACGGTTGACATAGGCAACATCATTGTTGTAACATTTTGTTCTTCCCTGTGTTACGAGCTTCATGCAATACTAAACGATGTTGTGAATTGCTCAGTGATTTTTGAAATACTCACTTGCACTATATCGAAAAAATGGTCAGTGGCGCAAAGAAGAAAACTGAATAAGGAAAGTGAGTTAGCAACTGAGGCTTTTTTAAGTAAAGTGCCGAAAGTAACTAACTATTTTAAAATTAGAACAACACAGAATGTTTCCGTGGATGAGACTAGTACGTCTACACCTAGCTGTTCCTCCTCACAAAGCGGCAGTCAAGAGGCCAAAGACCCTGAATTTGTACCTGTACCTTCTACGGTTGATACAGCGACGAATGATCTTGTTAGTGAGCATGGTAATACAACAGTGATTGAACTGTCAACAAACACTGAAACTGATTTTATTTCCAAAACAGAACAGGCGCCGATTATCACTTCAGATCCGGCAACATGGCCAGCGCATATTATGCAGATTCAGCGAGATGAGCTTATTTTAAAAGGACCGAGTGAGATTCTAAAGAAGACCATCATTACCCAAGAAATCACGAAAATAGACACTTTTCATACCAATTTCGGTATCGTTTTTTGGAGAATGGAGAAAAAGTATCAAGACGATGGTTGATTTACTCTGAAAAATCAGATTCTGTCTATTGTTTCTGCTGTAGATTGTTTGATCACTCATCGAAGTCACATTTCGGTCTTGCAATGGGTTTTAACAACTGGAAAAATTGGGCAGACCGTTTAAAATCCCATGAACTGTCTCCAGACCATTTCAAAAATATGGCTACATGGTTTGAGGCAGAGAAAAGAATCAAAGGGGACACGTCAATCAACCAGCACATCATAAAGCAAATTGAATCTGAAGCTCAGCGTTCAGAAGAGGTATTGCGGCGGTTAGTGGAAATTATATTATACCTTGCAGAGCACAACATGGCTTTTCGTGGGTCATCTTCTAAAGTGTTCACAAAGAGTAATGGAAACTTCCTTGGACTTGTGCAACTGTTAGGAAAGTTTGATAGTGTGCTAATGGAACATTTGAGACGTATAACCAACAAAGAAACACAGTTTCATTTATTGAGTGTATCGATACAAAATGAGCTGATAACTCTACTTGGTGACTCTGTCAAGCAAAGTATCTTAGTGAAAGTAAAAGAAGCCAGATATTTTTCCGTAATCCTTGACTGCACTCCAGATATAAGTCACAAGGAGCAAGTTTCTCTGACTATTCGCTACGTTGCTGAAGATTATGATGGGAAAATCAAAGTGGAAGAAAGCTTTATAGCCTACCGAGTTGCCGAAGATACTACTGGAGAAGCTCTCGCTGACTTGCTGTTCAAAGAGATTGAAGAGTGTGGTTTGAACATGACGAACTGTCGCGGCCAAGGCTATGACCACGGCGCCAACATGGCAGGTGTACATAAAGGTGTTCAAGCCCGTGTACTTGAAAGATTCCCTTTGGCTGTGTTTATTCCTTGTGGGTGTCATAGCTTAAATCTAGTTTTTGCTGATGGAGCAAAATCGTCAGTTAAATCTACGTCTTTATTTGGTATTTTGCAACGCCTCTTCACCATCTTCTCTAGCTCAACGAAGCGCTGGTGTATAATAAGCGACCATACTAAAGCACTAACATTAAAGCAAGTGTGTGAAACGCGTTGGGAATCTCGCATTAGTGCTGTTCAGGCTGTTAGACACCATATGTGGAAGTTGGAGATGCATTGATCGAGCTAAGTGATAAAGTTGATGACCCCAAAACAGCCTCTGAAGCACAATCTTTAACTAATCAGATGGAAGACTTCTCCTTCATTGTAACTATGATATTATGGAATGATATTCTGTTTGAAGTGAATTTGATCAGCAAGAGCATTCAAGGAAAAGATGTGGACATTAGTGAATGCTCAGAGAAGTTCGACAAGTGTTTGGAGTTTTTAAAACGATTTAGAGAATATGGCTATGCGGACGCAGTAATCTCTGCTAAGGAAATAGCTGTTAATCTTGATATTGAGCCAATTTTCCCTGAGAAAAGGATTCGCAAACAAAAGTTTGTTTTTTCATATGAATCTTCTGAAGAAGTTCAATCGTCGCCAGAAGACACCTTTAAGAGAGAAGTATTTTACTCGTTAGTTGACAACGTTTTAAGTTCACTTCAGAAGAGGTCAACTGCACTGAAAGATCATCAAAAAGTGTGGGGATTTTTGGGTAATGTTGCTCAACTCCCAGAAAAAGAAAATCTAAAACAAAGTTGCTTAGACCTTGAACGTCACTTAACAGACAAAACAACCAAAGTGTCTGATATTAAAGGAATTGAACTATACCACGAACTCTTACATATAAGCTCAATTTTAGATCATGGCAACAACCAAGTACAAGTCACACCAAAAGAAGTCTTGTGTATGATCAAAAACACAAACAGTAAAGATTTGTTCACAAACTTGTGGGTCTCTTTAAGAGTGTTACTAACAATCCCCGTGACAGTTGCTAGTGCCGAACGAAGCTTTAGTAAACTTAAGCTTATAAAAACATATCTGCGATCTACAATGGCGCAGGAAAGGTTAAACTCTCTCGCCATTCTGGCAATAGAAAATGACGTTACAAAAAAATTAGACTTTAAAGAAATTTTAAAACAATTTGCTCATGCAAAGGCCAGGCGAATGCCTTTCAATGTTTAGGCCTACCTAACTCGTGTGTGTTTGTAAATAGACTACCAAAAATGAAAACCAAAGACAAAACAAGTGACAAACCAAAGACAAAAGACTGTGAAAAATAAATCAGTATTTGTATATAATTTATTTAGTGGAGGGTGGGTGGTCCGTGATGTTGTTATTTATAATAACAGCTGCCGGTTTTTCCAGTCTGGAACACGGCGGGTCCATAGGTGGTGGATAATGGAATGGCTCTAAAGAGTTAGGGTACTATCCCCCCGAACCAAAACTGGAACGAACAAATTTACCAGGTTTTACCCGGGAACATAATTACAAATCCTAAGTGTTTTCAGCGCGCTATCGGTTCGAGTCCTACCGAGTATCGGCAGAAACCCCCGACCGCTCGGTTCGGGTCCAAACTGAGTATCGGCGAAAGCGCCCGATCGCTTTCACCTCTGTAGGGGGGGGGGGGGGCGCCGAACAAAGTCTTGCCTTGGGCGCCTTCGAACCACGCGACGGCCCTGAGTATCATTAATCCGTTATTACACCCCACTACATAAATATGATAGTAAAATGCTTCGATCAGAAGAAATGATATCCTGTCTTCTTTTGCAGTAAAGGAAAAGCGTTATCGTACGCATCCTCTACCTCAATCGTCAAACCATATCTACCTTTGAAAATAAATGTTTTACAGCAGGATGAATAATAACCCGATATGCTTGCGGTGGCTTATGTATACTTGAAATCCTGTCAATAATTCTCATGATATCAAACTTTCCCCGCTGGGAACTTCTCAAAATGTTTAAAGGCAATATTAAGACAGTAAAAATTGAATTTGTTGACGGACGTGATTTTTTTCAAGATAAAAAAAAACCTTGAGGATTAAAAAAAACCTTCTTCCTTCTTCCATCTTCATACCTACTTCCTCTCTTGATCACTCTTCCTTTATCACAGGTTTCTCATCTTTATATAACTCCCATATGGTTCCGCGATTTCTGTACTTCACTCCTATCTTCTTTAATATTGTGATAAGTGTATACCAATTAACGTTGTCAAATGCTTTCTTAATGTATTTTTTACTTTGCATGAACGGGATCTTAAAGCAGATGTAACTTCGAATAATAATGGATACTGAAATAAAATGAAACAGAAGTCAATGCACGTTAAATGAAGCTAGATTGCCTAATTGGTAATCCGAATACCAATATCGTGATATCATTCAACCAAGCCACGAGAGATTAGTTACACTTAGGGCCAATAACCTCCTTAGTCCCAAGACATATCCAGCATTATTTTTGGAAAATTCTTCTTATTTACGTGTTGCGTTGTAAGCCATGTTTGCAGAGTTAATTTCTCTGCCAATCAAGCTTCTTTATGATGCTGCCACTTATCAGCAAGTGGCATTGCCAATATTTTGGGTTGCTGAACGGGTAAAAATTCAAACGTCTGTGTATTGTATACAATACGCCAGGACCGAGGAGGATAACAGCCTAACCACGGGGCTTAAAACAGGGCATCCGACTGTGGGCCAAGACTTATATTTACGCCGTTTAAATCGTAGCTCCCTCACTGAATGCTTATTCATGGAGGAGTATATGGCGATTCAGATCGAGCGATAACAGTGGAAACGACAGATATCCCTTTCTACAAGGATGCAGAAGAAGGTGAGGAAATTAAAAATGTGTATATAGAAACATATTACCTTTTGAGATTCCGCAAGGAAACAAGGCAGAGAATTTAAGGAAAATATCAATGGAAAATAGAAGGAAAAGTAGTTAGAAGGGAGCAAGGGAGACGAATGAAACGTAATGACGAAAGGTCTGAATGTCACTGTTTTTTGATAGGCTAAAACAATACTCGGCTTGAAGTTCCCGGTTGAAATTCTTCCTGGTTACACGATCAGCAGCTCTTGGAATAGAATTCTGAGAAGAATTCAGAACGCCAGAGCTAAGTCCCCGCTGGTCAACGGTCCTCCACCACAACAATCGGGGCTCGACCAATCCCGCCCCGCCTAGCGCCAAATTAAACGGTCTTTTCAAGCTCGCATCAGTAGCCTTGAGAATGGGTAACGAGTCGGAACACGAAACGTCGGCTGCCGATGAATATCTTACCCGGTGGCGAGCCCGAGAAATTTTCACAAATATTAGACATTTTCTCAGTGCATCGCATTCTATGCGGTTATTAAAAAATTAACATCTACCGCGTCGGCCTGAAACTTTTCATTTGGACTTTTTAGATAATAAAATTCCAATGTGTAGCCATCGTGTCTCTAGCTGCTCCTAACAGAGTCAATCCATTACACTAGCACTCAATGCTTACTCGCCGCAATTTAAAACACGATCTATAACTTTCTTCTTCCTCTATTTTTCTTTATTTCCCGTGTTTTGCTCACTTTACACATTTCGTTGTGTGCACAGAGCTCCAGAGACTTCCAGCTGTTTGCCGAGGATCGAAGAAACGTCAATACAACAACGACGCGTATTACAATTCGGTTTTGAAGGCTTGAATTGTGCCCTAGGGACGCGTTCATAGGACAGAGAGAATACTCGGGTGAAAGCAGAGACGTAGAGACATGATTCGTTAGCGGTTTGATGCTCGTTATCAATCAATTTTGGCATCCTATAACTCAACTCGACTTAAAGAGATCTCAAAAGAGTATTAGTCACTTAATTAGCTACATCGTGAATAATAAAAATGTTGCATCAAAGAACTGCGTTACATTCTTGAGCACCTCTCGACGATACAATTATCAAATTATTCAGGGGGAATTACTGTCTCATTTCAATAAAAATACGTACATCCACCTCGCAGAATATTAGCATAATACTATTACACAGATTATGGATTCAGCTGCACTTTTAAATTTGGCACTAAATATTTTAGACCATAGATGAATGAATTAAAGAACAAATGAGCCCTTTTGGATCAATTTTTCTTTTATTTATTTAGCCAAATGAACGATGAGGGTGTAGATATCCAATGAAAAGACAACTCCAGGGTAGAGAGAATAGTGCAGGGAAGAACGCATAGAACACGAGAATTTTATGAGGGTGTATTTTAAAAGTGACGCATATAGAGAACAGCATCCCAGTACTACCTGCGAAAGCTTTGGGCAAAATATATAGTGATACTCAAACAAATAAAATTATGTAGGGGGTAATGGAAAACCACATATCAACGGCCGCAGAATATGTAACTTTTCATTAAATTATGAGGTGATATCACTTGCACAAGTAAAGTATTGTCGAAACAAGAAGAGCCTCCTATATCACTTCTTCGATTTTATCAAAAATGATGGTTCAAAAAAGTTCAGTGGTAAAGCTTCACCCTTCGGAAAAGCTACTTCTTGTCTTACTCATCGAAAAATTCCAAAATGGGACCCAATATGCTTTGTACGAACATCACGTAATTCCTTCGATTCTTACAGACCAACGCGGTCAAATCATCTTTGGATTTTCTCCACCAGGACCACACGGAGAACAAAGAGTTTCGGAACTAAGTAGAGAAGATTTAATTCAATAAGACCAAAAAACAGGAGAAGATCCAAATCAAATTGAAGGAAACCCCCTCCACTTTCTCTTACCCTTCACACCATTCCGCTGACCATAAGGAAGAGGAAGTTAGGAAAAGACAGCTATATATTGCTGCCTCCCAAGAGTGCATGAGACTTCAGAACTGGGTCCTTATGCCGTTTTACAAGCGGTACTTGATGTAATCTGATGCAAGTTTGGATGAGCATTGAAAATGGTATCTTTTAAAGCGGTGTATTAAAGTATGCATGCATATATGCACAAACGACAAATGGGAAAAGAACCCCTGGTCTAATTCTGTTTCCACCTTCTCGCAATTTCTGTACATCAAACAGTGTCCATAAAAATCTCGTGTAACTTGGCATAAGGATAATACTAACAAATGTAATCTCATGACAATAGACGGCTAATTTTTATAACACGCTAAGCAAAGAAGATATAGTCAAATGTAATTTTGTTCTTTCCACATAAAACCAAAGAAAGGGATCTAGATTAATCAAAAAATTCGGCCCATTTCCGACACGTAACTCAAGTCCATGGCAAGGAATACAAGCTGCCTGGCCACCGCTACAAAAGCTTCTATGAATCAAAATGAATTATCCTTCACGTCCAGGATTATAATGGTGGTGAAGGACCCCTCATATGCACGCAATCTTGCGAGTGAAGACTATGAGGATTTTCCATTAGGTCTCGTATGGCCAGTAAGTCGGTCTGCCGACGTTTCGATAACTGGCTTGCCCATGATCACTGGTTGGTTGTGTACTGAGTCAATTTCTGTCACCTTTCTTTTTTTCTCGGCTAAAGTAAGATGCCTCCAATTTTTCCCGTTTCACCTACGTTTTCCGGAGCATGGGTCGCCTCACTTCGATGGTTGTGCGACCCATGTTGCGGATTATGTTTCTTTTTCCATTCGGATTCCCATCGCATCCTTTATCAAGCAGTTTCAATAGTCTTGGTATAGTCTCGAAGCATTAACATCGCTGAATGAAATGAGATCAAGCCAAGGCTGTCTTTTACTTCCGCTGACTTTTCCGGATATTCGAGCCAAGCACACTCATTGTGGTTCTTGATTCTAGTTTCAATGTATAGTGAATTCAGTAAAACTTTAAATGGAATGGATATACAATTTCATAAAGACCGAAGAACATCAGCAGTAATGCCCAATCTCTGCCAAAAAACAAGCCCAAATGAAGCACTAGCAAACACTGAAGATCACGGACGACACGTATTCCATTTCAACGTAAATTAAAACGCAACAATCTCAGAAGACAGTTAAAAGTGTACCTTAGTTTGAAGTCGTCAGTAAGTCAGGATTTATAATTTTTAAAACGAGGTCAAATATTGTTCACGTGGTTTGTGAAACATTATGGTGCAAGGAATGGCTCAGCAGAAGTCGATCATTTTTATTTAAAGAAACTCACACGAAAGAATTGGTTCATCCAAACAGATCTGTGAATCAGATAAAATACTAAGCAATAAATAAGCGAAAAAGATCTTCAATCGACAGAGTCCACTATTCGATTATTGCTGCTGGGCTGCGAAATCCACCCACTTGGAAAATTTTACTGAAAGACTTGGCGCACAAATCGTCTCGGGGAATCCCAAGTGAATCAGATAAAGCAACTACGCGGTGTCCTCTTTGTGAGAACATGAAATATATATCTGGATATTGAGTGTTTAATCAATGTGAGGCGGCGGCGGGTGTTTGCGGGTAAGATCTTCAATCAACAGAAGGAAATGATACATTCGAGATGAATAAGATCGAACCGCTTGTCATGAAATTAAATTACGACGACTGAAAATAACTGATCGAACACGCAAGGTTTGAGCTAATAATCGAAAATATGATACCGAATCGATAACGACCAACCGCGAAGCAAGCATATATGCGCTCTAGCCTAAAACTCTCCAAACTCAAGAGATATGATGTAAACTGCGTCGTCGCATTAAACATCTCTAGGTTTCCAATGTGTCTTTTTTCTGATTAGGTGAAGCATAATCTATACATACAATTGCGTAGTTATTTCAAACATTTTTTCCCAAGTAAGATCAGCCATATTATAAAAAATGGGCCCTACCCACTCTTGTACGGCAGAATTCGCATACATCTAGTCGCCTACTACCACTAACTGGCTGCAAGGACGAATGGCAAGGACTGTGAGGGAGCCAGCCATTAAGAAGAAATGTATTAGATAGAAAAGAAGAAAGGTGATAGGAACCGGGAGAGGTAAGGGGTTTTACGTTTTGTGAACAAATGTGAGTTTAGAAAAAGTTATATAAAAATATCTCGAAAGAGTCTAACAAACTGAAAAAGTAATCCTTCACTCCAAGAAACCTTTAAAAATTTATTTTAATGACATGTATTCCGATATTTAGAGTGATAGCCACAGAAAATTTATGAACAGCAGGCGTAAAACTCGGCTCCACTCACCAGGAAAGTGTGTTTAATCTATGTCTATCGGTGGTACACCGTCAAAGAATGCATCGCAGGCTTAAAAAGATTCGACCATTTTAATGCTTTTTAAATGTCTTAAATATTTCCCAATCATCTCTCATATTTTTAATCAATAGTTGACGTAGTGCTTGCGTTTGATATAAAATGTCACCGCTGCTTTGAAATAAATCTCCGTGGAAAATGCCTCACCCTATTAATCAGTGTGTCCGATCTCAGGGTCGATTGGCCTCAGTCTTGAACGTAAAAAAGCAATCGGTCACCTGTTCGTGGCAGTTTCCTGAGTTCCAGTGAGGTAAGAAGGGAAGGGACTGAGGGATAATAGAGTTCGGACTTGATATGAAATGTCTTTCTAGGAGAGGGGAAGGGAAATGAAGCCTCGAGCTCACTTCATCAGTGGTCATGAGGCAACAAGGTGCTGTACTGTTCACGACAAGTGGCCCAATCATCATCAGTCCGTGAATTAACAGAATTATGACAGCTATTATTTAATGGAGAATGTTGAAATGACTGCATTGGAAAAATTTTCATACAACGACTTGTGGAATTCCTTCAGCCCTTCAACTACAAAGAGCATCAATGTTATCATTTTATCCCCAAACAGCGTGGTTTCCGTCAGAATCAGAGCCGAGAGAGTGAGACATATAGCATAATGAGTCAACGTAGACAATTATAATGAATTCCAAATCGGAGTACAACACTTATGTCGAAAAGAATATTAATTTAGACCAGCACCATGTGACAATACCTTTATCCAAATTTTTCTTGATATATATTTTTATGAAACACTAGTTTGCGTTTACGGCCATTAGAGGTCATCGTAACGACCAAAAGTTTAGGAAACAGTAAAATATTAATATATAATAAAATAAATCAGTTTGAGAAAAAATACTCATCACAGCGTTTAAGACTAGATCCCCGCGATAGAATGGGGGAAGCAGCCAATCTTAGGATTGAATGACTAATGATGATGATGGAGTCCCCAACCCAGGACATACACATCACCCATGCCCAAGATAAAGTTTATACTCCCAACCTATGGCGTCAAGCTTTTATATACTCAACAATGAACGCTAAATGAGATGCCCAAATCAATTAAAGCCCTTTCCCAGCTCGCTCAGAGAGAAGGGAAATTGGTTACAATGCTCATTAACTCAATATCAGAGTTACCTTCTGCCCCTCTGGAATTCACCCTGAAGACGATGAGGAGTACGTTCTTAATGAGAGATCTCCACGCTAATTAATGCTAATGAGCAGTTTTATAGCGTCATTAAAAAAACTGCTTTCAATAATGCTTTTCCATAATTATTGCTAAACAAAATAAGGCACTAAGTACGATCATTACACCTTGAAAAAACATAATACAAATGCTTTCCCCAACATGATCCAGATGTAGTGGAATATTCGGTTTAAAAATTTATTTTGCCTTAAAAAACTCTGATCCCAAAATATCTTAAGAGTAAAGACACTTTCATTTTACTATGATTAAATTTCCAGCAAAAAAGGCCTGTTAGAGGTTTATGTTTTCCGAATAGACAATGGATCAACAGCTAAGGTTGGTTATGTATTTCTTTAGTCGACATTTTATTTCTTGGAAAAGACGCGCTCAGCGTAATTCTGTGAAAAATAAGAGCAAAAATATCAGTCCACTGGACTGGATTTAGAACCCAGAACCCTTGGTATCATGACGAGTGCTCTAAACAGTGAGCCACGCTAACGTTTTCTTACACAGAGGATTTACTTGTTCGGCAGTTCTTTGACTGCGGCTTCCGCAAATATGATAGATGCACAAGGCAAAAAATACTTTTTCTATAAAAATATCATCGTTTTACAGTTAAATATATGAAAAAATCTCTCGACTGGTAGCGGTTTGAGATGGTTTGAGAAAGACATAATTTCACGTATAATTCATTGAATAATGCCTCATTATAAAGAAATATATCTCACCATTCACAATACCAAAATATTAGGCACTTACCACACTGCTTTTCGAGGTGTGCATTTTACAAAAAAAAAGTCATTTTACACGGGAAATGGTACAAATAAGCACTCCAGAGAATTTTTATTTTAAACAAGGCGCATTTCTAGCATCTAAATCCCGTCATAGATTCAATAGGATGTCATTTGATTTAACTTTCAGCTAATTTTTCAAAATAAATTGATTACTTACCGCTGTATTTTTTATAGAATTGCAAAAATATCTGAAGGAAGGAATGGAAAAAATCTATACATGGGATGGGGCATTTTTAGCTTACGGATGAAAAAGTGAGTCGTGTTTAAGGCTTATATAGTTTATTACTGAGAATATGAGTCATATATCACAGTGTTTTTGCGCAAAAATTTGTCAATATTTAATAAACCTTCTTGCATCTTCAGAGTTTAAAAAATAGACTACGGTCCGTATTTTGAACAAGGAAAAATCTTGCGAAAACTACTTAAGTCCCAGGTCATTTCAATTTCCATTGGTGAAAATATTAACTCATAAAGACACAATTTCAAAGACGTTTTCAAATAGAGGGCTTGATTCTTTTTCTATCCAGACGTAACAAAAATGACTTTTGCTCAACTTTACGGCGAACCCTTGGACATAAAATGTACCTCACTGCCAAACCAAGCAGAAAAGAGAGAAGGAGGAAATTCGGCAGAACCAAAATTTTGAGTTCATTCCTGAAAGAGCGTCGATGCGAGAAACTAGAATCTAGTCGGGATGCGAGAGACAGGTCAGAGGGCGCGAGTGGTTGAGAAGTGGGACAGAGGATATCCACGCTGAGAAGGCAGTCACCGGAGAGAATATGGCCGAGGCAAAAGGGAATAAGTAGACCCGAACTCGAACTAGGTACGGTATGAGACATCCATGGCTCACTTTACACTCGATGCGGCGACGGTGAGATGAAACTTTGCACAAAAAATCAAATATGAGCGCTTCTGACTTCACCGTCGAATGAACGCGCGTCGCTCCAGGCGTTTGATGGCAATATGCGACAAAAACATACAAAGAGTACAGAAGACTGAACCGAGCATATCAAAACCCATCGTCTGAATTTAATGTGCTGACATTTACCATAAGAATCGGGAAATGAAAACGGCCATTTCAACGTCTCTCAAAGCTACTGACGCATCACCATGAAGTAAAAACGAAAATTTCACGGCATGTAGTTTCGAGAAATCACACTTTTGTAAGTTTTCCCAAAAAGGTTCTCACAAATTGAGAACATGACCTTTTCACTCATTTAGAACACTAGTCCTGCAAATAAGGTAGGTATGTTTGAATAGACATCAGTCGAACAAAACCTCTCCAACAATGCACTTGTTCACATCCACTCCATTTACTATACCTTTATTCCACTGCTATAACCTATCCCCACTTGATCACATCTATAATTCATGTCGTTTACTTCTAACTGCCACAACAATCAATCATTCTTCCCGCGCAACATTTAAGGAAAAATATATAAGGGCAAAGCCAGCAACTAAAACGTTAATATTAAAGGCACGAATAGAAGCCTTATAGGGCGGGGATGTGGATAAATTGAAATATATACAGGTAACGAAAAAATGCTAGTACATTAAATGTATACTTCCTTCTGCGACCACACAAACTGTAATAGGTTATCAGCCTCGCCAACATTTTTATGACGTCTTCCATTGTCTTCCATCGCCCCTTGTAAGCTCCCAATCTTTATTACGTCTTCATGGAAATGGTCCCATCACCTCAATCAAGGTCTTTCCAATAGTATTTTTTCTTCAGGTGTCCCGTTTATCCAAGAAAACTAAGTTGAATATTTATAAGGCTGAAATACAACAACTTTCATTCTGCGGTTTAGAAATATGGGCTTTAATCAATTAAATTGAGAAGAAACATTTTGTATTTGAAAATAAGGTTCTGAGGACAATAATAGGACCAGTAAAAGACGGTGAAGTTTTGCGCTTTAGAACAAGCAAATAACTAAGAGAACTATTTCCATATTCTTATATTATATCTCTAATCAAATCAAGGTGTCTGAGATGGGCCGGCCACGTCTACACCCGAGAAGAAGAATCTATGCTGAAAGCAATTTAATATATAAAGCATAAAAGAATTTAATAAACTCAGCACAGACTCGACTGTCTCTATGATTTGATAATCTCTATGAAAACGTTTTCTCGAGCAAAGGTTTAGTGACATTATGAGACTCTTGAGATTGAGAATCCGATACTATTCCCTTCATTAATGCAATTCTGTCTTTAGAGCCTTATTTTGGAGTTGGTCTCACATTTTCCCCTAAATAAAAATATGCACAAACTCACCTAAGTTAATTTACTCATTATGACTGCGGTTGGTTATTCAGATTCGTCCCTTGAAACATGTCTGTTTGTAAATGAGTCCACTCGCATTTTCCAGAAGAAGGTTACCTTCAGCTAAAATAAATTTACGCCCGCGGCGAAAAGTAACCTTATACCTTAACTTAGAGGCCACCTGCTTTTGCACGATAATGTCATCAATTTCAAGCTGGACATTTATTTTACACTCTTTGTTTGAAGGTTTTCGCAGCGACTCTTTACTATATTCAATACCCCACATAACTTTAATATTAATTTTACGCTTTCAAACTCCTCTTCGAATGGAATGCAGCGGCCGGCTCGGGTTCATCTTATCTTCGCCTCGGGTTCATCTGAGAAATACAGGATTGACTAGTTCACACATTTTTGATACATCACCGCCAGACAAAGGTTGCTCCCATTTGAGCTGATTTTTTTTTGCAGTTTCAAGGAATAGACTGCAAATATATGCACGTGCTTCGGCACCATGCTTGTGCACTAATTGGTATAGCTAGACATAGATGTGAGTTCCTTTGGCTATAATTATTGTTTTATGTTTCATATATCATTAATCTATTTATAAAAGTTAGTAAATAGATAGTCCTTTATGGCATTTAATAGTGCTGAGAATTATAATAAACATAGTTATAATAAATACTTTTAGCACTGTAAAACAGTAACTCTCATTAACTCGCTTCTCTTTGGAAATATTTATTGAAATAGATCTGTATGCAAATGCTTTGGATACACAAATCATCTATGCGCGTGAATCCCTCTGCCGGCTTAATTTTTTTATTCATTCACTAAAATGTCAAAGGGACATAAAAATGAATTACAACTAAGTGTATTTTAAAGGATCTTAAGCATAAATATCACAGGATGATGCAGTGAAAGCATCCATTGCCATAGACCATTAGCCGTTAATGTAAAAGAGTTAAAAATTAAGATACGGAAGAGGGAAAGGAATACAAAACCGTACAAATATGCCGCCGGCAGTGAAAGAAGCGACCACTTTTTGCACACCGTGAAAATACCGAGCGCAAACATTCCATTTTGATTAAACTTCATTAATTCATTAAAATTCACGAAGAAATTAATCGCAACGTATTCTCTTTGGAATAACACCGCTTTTAGGAACAATAACAACATTTTCCGCTTAAAAAAAAAACCTCACTTCGCAGCTCTTCGACAATTACTTAATTACTTCGACAATCACACTCTCGTTCCCTTTTCGCAATTACGATGAGCATTTAAAAATATTCGTCATTGCTTTTATTCACAACGTAAATGGTATGACGAGGGGCGGTACGCTATATATCAATTAAAATGAAGAGAGTATAGCTGGATGGCGACGCAATAGTCATGCACAACAGATGGCTCCCAAAAAACACCCCCAGGGAGTCAACTGCAAGAGATACCGAGAAAATCTCCAATTTTGCTCCGATAATTGCAGCACTATCGGGAGCTGAATTTGCAAAACAAGAACAAAAAAGTACACTCACTCTTTCCGCTGACCGATGCAGAATTATTGCTTGACACTATCGTACTAAATTAGATTGTTCCCCGCGCGCATCACTATGGAACATGGATTTGGAAGGGGGCTGTTGACGGTCAACGGGATACTTTCACCTTGAACGAGAAAACAAACAGAAATATCGATGAAAAATAGATATATGGCAAGGAAGAGAAAATGAAGCATGGCTGAACACACTACGGACACAATTAACTCGCAATTAGTGATAGATGAGGAAAGAGAAGAGCAATTAAAAACGGAAAAATGCTTTAGCCCGATAAGTAAGCCTGAAATAGAGGCGCAGAAAAGACGACAATGGATGTAGTGGAAAGCAGAAAACAGCGGGTGGAATATTCTTCAAGAACAATCAGAAAAAAATAAAGAAATCTATCTTTTAACAGGTTTCTTCCTGAAGACAACAAAGAACGAATTTTCAGCGGTTCCATTTCATTTGACATTTTAGATAGGATAAAAAACTTTCAGATGAGCTTCCTCATATCCGCATTTTCAGTATTAAAACCATTTCCTTACTCCTCACTAATTGCATTCACGCACGAAAACACTCCCATAGTCAGAATTTTACAAACTTATGACACCAGCTTCAGCCAGGCAAATATTGGTCAGAGTAGGATAAATTTCATCACGCGCATCTAAGTACAAGCCAAGGACACTCTACAGTTTCAGGCTTCACTTCGTGGAAGTTAATAGTATCCATATTTAAAGAATACAATTTTGTACTTTTCCACATAATTTATTTTTTGTGGAACGACGCGTTTCACCGACTTGCGGCATCATCAGGTACAAAGATTCAGTCCAAACAGTACAGATATATATACAGCTATAACCCGTGTATTCCTTTTCCATTCCCACGCCCACACCCTCCCTTCACCCCTCCCCTTCCTTCTACCTTTTGTGTATATACCTATACTATTTGGACTGAATTTTTGTACCTGATGGTGCCGCAAGTCGGTGAAACGCGTCGTACCACAAAAAATAAATTCTGTGGAAAAGTAAATAAATGTATTCTTTAAATATGAACACGCCAGGTGTAAATGTTCCATCTCACTCATCACAAAACGCTCTTATGGCAGCAGTTAACTTAGCGATCATGTCCTAGAAATTTATCACTTCATCCTTGCAGGTGAACGTTCCCAGTTAAATCAATATTATCAGGCAATCCACAAGCCAATTCAATGGGCTATAATTCACAGACCCCTTTGAAATCGTTTCCCATCAAAATATTTCAGAAAAACCAAAAACCTCAACCACACCCCACCCTTGATCAACTATTTCGCGGATCCTTTCCTATATCAATATTCTCCCAACCTCTCCTATTTCTCCCAACATTGAAGACTAACAAAAAACTAAGCATAACACTCCCGGAATAATGTTTTACTTTATCATTCCGCAAGTCGGCGAAAGGCATTTTAAAAATTCGAAAAATTGTTAGCAAAGAAGTAGTGTGTTTTTTCCATTATAAAATACTATGTGCTTCTACGAAGTGAAGCCTGGTAATTATAATTCAAGATTAGCAGTAATTAGCTATGGAAAAAAATTACACCTAACAGTCTCATCTTACTATTTTTTGGAGATTTTGATCTCTTTTATACGTACCTTCCCCACGTAGAATATCCTCTCCGAATTCAGTGTTAGGTTGTCAATGTCACAAAAAGAATCAGGGGTCCATAAAATTAGGTTCTTAGACTGTTTTTTGTCAATATAGGTAACAGATAAGACCATTAAACAAAAGACAATACAGGCATGAACTGCAATTGATAAAAGTAGCGTATATCCTTAATTGCTAACCCTAACACAAAACAGATTTAATTGTAATAAAACATAATCGTTTGGAGAACCATAAATGATTCAAGGTATGTCTTACGATTCTAAATTATTATTATTTGCAAAGTTTTTACACACTAATCTTTCTCAAGAAAACAACTCGGTCTCACATCAATTCTCTCATCTACTCTTATTTTTTTAATCGGCATCAGTGAAGGTATAAAGCTCCAATACTTATGAAACTTGACTTGGGTCAAACTACCGCGGGCCGCAAGTAAATACTTGGCGGAGTTAACAACATCGCGCCGAGATAGACGATCAAAACTGCACAAATATGGAAAGGCAGACTTGTTTGTCTTTATATCCCAGAATTAATGGCAATTTTCATGCCATCTTTGACAGACATAAATGCAGTTTTAGGCAAAAAGGGCTGCCCCTATGGATAATTCAGCGCAAAAATAAAATAACTGAAATGCTTAGGTGCTAGCATAAAACTTTTTATAATTAAAATAACGCGAAATAAATAGGTTTGGACCAGGTGACCGAATGCCGACCACAGTGAAAAATTCATAAACTGATGCAAAAGAGCACGATGCCATAAAGTCAATGCAGAACTTAGTTCCAAACTTTGAAAAATTACATTAGTCATATTTCGTACGAGAATATACTCATGAAAAACGAAGAATGCCCGGAGTTTTCAAGGATCAACAATAATTTTTCGCTCTTTACATCCTTACGATAAAATGAAAATCGTTGAACTGTTGCCTCAAGGTTAGAAGTAATTTAAAGGAATGACAGCACATGATGCAGATATCTAGCATCGAGGAATTCAACCACTCGTGAGAATAGAAGCATCATTACCTCTCAGTCATGGCGAAAGGCTGTATCGCAAATTAAAATTTCATCGCAACTAAGAAACTATTCCCCAATTTCTCTTACAATTTAATCATGATAAGTTAAACTTAGCACATTAAACGCATCTCCAAAATTAAACCTAAATAATTATTGACATTTTGATGTTGCGCCAAGCTGACAGGGGCTGTAAAGTCTTCACCATAATGAAAATTCACAAAAGACGAAATCTAATGAGATATATTGGCTTGGCCCCATTTTTAACGTACACATTTCACAGATTCAAGCCAATAAATTCCACACGTTCCGTCGGATGCAGCGAATTCAAATGACAAATCGAATTGCGGCGAATGGTGACGTTGACAATGGCCATATTCCGACGAATTTCAATGGTCCATGCATCTGGAACATAATTAGAGCAAGCACTCTGACAGAGCACACCGCTCTACGTAGTGTTATACATTCTGCACCACTGGTCTAATGGAAATGGAGCAAGTTCCAATCAATTTCTATGGCATTCTATGAACGAATCTACGAATCAACTTCAATCTCCTCCATGCTTTTAAGACTAATCCATTCCAAAGTGATTCTTCGAGGGGGATAAAATAATCATTCACCATTCATCCATCCAAATCGCGCTCATTTTACCATGTTTTACTGCTTCCCGATCATTTCTTCAGATAGATGTACAAAAAACTAATTTACGATTAAACCGATAAATCAAAGAGCTCATTAGCTAATCACGTTGAAGCTAGTGAATTTTACCTAAAAATAAAAAAATTAAGCTTCCGCGAATTGATGATTAAAGTGGATTGATTGAAGTTGCTCAGCTTACAAGGTTCTTTGAAAAGATTGTGGAAATTAATTCAAAGGGACTCTCCTCCACCTCAAATAATTCTTCCCTCCACTGCAAACCTCGCGACCTAACATTATTTTCGATGTTTATCCTTAACCGTAACCTTCATTACTCTCAATTAACCCTTGCTTTTTTTCATACTCGGCTAAAAAAAATATATATATAAATTTATTCAGGAGATTACTACACAAACTCGCGATTGCGGAATATTTAGCTCTATACCTTCCGAATCAGAACAGGTAAATGGCCTAATATACGTATATATACATCATTTTCCCAAATTTTATATAATTAAATTCATTTCAAAGTTTTTTTTATGGAATGAAAAATAGCATACCCTGATGAGTCTGAGTAAAAGTTACGGACAGGATACATAGTCACATCAAAACCTTCACCATTAACATGGCCACCTATATTTATTTGAAATATATGTATGATGTTTCTATTTCAAATAAACGGGCGAACGCAAGAGAGATACAGTGTGAAAGACATGAGATGAATAACAGAAACAAGATGACGATAATTATGAGATTTTCCAAAGGCAAAAATAGAGGAGTTGGAACAATATACGAATTACGGTAGTATTTTGGTGAAAACTGGGTTAACTAATACGGAAATTAGGTGCAGAATGTCATTTTCAATTAAGAAAACATTAAAGAGAAAAAAATTATTGAAGGTCGCTCGAAAGTTTGGTGAAAACTCTATAATGGACCGCAGTGTTGTGTGGGTTGCACGGTTCGCCCTTTTGGGAAAGGACATACTGAAGGCTTCCAAGACGTGGATGAATCATAATGGAACTGGCAACAAAGAAGACGATCGAGGAAATCCTGGGTATGGTAGAGGAGGAAAATAAATAGGAGTTGCTTTGTACGGCGTGAGAGGAGGGAGTTAGTACGAGGAATTTAAAGAATAGCCTAATAGCACGTAAGGAGAGCTAGCTTTCAGCAGGACAGTCAGAATATGCCATAAAAAAGTGAAATTTGGGAGTAGGCTGTCCAAAATTCCACCAATTTCACGGTAGGACGGCAAATGAACGCATAGTTCCATCTTGCTTTCATTTGACCTCGTATAGCTTTTACGAAAATAATCTTTTACATTTCTGTTAACAGTTCACTAAGTCAAAACCTAAACCCAAAATAGTAATTCGGAGTCGGGGGGTCTAAAAACTTACTAACGCTTGATGGACAACCCGTTGAAGATAATGATGTTTCAGTCAACAGCAACCACACATACTGTACAGACTACGCCCAATGTACCTCATGTAATTCAAGTCTGCATCATAGGAAACATTGCTACAGACCAGAAAGAAAGAAGCTTGGACCATTGTTGGATGTAGGATAGAAGAAAGTAACTATGGCAAGGTATGCCTGATATTAATTGACGCAAATGTCACTGTAATTTAATGTTGGAGATGGTATCACTCTTCATAGATTAAATAAAGTTAGGCTTAAGGATGGGATCCATAACCAGTATAGAGAAAAATAATGATACCAAACGACTCACATTTAGAACCACAGCCGGTGGGTCAGGAACCTTCCGGCAGATTCTCTTTTAGGTACGCCAGGTGGAATAGACGCAAGCGTCACTTTCATCCTCTTTTTAGGGAGGGAATGATAAAAAGAGCAAACTTTCTCAGAATAATGAAGGCGTTCCCAGCCACCCAAGGGCGAGACAAGGGAGACATCTCCACTAGGTATTCGGGCGAGGTGTCTTGCGCTTAAACGAGGGTCGGAATTTGCAATATGCCCATAAATCCTCTGGAATGTGTCTCGGTGCCTGCCCTGCCGGCAAAAAAAAGAGCCTTCGAAAAAGGAAGACGGGAAGAAAGTGAGGAAAATGGTAATCCTCCGAATTTCCGAGGGTGAAATATAAGGGTACTGCGCCAGAGAGTTGAGATGGATGTACCTCATGTAATTCCAGTCTGTGTCGTAGGAAACATTGCTACAGAAGCCGGGAAGAAAGGTGTTTGGGTCAGAGTTGGATTCAGAATAGAAGAAAACGAAAAGCCCTGCGCGTTGAAGTAAAAGGAAGTTAAAAAACATCATTTAAGGGACATCAGTGATTGTTTGACGCAAACGCAACAATAATTTAAAGTAGGAGAGGTCACGAAAGACAATCGAAAAGTGATTGAAATGGTACTGGAAGAAACTTGTTAAGTCTACGTAATACCCTGCGAGCCACCACGAGGGTGTGTGGCAGGGGGTGAAGATCACCAAACATGCACTATTGACATGCAACTAGGATATTTAATGGAGACATGCTCGATAATAGGGTCACATGCAGCTATATGGTTAGTATCTACATAATAAGAAAGGGATTACCGGTTGTTATTACATGCATCATGAACTACAGACTACTATAATTATATTTCACCTACCTATCCCTTTGCTACGCAGCCTATTGTTCTCTCTTATGGTACGCGGGAAAAATGACATTTTAAATCTATCGGTACGACAATCTATCTCTCTAATCTTATTAATCTGATCAAACCTAGCATAATACGCAGGGGTTCTTAATATATATCTAACGTCATCTGTGAGCAAATCGGTTTCGAATTTACTTAAAAGGTTTAACCTATGTTTTAACCTGCGTTCTGATAGTAATTCCCATCCTAGTTCCCCTATTAAACTCGTAACACTTATACAATTATCATAACGGCTTTTAACAAATCTAGAGGATCTCCTTTGCACACGCTCTAATTCTTTTATCATACCTTCCTCGTACGGATCCCATATACTAGCGGCATATTCTAAGGAAATCCTGTTAGTGTAAATCAAGAAGAGACAAGAAAAGTGGGTGTGGCAAGGAGTAACAGGGCATGCGAAATTGCAAGCTGTTTCGAAAAGTAGACGGATGGGAAAAACGATAATGTGGCGGAGAGGAACTGAAAATGAGAAATGACGCCAGACTAATTTGAAGGGAGAATAGGAATGAAGAACTAATGCGCCCCTATAGACGATAATGGGAATGTCTCACGCAACCAGAAGATGAACGAAGTACTGATTCTGATGTGCTACAAAACAAGAAATTGGGCTCCTCTTAATTTCAATATTGCAACACTTTTATTTGGTCTTATGGATTTAAAAGTTTGATGAAATAGAATAATACAGTGGAACGTGGATAATTCAAACTTCTTGAATTAGAAATCTTCATTAATTCGAATTTTTTCTCTGGTCCCTAGAAATTTGTGTATAAACAATGTAAAATAATCGTGGTTAATTCGAAATATATCTTGGATAATTCGAACTTTTTCTAACATGATAAAGGCACCGTCTAACAATGTTGAGTAAGAAATTCACCACCAGCGACGTAAAATAAGCAACTAGCTTGCTTCAAACTAACGACAAAAAATAAATAAAACACTGTGCACACTTTAGTCTATATTATTAGGTTGGCTAGTAGAATACCGACCGTTTCCTTTCTCCACATCTCCTATATTATTTCTACTGTATAGATACCTTTTTCTCAACTTATACGCAACCAAACTCTACAAATGAGGTACCAAAATGCACAGAATTTATCAGAGAACATGCGACGGCATATCTTACTTCCTAAATATTGCTATTGTTTCCTAAAATTGGTTTAAAAAAATGGCCCTTGTTATTTCTCTTAGGGGATGAGGCGATCCGCCATCTTGACGTCACGCACTTGCTCCATGGTGCAGAGCAAACCTTTATTTCAGGATATTTATTTGATACCAATTTAGTTTCAGATACATATTATTATATTTTTTGCAATATAACGCGCTTTCAACATATTATTTCAAGTTAACACAGAAAGGTCTTGGACTCAACACGTACTCAGTCTATGGCGAACCATTTTCTGTCTCTCTTTCTCTGGCACCCTCTTTTCTTTGTTTTCGTGTCTTGGTTATGGTGGAATGTTCGAGAGGTAAACCGGTAAATATTCCTGACGTTAACGGCGCACAAACTGATACATTTGTTCATTTGCAACAATATCTCACATTCTTTAAATAACTTTTATCAAAATGCGGCTGATTCCACATTCAAGTCTCCTGTTGATACGTAAGTATGAGTCATCATGAGCGTCTAACCTTGGTTTTTCAACGGTCTAAATGTTTCCTTTACTTTGACAGGGCCGCCATGAAGTACTATTTCACTTAAATATTTCCACGGAGGAAGCCCGCTGGGAGCGGGCGCATCACGCTCGTTGTTTCTTTATCAAAACACTGACTTCCCGGAATCAGGTTGTGCAGCGTTGGGATGCGGCCAGTGTCCGATGCCTGTATGCCACTGCTAGACTTTCAAGGTCACTGTACTCCCCACTGTACTGAAGAGTTTGCCTCTAAGCTAGGGGAAAATGATTTTAAGGTTAGCACTGGATGGCTAGACGGGTTTAAAGAGGGGAATAAGATTTCTTTCAAATCAATTATGGTGAAAGTTAATCAGCGTGAAGCAGAGCAATGGAAGGATGACTTGATAGAAATGATTCAGGATAGAAAGCCCAAAAACATTATCAATGTTAATGCGACTGGTCTATTCTTTAAGTGCACTCCCGACAAAACCCTTGCATTTAAAAATAAAAAATGCCATGGAGGTAAGCTAAGTAAGGAACGAGTTACGTTGTTGGCTGGGACAAACATGGATGGCTCGGAAAAGCTGCCTTAATTGATGGTTTGCAAGTGGGCTAACCCATTATGTTTAAAAAACGCTAAATCGAAACAAGAGGATTATGTGAATAGCGCAAGAGCTTGGATGACAAGTGATCTTTTTGAGAAGTGGCTCTTAAATCTTGACAAAAGGTTTAAAAAAGAAAAAGATATTGTTCTTATTTATAACTGCACTGCACACAGCACAATACCACTCATGGAATACGTGACAGTGATCTTTTTCCCGCCAACATGTCTTCAGTTATTCAGCCAATGGACCAGGGAATAATTAAGAATCTGAAACATTTTTACTGGCACCTATTTGTCGAGAATATTCTCACAGAAGATGGCAATGCCCTTAAAATAAAACTTGCTGCAAGCCTCCCGTATGTGTAAACAGGCGTGGGACAAAATAACGCCAGAAACAATAAAGAACTGTTTTAGGAAAGCTGGATTTGTTTCTCGGGAAGAAATCGAGGGAGAAAGTTCCGATGAAACTCGATCAGAAGCTGTGCCCTCTTTAGCCGATGGCTGGGAGGACGTCATTTCTGATCCTGTGATTTCTTTCGAGGACTTCATCAATGTAGATGAAAATGTTGCTGCTTGTGGAGAGATTACCTACGCCAAAATCATCGCTGATGTACCCAACAAGGGGAAACAAGATGGCGACGAAGCATCTGGTGATGAAGACGCCGAGTCTCCAATGGAAGAGGAATGATCTGTTCCGAGTGCGGCCGAAGCATCAAATCATATTGAAGGCGATTTTTTGAAAGTAAAAGTGACGTAAGTGAATGTATTTTTCAATCATTACATCAATTAGAGTCATTTGTTATGACTGAGAGACTTAATGCTAGGAAAAGAGTGAGAGATTTCTGACTTTTTTTTAAATAAATTAAACAATTCACACTGTAATGTATTTATTCATTATCATGTTAGAATATTTTATTGGTAATAACGTCATACATTATATACGTAGTTTGAATAGAATTTGTTTATACTCTATTACACTATTAGTTAAGTACATACATACATTACCTACAACAATAATCCTCTGTAATTTTCAAAATGGCGTAGTAAGTCCATATATTGTAGATCTTACGTTTTTCAATGAATTTTGTTGCAGTGTGGTTTAAATAAGTCGACATTGTGTACAATTAAGGTTTTACTACATTTAAGTTTTTTTTTAAATTCATAACTGGTATTTTTATATCCTTTCTGAAAACTTTTGTAATTCGAATTTTTGGATAATTCGAACTTAGTCACTGGTCCCTTAGGGTTCGAATTGTCCAAGTTCCACCGGATTAACGCAATATATTGAATATCATATTATTTACACAGATTTTAAAAATTAATATTGCATTTCAAAAATTAAAGCATTTCACTCTTCACCTGATATATTTTCTCTCATTTGGTAAGTGCGGTTTATTCGGGTAAAACGGCTGACGAAAAAGTCAATCATTTAATAATAATTAACGTTTGACCCAATTCATCACCGATAACAGTTTCTCTTTCCCGGAGTAAATACCCTTTTTCGTAACGCTCGGTATAAAATGAACTCCGTCAGGAGATAATACACGCTGAGGATGGACTCAATGAACAGTTTTACTCTAAGTGACGGAAAATACAATTTTGATCTGGTTAAAGTTATAACTTTGCTAACTTCAAAGCCCTGAAGAGGCCATAAAATTGGCAAATCGTCAGAATTGAACTACAAAATATTTTACCACAACTCGAGAAACTTAATGGATGATATAAAATGCAATGCTTGCAGTACCGTTAAAAACTGGTCAAAATTGACAGCGTATAGAAAAATATTGAAGTAAATCAGGTAATTCGATATGCCCTTGCTCGAATCGATACGCTCAGGAAAAGAGCCGAAGAATTAGCATTACATCCATGAATCCTAAGAATGCGTTATAAGCGCTGACTTAGCAACAGAAGACTGTCATCAATATAGTATATAAAAGAGTATAGAAAGAAAGTGAAAAATTACACATCCATAGGTATCTTCGACTGAAAGAGAGAAAACTTGGAAGACTTTTGACAGAAACATGTCTTCTTACTGGAGGCATATCCACCTTCCAAAAATTCTTCCACAACACAAAGCACGGTTCTAACCCTGAGAAAGTAACTTTCGTACGCCCATTAAGTAGCAATTCCCGCGTGCGTAGGCTATCTTCATAAATTACAACCGATGATCCGATGTATGTAACACCCATCCATAAAGAAATGACTCCGTAAAGTCATGCCGGTAATCCTGGATACAAAGCCCGTTCCATTGGTGACGATGACCACAAATGGGCTTCGTCGCCCGCCGCCAAAATTCTCACATAATACATTGGCAAATTCGTGTGGCAGAAACGGGTGTAATGAACCTCCGAAAACATTATTCCAAATTTCATACATGGTATAGGAAACCACAATAGAACAAATTAAGCACAACATAACAGATATGTGTTCTCAAAAATTAACCGTAAGTGTAAATTAAATTTAAAGTTTTTAAATACACTAGGTCCACTCGATGCCATTTCCTTAAGTTGCGATCAGGTCGTGAGCCTTTTACCCCTTAAGACCGCTTAGACTACTCATATGCTACAGACGCTTCACATAATGAGCTTTCTACGCAAAAGAATAAATAGAAATGACTTCATCAAGTTTTGCACTGAGGCACACCAACATTCGAGCTATAATTTCCATTCAAAACTGACACATGCACATTTAGTGAGAGAGAGTTGTTTTCTCGACGACTGCGTGATTCAAATGAATGTAAAAGGGCATTGTTTCAAACATGAATTAGGAGATACTTAAGTTTTAGACTACACTGAGGATTAATAATATTACCTTAAACAATAGAGACTAGTAATATGCTTAATAAAAAGCAAGACCCCTTGGACTGCATAAAAAGAGGCGTTTCGTATCCTAAAAGGCATTAGCGTTCATTTGATGAAATCTTTCAGCGCGAAGATAAAAGCAATATAGCCGGATTATTATAAGTTTGATAAGAAAAGTAGTGTTATTTTCGAGAGAACTTCATAATTAAGAGAAAATTAAGCTACTAACCCTGAAGCTGCAGGAAACAAACGAAAATTTATTGCGTGGATATAGAAGAAGTTCCTCTCCGAGCTAGCGAGCCAATGTTGAAATAAGTCTTACTAGGTTCCTTCAACAAAAAATTACTTAATAAAGCAATGGCAAAGGTTGAACATCTATTGATTACTTAAAAAGGTGATTTTTTACCCGATTTCTGCGCAGTTAACATTTAAATGTTTACATGTAATGGTCACACTCAGGATGTCTTAGAGGTATTAATTCTTTAAAACTAATAAAAAACATTTAAAAATCAGTCAATACTCGATTAAAAATAGAATAATAAGCGATGAGAAATTCATTAAGGTTGAATAACCTAATTTTCGGAATCTTGATTTTATATTCGACAATAAAGTTTTGGATAACTAACAACCCGCTTAGGACAGAAAAAGTTGCTCTATAGGAACTTTTGCATATATTTATGGAAATAGATATTGCACTACGGGACTCACTGAGACAGTAAAATAATTGATGTGACAGGTTGTGCATTTTCTAATCATCAGTTTTAGAGTTAAAGAGAAAACAAGAGTCAAAATATTTCAGTCTACATTCAGGCGAATCGTAAATTGACGATAAGTTATTTTATTCATCATTTACTTCCTCAAATATTGAGAAGTACTCCAAAATTATAACTCATATTCTACCCGATCACAAAAGATAAGAATTACACCAAATGGCCGTAAAATATTGGCACCTCACGCGGAGAGACACATGCACTCACCGGTAGTTATTCCGCATCAGGCCCCCAGGTCATGACGAATAGCACCCATCCCTGTAGTTTTATGCTGGAGCTGTTTGGGATCCGGTAGGGATGCACTGACGGGAACACTCACAAACTAAACACACAAGGGAAGGGAGGGAGATAGTTTGTGAGATATAAATTTAGTTTTTATGGGGATCAGGGAGAAATCCACTGAGGGGAACACATACAAACACACTAAACACTCGAGGCAAGGGATGCGTGTTGAAAACCAATATGCATTGTGTAAAGACTGCAGGGAAACTATATACACACTGTATAAAATAAATTAATGTTGGAAGAGACACAATGATGCAAAAATCATGAGGGATTGAACCAGTTTGAGCACTAAAAAGAGCCATTCTTGGTACATTACATGACTGTTGAAGGCCGCTTGTCCACTAAGCACTGATTCGGAAGCGATCAGATTACGACGCTAAAACTTCCAGTCTAATCACATTTCCCATTCTTGCTTTATCGACGAATAGCATTCAGAAATACGTAAACTTATTATAGAATTGCAACACCCACCTTTCGTTCGGTCTTTGTCGGCGATCTTTGCTGAAAGTGAAACATTGTAACGGGTCAGCTGGTAATTGAGCGAAGTTAAATCAGCTAATATGGCTGGCAAGATTGCTACCACCCCACACAATGATGCAAGCCCAGGAACGAAGCATTTTCATATTAGGTTATATAGACAGAAATAAATTATCTCATCAGCTTTATTATTTAAGCCGTTTCGATTCCTTAACTCGCTTTATTTTCGGTTGCGTGACGAAAGAAAAGGTAAGGGAAGGGTAAACATGAGGTGCAAAGCGAATACGCGCATTTAGCCTACAAGATGGTCCTCTTAAGCGCACTGAAGGAAGAGAGTCACTAAAAACGGCTGCAAATGAAGTGTCAGGAGGGGACAATCTTCCGTATATACAGAAATTTGTAAACACGCAACGAGAAGGATTTCAGGAGGGGAAGGGGCCTTGACCAATGTTAGATTTTATATTCTAGGCGAAAAGTTCTACAAGAAGAAGGAAAAAATAATTATAATATTACAAAACTACGAGACCTGTACCGATGGTAAAATTAGCAATGATACTAGATTCAGAGAATAAGAATACATAGTTGAATTTTATAGCGTATAGAAAGCCGAGGAGGCTTTCCCATGAGGAGCTTTCTGCACAAAAGAGACACATGACAGAGATACCAAAAACAGTCGTTTAGATACAGATTCAACGCACTCGCTCATTTTTCCGCGTTACCAACACTAAAACGAAGATTTAAAATAACATTGAACAACGAAACACGCACATGTGATTCAATTCCTCGCAACCCATTGCGTTTCGGGGAATCAAAAAAATTGCCTACCTACACGAAAAGGTGCAGCATCGTAATCATACAAAATATAGTGCATTTCAATGTGGCAGCCCAATTTTCCAGTTTTCGAATACCCAGTAAAATAAAGGCCGCTTAGTTTTCTAATAATACTACAGAGTAATCCCTCAAAATATAAATTGATAAGACTTGTCGAAAAAAACAACGGCTGTGAAATATCAGACCTTTGTAGCGACATATAATTACCTGAAATTAAATCTTATCTCAAATAAATACCTATACACTCCTGCGACAGTTAAAATGAAAGGGACAAAACAAGGATGATCCGTGTTCCAGAACAGGAACGAGTGATTTACACTGCGAATTTCTCACAGTCGTACGACGCATATCTTGTCAATCAATGATTTTCTCATCGGCAAAATATGTCACGTGATACACATGACAGAGATACCAAAAACAGTCGTTTAGATACAGACTCAACGCACTCGCTCATTTTTTCCGCGGTACCAAGACTAAAACGAAGATTTAAAATAACATTGAACAACGAATCACGCACATGTGATTCAATTCCTCGCAACCCATTGCGTTTCGGGGAATTAAAAAAATTACTTACACGGAAAGGTGCAGCATCTTAATCGTACAAAATACGGAACGCGGTAGTGATATGACAGGACAACATATCACAATAGAGCCGTACAGTGAGTGTGCCGTGTTCCGACCGCTGCGTCCGAACGTTAATCTCGCACGTTGAGCGCATTTGCGAACAAACTAAGCCGGATTTGGGCGAAATAATTGGTGAAATACAATATGCCAGCCTCCGAGTTATATCTTACAATTAGTGTCACGTATAGATAACATTCAGTGGCCTGTGGGCAAAAAAATATTTCCGTCACACACATTCCAAATTAATAAGTGCATGAAATTCGCTTCACTAGATTTAAAGGAGATGAGTCGTGCAGGAAACGTGAGCGCGTTTATCTGTGAGGTGAATTTCAATGTGGCAGCCCAATTTTCCAGCTTCCGAATACCCCGCAAAATAAAGGCCGCTTGGTTCTCTAATAATACTACAGAGTAATCCAACAAAATATAAATTAATAACACTAACTTGTCGGAAAAAAAGAACCGTAATATAAGACCTTTTTAGCGACAAACAATGACCTGAAATTAAATCTTATCTCAAATAAAATTTCCTCTCATTTAATACCCGTTCTTTTACTGCATAATTACCGAACTCAGTTTCAAATTTTCGGGGAAAAATGATACGGTAGCATTATAGTCGTGAGAAAATCTATAAAAAATCATAACAACTAATTAAATTTAAATAATATAATATAATGTATAATATAACTCAACAATACAATTACTACGTAGAATGCTCTCAACTACCCTCATATTAGCACTTAATACGAATTACAAACTCTGCTTTAAATGTACCTACTAACGTTTCTTATCCTAAATTGGACGAGCAAATAACACTATTTACGGGGAAGAAATCGAAGAAGAATCCAAAATGGGAAACAATTCATTTTGAAAAAAGCCCCGACATCAATTATGGTGAACAAGTGTACTATCAAACTATCGGACTACTCTTAAGCTTACTATTCTCAATAGTTTCACAGTGCCATAAAATGACGATAAATGTTCAACCGGGATGGCTACGAATCCCAATCTTTCCTTAGAAGGACACGCCATGACCATATTGCGACGTTGGTCGGTTGATATTGCCAAATTATTGTAGTCCTTCTCCCACAAAACCTATTCTTGCAGCATGGAATACATGAAATAGCAAGAAATTCCTGTGACGGCAGAAGGCCATTTATAACCGTTCTAAACGGCCTAAAGCATTCTCGCAAGAGAAAACGAAATACAAATCCTGAGCCGGCAATCAGGGTTGAATCCTGACTGAAACGGATTTAAGCCACTTAAACATGTCCCCATTTACGTGAAATGAACAACTAAAGGTTCTGGCACGAGAATTTAGAATCCGTGAAAATCTTGGATCCTGAGAAATACCTCATAGTTTAATGAAGGCGAAGTCGAACATTATTTGATGTTCCAGGCGATGATATGCATAAAGTGCAGCTTCTTACAATAATATTAAAGATATGACCATTATTAACAATTTACTACTGATTTATAACACTTTAAAAGGCCCAGAAAAAAACTCGTCTTTAATATCTTGTCGGTCTAAAATTCAGTGATGCACCTTGTCTTTTACCACCTTCTCTAAAGCATTCCAAAATATCTTCACCATCAGTGGTAGAGGAATGTCTCTGCTCTAAATGGGTATTAAATAACTAAGGGTAACGGTAAGGATGATCTGTATTTTGTCATTCATTAACCAGCAAAGGTACCATAATGTATACTTCACATACAGTTATCATATACATTTGTTGAAGGTGATTAGTCATACTATTTGACCTTAACCCTTTCAGTCCCACCCAATTTTAATTTTAAGATATTTTGCTGAAATTCGTTTCACGTAATTACTTATGTCTCGTACACAGGTAGTATTCAAGTAGAAATCATTTGCTACACTCACATACGTTCACTTTTACAAATTTTTGAAATAATGGATAGAACTGTATTTTATGTGATGTAAAGGACAGTAATGTACGAATTTCATACTTATAATAAATGTTAATGCATAATAAATTATATGTGAAAAGGAGAACACATATTTTCAAATACTAAGTCGACCGCAATATTTCGAAAACAGGTTGCTTGTCGGCCAAAATTTTCAAAGTAGCTCCGGAATAAGAAACGGAAATTTTTGCACCCAGCGCACTCTTTTCAGGAGTCTTTTAACTAGACATCTAATAATATGTGCAAGGAAAGTACCTCTGGATTTTTATTTCATACACAATAGAAGGGCCTGGGTACACAAGAAAGATGGAGAAGTACATAAATGTACCTCAGGTACTGAAAGGGTTAACTTCTTCACTTCATGCTTCGAGGACCAATTCGCAAGTAGTGTCCATCACATGAAGACAGAAGCACTCCATCATGGCAGGCCGCTGCCCTTCAAAGTTCTTTTTGTCAACTCAATCAGTCGCTGAAATCAAAACGAACACACCAAAATGACGCATAAATGGATATTAAACGAGTTCTCAAGCGATAACGCGAAGTTGCACTGTTGAAAAACTTAGCAATTTTCCAAAATATAAATTATATAAGTTTTGATACCTGGGTCGTAGTAAAATTTTTATGGTGAAAAATTGCAAAGGTTTTCATTAATGCACAATGCCTAAGTTTCACACAATTTCGCAAGAATCTTCGGATTTTAAACGATAACGCGAAGCTTATTCACATCCAAATATATAATTGCCCGTGAATTAATAATTACTATTTCTGATTGGCCGAAGCTTCAGAAGATGGTACTGACTCCTTTTGTCAAATGATTTGGATAAATCTACATTTTTATTAGAATAGTTGACGTCGGTCAGTTAGCAAAATAAATCTTGCAAACATTCCGTCGCTCCATTTGTTATAAAATACTGATTTTTCATAACTTAGGACATATTGAGAGGAATGTCAACAGACCTATTTTAAAGTATCATAGCTCTATTTTGCCGACTTAAAGATTATCAGGTTTAGCTGAAAACTTTGGCACTAACTGAAAGAGGAAACGAGAACCTAAGGAATTCCTTACAAAATTGTGCAATGGAAAGATAGGGCAGTCACTCATATTCCTAATACATAGCCATTACATACAAGAATCCGATTGGTACTACACACTTAACGTAATCTCTCAGGGGTAACAATAAAGAGCAAATGTCACAAAGTATTTAAGATATTCGCAAAGGCGTTTTGGGCGAGTGGTGAAGTGCAATAAGCGTTTCATTAAAATCTCAAGGCGCAGTAAATAAGACCACCACGCCGAGTTTTAGTCGAAGATTTTCTTTCCTCTGTCTAAAAGGGAATACGAAGTTAAAACCCGCAGAGAGAGGAAATTTGAATTCAATAATGGCGAGGGTGGAAGTACACGTGGAATGCAGAAGCCCCGCATCACGCTTCGCGAATTCAATTAAAACCGCTCCTTCGTGTATTTCCGCCGAAATCAAAAAACGAAAAAAAAAAGTTCCAGAATTGGACGCCTTCGAAGCCGTTGGAAGTAAATTGGAGTCGACTAAGAGTCCATGTATTTTAGATGATTTAGTGGGAGTCTGTAACTGAAAGAGAATTGCGCTTCCCATTGAAATGAGAGCCGATGGCAGTACCAGACTACAGAGGTGTCGCGAAAAGCAGAACGTAAAAGACTTCGTAAGGATTCATAAATTTAAACCTGGTTGATATTGAATTATTCTCCACGATACGGAGAATACGTTGTAATATTCTTTAGTTTTGTACTAACACGCACGTAACAATGCTCCAATATGAATAATGAAGCTCAAACGATTTCGTACTGTCTACCAATTTTTATTTCACCTCTTACAACACGTGTTTCGACTGACTAGCAGTCATCATCAGGCAAGACTATTCAAATATGAATGATATTATAAAAATATATACGATCAATATATAACACTTAATAAACAATTGCTCCTGGAGACTACTTTTCGAAGGTTCCCGCCCCTATTTCTTCCAAGCTCTGTACACCATTCTTCCTGGCAACCACTCGGTTTATATCAAAGCGATGTGATGGTGATTGTCAAATTCGTCTATTCATTTAAAATACGAAAATAAGTAAAATTTGAAAGGTTTCTATAAATTATATCATCATAAAGTTCTCCTTTAAAGAATGTTCTCGAAGAATTCTTCACTACACAACAGTAAAAATTACTATACAAGACCTAACCATAATTTATCAACCAACTAACTTTTTAAAATACAAAATGACAGTGGCTCAGTACGCAGAATAAATAATGAAAAACCAGAACACATAAAAAACGAGAGTGCCATTTTTTTAAACCGAAGGACTTCATGTTGATGTCATGCAATAGAATACTTTTCATCCCGTAAGCATAACATGGGTTATTAGATAATTTAATAAACATTTTACTATGCTTTATATAACGGATAACAATTTTTTAATACCCTGTACAAATTCATCGTAACATTGATAACTAATATTGAAAGTACACTTTAACCGTATCAATTCAAATTATTACAAGAAATAACATGAATAAAACGCGCAGCAAGTATATACTTTTTTGTTAGTGCTCAGTTTTTTGATAGATATAGATAATACAGCTTTTATTGATTGCTCCCTAACCACATTCAAATAGCAAGAATTTTTCAACGCCTTGTACAAATCACAATTATTTACTGTAGTCATATTGATACAGGCATGGTCACTTAACTTTCTATGTCTATTAAGACAAACGCCTTTTGATTAGTTTCTGGTCTTGGAATGGATGTCAAAAATATATGAAAAAATCTTTTCTTAAAGAGAAATCTAACATCCGTTCTATGCGAATTGAGTGTTAATCATTAAAAAAATTTCTCGTACGCAAAAACTGAGCGTTATTTACAGGAAAATTTAGTAACATAAGAGTAATATTTCACCACACATAGTTAAGTAAACACTGCAAGTCTAGAGCATAAAAGCTTTAACATAGATAGTGATATTTCGATCCATTAAGAACGTTATTCTTCTCGAAATCTCGAACTTACGCTCATTATTGGACGAGAGAGCACATTCTGGCTAAGTGAACAAGTGATTTACTGCATCCCTTACTGCATGTTTTAGGCTTAAAGCTTGTTACGTACGGCCTTCTTCCTAGTCCTGGTCTCTCCATCCCTCGTGTGGACGATCTTGAGATTTAGTCCTCTTTCTCTCTATATTTCCAAACTTTTTTTCGTATTTTCTCTTCATCGATTCTTTCTAGGTGTTCATTTCGTCTATTCCTGTAATCTCGTAATGTTATCTTGATACCTTTCATGTCGAATTCTTTCCCGGAAGCTGTATTTTGTTTTCTTTCTGTTCGTGTATAACCGTCTGTTCTTCAAAAGAATTTCTGATGCTTGTAATCTTTCAGCTTTTGCTTTATTGATTGCCACCAAATATTCCAGTGTATTGCCATTGCATTCTAAAATTTCACTGCGGGGCCTATCTTTCCTTGGGTTCCCGGTCGCAGTTTCGTGATAACGCAAAAAACCATCGCATTTATGCCCCTTAAAGAATAGCCTTGGATAAGACGAATGATTTCTTTCAAATAAGAATACATATTTCACATTTTTCTCACAGCTTTTCAATTTGAAGACTCGAGAAAATGTATTTGATAAAAACATGGCAAGCTAGCAGGTGACAAATACGTGTAAAAAAGTGACGGTAATTGTAAGTAGCGAAAAATTACAATAAAACTATAGCGGGAAAACTATCTCACTTCGGCGATTAAATTCACAGAAGCAAGACAAAGTCACCTTAAAAATAGGCTAGTATATTAAATTCTCAAGACATTACAAAATCATGACACCTTAGGAAGATTATTGGTTTCTCAAACAATAAATGAATGCCAGCAGTAAACCAGTTGAGTGCATATCCAATTAAAATATTACGACACTGGAACCGCGGATTCAAATTTCAAGACACAGTAGTTCATGCAAAATGAGTCACACAGCGTCAATGATGGATCTTTGGTCAAAATATAGAACCTTAAGAAATTCTTGGAGAAAACCGTGGAATCGCCTAGTACAGATGTTTCATTTTAAGCATGTATTCATAATTTACACGCAAATAATAGTTCTTCTCCAATTTAAGGAGCCATTAAAAGGGACTCAGGAAAGAGCAATTTCCCGGAGAGAAGCATTAGGCGGATTAATTTCATAGCCGAACCACCCCTCACAAAATGCGCACTAATGTAGGGCATGGGTTCAAACATACCTAAAATGAGGCTGTGTGCCTCTTTTAGATGATAGATGAGAAAACAAATAAAAATGAAGTACGTCGAGCGATACTTGAAAAAAATGGACAATATATACTTGCTATCTCTGCGGAAACTTTTATTGCAGCGAAACTTGAGCAAGACAGCGTTCAAGAGGGCAGTTAACATCAATGTAAGAAAATAAATTAGTAAACATGCTGCCCATATCCCCAGACAGAGAGGTTGCGAATTTATTATCACTGCGATGTTGCATTGTCAGTGTGACAACCGTTTAATTTTGTTTTTAATTGAATGGTTATAGGGTTGCGTCTTCAATGACAAATCGGTGATGGTATAAAGGGGAAAGGTATTACGTATAGGGGAGAGTCGGATAAAACGGGACAGTCGTACAAAACGGGACACCGAGCATTCCAGCGATAATAGTGCTACAATGTTGCGGCAAAGCATAGGAAATGAGTCTTCCTGATATAGTGTTTGCACGTGAAGGAATAAAATTCCGGTAAGTATCATGTTTTGTTTACTGTTTATTTCCGATTATTTTCATGTGATAACATTTTAGTTTTGCTGCTCAGTTATGGCAGCAGCCATGCTTGATTCTAAATGTGTCGGAGTCGGACAAAACGGGATAGGGATTTTTAGTATCCCATTTTGTCCAACCATATTACGATTTGTGTTGAATCTTGCCTAACTCATTATAATATATTATTAAGGCTACTACGATGTCTCCAAAGTACCAGAGAACCTCTACCAGAAACAGCTGGTGCGAAGTTAACATGGCTGAGGCTGTTCGGGCGGTTTTGGATGGACAAATGGGCTTCCAGAAAGCGGCCAACGCACATGGTGTTCCTAAAAGTACACTTGAGAGGAAGGTGAGAAAAGCACGAGCTAATAATTTGGATCCTGCAGCTGCAGCTGTAAAGACATTAGGCAGATTCAGGACAGTGTTTAGTCATGAACAAGAAAGTAATCTCGTTCAGCATGTTTTGGCTTTGGAAGAGAGATTATTTGGTATAACCCTCACTGACCTTCGCTTATTGGCTTTTGAACTAGCTGAAAGAAATGGTATACAGCATAGTTTCAACAGAGAGAAAATGATGGCAGGAAAATGTTGGTTGTATTCATTTCTAGAAAGAAATCAGCAACTTAGGTTAAGAAATCCAGAACCTACCAGTATTGCCCGCGCTAAGGGTTTCAACCGCCATTCTGTCACTAAGTTTTTTGAACTGTTAGCCTCTCTCATGGAAAAGTACCGTTTTTCACCAAACAACATTTATAATGTTGATGAGACTGGTATACTAACAGTCCAAAACAAGCCTTCTAAATCCTTGCTCTCAGAGGCAGAAAGCAGGTGGGCAGTTTGACTTCAGCTGAACGTGGACTCTTAGTTACTGTAGAAACTTGCATAAATGCAGCTGGGGTTTACGTGCCCCCAATGTTTGTTTTTCCCAGGGTGAAGGAAAACCCAAGGCTCATGGACGATGCCGTCCCAGGGTCGTCTGCAGTCTATCACAAATATGGATGGATCAACAAGGACTCATTCATTGCTTGGTTTAAAATATTCGTTGATTTTTCTAACCCTAGCCCTGAGAAACCAGTGTTGTTGCTGCTTGACGGACACTGCAGTCACACCAAGAGCCTAGAACTCATCAACATGGCAAGGGAAAAAAATGTCATAATGCTTACTTTCCCCCCTCACACAACCCATCGTCTACAGCCTCTGGATGTCAGCTTTATGGCTCCGCTCCAGAATTATTATGAACAAGAAGTTAGAAAATGGCTTTTCAACAATCCAGGGAGGCTGGTTACCATTTATGAGGTTGGAAAACTCTTTACCAAAGCTTTTTCAAGAGCAGCTGTTGTGGAAACGGCGGTGAACGGGTTTCGTAAGACAGGTATAAGCCCATACAATCCAGATGTGTTTCCTGATCACCTATTTGCGCCTTCCCTCACTACGGACCATCCAATGCCACAGGTTCCTCCTCAGCCAAATGAACATACCTCAGGAACTTCTTCAGTAGGCCTAAATGAATCAGAGTTAGCACAATCTAAGCAAGAAGAAGCCCGAGAGAATCCAAACTTGGAACCAGGATCTGCAATCAATGAGAACCAGGACGTGTCTAATAGGCCTGGAGAAAACAACCGACCTTCAACCTCAACAGGAAGCGAAGAGTTAGGATTGACCTGTTATCGTCCTTTGCCATTTTCGATTTCCCCAAAAATGGTTCTACCCATTCCTACGGTGGAAGAACCTCGCAAAGAAAAAAAAGCTGACAAGAGAAAGGGAAAAACTGCCGTGATAACAGCCTCCCCATATAAGCTTGAGTTGGAGCTAGACGAAAGAGAAAGAAAAGAAAAAGAAAGTGCAAGAATTGATAAATTGGGAGAAAAAGCTAAGAAAAAGGCGCTCTTTGAAGCTCAAGAAAAAGAAAAGGTGAAAAACAAACAGATAAAAAAAGGAAAGAACCAAAAAAATCAAGTCAAGCCATCCCCTGTTCAACAAATAAAGAAGTCTAGTAAAATTGCAACATGTGAGCAAGAAATATCCTCCTCATCTGAAGATGAAGATGGGCAAGATGGGCTGGTGAAGGATGGATTCAGTGCTCCGGATGTAAAGGATGGGCCCATGAACTTTGTAGTAAGGCAGAGGAAGAGGACGACAATTTTATCTGTGACATTTGTAGTTTAGTTTTAAAGAGAAAATAACTTCTTTTTCAAGAATAATTTTGTTTTTGAAAAAATTTTACTAGAAACAAATAACCAAGAAATCACTATCCCATTTTATCCAACCATGGTCGGATAAAACGGGATCTGTAAGCTTTTGGGAAAATTTTTTTTTTAATATGTTCAAGTTGAGTAAAATGTTTAAAAAAGTATCTTTGTGTTCATTAATAAATGCTTAAACTTATGATACAACATATGTGCAATTTTCTTGACAAAGTTTCCTGAAAAGAAAGAAAAAAAGAATGGTATCCCGTTTTGTCCAACTCTCCCCTACACTATACGCCATTTTAACTCTGATGAGAATGTTTCCTTCAAACATCGAAACTAGTCAGTAAAATAAAACATTGTGGATTATTATCAAGAGTTAATTCCTTTATAATGTCGAAACTTCATCAAGTCCATTCGACCGCCATTACGTCAAAACGAAAAGCTAGCACGGAAGGCTAACTTGGCAATGGTGGAACGATAGAAAAAGATCCAGCGTCATCATTAGCCCACCTTTAAAGAAAAGCGACTAAAGGTCTTCGGTTAACCGTTTCATCCGACTGAATGGACTTTAAAATATCTCCACGCAGCACCCAAGAAAGTATCAGGATTCCATCAATCGATTCCCGCCACCGCCGAATTTCGAATACAAGCCCTTAGGATGAAAAGAAAGTACTCTCATCAACCGTATCTACCGAATTAATGGGATCTTTGAGAAGGGAATCAACATCTATAGTATTTTTCATCTTTTGGATATAGGGAAAAAGGTTTTATGGAATGGGAGGAAGGGTGAAGGGATACCGGGCATTGGCATTAGCCTGCTCGTAACGAAATGTATTTATGAGTCCACAATTCGGGAAATCGAATGCAGACTCTTTACGATACTCGCCAGCTAGCTAGGAGTGTCAGCTGTGCAGAATAAGACATGTCATCAACTTAGTATAAACAGTAAAGTCCCTTCTCTGTGCTGAGATTCAGAGCGACACAGAGAATATTATCACGACGCCTCACTACATCTCTAGGTCGGACAAAAGCGATTAAGTAAATGAGATAGATACATAGCCGAAAATATAAAAACTCGTTCTTACCGCAAGCAATAAGCGACCACAATAAAAACCAAGCTCCACTAAATACACTCCGATAATATAAGTCACTATTTCACCTCCCAAAACCTTACATCTTTACACGGCTGGTGTCCTAACACTCCCTACCACACGCCCATACGGCGGCTTCCAGGGTAGTGTGTAGATGTAGATACCTTCTCATTAATTTTTAACCCAGATGATAAACTTCCAATCATTGTATTTACCAATTATATGGTACGAAGTCACTCGCATAGATGCATATATGCCAAGGGTTGAAATTCGCCATTAAAAAATAATTTGACTTGAATGGGATTCGAACCCGGATCTCCCAATAGCCGGTCAGGTGTGTTGGTGCGAAGATTACAATATTGTTTTCCGAATACAAACTTGGGAACACATTTCGTTTACATTCATTCACACTAATTGAGACAGTCATGCGGACCGGAATATCATTCCAAATCCTAATGGCAGAATCGAGTGTCGATAATTTGATAAAAATCGATCTATACTTCGAATTTTAGAACCATCTCCAAGTGCCTATGCCTATGAAAAGAGGGAAAGGGATTGTGGGGGCTTTAGTGGAGGGAAGGAGAATACTGCGGTGAGATTGGAGTGGTGGCTATTTGAGCTGGGGGCGCAGGTGCAGGAACGCGAGGCCTGGTACGAAAACGTGCGGAAGCGAGAGAGAGAAGGTAAAAATAAACCTTAAATTACGAACGCGCTCTCCGGGAACGATGCCTTCGATGGGACATTTCGATTCGAATGATTGGAAAGCGGGATATGCTTTTGAGAGGACACACTTCTCTCCCCCAGGGCCTTTTAGCTAAATTCTCCCCAATTTCCGAGCTCCAGTTGATTTCACTCTATTTAAGTATTCAGGAGAAGGCTCGTAGAATTCTGTCCTGTTGCTTCCAAAAGAGATCACTTTCACTTAAAAAAAACATCGCAGTCAGCGGGCGAGAGTATGAAATACAATAATGGAGGTCAAAGTTCACAGAGTTTAAGCCGCAGGCAAGACACGACCGAGTAATTAAAAGCATGGAGGACAAATGGTTGCCTTCTGTAACGCGTGCATCGAATACAAGCCAAGTGCTTTAAAAATCACGTCCAGAAAAATTCCACTGTATAGCCGTTGAGAAAACAAAAGAGGGGACGAACAGAATACGAGTTTTACTTATTATTGGTTAGCGCCACATTCGAGGCATGTTAATTTCAGTCACCATTTTTTAGCATTGATCCGCATCAGCATTCGTCCATTTTCTCAGTCTGCCCTCGCTTCCTTATCTATCCATTGTGTGGTAAGTTTTTCTTCAATCTTGGAAACCCTACGCGGCCTCATATCTGGTTATGAAGGTTTTAATTGTCGAAAAAAGGTGTATTATGTCAGGTTGCAAATCCGGTTATGACTCAAACCTGGAGAGGAACCATTGCTTTCTGGTTCCCAAAGAAAAAAGCCTTCGTGCCGAATGACAAAAGAGGATTCTTAGAGATTATTTCATCATAAAATATCCTCAAGTTGTCTGCGAGAAGCACTTCTGGGAGGATTAGGAAGAAAATATTCATGGACAAAGATGGAAACACTGTTGGAGATGCAAGAAAGAATCTAATTCACCTAATGTCCCATTTGTCTCATTCCATAACCTTTCATCTTTCGCGAGAAAGACGTCCATTCTAAAAATCTTCTAAAAGACCTCTGAATTAAATGATAATTATGATCATGTAAACCATATTCTTAGTCCTTAGCCTGTTTCCACGTTTCTGGTGCCGGTACCACCTGAAACCAGCGTACCTTGGCCTTCCTACCCTCATAGAATGTCGATATATAACTCGGTCAACTTCCCTCCAACATTCGAAAGATGTTAAAAAACATGACTTTTCTGTTTTCGATGTCTGATGTCTGGATGTATGGTTCCTGGATTCCTCTCCTATTATACGAGCTGTCTCCTTACGAGTTTTCCTCTACATTAATTCTAATGGCTGGATCTGTTCTGTCATTGTCTACGTCAGACATTCAGCTACATACAAGGCATTCATGCGGATCACTTTTTCGCAGCGTCAAAATGTCACCTTGATAAGTTTTTCCGGCTGTACACATACTCATGGCGAGTTAAGACACCAGATTTACATTATTGATTCGTGATCTCATCGCCTATTTTTCTAAAACTTCTTTAATAATCCACTCCCCATAGCATTTTAACCCACCCACTCCCTGAATTTTCCCCACTACTACGCCATTTAGGCGCTGTTTAAATGTTTTTTGTATACTGCATGAGTTGGAAGACAGGGTAAATTCTTGAAACATCGAGTATAATGAAGATACAACACAGGCATTTCGGGAAACTAGTATAATTAACAGAAAATAGTGAAAGCGTCTGATCACACGTTCTCCGAATCAATGAGGGCAAAAGTCTGCTGTGGCGATATCGCAGGTAGAGGTATATATATAAATGCATCGAATAGTCCTTCACAATTAGACGTACAAGTTGGACGAACACTAGTAAACGAGCGGATAGGTATCCCTCCGCTCGTTATTACACATGGATCTCCATTTTACTTAAAGAACATGTTCCAACACGAGTTCTACGCTATGCTCTGCGTCCCATATACTCCATTTTTTCTGACGGTCATATTCCATTGTTTGGACCACCCAAGCGTGATGCTATTTAATATTTTTTGTGGTCGAGTTCACACCGTGAACTGCCAGTTTTCTTCAAAACATTGCGTCCAGCTATTCAACGTCAACGTCCCTCCGTATAAGTCGAAACCACGAATAACAAGGCTGAGCAGACAAGTGGGCCAGCCTCGGCTGTCCCGCGGAATTGGATCGTAAACCAAGTAACGAGAATAAAATTCGGCAGCGGGCAGCGGTTATGATTGCTTCCACTATTTTTATCCCGCAACTTGGAATGGAATAAGGGAACAGATGGAGGATGTTCCAAGAGTCCGAGACGCATAAGCGCCCAAAATGACATTCAGATGAAGGCATTAAGAGACGCGCAGTAAAGAAAATGGCCAAAAATCGCCATAAGCCGAAAGGATCGGCGAACACGAACGGTCGTAAATTTGAACCGGCTTTGAGGGAACAATGCATTCCCCTTGAGTTCCCATAACGAACATTGATTGCTCAAGTTTTCGCTGCCCAGAAATGATGAAGAGGACGCTTGTAGATGCGGATAACATTCCTTTCCTCACCACTTTCTCTCTGAATTGCTCTGCTTCACCCCTCCTTATTTCTTTCAAAATAATTTTACGGTTAGATAAGCGCGAACAATTCCACGTTTTACCCTGCTTAGAGAGATTCTCGCGAGCAGTTTGATTAAAAATTTTGAGGTTCGTCGTAAATTACCTGATCCGCGACCGTTAAATTCAGTCGGCATGAAAAATACGCTAGTGGAACTCGTTTGGGCGGGGGAGACCCGCGCGAGAGGCAAATAAAATGGGCTCGTATTTTAATATTGCAGTGAAACACGGAATTAGATGTCCGGGGAGAAAACACGGAAGCGCCTAGAGGTACAAGACTGATGAAATATTCATCTTACCTCCGCGTGAAATAAGGGGGGCCCACCTGATGAGAATCCTCAAATTTGAGATGCCTTTTGTTGAAACGGGAGGAATTTAAATGAAAAAATGCGAGGCCCACGATGGCGACACTAAAACGGTAGGAGACTTAAATATATGCCACTGGTCTACAGGCTCCTCTCAGATGATATAGCCACCGCCTCGTCTGGGTGAAAACTTTGCAACGAAAGTTCCCTTTCGCTTTAAATCACTCGGGGAAAGTAAAATTTAACTGCATAATTCATGAAAATTCTTGAGAATGAACTTTCCTCCACCTTTGTATGCACGGCCTAAGTTATATTGTAATTCACATGACAATTTCTCCTTTCTGAAATACTAGTTTGAATTTTAATGCTAATGGAGAATACGCGTAATTCAATACCAGTGGCATTAAGTAAGCCAGCAGCCGGCAGAATAAGTAAATTAAATCTAAACTTTACGATCCACTTTTATTATAAAGCATAACTCTTTGCCTAACGTCCAGTCGTTAACTCAGGTTGCGAATTAATGACCAAACATAACATCTGATTAATTTAGGTCCTCAGGCATATATCTACGCGATACAACATAGGAGAGTACGTGGGCAACCAAATATTCAAGTAAAATTCTAGAGAACATGACTCTTCTCTCGAAAAGAATAATTGAAGCATGGTGGAGTAGAATAAAATTAAAGAGACGGACAGAATTCTATCCACTTGCTATAGTAATATGCCACCTTAAACTACGATAACAAACATTTTGCATAATAATAGTTCGATAAGAAAATCAAGCTTAACGTACAGTTTAAATTCAATTCTTTTATTCAATCACACTTACAATTCAATTACAGTAAAATATAACAGCAAAAGAAACCTTAATAATGAGTTGGTAAACTTTGAAGAAAATATTTCAATGGCGTGAAGATCTCTTGTATTACCAACAAACTCTATTCCGAATACAGCCATAGCAACAAGTTATTTTTCAATTCCTGGGAGGGAAAGAATGACAAAGAACTTGAAAACTCGACCAGCTATAACACATAATTGGCAATATAAATAGGGTATATTCAAGCAAGCAAGTTTTACATTTTTAATGCGATAGAAAATGCTATTCAGACACACGCTATTAATTATTTTGCTCAGCAGCGTGAATGAATGACGTTATGAAAACATTTAAATGACGAAGTTCGATAACATTTATGCATGAATGCATTTAACACTTTAAAGTAGCATAAGTTCTTTAAGAAATGGATGGGATTCACAGTTTCCCACTTACACAAAAGTAAATATTCCTGCTCCTAAGTTGTATCCGGGGAAAATAAATGAGTGACACTGACGTCTAGCACAGCTGTACACAACTTTGTGTAAACAGGATAAATATATGAAGAGAACTTACAACTATACAAGTAATTCACCGAAGCGAACAACAATATAATCCAAATATTCCACCAATCGCTCACAATATCAATACCCTTGTTTCGAGGAATTCTCCAGTTTAAAAAAAACACTACGAAGGCAATAAATCTTTCCCGATAGACTTTATGATTTGAAGGACCTTTCCGATGTATTTTCCCGATTCTTGACCGCATTCCAGAGACTGAACTGAGAAGCCAAGCGTAAAGGAGCGCTTCCACCACGTTGATCTCGTTCAATCGATATACACACGCTTCATAGCATTCCGCCGACGGTTCTGGGACCTCTTCAACCGATAGCATCTCCTTCAAGGTACGCCCTCCTTCGATCGGCAGAATGGATAAGGCCGATCGGTGCTTCCAGCTTGCTTTTAGAGCATGTTTACATATATAAACTTAATATACAACATATACTTGTATTCCTATGGTTATAAATTTTATATTAAATATGCCCATTAGGTTTGTGTGGATAGAACAGATGCAATGAGGAATGGATTAAACAACCCTCCGCAAGCCGAGTCCCGATTGCAGATGCATTTGAAACATCCAAAACTCTTAAGGGACTGTAGAGGGGTGAAACAGTAATTACGACGAAAAACAATTCGTTGATGAACTAAAAGCTTTTCCTGCAAAAATGAACCGCCAATATCTCGTACGGGGGAATATTCAAGGGCCGCAGGATAACGGGTTGAAAACCATCAATTTCAACTTTTGAAAAATTTTCTTTCAGGCCTGATCAGGAGTGCCTGGGCATTGTGCGGAATTTCTACAAGTCGAAATAGTTGAAGGTTACAAAGCTTTGTACAGGTATGCATTTCTGTGAGTCAAATATTTCAAAACACTGTTGTGTAGCGCATGGATTACATATACTTACTTCCCATTTAGTTATTGTCATAAATGGAAGTACAAGTTGTATTCTAATCGGTTTTTTTTGCGATACCACAGACTTTCTTAATATTTCACACAAACGATCGTAAAACCATTTATTTTTTAAACGAAATTCGGTATGAATAAGCAAAACCCAACGGGTAAGTTTTCTGCCCTGAGGAAACTTTAAAAATGTTAATGCTAACCGCTGCATCTCATTCCGCTCTGCTAAGCCAAAAGACAGTAACTGATTAATACAAATTTTGAGGTTAGAGTTGATTATGATATCTTCAACCTTGAGGATTTCAAGAAACTAAAAAAAAAAGTATCTGTAGAGGTTCGCCTAATATCACCCTCTGCTTTCACCGTATCCACAGTATAAAAGCCAATATTTTAGATCAAATAACAGTTGCTTCAAGTCTTCCTTCAAGAGTATCTCAATACTTTTCTTCCCGTATGATTTATCTTTATTCCGTACTAGCCAAAGGTACCCGTTGAAATTCAACGGGTGTGAAAAAAATTGAACTTATTTTATAAGAAACTACAAAGCCTGAAGAATACAGTCAGCGTGGTCATTTGAGGAGTTCGTAACATATCTTGTACGTTGTGTTCGTTGTAGTAGACACGCTGACCGTTTTTCAGGTGCACGCAGAGATGAGTGACTGCTGGTCCTCTTTCATGCACGGGAGACCAAAAAATGGGCCAAGCAGACTCATTAATACTTAAATAGCACCCAGGTTCATAGATTGCCACCTCGTTCCCCGGTTCTCTTGAGCCGTCTCCTGAGTGAATGACGGCTTGATCGCTTCCCTTGTGAACATACATACATTGGCATTCAATGACCTCATTGAGTTGCGTTATTCAACGTTGATATGCGCGTTGAGTATTTTTATCAGTATCGGAGAGGAGGGTACAATCCAGCGGTTCACAACGTCAAAAGGAGCATTTGCTGCAGCAACCATGGTTATTTGACTCATGAAACCTACGTCACCAGGACGGCGCCTTCGGCGTAAAGAGTAGCCATAATCATTGGCTTTAGTTACTGAATCAAAAATCTAAGGTGATTCTTCGAACAATTGCCAATTTTCATGCACGAATCATTACTATTCGCTGCGCGTAAATATTCTTGCAAATTTTATAGTGTGTATAGTCTATTTGATTACTTTATTTGCACTGTTTACTACGTAATGAACTTTCATGTACATTCAGTGCCCCTATGAGAGGTTATTGGAAAATAGACATTGAAGAATATACTTTTTGTAAATATGCATAGAATTTATCGATTATCCCTCGAAGCAGTCTATCATGTCTTAGGACTGCGGGCCCTACTTTTACAGATTTTCTATGTGCTATCATGGGCCTGCAGGAAAACATGATATTTAAATGGTAGAGGCATCTAAATCTCTGGTTGCCAAGGAAGTGATATTGTTGATTTCAGACAATATGTGGGATTTTTCAGCTAAAAACATGACTTTCATACGAATACGAAACGTAATAGAAAATCGTAATCCGAATAGCGATTGAGTAAAGTGAATTTTTCCTGGAAAATTTCATTATATTGCAATATAAAAATCTCCTTGAGTGATTTATGTAGTGGATAGCAATAATGACAAAAACGCGAAAGAAGGAGCCGAGATATCACCCATGATCAGGTCTATTGAGGTAGATGAAGAGGGAACTACGTGATAAAACTGAAACCTGACAACCAAAATAACAACCATATCTAATTTTTGTTTTTAGATTTTCGCAGCGATTAGATGCAACAGTGTCAACCATTTTCGGGTATACTGCTGCGTGATGAACTTTAACGGCTCAACGTATCGTTCCTCCTGCTGGGAACGTCGTCAGGAGAATGAAGAAGATGTATCCATTTCATCTGGTCGGACCGTTGGAAAACTGACCATTGTTGTCACGGATTAAAAAAAATTAATAAAAACCCAATATTTCAAAATTCAAATATAAAACCAGTAAATGGTTTAAAGGTTGGTTGTCACACCAATATTTTGGGAAAGGTTGGTTGTCACACCAATAAGGTATCTTTTCCACACACTGCTTAAGTGATAACTATCATCCCTATTAAAATTTAAAGGCCGTTTAGATATTTCGACTGCCTCTCTAATTAGCCGTGGATAATAAACAGATATTCTTGCAATGACTTTGGCCTCGTCCAGGATCTTGTGCCCTGGTCCCGATATGAAATGATCGGCGATAGCTGAAGTCTGCCATTATCTTGCTTTTAGCGCACTTTTGTGCTCTTTCAGCCTGGTCTCAATCTTCCGTTTGGTCTGTCCAATAAAACTCGACCCACAAGAACACGGAATCTCGTATATCCCTTCCGTTTGGAACTGAGGAATAGAATCTATGGCAGAATCTATGCCGGCCCCGGTGGCGGCGGGGTAAAGTCCTCGCCTGCTAAACCGAGGGTCGCGGGTTCGAGTCCCGCCTGGGTGGGTTTTCCACCACCCAGGGCATGGATCTATGTCAAGTTCTGTTGGAAATCCTGATGACAGGCTCGATCCAAGATTCCGGGATTCCAAGATCGGGATTCCGGGGACATACGGGCCAACAGAATCGTCCGGCAAGCAAAAAAAAAAGATGGAAGGAAGCCATTGATTTTCTTCATTGTGCCAAACCTGGTCTCAATGTTGGCTTTTCCCAAGATGCGAGCAATACGATCCGTTGTCCCGGATACATATGGAAGAACTGCAAAAGCGCATAGCTTGGTCTTATCTTTCGGATCCTTGACTTCTCTTAAAGCTCTCCTTATGAATGAAGTAGCATACCCATTTCCTTTTAAAATTGAAAAGAGATGTTCCATTTCATTTTTTATGCTATCTTCATCGGATACGGCGAGGTCTCTTTGTTTCAAGGTCTTGATTACGCAGGACTTCTGACGCGGGTGATGGTGTGACGCCGCATTCAAGTACCTGTCTATGTGGGTTTTCTTTCTAAAGACCGACTTGAGCAGTGTGTGGAAAAGATACCTTTCCCAAAATATTGGTGTGACAACCAACCTTTAAACCATTTTCTGGTTTTATATTTGAATTTTGAAATACTGGGTTTTTATTTTTTTTAATCCGTGACAACAATAGTCAGTTTTCCAACGGTCCGACCAGATGAAATGGATACATCTTCATTCTCCTGACGACGTTCCCAGCAGGAGGAACGAAACGTTGAGCCGTTAAAGTTCATCTCGCAGCATTATACCCGAAAATGGTTGATACTAGTGTGCAAAGATGGCGAACTGACTTCATCCTCTAATATTGGCCACCGTAGCAAGAGCCATCTCCATCCACCTCAATGATCAGGTCAGAGATGTAACACAGACGGACCCTCAGCATATGCCTCAGATAGAAACGGTATGATTGAGGGAAAATAATAGCATGCTGGTAAGCGAGAAGGCAATCCAGAACGCGAAGTTCGAAGCTGACGATGACGATTAGTAGAGGGAGAAATGAGGCGACTAATGAATCCTCTCCCAGCTGTTTGCTGCGACACTCGGCACAGGATCAGTCCCTCCAAAGCAAACGTTTACACTTCCCGATCGCACTCGCATTTCCACTAATCCCACCGCATTGCCCTCGATCGCAATGGATGCTGCAGGCCCACAAAAACGTGCTTATCCAACCGAAGAGGATTACCTGCAGAGCGAAAGATAAAAAGGACAAATTCGGAGGGATGCGGCCGGAGGACGGTCTGGATAAATTCGCAGTGATCCACTTCCGAGGTCGTTTTGATATGAGAATGGTGGACACACAGACTCATCAATCCCTGAGGTGCGACGTGTAGAGTTGACGTATTCATCGAAAGGGAGAGTGGTGCAATTAACGCTGCCAACACCAACTCTGACCGAATTATTATCTTAGGCAGGCATTAATCCGAAGATGGATAAGTTTTGAAGGAATTTTCTCATCGGAGTCACACGCAACGTAACCCAGTACATGCATAGCCCGTAACTTTGAGGACAGCTGTGCAAATAGAATGCTTAGGACCGCTTATTTTTTTGCATATTGGGCAGAACACCTCCTTCCCTAAAAAAGCCCACGAAAATGAACAAGGGAGGAGAAAGCCCTCGTAAATACTCTGCCTTAAGTGATATCTAGTAATCGGGGTACGTGTCTCGGCCAAGGCGAATAAATTAGCATTTTGAATTTTGCGGACAAAAAGTTGAGGTACCTACCCCTATCCACACGTCTCCTACCCGTTTAAAGGTTTGCATACAGCGGTGCGGGACGCGAAAGCAAAATTCGCGCAGGACAAAATTATGAGGCGGTATGCCAATGCATGCAGACCGTCGCGGATTCCGCGCGGCGGAAAACGGGAATACATTTCATTTTGTTGCATCCCACGACGCTAGCCAAGAGCTAGGTTACAATGAGAAATTTCTTCTGAAAAATGAAAACTTCCAGCGCGAATTTCCATGCATTGCCCACTTTCGCGTTTCGCACCGAAATTTTCAGACCTTAACCTGGGCTACGGATGATTCTTATCATTTCTTAGATTTTCTTCACGTGGCTAAATTTCTTTCAATGTTATTTCACCAGCTATTAACGGCTATAGGCTTCCTTCGGTTGGACACATAATTCTTCACTATACGTGATCGTTATTACTAGGAACAGTCTAAATGTCGCTACACTAGCCAGTCTCCAGCCCTATTTTCTATTTGTTCGGTGAAGATAGAGCTTATTAGCGGAGTTAAGGCAGGATAACCAAAGCTATTGAGACACGCAAAGGATTTCCCGGACATAATTCATCTTTCATTATTTGTACACGTCACATATTCCATACTTGGTATCACTCAATCACTCTTCCTAATCGTTTTTCCCACCAAAATTGTTTACAGAGGCCGATATACCTAAGAATGTGCCCGGCTATATTATAGTCTATTTTTAGCAGGGTTTTCTTTAGTCAGCCAAACTCGTCAACTTTCTCTAAGAACTCCTCGATTGGAGATTTTATTCATGGTTTGGATCTTAACCACTCTCTCAAATCATAGTATTTTCACAACTTCTGAAATTGCACATGCTTCAGTGTCATATTTAGGTTTTCCAATAATCCCTTTGATCTTCGAGGGTATAGCACGCATTGCGTTAAGGACTACGAAGCGTAAAATTGACGTTGCAGGAAGGCCAGCCCAGTTTCATTTTTAGGGCAGTCATTCTGGCATTTAAACAAGGTGTTCATGAAATTGCAAAATTATACCGAAGGATTCGAAAGAAAAAGAAATATTAAAGTTCAGAAATTCATATTTTTCGAGTATTTTACTTCGCATTCTGCCCCCAGCGAGAGGACATTGTGGTTCGGGGTATTGTAGGAGATCTGTACACGGTATATCGGGAGACAAGTGAATAAAGAAATAAGATAGGGGAGTTTGACAGCGATGGTTGAACTAAGTGTCTGACCATTCATTTTTTCAGGAACAACTGTTTTCAGTAACTTGTAGGCCACTCAGTGTTGTAAGTGGTTTGATAAAATATTTTTTTTAAAGTTGCTCCGGTACATTTGTCATGATAGACACAACGCAAAAGCTTTCAGCATTAAGCATCGGTACCTACGTCATGAAAATAAATACAAGCAAATTACTCTTGATTCTAAGCAAGAGAATATGCTTTTTATTTGCTAATTACTTAATTATGGTTATGACCACGAAAAATGCAAAAGAAATATTGAGAGGACGCTGAAGGTAGGTAGAGTAATAATCAATAAGATATTTCACAACGACTGAAAATGTCGATAACAGGAAGAACGCGAACCCCGAGCCACCCCAATATGTCCCAGGAAAAAAACACCCCTCGGATATGAACGTGAAGCCAGCCAAGATTGACTGATGAGGGTATTGGGAGAAGGTGAGAGAGAAGCAGAGAGAGAGAGAGAGCTTCGGGAGTCAACGAATATCCTTCCTTCGATCCCACCTCTCCAGGCCCCCCACTAATTTGCTCCGTGTTTGCCGAACCATTTGCCGGAGAAGACGGAAGGGAAGGCCGGGGCGGGGGGAGTAGCGGCGGGGTGTGGATGGTTGGAGAGAAGGAGGGATGGGAGAGCACCCCCAGAAGGAAGCTAATGGCGGAGAAAGGAGTCGAATTCATTCGAAAGGGAGTAGGAATGGCAGACCCGTGAGGAAAACCTGAAAAGCAGGGAAGAAAGGAAGGAGGTGGGTCCGGAGTCGCAGCTGGCTAGGGGAACGCATGAAAACATTTTGATTACTGTGGGGAGGGGAGTGGGGATGAGAAGGTTGTTTGGCGCGTTTGATGAAGCCGAATGCGCGACTTGGTGTTAAGTAATTGGCCCGTCACATCCAATCAAAATCGCTCGCGCAAGAATTCAGACGCCCTCGGAAATCAACCCGGGCGAACAGAACGAGAGAAGGTGCTAATCATTGGATGTGACTGCACTGCACTTTTGGCTGAAGCTGATTCCGTGAGTTCCCAATCGCATTATTTTAGGAAATTAATGACCTTCAACGCTTTATTTCGAGGCTTATCCGTTGGGTGTCGCCGCAGCCTAAGACACCCGAATTCGAATGGTCTCGATGACGATACTAAAGAGGCGTGTAGACTGTATAACTCCTGAATCAAAGATAAGATTCATTATTACCCAATTTGAACAGAATAGTAAAGAACATGGCGCAAAGACATTGACAGAGAGGGGAGAAGAGAGAGACTGCAGACGACCAGTATTTGGACTCAATAATGATTTAAACCGAAATAATCGGCAATTCTCTCTGTAGGTATAAAGGTGGCTTTACCCGCTGTATTACGGTAAAAGGAGGACATTTGGGTAAAAAGTGAGGACTAATGAGGTGGCATATACCCAACACACCATAAGTCGTATTTATAGAGCCCTGTGCGTTTTTACTGTCTTTCGAACGGGCTTTGAAAAATATGTTTATTTCGAAATTTAAACAGCCAGATTACCTAGGTTATTAAGTCAAACCATAGACTTTCATCATTCATTTCAATCACAAGTAACAAGTCTAACGCGAAAAAACCTTTTACCGCGGAATCCCATCGTAGAAAGTGGCAAAGAGATTTCATGTATTTCAAATTTTGAAACCCAGCATTCTGGACATTCAAAAGTAAATCCATCCCAGATGACCTATGTCGGATGACGATATTCCCGAGAACATGTTGAAGTCAAACCACAGACATTCATCATTCATTTCAATCACAAGTAACAAGTTTAATGCGAAAAAACCTATTATCGCGGAATTCCATCTTAGAAAGTGGCAAAGAGATTTCATGGATTTCAAATTTTGAAACCCAGCATTCTTGACATTCAAAATTAAATCCACCCCAGATGACCTATGTATGATGACGATATTCCCGAGAACATGTTGAAGTCAAACCACAGACTTTCATCATTCATTTCAATCACGTGTACCAAGTCTAACGCGAAAAAAACCTTTTACCGCGGAATCCCATCGTAGAAAGTGGCAAAGAGATTTCATGTATTTCAAATTTTGAAACCCAGCATTCTGGGCATTCAAAAGTAAATCCATCCCAGATGACCTATGCTGAATGAGAGTATTCCCGAGAACATATTTACGGTTGGCAGAACTAGTAACACTTGGATTGCAATTGACGCTTCACTAACGTACGTGGCATTAAGTGAGGTAATGTACAATAGGGGGTATTTTTTCTTCTATGTACGCCTATTGGGACCATATAGAAATATGAAATTGAACAATCAATATGAACGAACATGAAGCTAATTTCTATGGGAATGAATTACGAAACAGTAGATACTGGTGATCACAGGCTATACATAAGATCCTCAATGCCATCAACGAAAGGTCCACTCTCGGAAGGCACCTAAAATTTCGGAAGCAATAAATTAGTCAATTACCTAGAGCCCTTTACTTACTTGGGGAACACAACGATAGGAAACCAAATTACTGTGAAAGTGAAAAAAATAAATAGAAAAGGATCAAGGCACACGACCATCGGATTTCCCTTTTACTGTAACCTGATTTCTATCCTTTTTGTGTCCCTAAACGAGGATGGCATTTACAAAAAAATCAAGGAAAAGCTGGGATCATCGCAGCGTAAAAGTAACCATGAACTCATTGATTTACGTCTATATCTCTAGAAACTTATTCATTAAATGCGTAGGGTGTCAATGGGCAGGTTCCAATCACAATTAGAAACCTATACGATCAAGCTAAAATACATTTTATAAACGTGGTTTCTATTTGCCTGCGAGCATCTTCAGGGAAAAAAGTACGCAGGTAATTGCAAATAGGACTAGAGGTTTTGTGGGCATCTAATAAATCACCTTAAATTGATCAACCAATGATGACCGAAATTTTATTTGCCATAAAGATTGTTGTCTATTAATAAAGTTGAAGCTCAACGAGACGATACGTCTAAAAAGTTGAGGGAAACAAAATCACTTGTACAATTCGAAGGAAAACGTTAGCATCAGTAAGTGATATCGCAAATGGTGTTCCTTATATTCTAACCTTACGGGTAAATTTTAACTGAGTTAATTAAGAGTACTCAAGCAATGCACCAATTATCGTAGATCGGCTTGAGTGACCACTTAAATAAGTCCATCAAAGGAAATATCTTTGACTTAGGGCTGGAAACCCATAATCAATGAGTCGATTTCACTTACACCGAATAACTTCACCATTGGCAGAATAAAACTGCCTCCTCGACAAACACTACTGGAAATGAGATTTTCTAGGACTATTGTTTGATTTATGGTTTGATACTGAAACACATCCTTCAAAAGCAGATTCAATTAAACACGGAGCTTTTAGGCAAACGTGGCTTATTAGCGTAGACGCTATTAAGCGCAGGAGAAAATATGAAATATGGTACTCACGATGGCGTATTCCATAAACATTTCATTGAACTAGCATAAATTTATTTATTATGGACACCGTTTTTAGACACTCACTATTCACCAGTCTGGCGGTTTGCACGAGATTTTGCAGCAGTCATTTCGTTATTAGACAAATGTCTAAGGCCTGCAGCATCATAAATTACCATATTGATCATCTGATATAAGGGTCGCAGGGAGGACGAGGGCAAAGGGAGACATAGAGCATAGACATCTCCACTCAAGTTGTAACCCCATCCAAATCCTAAATGCGGGCACGGATGCCCTTGAAGTGCAGGAACAGATAGATTATCCACTCCACCGATCACTACCTCCGAGAAATAATCAGTTGGAGAACAAAGCACGAGTACTCTGGCCTCAATTCTACTCAAGGTCTTGAGGTCTGTTCCAATGCTGTCATCGATTTTTCAAGGTGCTCTACAACAATATTCGGGTCTAAAGCAAGATATTTAAAAAGTCGGAGTACTTTTAATTGAAAAAAACACATCATAGAATACAAGCAACCTAACAGGGCATAGGAAACAAGTTCCGGAGCGTACGCGATGGTATTTTCAGAGAAAAACTGGGTATTGAAATGGAAGGTTTTATGTGAAGTAGTCAGCGATAATCATTAAATCAAAAAGGAGCTACATTAACAAAAATCGGAGAAATGTCTAAATAAATGTAACATGGATGAAAGTAGAAGTATAAGAGTGTATGATAAGGGTCTTACGTGAAGGTGAAATGAATGGCGAATACTTTGTGATGGCGAGCGGTGCACAATATAAAGACAAAGAATGGTGATATGGCGGAATATTAATTATGATAAGGTAGGAATGAAAACGAAATAAGAAAGAAATTTTAAGATTCCTTGACTGAGGGATATGTACACTTAATAATGTACAATCGTGAGGTAATTGGTCGGAGAAGGCTGAGATCAGCGACATTTTTAAAAACTGCTCCTACAAATAATTATACGGTAAAACGGGCAATTAAATGAAAAGAACGTAGATACTACGAGAAGTAGTGAGCTGTTGTATATATCCAAAATATTCATGATAGAATTGATTTGAAGTGCTTGGAAGTAGGTAGGTACATAAGTTAATCCAAACCTACTTTAACCCCATAAAAAGTGGCATTGATGCCGAAGCTTAAAGCGAGCAATCAAAAAACTAACGAAACGAAAAACTCTGCAATGAGTTAATGATAATGCTATTAGATCTTGACCAACATACGTGAAAATTCAAAAGTCGTAAATAGTCAGAGGAATCATAAGAGTAGATTAAATTCATAGATGAGACTAAAGTCTAAAGAGTACATTTTACACAAAGGAACTAACTCACAAGGATAAAAATCGACGAAAGGTTTAGGTGTTTCTCTATAGACAAGTCTATGACAAAAGGAACGTATACGGCTGACGTGTTCGCTGAAGATTAAACCTCGATTAAACAATGAAGGGCACCCATCATTTTTGAAAGAGTAGAAGTTTCCCAAGAGCTTTCTTGCAGTGCGGAATCAATAAAGGCATTAAAGCTTTTCTCCAAGATTTTCGGGAAAAGCGATTAATTCCGAAATTTTATGTGGACGTAGTTATCACTAACTGCAGTTGGAAGAAAACTAGACCAACCATGTGCAAGAGGTAGTTAAAATGTGGGGAATGCACTCGACATAGAAATTACTAGTCATATGAAGGGCACCTCATATCGCATGAGTAACAGAGAGTCGACTTAGTTACTGGGTAATACTGAAAAATTAATTCGAAAAGTATACAAGGATTATATAATACGCAATCAAGGAGACTCTCAACCCGGAACAAGGGCTTGACCGCAGACATCCCCGTCTACATTAACGAAAGCCGAACGTTTTGAAGATACCTTCTTCACCTTCTGGCAGCAGCTCGTGAAGTCAAGACGGCAAAAGGTCATGGATCGGGAAGCGTAAAATTCTAATACGGAAAAAAGAAAAATCCCAACCAATCATATAAACTCCTGGAATAATCTTCGGAAACAATGTGAGCTCGATTATCGCTCTTAGAATATTGTGAAACCAAAAAGTAAAATGTAAAATGAATTATCCACCTGGTGGAGTAATAGTCTCTGTTACGCGTTCGTATTTTATTCATGAATGGCCAGGGTTGTCAACATTCGATGTGTCAATAACTGAAATGAATTCTTCAACTAAATTGAATTTATTAACTATCCACTTATTACTCACTTGTCCAGTCTCTGCGAGAGAGGCAGATTCTATTAGAAAAGTTTATGGGGAAAAATTAAATATTTTACGCGATATGACCCTATATACATATAAACAGATTTCGCAAATGAGTATCAAACCCTGATGGCCTATAATGGAATGGAACAATCAACTACCCCTCCCACAAGGGTAACCAAAAATTAAGATCCACTGGCTTTGATCAAACACTGCAGATACAGGGATGGTTTTGCCATAAAAGGTAAAGTAATTGAGGTATGCCTTACATATTACCACTTAACCATGTGTTTTCTGCATGCTCTTCTCCATTTTCCTTCTTAAGGATAGATTTCATTCCTCTAAATGAACTCCCGTCAAGAACCGATTAAAGCGATGAGTATTGTGAAAATTATACATCGACGCCATGCAAAGTTTTCACAGATAAAATTAAAAATCTCAAGGGTTCCACATGCTATACTTAATTTGGAAAAAAATTAAGTTAAATTTATGTAGCCGTAGATAACGGCTGAAATTTGTGGTCGGATATCCAAAAGCCTGTTGGAAAAATGAGAAAGCATCCATACAATGAGACCATAGCTTAATATTATGAATCTTATAAATCGAGATTCGATGGAGACATTAGCATCCAAAAAGAAAATCATTACCTGTATACATTTCAAATTCTTAGAAATGATACTAATAAATAACGGAGAATAATATGTTGACTCTCGGGCACGAGGACTGAGAGACGTAATAAAAATAGCATTAGATGAATAGAATGTAATACCATATTAACTTTCTCAGAGTATTCTGAGTACCTTAGGTACAAAATAGTAGGTATCTGTTAGGAAAAATAATTATTTTGAGGCATAGTTGGAATGAGGTTTACTTACTAGCAATCAAAGAATGGCGCGTACAGTTTTATTTTGGATTACTTTTAATGGCTGAATATTCGAAAGGTAGGTGTCACCCCATCAAGTAATCGAATAATGTAGTAACCGTAGACTAATGCAAAGTAAAGAGAACGCATAGCGGCAAATGGACATTTTAAACTTAGGAAATGCGATTGCGACATGGGTTGTTCAATCCTAAGATTTGTTGACAGCAGCCCTTCACCCTTCCCCATCTAATGCTACTTCTCTTACCTCCTGGTATCTCTTCCAATGCTCTTTTCTCTTTATTTGGTCCATGACCTTATTCCTGGGTCTTTCTCTGGGGACTTTTCCCTCCATTTAACCTTTAATTATGTCCTTCACAAACCCATTTTGTCTCAGGGTGAGTTCAATCCTTCTGGTTCTTCTCTTTTGTATGGTGTTCCATATGGTCCTTTCCTCTTCTACTCTTCTGTACACTTCATTTCTTATTTTTTCCGTCCATTTCATCTTCAGCATCCTCCTCTTGCACTATGTTTCGAAGGCTTCCATTCTTTTTTTGTCAGCTTTTCCAATGGTCCATGATTCCGATCCATAGAGAGCTACGCTGAACTCGAAGGTTTTCACATGCTGTTTCCTGGTTTGTAGTCCTATCTTCTTTGAGCACAGCAGTTGTCTTTTTCCCATGAACGCCTTCTTAGCTTGGGCTATTCTCCGCTTGATGTCCGTTGTACTCACAATATTGTAACTTTTTTTTTCTATGCGACCACCATGGAATTGATCGCCGTTACTTAAAGTAAGGCACTCCTCCCTCAAGATTTGGGATGAGCGTGGGTCCCCGATACAACAATCCTCATCTTGGGAATCTGCTTCCGGAATCAATCTCCAGCACCACATAACAGAAAAAAAAAGTTCTGGCAAGAGTGATAGGGTTATGAATTGAAATTGAAACTGAATGTTGTGAAATGAATGTAGTAAGCATTTAATAATAATAAAATATTTTGCAAAAAGGAAACGCTCGATCGATCAAATACACCAGAAAATCCCCAAAGCAAATTACCATTGATCAACCCTTCCAAAATGTTTTAACACAGCCCCTTTTTGGGCTTAAGATTGGTTTCAAACAGTTGATGGGGTAGGGCGCGAACCCACTGACTTTCGTTACAGGAAATTATGAACCAAAAAAAGACACCCTTTTATAGGATGATAGATGGATACACTGACCCGAGACGTCGGCAGACATTCCCCCTTCCGGCGATCTTCGGCTTCACACCTGCGGCTTGTAGACGAACGGTGCTCTTGGAGTGCGGACGTTTTAGCGGGCAATTCCCCGGACCACCGATGGGATGAGCTTCCGATGTCGGGCTTTCCAGGGAAGAGGCGCGGTGTCCCCCGTATTTCAACTTTCTGGGAAGATCCGCCTTCCGTCAACTAGGAGTAGCGTCTATATTTTCGGGCCGCTTGCTCTTCGTCTTGAGTTCGTCAGGGATGCGTGCTCTCATGTCTCGCCACCTCACGTACACTCGTCACTTTGCCGGTGTGAAAGCTTTCTGCCCTCTCTTGGCCAGCGATTTCTCACAGAACTTCGTTTTTCAAAAATGCTTAATTTTCGGAACAAACACGCCGTTATATAGCGGCGTCAATGGGGAAAATGGGGGAGGTTTTGTGCGTCACAGACGTAGAGAAGGAGGGCCGGGTGTCGAACACACCTCCGCCTTGTTCCTTGTATGTGCGGAGTCAAGTGCGGCCCTCACAAACACACACTTTAATTCACTCCCTCCCCGGTCACTCGCTCCGCCTTTCCGGCCTTGGTCGCCTAAGCGTACTTGTGACGGTTTGAACGTTTACATTATATAGCCAATGAATTTATATATAATGCACCATTTGTAGATATCTTTTAAAGGTGCTCTCGCTTAATAATATTTAATAGCGAACTCTGAGAAAACTTAATGAAAATAGAATATGTTGACACTATGAAATATTTGGGATCAATCTTGAACATATATTACAACTGGAAACGGAATATTATCAAACTGAAATCAGAATTAATAGCTGCATTTAAAAATTGCATTTCCTAAAATGTCCATTTGCCGCTATGCGTTCTCTTCACTTTGCATTAGTCAACGGATACTACATTATTGGATTACTTGATGGGGTGACACCTACCTTTTGAATATTCAGCCATTAAAAGTAATCCAAAATCAAACTGTACGCGCCATTCTTTGATCTGCTAGTAAGTAAACCTCATTCCAACTATGCCTCAAACTAATTATTTTTCCTAACAGATACTATTTTTACCTAAGGTACTCAGAATCGTATATAGTAGACGAAGTCAAATTAATTAATCATGGCTCTATAAAACAATGTTCAACCAAAATTATTTGTACAACATCCTTAGGGAATAACTTTTTTACAAAGTGAAGCCAGATTTCTGAGTCACTAGAGAAAATGGCTCTTTTTGCAAAAAACATAGTTCATCTTCTTTAATGAAAAAAAACTTATCACCCCAACATGCCTGTGTTAACTCTATGTCTGTGTCTACATGCTTCACGCTATATGTTGTGACTTATTACCGATTATAATTAATTATTATTATTATTATATTAATGATGATATACATATACTGTAAAATTTACCAAACCTAAACATGAATACTTACGCTTTTTGAACACACATTTGAGTCAATAGAATACCTACATTTTGGCAAAGAAAATACTGCCAAACAGATCGCTATTCAATGTTGATAACCCCAGTAAAAGTCTCTTCAGGGGATTCTTGTTCTACTCCTTTAATTGATTGATCAGAAATTCATCTAGGCTAGTGACGGTTAAACAAGAATATTATTACTTATTGCTAGTCGTCGAATTCGATAATTCAAAGTGGGTTGAAAGAATATCCACTACATCATGACTGACGCCTTTCAAATCACTTTAGGGTTTTCAGCTGCAAACTACCTCTTTGATTTCTGAAAACACGAATTCAACCTTATATTTCAGAAACCGAACGATGAAAGAAGTTAAGGGTCACACGTGTTTCTTGTTTATAGACTGTGAATGAAGTATCTGAATGGCATTGACGTTCTAAGACCCTCAAATTGCACGAACTACTTATCAGGTGGTACTGAGTTCTCGTAATATTTTTCCAACGCGTGCCATTGAAATCTTTATGACTTTGTGTAACGAGTAATTTTGCTAGAGAAGCCGCGGAGGCGGCCCGAAGCGGTATTTCTGTGCCTCCCTATTGCAGATCAAGCTTTTTGAAAGGTGCCACGTTTGCCTAAAGCCATACTATAAAGGGCATACAAGTCTGGTTGTAAACGAGCAAATAAATTTACAGGCTGACTGCGGTGAAATGCAATCATGATGCTTTAGACACATTTGCAGCACTCAAAATAGGATTTCCCTAACTTGCTACAAGGTATATGTGTAAATTATTTTGATTCTAATCGACATTCAAAAATACTCAACAGCCGTCGCTTTCAAATAATGCTTACTTGAAAAACGTATTATATATACGTATATGAATGTGTGAATTATCATAATTCTCGCGGCTGATAACTTTATTAGACATGTTATAAGAGTCTGCGGATAACTCTTTAGAGATAATAATTTTAACCATCCATTTAATATTAATAATTTCAATTTTTCCCTCGATGCACGCGAATGCCGGAAAAGTAGTATTTTGTCAGCGAAATTATTATTCCCAGTCAACGTCTTCAGAGGTACAATTTTTTTCGCACTCCGCAGCTTCGTTGCAATGAAAGCCTAGTCTTCTATTTTGAAAGTCACATGGTCGAAGCAAAGTTTCCAATGGCTCTGAGAACGCGATGGAGCGGTGGTGATTACTGTTGCACAGAGTGGAATCATTCTAGTAATAAAGGGACAGATGGAAAACTATTACGCTTATTTGGTTTGCCTCTTGCATGCGAATGAACTTTCGCACTGCCATTTTCCCAGAAATCTCGATTAGAATGCCGCTAGATTGTGTACTTTCCAAGAGAGTATTGGAAAACCGTTGAACGAACATGAGATTTTCTCTTTTTCTCAAGGGCTCAATTTAAAAGATTGCATTCAGCACACCGCTCTTTCTTTTGAGTTACAAAAATACGCTCTCCTCAAATGCGAACTAGGCTTGTAAATTAAAAACAGCGGAGAGTCAATAAAAAAACAAAAAACAAGATCCGAGTAAATTTCCCCAAACAAATGGCTTTTTTGCAATAGGCGATGGAAAACGATCTGAAAGCAAATGAATTTCTTTGGATGATTTCAAAAGAGTATTTAGGAAAGGCTGAATTTAACTGAAAACTCGAGCGATGTGTATAAAGTCACTGGGTCGAACACGCAGTTACTATGCAAAACGAGGCTTCGCTTACCATCACTATGAGCGAAGCGAATATTTGGAAATGCCACATTCTAGCAAAAAGGACTTTTGAAATGATTCCGAATCGAATTGTATTCATTGACCCATTTTGATGTCAGCACATCACGATAAGGGTAAAATATTGTAACTCTTCTTTCGATTTGTAAACAACTGAAAGATTTAGTAACACTGAAAGTATGAAGTTTTAGATACTGAGTGGAACATTACTGAGGGTTCTGTATCCATCATAGAGTTTTCGCCAAGTACTATACAGGCGTAATCTGCGAAACACGATCTGACGTATTTTGCTTGTCATAAGAATTACTACATGTTTTTGGCGTGTTCTTAAAACTGCACGCATCAACGAATTAAATAGCAAAGGCCATGTTTTCCTGGATCCATATCCATATCCTGGTCTCGGGGTCGAAACTCTTTCCCCCACTAGCCTAGTAGGGTACCTGAGGGCACTCAGCCTCTCTACAACCCCTCTGTATGCAAACGTATAATAAAGCAGATGCGTTTTATCCCAGCAAGGGACAACTCGTTCCACGTACCATCATCATAACGCTACAGTGTTAGCGAAATGCGATGTCAGTCGTCTCCGCGAAGCCGGACAACTACGAAGCAAAGGTGTGCTTCGTAGGAGCTGGCAAAAAAAGGGGAGAGAATACGGCAAGTAACGCTGCCAACATGACTGCACTTAACTCGAGAGGGCACTAAATCATCAGCAGTGCGTCACGTTCGCGACAATGTTGACAATCTATTGAAAGCCACCACTAAATATGTCCATGGTGTTGTCAGCTCATCGCATAAGACCATTTAAACGAAAGTAGAAGGATACATATAAACAACTTTAGCTGAGGTTGACGCCATACTGTGCTTTTTAAATTTGTCAACAAAGGTTTAACACTTAAGGAACCAATGAATTCAAACGCTGGGACGTACTCCAAACGACTGAGCTCGCTCGTAGACGACAAACTTCCACTGACTCGTAAAAAAAATATGTGATAAAAAATGTATTAATCAGCCTCATATAAAATACAAATTTTATATGATATGTAGGAAAAATTCATGCAAGATCATATAACGCGTCAAGAGAAAAAAACATCTCACAGTTCTCAAGAAAAGAGACGGATGGAAATTGTGCCAATTTTTTCTTAACTTCATAACTCAGTTGATGTTAAAAACCACTTAGAGCTGATATTATTTTATGATATTGTAGTTTGAGTATTGTAATACATGAACTAAAAGTGTCTCAGTAAAAATAAAAAGCGAAAACAATAATTTTTGGCCAGCTTTATTCGATTTCAGCCCACTGTGAAACGGAGATATACCGCGCAACTGGCATCATGTTTCCCTACCACTATTCATGAGTATGCGTAACGTGAGGGGCACAATCAAACTTTCTTGCCAACAACCTGGAGAATTAAAACTACACATTTAATAAAAAGGTGCCGATGCCAGCTATGATATTGTTTCTCTTTTAATAGCACTCATTTCCGGCACATTCATCAATGTACATCAATGAACGTGACCCCCCGAATCCAAGTCCCAGACCTGCGGTCAGCGACATAAACCTCCGTCCACTGCGCTACCACACAGTCGCCTAAAGGAAGACTCCTTTAACTTCCGTCGACGAAGTGTGACGCGAAATCTTCCGCATAGCTTTCGGCACCCGTGCAATTAAAGCGAGTCCTAACCTGATGAAGAACCGAGCCGTTGGGGGCCTGAGACTTAAGCCCCAACCCGGAGCGAGCTAGCTTATCTCGGGGAAATAATTCCGTCCATAAAGATGAGGCACGACGGAGCAGGTGTGGACAGAGCCACGGTTTATGTATACATATATCCCGCCGAGCACAAGGCGAAGAGAATATGACGTCGGCCACGGACTTAGGGGGTGGAGAGGCTAGAAATTTTGCAGGAAGGGGGTTGGTAAGTGACGGCCTCTTCGAAATGGGTCGTGGCTTATCTCTCGCTTCGCTAGAAACGCCATCCGTGCTTGGACGCCTGCAGAAGCAGGAAGAAAGACACGGAAGGGGGGGGGGGAAATGAAGCCGGTGCCATCACTCGGACGACACGTGAAACGGCGGACGGCGTTCGGGGGGAAGGGGGGGGAGAGGAGGGGAAGAAGGGGTGTTGTAGCGGAGGACGATCGCACTTTTCGTGAAGGATTGCTTTCCGTTTCTTGAGCCTCCTCTCTCTCTTAAGCTCTCGCGAGACCCGCTGCCTTGAGCTGGTGTTCCCGAGATTTGTGGCGATAGATGTTTCCAAAGGGGAAAAATATAATTCACCTTTCACATTTTTTTAAATAAAAAGAGCGACGTAGTTCAAGACAGCACGTCACCTTGCAAGGTGGAGCAAGGCGATTAAAAAAGTTAACTTTTTTTTAACGCTCCACGAAATTCATCTTTTTTAGAGCTCGATCGCTCATTTTGAGTCACGCGAATAAGTCCTCTTAAATCATCGTAAATTTTAAACAAGCAAGACGGTCGCCCCAAAAGTAAAGTCAAATTGTTGGGATATTCGGTATGGATAAATATAACTTGTTGGATCTGCATTCATCATATCGACCTCCAATACGAATGGGATGAGTTCATCGAGTTAAGGTCAGAACAATCAATCAAAGCTATTATTTATCAAAGTTTCGGAACAGCTTTATTCAATCTTCAGGGCTTGGAATAAAACATGAAAATCATTAAACATCAATTCACAAAGTACACCTTGTAGCATTGTTTCAGATTAACCATGATTCTTAGCACCATTCTGTGCACTGCATCAAGTCTGTGTTTGAGAGCCCTCTGTGAGTAGTAACAGGCTTCACAATATCAACACACTATTTTTAAAAAGCATCTGAGCATCATGTATACTAGGTGACATATTACTTACACATCATATTATTTAATATCATGACTGTAACTGCAGTAAAACATGAATTTTATTATGTATACGCTATGCCCTGTGGTTATTTGATTTTCTTAGCCGTTTCTGTCTATTTTTCTTATTTTATTATTGTCCAATGTTGCCCCAATGTATCATTTGACCATTTCTATGTTACTTGGTGACGACCTGAAATAATTATGTTTATTTATTATTTGACTTCTCAAGATAGTTCCTCTCCTGTATCCCATTGGCGGAACCTTTGCCATGTTCACAAGGGAACAATTTTTTAAAATAATTTTTGTACGCTCCACTTGTGAATCCCGCTCCATCGCTCGAGGGGAATATTTCTTTGTCGTTTCAGCCAACAAGACGCATCACCAGGAACTAGTCGGGACGGTCGATATTCTCAGCTTCCGACTCCACGCGCTCCATCATCCCCCGACAAAAAAGCGCTCCATCCCCCCCCCCCCCGACTACGCCTCGATACATATATCACCAATTTGGCCGTCAAAAAATTCCTCGATCAATCTCGAAGTGGTGGCCAGAAATATGGCACGCCCGACGCAGGGGTGAGAGGAGGTGGGTGTGTGAAGGGACAGGTTACAACGACGCGGTCCATTAAACGTTCAACCACTTTGTGGCGGTGGTGGTGGTAGTGGTGGGATGGAAAAATGGAGTCTCTAACGCGAGGACGGTCGCATTTTCCTCCCCGGGTTTCGGGAGTCCTGCCTGCCAGTCATCACCGTTCGGCCCCCCGGAGCCGAGTGCGGTGTAAAAAATTATGCCTAGCGTAAATCTCCGGCGTTTTCCGGCAGTTTGTCTATCTCTCTCTCGGGAACGATGGAAGGAGGAGGACATGTCACTGGGGGATGTTTTCTCCTCCGCTGCACCAAGCGTGCTACCAAGTGATCCCGAGTGTGATCGGTGTTCCTTCTTCCTCGCTGTCGTTACCGTTATCTAAAATTCAAACGACTTCAGAGGAGAAATGTTGACGGTTACTCTCCTAAGGACCCAATTTATTAAGTAAAATTAGTGTATAAACGCTTCTGACGATATGTGAAAAGTTGTGTTCACGTTTTCGCTCTCACGATCAAATTCACAAATAACGATAACGGAGGCGCACAAGTTAGGAAGACCCATTATCGCGCCCATTCTCTGCGCTTCACATTTCTTCATCGTCCAGAACATATTCCTAAAACCAAAGCTCGCGATACGGTGGCCATAAGAGATTTAGTAGATGCATACTTATGATGCATTAATATTTGTGCACGAATATCTTGCAATAAGTTCATCTCCCAGTTTATTCTTTCCTTGTCCTCTGACACAAATTTTTTTGCTGGTTTTAGCAATTTTAAACAAAATATGTTCGCCCATAAAAACACATCAACTAAAAATAAAAACGTGTCAACAAAATAGGAAGTATTCGCAGTCACCTAGAAAAACATGCAAATTGTATCTGCCAACTGGAAAGAAATGCTTTCAATAGTTTCATCATAGACCGTAGCATGGCATTTACTTCAACAGTCGTCTTCAAGTTTTACCAAACTACGTTAAAAATACTAGCTATAAATCTGCATTAAGCTCAACTAGTTGGAAAAAACCTGGTCTTATAAATGAGTATAGTTCTCAGAAAAATAGGTACCGACCTCACAGTCACACAAAAGTTACACAGAAAAGGAAAAGCGTCGATTGACAGGGCCTCGCGAAGTAGAGCACATCGTAAGCTACGGGACCACGGTGAATCTAGCGAATAGCACATAAAAAATGCTCGTGAGATACTGGCTGTAAGGGGGATTCGCTGACTGAATGAGTCATAGAAATGACTAATTTTCATACTTCAGTTGATACTGATTTCCGTGAAGACACATCTCTTCCGTTATAATCAATATATATAAAACAAAGTCGGGTTAGTTACACCATTTATAACTCAAGAACGGCTGGACCAATTTTTATGATCTTTAATTTTTTGGATTTGTCTCCGCCCAGAATAGCAGAATAACTATTAAAACATTTGAAAAATTCACGAAAAAAAGCTTTATGATGAAAATTCATTTTCTCATACAGTTGGTATGGAACAGCTTTTTTGACGATATCACTCGGATTGACTGATTTCGATGAATTTTTTTCTGTTCGTATCGGCCTCGAGAAGTTTCCTCGCTCATTGGAAAAGTAAGAAAATCACAAAAAATTTAAATCCGTATACATCGCCATCACTGTTACATGACAGAAACAAAACACGGACAAACATGAACATAGCGTTGTATGCTGGTTCCGGTAATGCCAGTAGATGGCGTTTTGTGCATTACCCTTTGACAGCTGATTCAGTTGCGCGGTCCTTTCTTTGCATACCATTGAGCTAGCTGTGCAGACGTGTGCCGCGATTTATCAGCATTTTTTTCGAATTTTCACCAATTTACAATCATATATGATTTCAAATTTTCCTGTCGTATTGTATTAATGAAGTTCTCTCGGGCTTCACATCAGGTTACACAGTGTTTAACTGCCAACGTTTCCGTGGCTCAGTCCACCACTGTCTTCAGGGCACAAACTGACATTTTTTTAAATACCAGAAAATTAATTTTTTCATTGTTTACTAAACGTAGCTGTTTACGCCGATTGTTGCTTTCGTTCTCTTTCCTTAAGTAAGTTGAGGATAGGCTTCCAGGTGGAACTCAAGGAAAAACCGGTGTCGCGATTGATGTTGTACCTCTCCAATTTAACCTCCGTAGCCTCTATGGTGAGTCTATCCCAATATCTATATGTTATGTGGAGTAATTGCGTCTTTTTTGCGAGAGAACTTCATAAACATTAATTTTCACTCAGTTTTCGACCGTTATTGCATTTTAATTCGATTCAATTAATTCTCTTCAAACGTTTCATTCCGTCTCAACGAAGGACGAGCTCATCAACAAAGTGTTCCCGAACATCATTGCTAACCACAAAAATCACAATTGGTTGAGTGAACGAGCAATTTTTGCGGCAAAGAACAAATATGTGGATCACTAAAACTTCACAATTCAAAATCAAATCGTTGGTCCACTGCATTTCTTCAAATATATCGACTGTGTAACAAACGAACTAAGCAACCAACCATCCAACTGAATTTTTAAACTCTTTGGATCTGCCTGGCTTGCCACCACACAGTTTACAACTGAAGGTTGGCTCGGTACTCATCATGCGTCGAAATGTGAACCAACCAATACTATGTAACGGAACGCGTTTGGCGGTGAGAAAACTCATGGGCAATGTGATTCACGCGACGATAATCAAAGGAAAGTTCAAAGGTGAGGAAGTTCTCATACCGAGAATTCCGGTGATCCCAACCGATATCCCATTCGAGTATCAACGAATTCAATTTTCGATTCGTCTTGCATACGCCATGACGATCAAAGAATCACTAGGCCAATCCTTGAGTGTTTGTGGCCTGAATCTGGAAAATGAATGTTTCTCTCACGGTCAATTGTACGTAGAATGTTCACGTGTCGGCAAACCATCCGCATTGTTCGTTCTCGCACCTGACAACAAAAATGTCGTAAAATGTCGTAAATCACAAGGTGCTTCAATGAAGGGAATTGACCCGAGTGCAACCCATCCAGCAAATAGTTTCACAGAATGTAGTGCAACAATGTTACGCGAATAATTTCGATTCGCTTCATTAAAGCAACTGTTTGCTGCCTCGTGAATTACATTCATTTCAATGTAATTAAAATACTTTTCATATTGATTTTTGTACATTGATTGAACTTTATTCAGTTTGAGTATTCATTTTATCTTAATAAAAAACTGAATTTAACTCAGCTAATAAGTAAACATAACATTTATTGATTCTGAGGTGGTGTGAAGTTCGCGGGGTCAGCTAGTGTAACATTAAAGAACAAAATATGGATTATAATTGACGAATACATGTTTTATAAAACATATTTAGCCAAATAAGCCGACTGCTGTGCAATTTCTATTGATTTGACACGAATTTAAATTATTACGAATCAATGAAAAATAAAAAGAATAGAGTTAAATATGATAAACATTTAATTCACACATAGAATCGAACTTTGTGAAAAGTCTGTGGCGAATATTGAGCTGTCACTAGGTAGAAAAAAACTACTCACCCAAAATTACACTATTATTACACTCAAAATGTACTTTAGCGTTGAATTAGCGAAAATTATAGCATGAAAAGGTAAAAATTTGGTTCAATTAACCAAAAAACACACTTTTCTATAGTGAATGAAATGACAAGTACAGTTCTTCGATGTAACCACATTAAGTAGACAAGTAGGACCTCATTAGTGGCGGATCTCAACTATCCGCGTAGAACAGCGAAATGGCTGAGCAGCTAACGTAACCCACTAAGTAGAACGCACTGGCCAACCTTTACGGAAAACGAATCGTGTAAATAAGTAATATCCAGAAAAAGTAAAGAAAGAGGAAGGAAGCAAGTAGGGGAAAAATAGGATTCGAAAAGTTAAGAATTCGGCCAGAAAATACCTTCAAGGCCTATTTTGGTAATTTCTCGACCTTTCCTCGATCGTATTCCTCGGTCCCCTGTGCGAGATGAAACTCCTGAATACGCGAGTAGTCACCGTACCGAGAAGTTGGAGGGCATTTTCATCGTCCAAGAGAAAAATAAATTGCTATCTCCTGTCCTATTTCCAATTCGAGACACCTACGCCTACCGCTAACACAAGTCGCTATTCGACGACTTCACGGTCAAAATGAGAAACAGAAAAAAAACAAGAAATTAGCACGAACTGATGAATGCTTGATGAAAGAATATAACGCGCGCAAAAGGTAATTTACCCATTATGGACACGCAACAGGCCAAAAGGGATATTTCCTCAATTATTGACCAATTAACGCATAGATTCTATTAGTCTCACCTTCCTTCAATAAAATGGTTACAATAGGGGTCATCCCTCAGGCGTTGTTAACGTGACCGCGAGCATTTTTTACAATTAGCAATCCCATTGGAGCTTGTTATCCTTCTCGCCGGATCAATGACTGAGGGACGATGCGTGGACGACCTGCTTAGCCTTGTTACTACCCTTCAGCCTATCAGCAATTTGGTCGTGTGGTAAACACATAAAAGTAACCGAGTAAATAATCTTCTACATCTGTATACCGCATGGACTTGTGTCAAGAGGTGTTAGGACACCAACCGTGGGAAGATCTGACAATTATATGTCTTGTGACATGAGGTGATAAGGTTTTAGGAAACCAAATGGTGACGTGTATTGTGAGAGTGTATTTCGTGCACACAGCTTTTATTGTGTTCGCCTATTGTGCGCAAAAAGATCGAGCTTTAGTACCTATCTGTTCTACAATATATCTCCCTTATTGTATCGCTTCTGTCAGACCTAGAGATGTCGTGAGGCGTCATGATTATATTCTCCGTGTCACTCTGAAACACACCAGTTCTGAATTTCTCAAGCAACCTAAGCCTAGCGTGAAGCCTCTGAGTCTCTAGGGGCTCTCACCATAATCCCTTCAAGTTGTGAAACAAAATTTTTGCTTGTAGCAGTGTTTAACGAAGCGTACAGCTTTTCTTTGTTTTATTATTTTTTTGGTTAAATATTTATGACCCGAGTCCAAAATGCTCGCGGCGTATTCGAGGTGTGGCCTAACCAGAGCGAAGTAGCATCACTCTTTTACTTTTTCATGCGCAGATCTTCCTATCATTGGCCTAATAAACCCTATTTTCTTTAATTCTGTGCCGAAATTTCCTTAATCCGTGTCTCTTTTGCGTGATTTTGGCAAAATAAAGAACATGATGGATTAGGAATACTCCCAATCGTTTATAATTTGCCAGAAACAAATAATTGGTAATAAAGAAGGGGATGGTCCATGTCGGAATAGATTCCTAGGAACATAGAGAGAGCTTGGATATAGGACCTTCTGGAAACTAGAGGGATTAGCGTCGATTTGGGAAGAATAGAGGGCTACAGTTACCGATCTCTGGTTGTTTTGTTTGTTCTTTAGGGAGGCGAACGCCAACTGAGGTCACTTGTGCCAACAAGGATATATGGAGAGGTTGATAAGGGATTAATCATAGGAGGATCGATGAAAGTGTGGAGAGAAAAACGGTCTCGGAATTTGCCTCCACTTAGACGATATGCAATACAATCCTCAGTTCGAAGTCCCTTCCGGCGAACTTAGTATTTTGAGTTGCTTTCCACGTATAACCAAGGTGGGGAGCAAGATTTCATTTAATAATCTACGAGTTTGAAAACTTTAGAGGACCTAAGCCTACCCCCTTGATGGGGGAATCCATCACTAGCGGCCACGCCTACGCGATTATCATCGATCTTGGGATCAAATGACCGATCAAATCAGTGATCATAATTTTACATTCCTTGAGTTGACTTAATTATCTGAACACTTCAATGCACGCAAACGAAGACGCATGGAACGATTTGGGCAGGCGAAATGTTTTGTTACGCACCGGAGGGTAACATAATATAGGCTTACCACAGCCACAGTTGAATTTTTTGTGCATGGATAAGCCATCAAATCCGTTCATAAATAGGCATAAAATAAGATAATATTTTACCACCAATGAGTAGGAAATTTATCCTTTTCCATGTTTGACGGCTTTACTGAAAGTCACCAGAAAAACAATGCAACCGCGTATGCGAAACTGTGGAACACCATACAGATAAGAAGAACCAAGTGGATTCGACTGAACCCTGAGACACTATGGGTATGTGAAGAACATAATTGAAGGTAAAATTGAGGGCAAAGTCCCCTGAGAATGACCCAGGAATAAGTTCATAGACCAAATAAAGAAGACAGTACATACGAAAAGATATCAGGAGGTAGGGAAGTAGAATTAGAAAGGGAAGGGTGGAGGGCTGCAGTCAACCAATTTTATGAATTAACGACCACTGAATGAATGAACAACAAGATTCTAGAATATTGGTCACTCATGTACCTGTCTCATAGCCAATGTTAAACCTAATTTTTTGCTTCGTCAGGGTAATGAGTCTAGTATGACTTCTTGGAGTTGTGATTTACTTCATTGATGTTTCAATACTAATAAGCTCAATGCTCTGATGATGCTTAAAGATTTGATAAAACTTGGGCTACGAGAGAAAAAGTGACCACCATTTAAGAATCTTGCAGTCATATCAATGGTTCATATTCACCAAGTTGCGTTTGAACCTATTCAACGGCTGAGCTGTATAGACTGAATGCATTAATGAGATAATCGAAGTTCTTGTATTGTTTAGCAGCGCTTTCATGCGCAAAATGGCAGACTTAAATGAAAAACATGCGCGCTATTATGTTGCAAAGAGAACGGCGATCGAGTGGAAAACTCCCACCAATTCGATCGCCGTTACAAATTAAATCCTTATCGGAAATCCTCAATTCCCCGGAAGTGGAATCAGGCGACCGAAGACGTCTGAGGGGCAGGAGATTAATCATCTTCGGATTGGCCTCTTTTCCTGCCGTCGCCCACCCTCCGCGACGCTGGAAGACCCGCGCTTGATTGGCCATCCGGCTGCGATCCGCTGCAAATTGTCCCGTGACCCTCTTTCTTCTCACCCGATCACGTATCCGAGATTCTTTCTTTTTTCCATTAAATCCGTCTTGAAGGCTACTTAACATCTCCCTTCCGGAAAATTGAAGGGCTAATCCTTTTGGCCATTGTTTGGACGCCTCTTCACTCTTCACACACGAGCTCGCCAGCGCCCTCCTCCCATCGAATCGCCTTCGTCGCCTCCTTTAAGGACTCAGGAGGTGTGAGACCAATATCCCCTCGGAAGCTCGTCCTAATCCCTATGCTTGGCAAGGCTCCTTATCCCGTCAGGGGGTTAGATCCGCTCTCGGAGATTGCGGGACCGAAGTCAGGGTCGGGTTGGTTATTGCCCTGCCGAAAGGATTTACGTCTCCTCAAAAGCCTTTGGAAGGGGACACGTGGGGGATTCGTTTCCCACGGAGTTTTCATCTATATTTTTCTCCTTTGAAACCAACGCTGCTTTTGTTTTTTTGTTATCAACCTTTTGACCGATACGAATTTGATCTCGGAATTTGTTTAAGGAAATGAGTAGTTTATAATGTCAGGAAGTAGGCGGAAATATGTCCAGAGGTATTTTGTTAACTCCAATTATTAGTTGTACAATCTCATGAAATTATGTTGTAAACCAAAATCTAATAATATATTTCCCTTCATTCTAATCTCTTTGCCTCCCGTCATCGTTCCCCTTTGATTTTAAGCTAGACTTGGTGAAGAGGTCAGTGATTTCCACTATCCTCTGGAGAGAAATATAGAGTTATGCAATCAGCCTTAAATGGCCATTCTCATTTTTAACTCGCGACCAAATAGAAGGGGTGAGGAAAGAGAAAATTTTCACCGCATAGACACTTCATTCTATAGCGTAGAAGTTTCCAAAACTCTATTTTACACAATTTTAAGTATCCATACGTGATAAGGAATGGAATAAAAACCTCATGAGTACAAAAGTATGTATAGCAAACTTCGAGAACATTTGCGCTACAGGTGGAACAATCCAGTTATGAAGTCTAAGTTGTAAATATTTTGATAGCTACCTAGAGTGAATTTTTTCCACTTTAAACGTGTTCGCTTCGCGTTCTAATTCCTGCATTACCATTCCCATGATCTAATCGACAGTGATGCACTGGGGTTTAAGGATTGGATCCAAAATAGTCTTTACCGACATCAGAGCGGAGAATCTGAATCCGTCATATTTATAATTAAGATCGGTGAAAAAGTGCATGTGTTGTCATTATTATATCAGAGTTAACCTAAGTCGCATTTCTATAATTGAGGCCAAATCCTTTACTACCACAAAGAGTTGGTTTTTCGTTGAATTGTAAATGACTCTCACAGAATTGTTTACTAACTTGTGGATTACAACACAAAATACTTCCCACTTCTTTGAATAAAAAATAATACTAGTAAATGATTAAGAGCTATGTAGCTGAACTACATTTGGTGCCAGTCAGAGGGAAATGTTGAGTCATGCTGTTACTTTAGTTGAAATGGCTTTTCTACGATTTATAGGTATCATAACTAAATGTTAAGTTCTAACCCGTATTCATTTCGTTATCTCATCGCTGACTTGTTTTACTTGTTATCTTTTAACAAGATATTACACATAACTGATAAGATTCGTATTACAAAATGATTCCTAATTTTCTTTTTTGATTACTATTTTCTTTACTTATTTCAACTATAAAAAACTTTCCTTTTAAATTCCTGCCGCATTATAGTTCTAAAAAGGAGCATTTGATTTTCTTAATAAGTAAGAGTCAAATTGGATTCTGATTACGCTATTATGGAAGTATGTATGATTTTCAAATTTTACCAGGCTAAATAAACGCAAATGGATCGGGAACGGAGTCTTTGGAAAAACTGACATAAAAATGAAAGAAACTTTTGAAATCAGGGGAGAAAGGGAAGGATAAAAGCGACAAATTGTTGGGTGGAAATGAAGAGTGAGGAATTTTTTAAAGAAATAACTAGTCAAGCCAGAGGTAAAATAGTTCCCGGTCTCAGGGACGGTAGGGTAATGTTCTCGTCTTGCCAACCCAAGATCGCGGATATGCTCTCATTGATGGTTTTTCATCACCCAGAGAAAAGTTGCGCATGGTCCTCAGATTAAAAAAAAACGAATCCCCAGTAATTGGTGTAATCTGCGGTCATCATAGAAATCACCATCATTAGAAGGATTACAGGGGAAATTTTGAGATGAAGTGAGGGGAAATTGCTAATTTTCCCTAAATTATTTCTATGCAACCAATTATTGATGTCTTCATGAGTTATTTAGCAACACATACTCGGAACGTGTGACGATGAACGTGAATAAAGATGAGTAGAATATATTCCATGTTGGAATATGGCGGTGAAATACATTGAAATTTCCAGGAGGAAAAAATCGATCTTGACCGGCATTCGAACCATGGACCTTTTAAAAGATGGAAGCGCAAGAGAGAATGGTTTCCTGAAGCAACAACATAGGGACCGTACCCTATACCAGCGCATGAGCCACGCTTGACTTTGCATGCCTGTATTCATGCCTGCCGTAAATACGGAGATACGCTGACTAGAACTACTACGTAGAATACGCTGACATTGACATTTTAAAAAAATTCAGCCTGGTAAGGTTCGGTAAGCCAAAGGTCCTTGGTTCGATTCCCGGTCCAGGCTGATTTTTTTCTCCCGGAAACGTCAATGTCTTTCAATGCTGCACTTGTGGCAAGCTTGAATATAAGCATCATTCATATTTTCAACCAATAAAAGAACACGACACCAGGGATCTACAATGCAGGCGATTCCAAAAGTAAAAGAGTGGACCATTTATCATCCTGACACTGAGCTCCCGATCACGGGTCGATAGGGGCATAAGGCAACATCTTAGCCTGAGCCAACATCCTTCCCAACACAAAGGAAACTACAGCCATGAATATTCCGGCGCCTAAATTTTTTTCCAGGACCCCTTTCTCGTTCCTGATGTCTAAGCGCTATTTCCAATTGACTTACCTCATAAAGACTTCAGCTGGCCCCAGTCCAAAGCGATCTTTCATACTCCTTCGACAATTTCCCTCCCGATAGGACGAAAGGGGATGAGGAAGCAACCAGAGGTCAAGACCCTGAGGTCGGTGACAGCCTGAAAAGAGTTGGGGGAAACCAAGTGGAAATTGAATAACATGTATTTCGCTTATCTAAAAGTAATCGTAAATTATGCAATTAAATTAAACACGATGATACGCGTAAGACTATGCCCATGGATACCCATGACACGATGCGTGTTTCATTTTATATTATTTCATTGAAAATGAAAAGGAGGCAAGTATGGGCAGGATTTATTTTACCTTTGCATAGTAGAAACTTCAGTCTAACGATAAATGCAAATATCTCAGCGACGATAAATAATTTAATCGCTGCTTTAGTTAAAAATTAAGCAAATAACAGTTGTCATTTAAATAATTTTTTATTGGCTCTCGGAATGTTTAATATTAAAAAATATGGCTTAAAATATCCAATAGATATATGTATAGGTATATTTATATGTTCTAGCGGAAGGTACCCGATGAAATTCCACGGATATGAAAAACAGTAAACTGATTTTAGAAGAAAACCACAAAGCCTGAAGAACACTGTCAGCGTGGTCATTTGAGGAGCTCTTAACTTATCTTGTTTGTTGTGTTCGTTGTAGTAGACACACTGACCGATTTCCTAGTGTACGCAGAGATGAGTGACTGTTGGTCCTCTTTCATGCACGGGAAACCCAAAAATGGACCACGCAGACTCATTACTACTTAAATAGCACCCAGGTTGATAGTCACCTCGTCCCTCCGGTTCTCTTGAGCCGTCTTCTGAGTGAATTAACATCTTGATTGCTTACATTGTATACATACATATATTTGCATTTTTTGCATTAATGACTTTATTGAGTTGCGCAGTTCAACTTTGGCATGTGCGTTGCGTATCTTAACCAGGTATGGCACAATCCAGCGGTTGACAACGTCAAAAGGAGCAGCAGCAGCCATGTTTATTTGACCTGTGAATCCTCCGTCATCCGGACTGCGTCTTCGACGTAAAGGGCAGCCATAATTATTGTTTTCGGCTACTAAATCAAAAATCTATGGTGATTCTTGGTGCAATTGCTGATTTTCATGCACGGATGTCTTTTATTGAGCAGAATTTCTCGATATTCTTTCGGGGAAGAAGCATGTTGTGACGTCATTATAATTTTCACCATCTTATAACAAATTGAAGTTTCGAAACAGATGGGTCTATACTTGAAGATTTATGGCTGGTTACCCGTCCGTAGGTTGGGTTAGAATGAAATTCGGGTGGTTCTTAGCGTAACCTGTGAAACACCCGGAGGTGACCGACTTAGTTTTCCATTTTTCTTGATATTGGTCAATAAAACAGTTCGCAATCGTAATGAGAGGTAGATTGTTCCACTAAGTGTAAGACATCTGAGTATTAAACGATAATAAACAGCACTGTTCGTTGTATCAACAGATGTATTATTACCATTACTATTCGCTGCACCTAAGTATTCATGCACATTTTATTGCGTGTATACTCTCTTTTATTCCTTTATGTTTATCGTTTACTACGCAAGTGTTCTCTCATATACATGCACTGCGCCTCTTGGCCTACTGGCGTGACAGGTACTTGAAAATAGACATTAAAGAGTATTCTTGCTGTAAATATGCATTTAATTTATCGATTACTCCTCGAAGCAATCTATCATTGGGTCCCTGGGACTCTGGACCCTTCTAATACAGATTTGCTACGTACTATCATGGGTATGTACGAAAACGTAATATTTAAATGCTAGAGGCGTGAATATCCTTTGAAAATATGTCGGCCCCGGTGGCGACGGGAACGAGAGGTAGATTGTTCCACTAAGTGTAAGACATCTGAGTATTAAACGATAATAAACAGCACTGTTCGTTGTATCAACAGATGTATTATTACCATTACTATTCGCTGCACCTAAGTATTCATGCACATTTTATTGCGTGTATACTCTCTTTTATTCCATTATGTTTATCGTTTACTACGCAAGTGTTCTCTCATATACATGCACTGCGCCTACTGGCCTACTGGCGTGACAGGTACTTGAAAATAGACATTAAAGAGTATTCTTGCTGTAAATATGCATTTAATTTATCGATTACTCCTCGAAGCAATCTATCATTGGGCCCCTGGGACTCTGGACCCTTCTAATACAGATTTGCTACGTACTATCATGGGTATGTACGAACACGTAATATTTAAATGCTAGAGGCGTGAATATCCTTTGAAAATATGTCGGCCCCGGTGGCGACGGGGTAAAATCCTCGCCTGCCAACCCGAGGGTCGCGGGTTCGAGTCCCGCCTGGGTAGAATATTATCTGCCCAGGACATGGGTGTCTGTGTCTCGTCCATTGTCACTCACACTCACTCGTTGTTGTTCACCCGACGTAAAATGGCCTAATATGCTGTATTCGGGCCAGTGAAAATAAATAAATCATAAAATAAAAATAAAAAATAAAATCTCTAGTTGTCAAGATAATATGCTATTGTTGATTTGCGGGAAAATTATGAGATTTTTCAGCTAAAACATGATTTTCAGACAAATATGAAGCGTAAAAGAAAATCGATTGAAGGAATTAGAAACTTCATTTATTAAACTATCCGATAAAAAAATCCCAGCCCTTTATCTTGAGAGAAAGTACTTTTAAAAAGCAAAAAATGAAATCACTCCACCGAACCCAATGCTTGGCATGGAGCAGGGGCCCTTTGGGGGCCCTGAGGGCTTTTTAAAAATAACCTTTTTTACGACCAGGTATATTTTCTATCTAGATCAAGTTTCAGCTCAATCGATTCAGTAGTTTACCCTTGATGGAGCATAGTTTTCCGAGAAGCCTGAAGTTATGTGTACGCAGGACCGTGCCCTGCAAGTAGCGATACGACTCACGATATCGCTGTCATCCTCCACGGAAGTCAAATTCCATGTACAAATCCGCCTTCAGAAACCGAGGTCAAGCCAAGGGCTGTTGCTCGTCCAACATGCATCTCATCTTTACCCGAACGACTTGATTGCGATTCGGATGCAAATTGACTCACTTGAGATACGAAAACCTTGAGCCGGAGCACAGAGTTCAAGTATCGCCCCTAGTCACGCTATCCAGATACCTTGCTAGCAGAGGATGGCTCACGAGAACAAAAAAAAATTAAAGAAAATATCTTCGGCCTTGTCGAAGCTTAAAAACCCTACAACACACATTCAAGTTTGTAAAAACAAAAAAAACGTTGTTTTGGTCCGATCCAATTTATTTTAGAACTGTGACTTATGACCCAAATTTCAGCTCGACATCTCAATTTTGACGGCAGCTATCAAGCAAAGAGAGACTCAGACAGACGGACATAGCTAGATTGACGCGTAAGGTGACGCTGATCGTTTTTATATATACTTTTCCATATCTGCCACGCCTCCTTCAATGCGTTCCATTTCGGCTGTGGCAAAATCAATATACCCTACCCATGCAGTGATGTAGGGTACAATAATATTGGTCGCCGCATGTGCATTGATATGTGGCAAGTGCCACTCTCATTCTTTCGTTCTGCCGAGGAAACAAAAGAAAGTCGAAGAGCCGATATGGCAATGCGAGCGGTAGGATTTGTGCTAAGCAATAAGGGCGGTGCTTATCCAAGAGAGGCCTTGAATTTGCATCAAAGGGTAGGAAAGCGGAAATAAGGTAGCGAATTTTCCACAGAGATCCAATACAATATGATGAAGATCGGCCTTGTGTAAGAAAATTTCGAAGTCCTCACCACACACAGCTTCACGGCGCGCAGCATAGAGGCGCTAGGAGAGAAGTTTTTGACTTAGCATGGCGGGAAACCTTTCCTTTAAGATGAGCGAGTGAGGAAACCTAGCTTATTTCATATACCGATCTGGGTGGGTTTTCTCATTATCAGAGCAATAATTTTCAGGAAATAATATATTTTAACTTTTCGGAGATCAAGCTCCACCCTTTATGTCCGAATCATCGAATTTAGAGTTAAATTGAACTATACATTCCGAAGGGGATGGGTTTTCTCATTGTCAGTGCAATATTTTTTACCCGTTTAAGAACGAGTTATTATCTTTTCGGCTATGTATCTGTCTTATTTACTTTATCGCTTCTGTCAGACCTAGAGATGTAGTGAGGCGTCATGATAATATTATCTGTGTCGCTCTGAAACACACCAGTTTTGAAGTTCTCAAGCAACCTAAGCCGAGCGTGTAGCCTCCAAGTCTCTAGGGGCTTCCACCATAATTCCTTAAAGTTGTGAAACAATATGTTCGCTCGTAGCAGTTTTAACGAAACGTGAAGCTTTTCTTTGTATTTTATTAATTTTTTTGCATAAATTTTTATGGACAGGGTCCCAAATGCTGGCAGCGTATTTGAGGTGTGGCCTAACCAGATAGAAGTAGCATCAATCATTAACTTTTTCATCCGAAGACCTTCCTATTCTACCCTTAACCAAAACCTAGTTTCTTTAATGCTGTGCCGCATATGTTTTGTCTGTGTTCTCTACGAAGTATCAGAAGTTAAGGTAATTCCAAGATATTTATCTGTACCTGAAGATTTTAAGTTTACTCCACCCACAGTATAGGTATGGCACTTGTGTGATGAATCAGGCCGAGGGAAAAATCACCTTGAACAGGTGCAATAAATTAGTCCAATCCAAGTCTTTGCGTCTCGCAAATTATATTTTCTGAAAAGACCGTAATTACTTACATCAACTATGTTGACGAGAAAATTTCCCTTTCACGCGAAATGAAGGACCACTAAGCTCACATTCTCGATACAAAACTTTGGCAGAATGACGCAGGAATTGCATCATCTCTCAAACGCGGCACAGCCACTCTCTGAAGGACCGATCCACGATTTGCGAGCACCGACGGGTTTCCACAAGCGGTTCACGGAGAGCCTCGTTATCCTCGCATCTCATTTCCACCCGCCCTCGTCGTAACCCGACCGAGAAACTCCGACCTCCACAACGTCAAACTGTGAGACCTATTTCAAGGTCTTCCGCAGTCCACCTCGGGCGCAGTACGAAGTTTCTGCGCGCGCGCGAAAGAGATCGCGTGTGGATGCCTCAAAGTGGTACGTCTCGCGGTCTCTATTGTCGTCGCTGAGGGTCTTAAGCACCGAAGGCGCGAGCGACAAACTTCCGGTGAGTGATTCCCCCTCCTCTTATGACAATCTACCTTCATAATCATGAAGTTATGCTTGTTTGAATGCTATACACTACCATATACCAATACGGATTCGTTATAAATTTAAAACACGTGTTTCTCAGGATCTAAGATAATTAATATCCCATTTTAGAAATCCCCTATGTAGGCCCATTTATAACTGCAAATTCCATATAAAACACGACATGAAGTGCAACATTTTCTCTGTACGCTTTTTGATATTACTTAACATTGAATTGGAATGATAAGCGTCGAATGCATGAAGTAATCAAGTTTTATATCCAGCCATTTCAGTTACATAACCGATTGGTTTTTGCCTGAACTTTGAATTTATGGCAACAAATCGTTAATGTTTTCGCTATAGTAAAACTAAAAATGCTCATTAACTTGGTAACTGCAGCTGCATGGTGTAACTATGCTAGCTAATGCCCAACGCTCATAGGACTCAGGAGATTTGAGAAATACTAAAACTAGCTATAGCAAGTTTTAGTTGGGGTATTTTGCACCCCAGCCGTTCCATGAGTGGTCTACGCCTGCTACGTACTTTATGTCATTTGAATGACGCATTATAAGTATTTTAAGCTTACGTTCAGTACTGTATGGTAATAAACTAATGATTAAATTCTAAAACTACGGAGAATTTAATTACCTCATGATATTTTTGTCGATATTCCTAATATATCTTCTCTATCATACTGATATTATAACCCCCACTGGTGTCATTTCGATATCTCTGTTAGAAATGGTAACAGCTAATTTTCAAGCTAAACTGACTCTACTCCTAATGCTTTTTCCTTAATTTTGATAACACGCATTCAGAGATAAATTGATGTGCCTAAGTTTATAAATTTCGATACGATTAACAAATTTACCAAGAAAGCCCGCGAGGCATCGAATCGTCTCCGTCATACTAAGGGATTCAATAAAAGCCATTTCTATTTCTGATCGCCAAAGATTGCTGGAAATGTGACAGAGGACTCATAAGGTATGCTCATCATACAGCTCACAGCCTCTATCCCACTCAATTCGCTTCCTCTTCCTCCAAACTCCTGTACTGTCTCCGTTGCGACGCCTCGAGGTCACTGGTTGTCAATAGATGGAGGCTGAGGGCTGGCAATGGGTCATTGGGAAAGGGACAGTTAGCCGGAGAGGTGCAGGATTCTACTCCTCGCTACCAAGATTATATCAAAGAACGCTTCCAGAACCCAAGTAGCCGATTGTGCACCAAAACACAAAATCATTTTCACTTTGACTGAGCGAGGATGTTAGCTTGCCGTTGTCGTAAATTAAAGTTTTTGTATTGTCACGGTAGAATGCCATCTGGAAAAAAATATAAAAATAACTTTTATGCTTGAATAAAGTATTGACGATATGTTTGCCCATTCATTATGCAGCACGGCTACTTCTTGAAAATTATTTTGATTGAAAAATGTTGAATTGGCATTCCGGTTTAGGATGTTCTTGCGACTTCATTCTGAGCTCTTGCCTGCATTGGCAAACAAAAGTGTCAAGTGTGAAAGATATCTTTATAAACGCTGCTTAACGTCATATCAGATTGGTTTTTCTACAAGAAAAAAGTTGTATTTTAGGTAGCGTCTAAATACCTCCACGGGTATCCAAAAACTTAAAGGAAAAGGGTGTTAGAGTAGAGGCGAAGGGTTGCTGATTTTAATTTCATGATGCATCATTTTGGTAGGAATAAGGAAGAAGAATATGGGATAGCAACGGCCGAAGCCTTTGCTCAGCTCTACAGAGGTCTCGGACATTTCGGTGCGACCACTTGGGCACTGCCGTTCAGCGCCGACCACTTCGGCGCGTGGCCGTCTCCCCTCCTGCAGTGGACGTTTCGGCGCGCCACCCAGGTCTTGTGTGGATTTACACAGGAATAGTACAATAGGTAACTAGGAAGGGAGAACGACTTTGAGACCCGCGTTATATTGCGAACCAAAGACTACAGTAAGGTAGCAGAATTCTACTTCTTTCCTGTGTTACGTTTTACATTTTTGCCGGATCTGAATTTAAAGTTCGCAAAAATATTTCTTCGTACATAACATAAATGTGTTATTATCCACTCTGTCTCACACCGCGAAAAGCATAAAAATCGAACAACGTAATTTAAAAAATGAAAAAAGGAGGCATTTTCAAATTGTTTGCGTGCTTGGTTACAAGTATTCGAGCAATATGGACGCGAAGAAATGCGCAAATTTTACGTGTGAAGAACTTATTTAATACTTATTAGTCTTATTTTTAAGAATTATTTAATACTTATTAGTCTTATTCAGGATGTTCCAGAGGAGAAGGATGTTCCAGAGAACAAAAAGAGTGACGCTGTTGCTTGGAAAAATGAGGTAAGTACGATATAATTAATAACTGATTGCTTTTATGAATACTGCCATTTTGACCTATTACTCACACGCGATTCATTTTACCAGGAAGCAGCCTGGATAAGGTTGGAGGAGAAATTGAATACAAAAATGTCATCACCAAGGTTGTGGATACAGCGGCGTGAGAAATATGACAATATAATAAAGGGCAAAAAAGGCCATTGCAGCAGACAAGCAGGCAGCACTACAGACCGGTGGTTGTCCAATGCCTGGGATCTCATTAACTCCTATGCACGAGAGAGTTGCCCGACTCCTGGGAAAAATAGTCTGTGTATTTAATAATCCCAATGATTCTGATTCAACTTTCGAAAGTAAATGATAAAGCTTACTACATATATTGTGAATTCTTAGTATATATTTCATTTAATGTTTATTGCTTTTCATACTTTCATTAGCTGGTAATAGCCCAGAAGAGACAGTAATGCTCGAGAAACTAGTAACATTGCACTTGTGGTTATTAAGAAATTGTAATGTAATATTTATTGCTTTATGAAAGGGTCAAATCATTTCCACGCGATATATTTATGGATACGTTAAAAGCACTATCTGCCATATGTTATTAGGGGTTTAAAAAACATGAAATAACTATATGGTTTCACTTCATTTTATCTGATAAGTTTAAATCAAAACTCCTTTTCTTGTTTTGGCTCTTTGTCATATTTTAACAATAAATCTCTTTGTTTGGTAGGAATCAGCAGGACATGAGACAGACTGCCCTACTGCGGGTAACAATTTTGATACCTATACAATGCATGTTAATTTAAGGCAACATGATTAGTATATACCATAGAGTATTTTGAGTGGAAAATACCTAATCATGAATTAATATAATGAAATTTGAAACCCTGTTTGGCATTAATTTAGATCACTACTTTGCTAGAATAGTATTTGCAATTATCAGAGTTAATCTAGGAAGTAATGAATTCATAGTCAAAGCAGTTTTAAAAATACGTTAGTTGTTTGTTTTTTAAAAATTATTGGCACCCAAACTATATCTTTCCAGAAATTTAATTTGCGAAGACGTAACTACAGACGTTGCAGTCAGAGATTCGTAAGTACAATCACAATCGGTATCATCTTGAATTCGAAGTAAAATAACGTGCTTTATTACTATATATGCTTTTCTAATTTAGCTTATGAACAGCCATCCGTTGAAAAAGGAAAAAAAATAAACTAAATGTATCAATAACGTCAAAAATGTAGCTGGTAAGCCAAAAGATTTAATATTTTTTTAAACTGATGACATTGAAGGTAATATTAAGGAGAGAATGGCTACATTCGCCTGCCATGCCTCAATCATTTTCGAAATTTATTGTAAAGACTTGTTTATTTAATCTTTCGTAAATAGTGTTGTCCTTTGAATCTTTTAGAAATAGCTTCTTTAAAATTATCTGAAGAATTTGTTTAAATGACACTAAAGCTATTTCTCTCAATTTTAGGACCATTTCAACTTAATTCCTGTTATGAACTTCTGTTATTTTGTTTGGGTTTTTAATTTGGTAAATTTGCGTTTAATGGGTTAATGTTAATTTTTATGTTTAAAAGTTTTAGTAATTGGGATACATTTGTTTTATTGTTGAGAAGAAGGGCATATTCCTCATCTATAGGTGAAAGAATGAGGATGTTAACACAAAAAATGTAGCAGCAATGCTATATAACGCAGCAGTTGAGGTGAGCTTCATTAATGCTTGGCATCCCAATCTTGGGATCTATCTCTCATTACTTCCCTGCGAGAATTTTATTAAAGTAGGATACATTTCATAATATTGATGGGTGGTGGTGGTATTAGATCTCTCCAGAGGAATTGTTTTTTGAGACATTTAAAAGGTCAATAAAAGGTAAAATGAAGAACATATTCTAAGATGAAATGAACGGAGAAGCCCCCAGTGGAAGATTCAGGAATTAGTGCATATACAACATTCACTACTTTTCAGATTCCCAAATAACATACAAATGGTCACATAAATCAACATTTTTCAACATTTCTGAGAAGTTAATTTGAAGATCTATTAGATAGTTAATGAACTGGCATTAGATAGGAAAGGGTGGAGGGCCGCTATCAGCCAATAATTTTAATTGAATAAGCTTTTGATGATGAGAAAAGTCTTATCTAAAGTAAGCCGAAGAGGTGAAATAATTGAAATATGTATGCAAGGATCGGAATTATATACAGTCATATAATTTTCAATATGATACAATATTTATACAATATAAATGTTGTAACTTTGATACGACCCATGCTAATAAGAAAATAGTCCAATTTTGCATAACTTGAATTGAACTAGATCTTTCATATGAATTTCTGAAATAATACATAAAATTAATTTTCTCTGGTACAATTGCTAACACTGGTTTTGGTGCCGGGGGTTTTTATGCTTACTATAGGTGTAATTGAGCTTCTGAGTCCCAATTCTGCATTAGTTTTCGAGTAACAGCTCTACTTTTTGAGATACAAAAATTTGGTTATTAACCGAACGAGAGTTAAAAGTGCCAATTAGATATATATAAAAATTCACTGATTGTTAGTACTTGCAGTAGAGGCAAAATGATTTTTATCTCGTTCAACTAAAGGATTGTTTATGACGGTTTTCTCTCCAAAAATCATGGTTTCTCTCTCAGGCCACTCCTTTCTCACCCAGTGGTTTTCTCTGTCCCTGTTATCCCAAATACATAAGAAACAAGGGTATTTTGTATAGCCATTTTGTTGTCCAAGGAGAGAGGTAACCATTTTTAAATCCACACATATCATCCATTGATTTTCTTGATATTTTATCTTCTCCATGACCAAAGCAATGGTGATGTATTCTTCTTTCATTTTTGTTGAATGTGCCATTGGTATTCAGCCAAACTTGTTGCCATTGTGAATGAGGACGCATTTCAAACTCCGTTTAGAACTGTCAATAAATAGACACCAATCATCCGGAATATATTCAGGAAGACCCATTTTCTTCAGGAGTCCTCTAACATCTTGACAGAATACAAGATTGTCTTCTTGAGAGAAGAAGGGAAGCAAATATTTTTCCCTTGTACGATAAAAAGTAAGTTTTGTTCCTTGTTCCAGTAAATTCTTATCATTCAACCAAGAGGCAAGTAATTCAGATGCTGTTTTTGAAAGGTTGAGACCTCTGACGGGTCATTTAGCTCATCTTGGTTGAAACGCATAGGACTTGATGACGTTCCCTCATAGTCACTGCCACCGTTACCATTTGTATCAGAAAAAGTTTCACATGTATTCACTTCATCCTCACAGAGCTCTGGGAGCTGGCAAAACTTTGGAATAGGTACTTCATCAAAGTGTGGAAGTGGGCATCTTGCAGAGGCTATATTAGGATATATCCACTTGCTATGATTATTCCAATTTATTCCTTTGATTTCCACCATGCAGAAATAACAATCATTAACGTGGTTCATAGGGTCCCTCCAAACCACAGGCACAACAAATTTAAGACATTTCCTTCTACCAGTAGCCCACTGTTGTAAATGTTCCACACGTCTTGCACACAATATGCGATGCCCAAGTGTTATCTTGATCACCGAGTTGAACCCCAAAAAATCCAAGATATGCCCTTTTTACAAAGTCAGTAATAGTTGTTCTGTTTTCTTTAAACGTGTATTCCCCGCAAACGAAGCAGATGATTGATACAGCTCCGTCGACTTGACTCATTTTCGCTTTACACTCTGAAACTAGAGAGTACTAACGGTAATTCAAAAAATATTGGAATGAGAGAGTTGAACGCCCTGTCATTTTAAAAATCATTAAAAAGAATAGAAATTACCTTACACTAATTTAAAACATACCTTAAAAACGAGGAATCTTGTAGCGATTAATAAAGTCTCCGCATCACCAGGAGTTGTAGAGGATATTTCGGGAGATCCAATTCTGACCTAATCACAAATAAAATCTGAGCGGAAGTTTCAAAAAAGCAACTGCTCCTCAACACTGCAGAAATGAGACTGGATGCTTTAGTGTATTTTTTTTTGGAGGCTAGAAAGCATTCTCCCAAAAATATCAGCAAATGACTGCGTAAAGGGCCCAAAGGGCCCGTGGTGCCATAAAAAGACCCTACGCCCAATTGCATTGTGGTGGGTGAAGGAGTTGCAACCGTGGGACCCCAGCTGTGGCCTGGCAGCTTCGAAAAACATCCTCTTGTGTGGCATGCATTCTGTTCTGTTTAAAGTCCACATTTTCGTCGGAAGGATTTTTAAAGCAGGTCACAAGAGCGGTGCATCAGAAGAAAGCTGTCTTTAAGTATCTCCTAGACCTCCACCCTATGTGATAAAACATGCTATTTCTCCGAGATTTCTCCAAAGTATAAAATATGCAGAATAGTTTCTATTTATATGTCTGGAAAATCATCATAGCGAAGTGGTTGCGACAACAATTCATTCCACACACTTGCCGCACCACCAAACCTCGTGTTGACGGCGGGTTACACCAGTCTCGATCGCGCGATCGACAAACTCATGAGAAATTCGGCGTCGCCAAAAGTGGCAGAATATCTCACCTGATTTACACAGTGGAAGCTTTGTAAAGACTTTCATTATAAGTTGCTTTGTGATACCCAGCGATGCAATCAACTATTAAACTACATACATGAAGGCATGGCCATGCCATGCACGAAAAACTTAATTCCTTATGTTCTTTTTGTTAATTTGGTTTATAAAAAATTATTTTATGTTAGATAAAAGTTTTTCTGGTAATAACATAATAGACATAAAGGGAAAGTAAACAGGAATCGATGCTAAAGTAATTTAATTATAATATGTAAGTCGGCGTTTACGCTAACAATTCCTCAATACCTATAAAATCAATATCTTTTTTTCCCTTTTTACTTCGTATCTTTTTCTTGAATATTCCTTACGGTCTTCAGGATCATTGGTTGATAACCATTTGTTATATAAATCCTTCTTTTGTTCCACCAGTTTTGCTAGGTCATCTGCCCACCAATAATCCAGAAACTTTCTGGTCCTAGCTTCTTTTTCGCCAAGTGATTCAAAAGCTGCTTCCTGAATGGCTGTTATCAAGAACCTGTACATCTCCTCGACGTTTCCTTCTATATTTCCATCTATGTTTTGTCCGAGTTTATTTGCCAGTCTTTGCTTGAATAGACCTTTTATGGATTCTTTCTTTAATGATTCAATAATGTAGTGTCTTTCCTTTTCTTTTCTGTCTCCTATTGTTTTCATGATTTTTTCCTATTGGTACTTTTTTCTGTATTTCACATATATTTTAGCTCTAAGCAAGAAATGGTCGCTTCCTATTTCTGCCCATTTCTGAACTCTTACATCTTCTGTTTTTCAGTTGGTACTTTGACTTAGTATCAGGTAATATACAATGGATTTCAGTTTTTTCGTTGGTTGCATCCAGGTGTATTTATGATTGTTCCGGTATTGGAAAAATCCATTCATTATACGGAGAGAATTTGCCTCACATAAATCTATCAGACGTTCTCCATTATCATTCACCGTCTCTTCTCCATATCTTCCTATTACCTGATTTCCCTGTCCTAGCATTCATATCTCCTAGGATTACTTCTTTTCTGTCCGTGATATTCATGAGTATACAAGACAATTCCTCCATAAATTCATCTTTTTTTGTTGCATCTGTATCGTAATTTGGAGCATATACTGCCACAATTACTTAAGTATACGAGCATATTTCTATTTCCGTTTTTAGTACTCTTTCATTTATTTCTTCCCAATTTTTTATATTATTTTTCCATCTTTTGTGTACAGCAATTGATACTCCAGCTCTCGCTCTTTCTCCCTTTTCTACTCCACTGTAAAAGTGTAAGTAGTTTCCTTGCATTTCATTTCCAGTTCCTTTCTTTTTTGTTTCCATTAAAGCAGCTATATCTATGTTATAGTTGTCTAATTTCTTGAAAACTTGTTTGTTTTTTCCACTTAGGCTTTGTGCGTTCTATGTTCCAATACTCAGAGTCCTTTTCCGCGCATTCATTTGTTTTCGATTTTTCTTATCCAATTTCCGAGGCTTTGTTTGAGGATTTTTTGATTTGGGGAATTTTTTCGAGTGATGGGTTGCAGGCCCATCGCCTCAACCTGGAGGACTGGGATTTTTTTCTCTAGGTTTACTCCTATAGGAGGATTGCTTTCACCACAGCTAAGGATTTCCTCCTACCGCGCCTGTTGGTCCGCGGGTGGTATTTAATTTCCCACCAACCCGCCGGTCTATCAGGATCCTGACCGGTGAGGGCTTTCCCCTATCCGCCACCTGGGGACGCGCTCTTTAGGGGTTACAGGCTCCCCCGAGAGTCATGTATAATAACACATGTATTTTATATCAGCTATTCTTATTACTGTTTTTCCTATATCTTTTTAAAAATGTAAAAATGCTCTTATCTTCAAGATATTTTGTCAAACCATGCCTTGGGTATAATTTTTACATTTTCTCCTTAGAAACTCATCACTCGGGAGCTGAAATTTGGGTCATAAGCCTCTACTATTTCACAGACGGCACAGTTCTAAAATGGGTTGGGTCGAACCAAAACTACGTTTTTTTATATTGAAAGTGATGTAGGGCTTTTAAGCTTCGGCAAGGCCGAAAATAATTTATGTACTAGTTTTTCTATAACTCTTGAATTTTTCAGAAATATGGGTGAATAGTAAGCCTCGTTTCTTGGTATCATTCAGCTCCTCAATTCGGTCAGCTCCTAATTTTACATTGCTAGACAAGACTAAAATTTTACCTGCAGAGCAAAATAAATGCTCCGATGATCAATTTTATGCATTTGAACGAACGTTTGAGTATTGAGCCCACGAAATCTATACTATTTATGGGAATAGGGTTCCTATTGGCTTTTCCTCTCTCGTTTATCCCCGACGCTCTCTTCCAGTATAATCTTGGCACACAGTAATGAGCCAATATTCACAGAGTATTAAACTCTGAGACAAGGGCTTTGATCACCGGGCTATCATTTTGCCGCATAAATATAAATATTTATTTCATTTTGTTTTTTTGGGGATAGTAGGAATAATTTAAAACAAGACTCTCGTTCCCTAACGCGAGAAGCAATGCCATAAAATACAAAATATCGTCATTTAAGGGTACGAAAAATAAAGTTCGGCTCTTATATGAAATACGTCCCACATAATAACGACACTGATAGGAGCGGCAGTTGGTCATCTAGGAAAGGTAGAACAAACAATAATAATTAGTTACAATATAATAACGTTCAGCGGCCAGCCGCTACGCCGCAGATACTGTGATATCAATGAATACGCTTTTCAAACATAGCTAAATTCTTGTTCCAGCTGACGTCCAGCGCAGTTCGTATAATATACTTGCATCAACTTCCTTAGAAGTCTAGCCGAATGATGAAGAATTCCCCGTTTTTGCGAGCAGCTTTCAATCATTCAACGTATCGCTATTTAGAATATTTTGATTAATTTGTCAAGTCGCGAAGAATATTACAAAATTAACTTCAACGAAAAATTTATTACTATTTAAGATTCATCAAAAGTATTTGCTGAATTAAATGGCACCGATGATTGATGTGAGGAAATAGATCTTAACCATTTCCTCTCCTTTATATCCTACCAAGGTTTTGACGACTATCAATAATCAATTAAGGCGTATACAATATAAATCAATCAATCAAAATATAAATCTAGATAATTGTATTTAATGTTTCAAGGATAGACTCGACGGTATTTAACACTATTATGCATGAAAACGAGAAACACCATCAAAACCAAGGTAGATATATCAAGTCTGGAAAATGTAAAGTAAAAATTATTAAGTAACGTACATGATTTCCACATATTCAAACCAAAAACCTTTCTACTTTTAAGAAAATAGCATTGCACTAGGGAATACCTTCAACAGAAGTTTATAACAGGGATTCTGGCGCGTCACGACCGACTGCCGCTGAGATCCGAGTAGGCCACTCTCGGCTTGTCATACGATTCCCCAAGGACCAAAGCACCGGAGTTGCACACAAAATCCATGACCGACGCAGGACTCCCGACAAACGACCTCTCGTTTGGCCCGCAGGCGCGTTTATCTCCCGACGAAGTCGTCCCGCTCAGAGGAATAGAAGTTTAAAATTACACGAAAGAGGTCGGAGCAAGCTTCAACCATATCAGTGCTTTATGTTTACTCCATTCATACATGAGTATGCATCGACACTACTCGCTACGGTTATATGGTTTTAAACAAAACAGTCAAGGCCGAAAGCATAATAAAAATTCTAATTTTTCCACAATGACGTACTTTTTTCTTCGCTAATGCGTATTATATAGCAAGGATGCTAACTGCTGAAGACTTCAATGCAGAATACATTCCCTTCCTGTGCTCTTGCATTAACCCATTAACGCCCAATGGGTCGTTAGCGGCCCATCTAAAAAAAAGTAACTTGGAAAATAATCTTGGATACACCCTTAAAGTATTTTTATTCAATTATTTAAACATGAAACTTAAACCCATTGCAATTTAACTGCACTACTCACGTGTTGCTTTTAACAGTTAAAAAAATTAAATATCATATGTCGGTATAGTCAGGTTCCTATGTAAAAAATTAATTTTTTACATTTTTTGTTATGATAAGAAATCTTTACCCGCTGATTTTTGTTTAAACGAATGTGCCTAAAATAATTAATTATTAACTACTCGATTACTTTCGTAAGAACTATAATATTGATGTATAAACCAGCGTGGGTCGAAAATGACCGATTGGGCACATGCCCGATGACCATATTCGTCGAGTAAGGCTCTACTTTACATGCCTTAGATTCAGTTTAACCCTAGAAAGGTAGACTACGTCATTTTGACGTGTTTGATATTTTGAATCCGCTCTCACTTGATAACAGTCGATTGCATCGCCCTGTCCTTCCAGCAGTGCTTACTTAGTTTAGTTTACCACATGTTCTCGAGCTGCGCGCATTGAGGTGACCCACTCACTCACAGCAAGCCATCTTGAAGCGGAACCTTGCACGTAAGTGTGACGTATGTCTATCTTTGGCGTTGATTTTCTGTGTGTATTATTTACGTATGTCTACCGATACAATACCTTTCTTCTGCGGGAGGTGTAGCTACATTTTCTCAGAATAATGATCAGTGAATACTTTTTAAATAAATAAATAAATTATTATAATAAATAAATAGAAGAGAGTGATGGAGACAGTTTTTCAGCTCAAGACACTGACGAGGATCCTGATTACGTTCCTGACGTCGATAAAGACGACCATGAAAATGGTGTGATTTCTGAAATTAGGGATGTCGAAATAGAAAACATGGACAAAGAGAGGGTTAAGAAGAGAAGCATGTGTCCAAACAGAAGTGAGCATAATGAATTAGGCGTTGAGGATTATTTATTGACTGTTGACGAGAAAACATAAGAGGGGAAAAATGGCTTTTGCTGGAATACCTGTTGCACGTCACTCAAGGGAAAAAATCCTGGGAGGAATGTAGTGCATATTAGGCCTGGCCCAAAATCTACATGTGTCAATGCATTTGAGCCTCTTGACTATTTTCGAGTATTTTTTTTCTGATGATATGACGAAATAAATTATTCTTCGGACAAATGAAGAGGTCAGAACTCGGCGCCAACATTATTCTTCTCCAAATATCCCACTTTCCGTGATTTACGAGAAGATGAATTTGAAGCTCTTTTGGGTGTTCTGTACTTAGCTGCTGCGCTAAAAAATAAATACCTCTCTAGTGATTTGCTGTTTGACAATTCCTTTTGCGGAGATCGTAGTAGTATTAGGGTGATTAGGGTTCTTCGACAATTAAGATCATTCACACCACGTCAACCTAACATCACCATGTCAAGTTACTTAAAATAAATAATTAAATAGACAAATAAAAGCAACAACTCACATTGAAATGGGCCTAAGATAAAAAACACCAAATAATGGTTGGTCACAAACAGTTAAAAAGCCCAGACTCTTTTAAAAATAACATTATCCGACAGACACAATCACTATCGTCTCCTAGGACGTGTCATAGGTCTCCCCTGATGTTCAGCCGGATGCGCAGAGCACGGTACCGATCAGACACCGTCAGAAGGTGTCTCACAGTAATGGGAGAGTCGCAATCCTGACAGAAAGGCGGGATCTTCTCTTCGGTGAAGAGGTAAGAGTGAGTGAGGGCACAGTGCCCTATCCTCAACCGTGTGATTGCGACCTCTTCCCTGCGAGTCCTCCCGACTGATGTGGGCCACACTGATACTACCGGCTTTATGGTGCGCAACTTATTCTCTGTCAGGGAATGCCAGGTTCCCTTCCACTGTCCTAAGGCTACGTTTCTCAGCGTAGCCTTTAAGTCTTGGTACGGTACCAATACTGACGAAATGAGTTCGTCTTGAAGAGCCTTCTTCGCTGCCGAGTCGGCCATCTCGTTACCGGCTATTCCCACGTGTCCAGGTACCCACAGAAAACGGATAACGATTCCCTTCTTAGAAAGGGATAAAAGATGATTATGAATCAATCTCCTGGACAAGTGGGTGCATCGGGGAATAACCGGAAATGGCCTGCAGCGCACTCATAGAGTCACTACAGACCATGTATGCGCCGCAATTGCCCCTAATACCACCAAGAGCCACAGGGCTTAGCTTCACCCCGATGACTCAATGGTGGGACGAGAACACCGCGCATGCGCATGCCGACTCGGATTTCGAACCATCCGTAAACACGGGAGTGAAATCGTAGTGGCGGCACAGCTCTTCCCTAAAAATTTGTTGGTACTCCATGGGCGTCGTGGAACCTTTCTGGCCAGTTAGTAGGGTAAAACTACACTTAGGATAGGGCACTTGCCATGGTGGGTGACCTGATTATCCATGGCCGTACACTTCAGGAAGTCTCACATCTGTCCTTCCATAAAATTTTTAAAACGGACGCTCAAGGGTCTGGTGGCCCTTGTCCGCCTGTTAAAAATGTTTAAAATCCTGGGATTAAAAATTACGTTGAAACACGGGTGAGTCCTCATGGATAAAATTTTTGCGACGTAGTTAGCCATTAAGATGTTCCTCCGGGTATCCAGCGGGGGCTCTCCGCCATCCGAGTATACGCTTAAAACGGGAGACGTCCTGGTCGCCAAACGTAGCCCCGCGTTGTGAACCGTTGCCAGCGGTTTCAGGTAGCTTTTGCGGCCCGAGTAGTAGACGAAACATCCATAGTCCAACTTGGAACGCACCATTGCCCTGTAAAATGAAAGCATGGTGGTCCTGTCGGCGCCCCATGTACTGTGCGATAAAGCACGTAAAATATTTAAAACGTTAAAACATTTTTCTTTAAGAATCCGGATGTGTTCCTTCCAATTAAGCTTGGAATCAAACACCATCCCGAGAAAACGAACCGATTCAGCGTATGGTAAAACCCTACCACCGAGACGTAACTCTGGTATATGGTTGCCCCTGAAACGATGAAAATGTACACATTTTGTCTTTTCCGCTGAGAAGCGGAAGCCGTTCTTTTGGGCCCAGCCGTCCAGTTTATTAAGACAGTTGTATCTGTCTGGACGTGGTTACTAGTTTGGATGACCGGCAGAGAATAGCCAGGTCATCCACAAACAATGATCCCATGACAGGTCCCGTGATGCAGTCGATAGCGTCATTGATCGCAATAGCGAACAATGTCACACTAAGGACTGATCCTTGAGGCACTCCATTTTCCTGCATATAGGGTTCGGAAAGGTGCTTACCTACTCTGATTCTAAATACTCGATCCGATAAAAATTTTTTAATAAAAATGGGAAGATTTCCCCTAAAACCCCAGCCATGCAACGTGTTTAAAATCTTCTGACGCCAGACCCTGACATACGGATTCTCCAGGTCAAAGAAGACCGCGATGACGTGCTGGTGCAGAAGAAAGGCCTCCTGGATGAAATTGTCGCTCCGAACGAGGTGATCAATGGTTGATCGACCTCGCTGGAAACCACACTGGATATTCGACAGAAGGTTCCACCGCTCTAACCACCAAACGAGCCGACGGCTTACCATCCTTTCCATTACCTTGCACAGACAGCTGGTAAGGGAGATGGGCCTGTAGTTACTCGGGTCCGTTCTGTCCTTTCCCTGTTTTGGGATCGGAACCACCGCAGATTCCCTCCAGGATGGTGGGATATTACCCTCGAACCATAACTGGTTGAGGGTGCTCAGGATCTCCATCAACGCTTCCCCCGAAAGATTTCGAAGGAAGGCGTTGTGGATTTCGTCCAGTCCCGGAGAGGTGTCCTTGGAATCCGCGATGGCTGACCGAAGTTCCTATAGCGAGAACGGGTCGTTATACTCCGCGCTTACGGACGTCTCAGCAAAGCAAAGAGGAGTTCTCTGGAAGCGTTCCTTGATGGCCAAGAACGCTTCCGAGTAACTCCTGTCACTACTTATACTGGCTAGTGACTTGCCAAAGGCCTCGGCTACTTCGCGAGGGGAGCTCACGATTTGGCCATTAATTCTCAAGCAAGAGACGCCGTACTCCATGCGGGAGCCCGAGATGCATATTACCTTATTCCACGCCTGTGCAAGTGGTGTTCTGTGGTTAATGCTATTGACGAATTCCATCCAGGAGACCCTTTTTGCCTCCTTCACGACTCGTCGAGCTTTTGCTCGCAGTCGACGGAAGAACGAAAGGTTCGTTGTGGTTGGGTACTTTTTAAAAAGACGCAGGGCGCGTTTTCGAAGACGAATTGCTTCGGCGCATTCCTTGTTCCACCAAGGAACCGCTGGTTGTGGGACGTTACCCGATGACCGTGGGACGCTGCAATTCGCTCCTTCGATCAAGCACCTTGTTAAAACCTCAACATTTTGTGTGGCATCACAATTACAATTGTGTTTAAAATTAAAAGTGTCTCTAAAATTCTGCCAATCCGCTTTACGGACAATCCAATTTCCCGGTCGGATAAAATCAGTGTTAAAACTTCGTTCAGAATTTATTAAAATGGGGAAGTGATCACTGCCACAGAGATCTGTGTGCACGGACAAATTAAACTTGTTAAAAAGACTGCTCGTTGCCATAGCTAAGTATATACAGGAGTATTCTCCATTAAAACGGATTTTCTCACCGTTGTTAAGTAATAAAAGGTTAAATTCGAGGATGAAACTGGCTAAAATCCGTCCCCTCCTTGTGCTTTGGCCTCCCTGTGCTTTGGCCACAAGGGGTCATGGGCCTTAAAATCACCAAATAATATAAATGGCCTAGGCAACTGCTGGACAAGTCTCTCTAGGTTGTAACGAGTTACCGGTGCAACCTCCGGCATATAAACGTTGCATAACGTTATATTTTGCGGGGTAAACAAGGTTATGGCCACAGCCTGAAACGGGGTGTCAATCCGTACTCGAGAGGTGTAAAGGGCCTCCCGAACAGCAATCGCCACCCCGCCATGGACTCAATGACCAGTAAGGTCATCTAGCCTTTCGACCATGTATCCTCTTAAAATTCCACTGTCCCTCACCTTAAGATGCGTCTCCTAGAGACATATAAAAGAAGGGTTAAAATCTCGGATTAAAATGGCCAGCTCCTCCTTATGCCTATAAAATCCATTACATATAAATAAATATATAAATAAATAAAAGACCTTAAAATAAATAACAATTTTAAGAAAAAAAGGAGCAACCTAAGTCCGGACTACGGAGTGATCAGCGCTTGAGGCGCTGCTTCCTTCCCTTTTTTCTAATTATTTCAATTTCTGTGTCTGAGATACAGAAATCTTCCTCCATGGCTTCCTGTGGAGGCATTTTTGCCTTACAAGATGGACCGGGGGATTGTGAGTTACCACACTTTGTTTGCGTGGCCCCGGCGGTGGTTTTGGTGGGGTTCTTCCTAGGAGAACCCGGACCGGTGGTTTGCGTGTTTTGTGCCGGATTTGTGGCCTTAGCCGGCGTGGCCGATTTCTGTGCAGAGGCTTTTGTTCTTTGGCTCACATTTTCTTCCGTCTGTGTCGAAATGGTCAGTTCGAGGGGAAGCGACATGGACGTATGATTTGGAAAAAGTAGGAGCAACTTGTGCTCTGTGCTTTTTCCGAGCCTCGAAGTACGGGATTTTTTCAACCGTATTGCTCTCCATTACTTTGCGCTCCGCGATCATCTTTGGACAATCACGTGAGTACACCGGATGTGCACACTCGCAATTGACACAAAGTGGGTCACCTGTGCATTCCGCACCCTCATGCTTCTCCAGGCCGCAGCGGGGACAGGTGGCCTTGCCCTCGCACCGTGTGGCCATGTGGCCGAATCGCTGGCACTGGTAACATCGCATGGGTGCCGGTATGAATGGCCGCACTGGCACCGATTCATAACCAACAAACACCTTGTCGGGGAAATGGTCAAGTGTGAACGTGAGTACAACAGACGTCGTGTTTACCCTTTCTCCGTTGCTCTTTGTAGTGAGTCGACGAGCATCGGTGACCCCCTGAGAGGCCATCTCCCGCTTGATCTCGTCGATCTCAACGTACAAAAGGTCGTAGTGACTAATCACTCCCCGACAGGTGTTCAAGGTGCGGTGCACCTCCACTTTAACGGGGATTTCGGCAAACTTTTCCAAAAGCAATAATTTCTCGCTTTAAGCCCTCGTAGTCGTTTCGATGAGCAGTGAGCCATTGCAAAGTTTCTTTGACGATTTTAGTTTCCCACGAACTAAACCAGACAATACTTTACGAATAAGGAAGGGAGACACCTTCTTCAGGCTCTCCCCTTCCTTCTGGCACCTCATCACTAAGTAGGGCAGACTAGCGCCGGGAACATTACCTCCCCCGCCCGTTTCCGGACGGGATCTTGCAGAGATCGTTACATTGCAACAATGTCAGAAGGAACATTCAAGTTTCTTTTAAACTGCCTACGATTTGATGATCAAGAAACAAGGAACATTCGAAAGGCTACAGATAAGCTGGCCCCAATATCCTATGTTTTGAACACATTCTTGCAAAACTGTAAGGATAACTACAAGGCAGAATCATATGTCACAATTATTGAAGTTGATTGGTTTCCGCGGACGCTGCCCTTTCCGTACTTATACTCCATCCAAACCAAACCGATACGGTATCAAAATTGTTATGTGTGACAACTCAACAAAATATATGCTAAATGCCGTTCCAACTGGTGAGAGAGCAGCTGATTATTTCGTCCAAAAATTAATTGACTCTATCAAAGGAACAATTCGAATATTACGATGGACAACTGGTTTTCTAGTGTACTCCTGACAATTAAATTGCTCAAAGACCATAAACACAGTAATCGGAACAATAAAGAAGAAAAAGACGGAATTCCCGGAAGAATTTGTGATGCCAAATTAAAACAAAAGAAAACCTGAAACGAGTTTTTTTCTTTATCATAAAGATTTGACTGCCTTATCGTATTACCCAAGGAAAAACAAGCTGGTGTCTCTTATATCATCGGCGCATCTTGAGGGTACAATAAATGCAACATCGAAAAAGCCCGATATTGTTCTCGGCTACAATAAAACTAAAGGAGAGGTTGATTCTTTCGATCAAAAGTGTCAGTCTATGAGCTGGGGAAGGAAAACAAAGCAAAGACCACTATGTTTCTTTTATAATATGATTAACATTGCCGCTATCAACTCCTTCGTGATACATACTCAAAACTTGTACAAACAAAATGGAATACAATCCAAGCCAATGTCAAGACTGAAGAACATGCTTCGCCTTCATTAGCAGTTAACCTTCAAATGACAGAAGAAAAGACTGGAAGTACCCACTTTGCGAAGTTGCCTCAAAGCTGCAATTACTAAGGTTTTGGGCTCAAGTGTACACTCACCTACAGGTTGTTCTGTTGCCTCCGATCAGCAAGGAAATACTGTTATCTCTGCCACTATTCTAAGAAAAGAATGACAACTACTAATTGTAAGTTATGTGGAAAACCAATTTGTGGAGAGCATCAGAAAAAAATGCCCCCTCATTGCTGATAGGGGAGTAGTTTCACTTTAATGAGTTACTTATATGGCTACCAATATTTATTTGCTGGGATCAACATAGGCTTTTCTATTTTGAAGATGATGTTGTGTTAATTCATCTTCTGGCATTGCAGTGCCACTTTTATTACGTTCTAATGTTTTGGATGTTTAAATTGTTTGGATGTTTTTGGATGTTTGGATGCCCAAATATTTTTTTTTGTTCTTAGAGACCTAAAGTAGGCAGATGATAGTCGGTTGTCTCACTTGAGAAATAATTTTTATTCAATTTATTGACCAATGCGTTTTACTAGACAGGTAGATTTATTCCACCATATTACATTATTGTCCATTTACGTTTGATACTGAAATCTGCCATAATGTTATTAAGTCAACTATTGTTTAAATGTCTGGCCACAATGAAAATTGTTTTTGTTCATAATTAAATACTTTTGCTAAATAAAAATGAATTTTAAAGTCATTTGGTATCTTACATTAATAGCACGTCAATTTGACGTATGTCTACTGATACGCGCCTGTACGTTAACTCTACCCTTCTAGAGTTAAGCTGCCTTTTGCGGACTTTTCGCTATATACCTCGCTTTAGTGTTGTGGAATACCTAATTTAGCATTCAATGATGCTATACGGTATACAAATAAATAAATATACTCTTTATATGACGTTTATTGAATAATGAAATGAGTACGGAAATACAGGATAAGAAACTCAATCTCACGACATACATAATTCGAGAAACCTACTACCAGCTAGTTTACCTTTACTTACAATGTAGAAAGTTGGGCAACGAATTTTTTTTCAGAAATTCTGAACTTACTTTGTAGTAATTGGAAGGGTTCTCCATCAAACAAACATTTCCTCGGTCTACAAAGTGGTGTTTGAGCGCCATCTAAATGATTAATACTGAATTGTAATTAAAAATACCGTCACAATGCATTCATCTCATTGAAGTAGCTATGAAATGAAGCGCTCATTTTTGTGTGTGAGGAACTTCGTGAGGAGGGTATTTGCTCATCTGAGAGCAGACTGCGGAAGGGTAACCAGCGGGTCGATTATGTGAATGTCATAGGTGTCATAAGGGTGATAGCTATGACGGGCTTCTTATAACGGCTACGAGGTTCGAGCGATTATATAAGCTACCGTCATAGGCCCTTATGAAGCTAGCGACGTATGACGGGCGAGCGGCAGCTCAGCGCAAAAAAATTTGAATGTCGTATGGTGGTAGCCATGAGGAAATGGGGAAAGCTAATCAGTATCCTCGACACAAATTTGGAATTGAAGAAAGTTGGCGCTTGCTTTGGTTGTTGTAATTTACGATTTAGACTGCTCTAGAGTGAGTATAAAATTATTTTCTTTCTAAATGATTTAATAAGTGACTTTTATTGATGTTCTTTTAATGCATTTATTAATACCTACGGGTTATATTTAAAAAAACGAATGATATGGTCCTAGTTTTTGACTGTAAATACATTGTGTCATTAATGGTGACTTCTTAAATGTTAAAGCCCTACGATTTATTAACCCGTACGTGTTCATGTACGAATGCAAGAACCAAATAGTAGGTTCTATTTTCCTGTTCACGCATTCATGCAAGTTGGTGTAGTTACATGGGTGTATTTTCGCGTTCTTACGGGTGAATGTATCGTGTAACCAGGCCTTTATAAACTTTATAACATCTCTCCACATAGCAAAATACAGAGTATCTGTATACATATAATCTTAGGAATATCATTCCGGTATGAAATTAATCTTCTACGGCCGGCTAACCTTGTCCTTTTTTCATGATTCCATCGTAATTTCAGAAAGAAGAATCTTAAAGTGCGTGGAGCCCGTGTTTCTGACCGGCAGTTGAAATTACTGGTGGACATGTCTCTTCGCAGTAACTTCGCTGCTGGGAGGTTCACGGGACTCATGGGGGTGGAGAAGGCAAGAGCCCAGTGGGATCGCCTGGCGGAGCACCTAAACGAGCATGGGGGCTATAAACATTCTGAGCAATGGAAGAAGGTTGGTAGTGAAAGTGTACTGATCAAGTAAATCTTGTCGTTTCACTTATTTTACCTAAACTTACATTGAAAATTTGTAGAGCAGACATTTAAAGACAATTTGAGAGAGTTAAAGCGGAGCGTGAGGGCCAAAGCGGCACGTATAAATGCTGCTTCTCGTGCCACAGGCAACCTTCCTGTGGAGGAGGAGCTGATTGAGATGGAGAGGAAGTGTTTGGCCATTATTGGCACAGGGGTTGCGGTGGGGCTGGCATCGGTGGAGGAGTATGGCCATGCAAGCCCGGTAAATTTCACCGAGAATAAGAAACTTAGAGCAATCTTATTTTTGTGCTGAAGATAAAACAGTGCACCAGTCATTTTCACCTAATTTTATAAATGAACTGCTAATTCCACATTATCAGAATGATTACTTTATTTTGCAGTCCACTTTACAGATGGCTTTACCTTTAGTGGAGGAAGATACATCAGATGTAAGTTGCTGAATGTTTTGTAACCCTACTAGTAGGATGGCCCTTTAGGACATTTGTTGCATATACAATGAAAAAGATAAAATTTCAATGATATTTCTCTTATTCTTATATCTAAAAGGATCCTGTGGAATACCCTGCAAGTGCCCGAGGCACTCCTAACCCACCAGCTATAGGGGAACACGTATGTACCTTATAGGTTTTCATACCCTTTCCATTACTTACTCAAGTGGGAGGGATTTTGAATATTTTTCCTTATTCATTTAATTCCTTCCATCAGTTGGAGATCATCGTGGATGATTTGTTTCCACAGGAGCCACACAGGTCCCCAAACGTGAGTTTATTTAAAAAGAAATTAGAATACATAATATTTAATTATTTGGAAATTTTTATATCAGATAATTAAGATGAGATATATTTTACATGTTAGGTCATTACATTGAAATATCCTTTAGTGCTACATAATAAATCAAATATGTCATTTCCAATACATGTATCTTTTGGGAATATCTAATTCTAACATGAAGTTAAAAAACTCTTCAGGTAAAAATAGAGGGGAATTGGAAAGAGCCACTGCCCTCTTTGTGGAGGTCATAGGCAAAATAAGGGGCAATGACGCTGAAGATATTTTTTCAAGGTCTTTGTCAAATGCATGAAAAATGTTTTCTTTCGAATCTACAACATTAATTAAAATGTATATTGATCAGAAACAAGCCACAAAAGACAGATGTGCCATTGCTTTGGAGAGGCAAGCGGCTGCGGCGGAGAAGAGGGCAGCAGCAACTGAAAGGAGGGTGGCTGTAGAGAAGAGGAAGGCTGCAGCAGCGGAAAAACAAGCTGCTGCAGCGGAAAGACAAGCTGCTGCAGCAGAAAATGCCAATGAACTTAAGGCCCAACAATATTTATGAGTTTTCGTTCTATTTAATTTGTTTTAAATTATTTTTGTTTATATTTAATTACTTTTTTTCACTTTGTAGTTCAATTTCAATATTATTATCTTTTTATATTATACAATTAACAGTTTTTATTTATTCACCATGTATATTTAATACACAGGAAAACATCTCGTCAGTTGTGAAGAGGGCAAACGATGACTAAGGTTCAGTAACATTGGTATGGGGATGGATAGAATAGTTGGGTAGTGAAAGAGGAAGGCTTATTACAGAGTGAATTACTGTTGAATAGATGACTGAGGATGAAATATGGAAAAATTAGAATGAGTTCATGGTAATGGGCTTGATCTAATGTAAGATACAAGTGAACAGCTGCAGTAAACCACTCCATAAACTCGATATTAGCGTTAAGATTAGAGTCACTAATGGAATATGGATTGTGGATGTAACTAAGGAAGATAAAAGAAACATGGAATATGTGAAGCATAACTAGGTATACCATTTTATACTAATATTCGCCTGTGTACCACATTCCAAAGCAGCCATAATCCATGCAAATTCCTTGGGTAGTATCCATTAATAAATATTTTCTCCATATAAGTTGATGTAATGCTGCTTTACAGGTATGAATACTCAAATTATCATAGAGATATATCTAACTTAAAGTTAATACCTAATAAAAAAGAGACAATATGGTTATGCTTTTAACAATTATGCACATATGGAATTTAGATTCATTGGAAAATACATAATTGTCCATAATTATTATAAAATTTATAACTAATTTCAAGTAGAGCTGACGAGAAGCTGCTACTGAGAGAGGACTCAAGCAAGCTTGGTAATTTTTTCACGTTATATATCTTCAAAAAATTTAGTTGAAAAACTGGCGGATTGCCAATGCCCTAACATCTTCTCCCCCTATGGAGGGTGCCTCCCCTACTAAATCCTCCTCCACAAAATCTAAATTACTTATGTTTTCCTCTTGTACCGCAAGGCTGTGCTAAAGCAAAAGATTATGCATAACAGTGCATGAAGTGATAATTTTTGCGGCCACCTCTGGAGTGTAATACTGCACCCTTTCTGGGTGAAGACAGCGCCATGTACTTTTCATGACCCGAAAAAACCGTTCCACACATTTCTGGTCTGGCATAGTGATGGAAAAATCGATTTCGATTAAAATCTAAAATCGAGTTTTAATAGTCAAAGATCGAGGAAATCGAGATCGAGCCATGATCTTCGAGTTTCGATCCAAACTCGATATTTCAACTTCGATCTTGACCATATCGTTTGATCTCAGCAGCGCGTAGTAGGCAGCTACCCTACTCCCGCGCGCTGAGCGCAGGCGAAGAGCACGGGAGGGGGAAAAGGGGGGTGGGCAGTGGCGAACTGCCTGCAGGTCGAGTCATGTCTAGCGTCGAGTGCGTCGGTCGGACCGAGTTGCCGGCAGCCGGCAGGCAGCAAGCCATGTTGTTGTGTGTTGTGTTCGGTCGGTGTCGGTTCAGTGTGGCCCTAGTGCGTCGGTCGGGGTGCTACTGAGAGTGCTGGGCACTGGAGCCAAGAACATACCTAGCGTCGTGTGGCAGTACTTTCAGCGTGCGTTGCGCGTTAACGTGACATTTGTCAAGGGCATTGTTTGCGGGGCCGGGCTTAAATACTGCGGCACGACATCAACTCTTCTGAACCATCTGAAGGCAGTGCACGAGATGGCGGTCGCAACATCAAAACCACGTGGAGGCAAAAGCAGGAAAGCAACGGCGTCAGTGGAGTGGAGGACAACGACGACGATGTTAATGAAGTTGTCGAAGTCCGAGACACGCATCCTAGCCAAAACCAAAGCGAGAATAGGGTGAGGTTAGCATTTCCGTCAGTCTGCACACATTAATTTCTGATGAATGGAATAGAGTATTTTGCTGACAGGAGCGAAATTTTGAATGACAAGTAAGAATGAATCGCTAACGATGAACAAGAGTTTTCGCGGTGGAACAGTCAGTGCTGCTTTTGTTCAAAATTGATTTATTTTCGATTTAAAACTTTGCAGCTCCGGCGATCTGATTCCGTCGAGTCTCTGCTGATGTCGCCACCTGCATCTCCAGCGATAGCGATACCTCGCCCGGACAGCCGCAGTTCCAACGCCAGCGGCAGTGCCAGGACTGCGAGTCCGAGCCCATGTCGATCCCCATCTCCCTCACCTTCACCAATGAAGACCTCAAGGACAGGACCCTTTGAACAAATGTTTGAGAACGCTGCCGCTTTTTCGAGTAAGCATCTAATTCTGACTTAAATAAAACGGCGTGGGTGGGTGTGGGTCTATTGCTTATTTTTATTATTTCACTCCGCCACACCTATGAAGTTTCTTTAACACATCTTGCCTTTTCAGCTGGAGGGCGTAGAGAGAAGGAAGTGAATGCAGCCCTTGCATTCATGGTAGTGTATGACAATATGCCCCTCAATACGCCGGAAACCAGGGATTTAGAATTTACTCCAGGAGACTCAATGGAACTTACAAACCCCCGTCAGAGCCTACGTCGACTAAGAACTTAGAGATATGTTACTTTGCATTGAAGGATACCGTGAAACTCTGGAACGGGGAGGCTAAGTCGTTGTCTCTTTCTTGTGATATTTGGACTCAAAAGGAAACGATGGTCGGTTTTCTGGGTCTCAGTTCATTTTGCTTAAGGTAAGTGAAGCAGTGCGGCGCGAGTCTTCGAGCACCGCGCCGCACTGCTCCTATCCCCCGACCCCGGGCCGTGGTGTAGCGTCAGCAGCCGGCAGCAGCGCGATATGTAAACGTTGTACTCCGTTTATTTTTCAGGCGAGCATTTCAAATCAATCGACCTTGGTGCCTACGCTATGCCACAAAGGAAGATCATAGAAAATTTGAAGGCTAATTTGACTAATATTATTGAGGAAGATTGGCAAATTGACATGAACAAGGTTTCAGTTGGGACGACTGACGGTGGAGCAAATATTAAGGGCGCTGCTATTCGGTTCTTCAGCGAGGAGAGGCAATTGATTTGTTTTGCTCATCAGCTGAACGGCGTTGGCCAAACCGTGATAGAACTCCACAAGAAGCCGCCTTTGCCGTCGGAGAGAGAGCAGGATGACGGCGTCGATGACGATGAGGAAGATGATGTTGATGATCCGGACACGAACACAGGCGAGGGAGTCGGTGAAGATGAGGAGGACGACGAGGTCCTCGATGAACTGCCACTGAGGTAACTTCTTGTGAAGGTGAAAAGAACGGTGCGCTTTTTCCGCAGTAGCGATGTGGCCACAGTGGAACTTCAGAAGCTGCAGGCAGATGCAGGGACACCCGCCCACCTTCAGTTGAGACTCATACTGGAAGTTAAGCATAGATGGAACTCTTGCTACGTACTGTTTGTGTAGTTGCTACGTTCAGGCGTAGTACTACGTACTACGCTTGAACGACATGCTGGAATGATTTCTCTCGCTGTCAGACATGATCGGCACTGTCCTATTTTAACTGTCAAGAGAGAAGACTACAAAAAGGAAGCCTCCACATATGCTATCTGTAGACGAGCTAGAAACGTTAACCGACGTCAAAAAACTTCTTGGACCATTGGCCCGCGTAACAGCTGATGTTTCTACTGACAGCACTGTGTCCGTCAGCAAAGTAATCTCTCTGGTAGCCTATATGAAGGAGGTAAGTAATTGTAAATTTGGAATCTCATTAAAAGTACGAAATACGATTTTGTTTTGTCTTAACAATTTTCATAACATTCGCAGAAAACACGTCAATTTGATGCAGTAACGCGGGTTGGCAAGCACGTGAAGAAAACCCTCACAGACGAGGTGGACAGAAAATTCGCTGGAGTCGAGACGCATCCTATTTACTCTTTAGCCACGTTGCTTCATCCGAGATTCGAAGCAGTTGCTTTTGGAAGCTCGCTTCACGCCAATGCTGCCAAGAGAAACCTGGGTTAGTTAAGTCCAGCTCCAGCGTACTCTCAGCATGAAAAGTTTTTTCACAGATGTACTCTACGCGCGAGGGTCCCTCCCTCCGGTGAGTGACACACTTGGAGTCCCTTGAACATTAATGGAATGGCACCTGTAGTGGTTGCTGTAATAGTCATCTTCCCATAAATTCGGCTTTACAATTTTTATGGTGCAGTCAACCTGCAGGACACTGCAAATGAACCGGTAGTGCACTTGTCCTTACTTTTTGCAACCGGGGACTAAGACTATCTATTATTTCCAGCGAGGACAAAATTAGAGAGATTGGAGAATTTACCATCAAGCATGCAGTTGCGAAGAATTTCCCAAATTTTCTACTTAATGTAGATGAGATGTACTGTGTTATAGTAATTTTGTACTTCACTGGGAATGTTTCCTTTCCTCGTCGTCACATGTACTGGGAGGGTGCTGACGATGTGCGGAATACTCTTGTGATGAATTCCATGAAGAAAAGTCGCTTCGAGGAAATTTTAAGGTTTCTCCATGCAAGAAAAATTGATTGTATAACTACGGTAACAGAATGGCTTAAGTGAGACCACTTCTGAATCTATTGAATGCAGCTTTCATTGCAAACGCCTCAAATGAGAGACACGTATCTGAGGACAAATCCATGATTCCATATTTCGGAAGACATGGATGCAAACAGTTTCTCAGGGGAAAACGGATACGTTTCAGTATTGAAGCTTGGGTAGCCGCCAAACGACAAGGGTATTGCCTTGATATACATATCTATCAGGGAAGGAATGCAGGGGATACCCGACGGACAGATGTAGGCCTCTGTGAGTCGGTTGTTCCAGAAAAGCAGGTGTTCTCACGGAAATTTTCCCAGGTGTGAAATTCTCTTTCTACTTTCACAATTTCTTTAAAAATGCAAAGCTTCTGTCAGCGCTGGCAGCCCATGGCCTATAAGGAACAAGTACTGATCAAATCGAATGGATCACTGTCCTCTACCTGGTAAAAAATAAATTGAAAAACGCGAGAGGGGAGCGTATGAGCCAAGAGTCAACTAAGTGGGACACATTTTAGCGGTGGCATGGAAGGATAACAATATCGTTAACACAATGTCTAATGTCCATGGAATTCATCCAATCCACCGAGTCTTTCGTTACTCAGTTGCTAATACAAGAAAAGTAGGTGTACCTCAGCGAAATTTAATCGATCAATGCAACCGCAACATGGGGGAGGGGTGGATCTTTTGGATCGATTTATCTACGAGTACAGAATTACGGTAAGGGAAAAAATGGAAAATCCATTTATATGTTGGTTGCTCGACGTAGCTATGAGCAATGCCTGGATCCTTAGTAAAAGATACGGAAGGATGACTGATGGTTTAGCATTTAGAAGAGAGGTAGTTCAGACAATTCTTCATAAGTTTCTTCATCTTCTTTGACAGTTTGGAGAGCCATCTGTCCGAGTGCTAGAGACGGTCTCTTCCCAATTAGTGGCCAGACCATTACACCTCATGGAGGAGAACCAGTTCTCTACTAGAGCAGTTGCGGCCCTTCAATCCCATGAAACCATTCAAAAACTCATCGCGGCCTCCATTCAAGTAGAGCTTCGCAATTGGAAAACGTCTTCCAACCACACCCATTCTCAGACCAAGCCCAGACAATATCACCGTCGGGGTTACCAGCCATTTTCATGTAAGGATATTCACCAATGCTTCTTTTTGCTGGATACATATTTTGTAGGAGAAATATACGCCCAATGGCCAAGGACACAAGCTGTATCTCAGCCACTACTCGTCTTCTCATTATAGAACAAGGAGTTGTATCTTACCCTTGAAAATGTGACATATATGCATGATCATGGGATATTTTTATGCTATATTCTGTATGGTACTGCATCTAAACTTCCTGGGCCCATAAGTTCGGCAGAAAAAGTAGGGAAGTCCGCCCGAATACATACACGGTGGTCATTTAATTACTACAGGGCACTCTAGATGCCGATGCGCTGTTTGCCGCAGAAAAACTGTTAAAGTATGCCGAAGATGCGGAGTACCACTTCACCGTGCGTGCTTTGCGGGCTATCAAGCATATCATCTCAGATGTTAGTTTCATTTATTTAGTTAATTTTCATCATGTAATTGTTACTTTTTAAGTCACAATTTCTAATAATAGATTTACGTATAAGATTGTACATGGTAGAGATATATTTGGAACGTCAATTGGAAGAACCTGACGAGCGGCACGCACGAAGGGAGCAGGATGCTGAAACACACGCTTCCCAGCATCTTTTTTAAGATCCTAAAGAGCGGCATGCCCGAAGGGAGCAGGCTGTTTCAAGACACGCTTCCCAATGCCATTTGGAAGATCCTGAAGAGCGGCACGCGCGAAGGATGCACGATGCAGCAAGAGATGCTGCCCAACGTCTTTTGGAGGATCCAACCACGGAGGAGGAGCCCGAAGGAAGCGGGATACTGCGAGACACGCTTCATTTCCAGCGTCATTTGGAAAATCCTGAAAAGCGCATCGAATTGTACTCGACGCGGATCGACATGCTGCTTAACGTCGAACACAAACTGACGAAGAACGACGGGCTATTCTCCAGGATAGGAGGGTAAGGAGACAAAAGTTCATGAAAATGGCCTAGAACTTAAAACTTTTGATTTATGTATATATGACCATACCGTAGACCACAACAATCACAGCCTACTTTCGATTGGAATCATGCAAGAGTTATGCAAGTATTGTAGAGCTTTAAAATGTGCTGGCGAATGTAAGGGAATGTGTTGTTCGAACGGTTACGATTTCTGTGCAAGAGGCCCCTTAAACCCTCCTTACCTTGCTTACCGGGGGAACGCCATAGTCGAAAGAGTCTCAGAAGAATATTAGAAAGTACAATGTGTGCTTTAAGATAACATCGTTTGGAACGTCTGCTCAGGTAATTTCACGCGATTTTCCTCGTCTGATTTTCTTAAGTGGTATATATGCCTCTTAACAGTAACAAATATACCACTGTGATGGCTCTTGCCTCCATCCACCATACAAGCCCTAGAGCTTTCAAGTATATTTTGCAAGCGACTATGAAGTTAAAAATGACATTATGTACACCTTCCATATTGTATCAAGCGGTGCCTTCACTGCCAGAGAAATCCCACTACTACGAAGTGGGGCCACATTATGGACTCCCTCCAAAGTGGAAGCCATAATAAACAAATACAAGGAGATCAGAAACTCTATTGTAACTTCTTGTATATAACAACATATATAGTTCTTGTAGCATTTACATTGCATGCATTATTCTGGCAGATATTTTTCTTGACTCGAAATTCAAACACTAGACAAGAGACAAAATGTCGGATAGTGATACTCAAGGTAGTTATTACGATTGCGAAGATAACTGTCTTTAAGGTATACATCTAACTTTGACGTAGAGTATGTGGCGAAATTGTTCACCATGAGTGTACCAACTTAGCGGAAAAAGAGTTCCTAGTCATGTAAAGGTAAAATCATAAAAGTTAAAGATAAACCTTTGTTATTCCAGCGAGAGGTTTAAATTCAGTAAATGGAAAATATGCTGTACAAGATGTAGTGGACGACATCAAGAAGTCTACAAATAAGAACCCAGCAGAGGAATGCGCGAGAGATTCGGGAGACTGGAGTGTGCCATCAGACGAGACAAACGTGCTCGAGTCGCTCTCGCACGAACGCTAAAACACGCAAAATGATGGACTTATCGCGAAAGCGAATCCCTCTCCACACCCTTAACAGCGTCGGAGGCGCGACTCTGCAATGTGTGGAGACAGAATGACTTCTCGGCATCCACATCTCGCATGATATGCGGTGAAATAAGCACAGAGATACTGTTCTTACTAAAGTGGCACAAACACTTGGGCGTGTATCCCGATGTCTGTACGGATGAACTACGATGGTCAAACGGCAAGCTAATATTTCCCTCACGAAGCCGATTGTTATTTAAGAGACCCCTGCCTGTTTACCCGGGACACAGGAATACATTAAAAAGATGGAGCGCATACAAAAAAGAGGGCTCCATGGCACTTCTGGCAAAAACAGCAGCACAAAATAATAAACATTCCCATGCAGCTGCGGTACACGGACTTGCCCTTTTTCAAGAAGTGCATTTTTGGTCTAAGCGATTTCGACGCCCGAGCGCGCATCATCCAGGGGACGACAAGGCCCACCCCCACCTGCACCAACCCCCGGCTCGTTACGAGTTGGGACGGTGATCTCTTACATGTCAGTTAATGATAATTTTGCACCATGCTGATGATATATGTAATAAGAAGTCCTTGGTTGCCATAAAATAAATATGGTAATGTTATTAAGGATGAACAAACCGTCCCGTCAACATACACATCATTAATACCACTGACCTAACGTGCGCCTTCCTTATTGTATCGAACGTTGCCTTTACTGCCAGAGGAATCCCACTACTATGAAGTCAGGCCACATTATTTACAAAGCAGAAGCCATAATAAACAAATACAAGGAGATCAAGAAACTCTACTTAAGTGCCTGTATATAATGTAGCATACACATTGCATGCATTATTCTGGCAGATATTTCTCTATACTTGATATTTAAACATTAGACAAGAGATAATATGGCCTATAGTAAGGTAGTTGATACAATTTCAAAGAAAATGGTTTTTAAAGTGAACGCATAACTTTGTTGTGGAGTAAGGGGTGAAATTTTTCACCCTGAGTGTACCGACTTTATGGAAATAGAGTTCCTAGTCTAGAAAAGTTAGTCCTAAAACTTCATGATAAAACCACAGTCTATAGACTGTGATAAAACTATGTAATTCCAGAGTGATGTAAATTCAGTAAATGGAAAATATGCTGTACAAGATGTAGTGGATGACATCAAGAAGTATACAAATAAAATTCCAGCAGAGGAATGCGCGAGAGATTCGGAAGTCTGGAGTGTGCCGTCAGACGAGACGACCATGTGCTCGATTCGCTCTCGGCTATTGGTTGTTTCTCCTCTCCTACGTTGAATGATGGACTGAAGGACTATTGAGTTTCTGACTATCGGCCAACCCGGAGACGTCCGATTTACGGTGCCGGAGACTGTGGAGGGGTGCCGAGTTACGGCTTGCTGCGCCCTGGAGAGGATCATACCACGTGCAGCCACAACAGAGGAAGTGTGTCGGTTGTGCGACTAAGTGTGCATGGTCCCACAACAAGGGGGGGTGTGCGGTATGGAGGGCTCTGTGCTGTCTCATCATGTGTAGGCATAGTTTTCTCTGGAATCCAGTCCCTAGTACAACGCAACAGTCGACTTGTCCACTTTGAGACAAGGATGGACGCAAGAAAGCTATTAAATTTCGTCGGTCCCGGTGGCGGCGGGGTAGAGTCCTCGCCTGCTACCCTGAGGGTCGCGGGTTCGAGTCCCGCCTGGGTAGAATATTTCTTCCCAGGACATGGATGTTTGTGTCTTGTCCGTTGTTACTGTTATCCACCCGGCGTAAATTGGCACATTGTGCTGTATTCGGGATAGTGAAGATAAAATAAAAAAGTAAAAATAAAATTGTTCTGAGAGTGTTAGATGGAGGATCCCATCGCCTTCATCATCAAATGGTGGTCATGTTGGTCTAGCGGCGTGGACTGGAGGTGTTGCCTGAGAGGTGCCGACAAATGAAGATGGCGTCACCACCTTCTGTATATGTAAGCGAAGTCACTACGACACTGGAGAGTCAGTGTTGAGCTGTTCACGTGTGTGCACGTGCCTTCGCGCTAATAAATGCTCCATTTGTTAAGTTGAAACCGGAGATTACCATCATTTCTAACAGGTGCGCCGAAATGTTTCATAAAAGCTGTCTCAAAATCTAGTTTAAGTGAAAAAGAATCGAATAAATTTCAGCGTAGCGGCCAAATCAAACGCTGGCAATGCCCCATGCCGAATTTCTCGGACTAATTTTGGGGTCTCCCAGATACACCTGCCTTCCCACCATGCCCTTTCCACCTCCCATTACTCGCTCGACATCGAATAAAGCAGCAGCCACAATCCTCACTTTCAACGCGCGCTCGCGGAAAATCGAAAACTATCTGCTGACCTAGCTGCTTTTTTGGACGTGTACGATGCTTCGGTGCTATCCATTAATGAAACCTGGTTACCTTCGGGCATTAACGACCACGAGTTGATCTCGCAATACTATGTTGAACTACGCAAGGACAGATTGGGTTGAATAAGTCCCGCGGGTGGTGTTAATTTAGCAGGTAAGCCTTTTCTTCAGCCACGGAGGGTTGATGTGCTATAGGTGGGGACTAAAATTGTTTTGGCCCAGATAAAAGTATCAAAATTATACCTATTGGTGGGGTCTGAATACCGTCGCCCGAATTCGGACGCCGCATACAAAAACGAGCTCCTAAGCACTCTCGACCGCATCGCCGCTGAAAAGAACAAATTGGACGGTTGTTTCCTCGTGGGTGGGGTTTCAACCTTGACATTCACTGGCCCGCCGACCGACCCTAAGCAGGCGCGGTCACCATGACAGGATTTAATGATTCTTTTTTCAAAATGAGATTAACACAAATGGTACTCGTGTTGGAAGTGGAATTCTGGGTCAAATGGAGCACTTTCCGAGTTGAAAGGAGCTTGGCTCCGCAAGACGTCAGGCGGATGGATACTCACCCAACTGTCTGATGCTGTATTCCTCCACCTTTGACGTCATGATTATAATAGAAACTATTTTGTATGACCATTCTATTCTATTTGTAAGCAATGTCGCCACAGCAGACGTTGGCCAGAGGACTGGTGCAACGTATGACCAGTCGCTCTCGCATTTTGTGCAAATATAGAAGTCACTTTCAACGGCTTAGAATTATTTTTACTGCCAGAGAAATCCTTTTAAGATTTCCAGCACGCGCGCTTGCTCAGATCACGGACACTTCCCAAACAACTTTGACACACTTTACCTTTCCCTTTGTGACACACGCGACATCGTCTCGGACATCACGGTGTTCGACGTCATCTGCGACTACTCCGCCGTGTCTGCAAATATTTCCTCTCTATCGTTCGACCGAAAGCAATGTCAAGAATGGTTCCCGACTTCAAACGCGGGGACTGCGAAGCCCTCGACAGAAGCCCTTGATGGAGGATTTGCCAGCGGTTTTTCGAGAGGATGACGTGCCTGCCGGGTGGGAAAAATGGAAATTAATTTTCTTTGGCACAATCAAAAAAATTTCCTTGATCAAAGTTGGCAAAAATAAAAATTCGCTCCCTGCGTTCCCTGGCTCACTAAAGATGTAAAAAAAAACTCATTTATGTGCGTGATAATTTATATGCCAATTAGTTGAAAAATCGATCCGCGGAAGCCAGAAAAAAAACATTTACTTATGCTAGAAAAACTACAAAGACGGCCATCAGCACAGCAAAGGACAGATGGATGTGGGCCATGGGTAGAGAGGCTGACGGGGTGAGATTTTTCTGCCGCTGCATGGGTTGTATATCAAAAATATCTAGCCACACACTGACCTTCTGAGTAGAGGGAAAAGTTGTCTTGGGTCGCAATCAAGTGGAGGATCATTTTAGTACGACCTTTTAACGTAACTACTCTACAGCTGATAACACATTTCCATTCACGCGACGGAACTCACCTGGAGTAAACCCGAGTGATATTACGTGCAACTTACAAATCTATAACGGTGATGCCATCCAGTTGCCAACGAAACAAAGAAGTCCGGCAGCGGCCGGTCCCGATTACATTCAGGCCGTTGTTTTAAAACACTGTGCAAGTGCTATCTCCTATAGCGTTGACCATGTCATGAATCTCAGCCTAAAAATTTCAGAACCACCGCAATATTGAAAAAATCCCGCGGTCATACCCATATTCAAAGATGGTGAGAAAACGGATATAACTAATTATCGGCCATTTGTCATCACCTCTCTTGTGGGGAAAAAAATTCGAAAAATTTGTTCGAGATAGTTCAATTTTCTTACAGAAAAAACGTAATTCCCACGAACCAGCACGGCATCCGCGCGCGCCGCTATTTTTACTCTCCTAACGGGTATCATTGACCGCTGGACGGCGACGCTAGACGAACTGAGCTGCGCACACAACCACGCGACCTTTTCGGACAAGAGCACGCCCTTTGACAGGGTGCCGCACTCAAGCCTGCTCTCATAACTTGAATTTTTACGGTATATGAGGCAAATTTCAGCGTTGTTCTCAGTGCTTTCTGGTCGGTAGAACTCAATCCGTCAGGTACAGTGGTTTCCAATTCGGTCCTTCCTCGGTACCAAGTGGCGTTATCCAAGGGAGCGTTCTTTAACTACACTTACTAATAATTTTGTGGTCGACTTACTGAATGTTATTAAAAATCCACCCTCGTACAGTACGCCGACGACTGCACTGTCTAGAAGAAGGTCCAGTAACAGCAAAATATTGATGACCTGAGAGACGACCTGTCCAACATCGACGTCTGGTGCGCCAATAATGGCATGGCCGTCAACCCTAAAAAATGTAAATGATGGCCTTATCGCGAGCGCGCATCCCTCTCCACGCCCTTTACAGCGTCGGTGGCGAGAATCTGCAATGTGTGGAGACAGAATGACTTCTCGGCATTCACATCTCGCAAGATGTGCGGTGAAATAAGCACACATATTCTCCATGCTAAGGCGACGCAAACACTCGGGCGCGTACCCCAATGTCTTCACGGATGCACTACGAGGGTCAAAGGGATATATAATTTTACCCTCGTGAAGCCGATTCTGTTTTAAGGTATCCCCGCCTGGCAACCCGGTATCCAGGAAAATATTAAAAGGATGGGGCACATACAAGAAAGAGGGCTCCATTGCATGTTTTCAAAAGGGTACCTCCCCCACATCAGTGCAAAATAATCCCAATCCCATTCAGCTGCGGTACCCGGGCTAGCACTTTTTCAAAAAGTGCATTTCTGGTTTAAGCGATTTCGACGCCATAATATATTATATAATTAACAAATGAAAAAGAATTTTGAGAGACTGGCTCACTGCGGCCACAATCTGAGATTTGAGAGTTCTAGCAAGTTGTTTGCTCGTGGTGATGCTTTTTCTTCATCCATCTCCCCAACATTTTAAAGGCATGATTTTTTTAAATTTTTAATCATAATGTATTTAATTTTTATAATTTTATTATAAGGACATTTGGTTGCCAAATTTATGTGATGCAATTATGCTACCAACATGTCCATAGCCAAAGAGGAGATCTTAAAATATTTTCCTTAAATATTCAGATCTTGAAAAATAAATGTATGAACTTCAACTACTATTGAAGGAAATTTCAGACGATGTATAAATACCTTCTAAAAATTGGCTCTTTAAAAGTGAAATAAATTTTTAGGGTATCGATGGTTTTGATTACATATCATCATACTGCTGCAAACGGTATAAATATGATTAATTTCAACTTTAGTGGTTCTGTTCAGAGATGTGAATGCACATATAGTATGTTGAAAATGAACTGTAAAATATTTGCTATCATTTTTATCTATCGACCACCTTTGGGTAACACCAATGGCTTAATGCAAATATTCCATAATGTCTTTCTGTTTGCCATTCACCAAAATTTAAATCTTTGGTGATTTTAACATTAATTTTCTTGAAGATTCTTCAACAAACCTGATCTTTTTCATTTTTAATCCACTTTTCGTTTACAAATTATTTATTCCCAATCTACCACTGTAACCCCTGCTTCAAAACCCAGGTTTGGTTATGTTATTTCAGATCTCAACTAAACATGTTGATTGTGAGAATATAAACATTGGTTTCTCCCACCATTTTTGCTTGAATGCAACTATTTCCTCGAATGTACCACCTTTTAGTGGTATCTCTTCTTATATCTCAAAGAGAATATTTTGTAATGAATCACTAAGGCAATTATCTGCGAACCTGGCCCATGAAACGCAGGAATATGTCTATACTCCAGTTATTATAGACCTCAAGTTAAGTGCTTTTGCAAATAGTTTGATAATTCACTTCGATGCAGATTTTTTTATAAAAAAGACTTAGCTAAAGCAGGATTCTACAAAAATAAAATAGTTACCCCAGTACTAATATCATGTCAAAATATTTTCTTGAACTGCATTCACTAAGTAAATAAGAAGATTCAGTCTCTCGTCAGTCCTATAAGAAAGCCCGCATTGAATTTAAATTCCTTTCACATAAAACAAGAAGGATTGCTCTGGAAAATTAAATAAAAAATTCCAATAACATTATCAAATCCACTTGAAATGTTATCAAACTTAGATAATCTAACCTCCATAAATTTCAATGGGATCGAAGTGTCAGACCCACTAGGAACTCAGCAACTTTAATTTACAGTTCTGTTGTGTTTCTTCTGATGTGAATTCAACACCATCTATCAATAGTAGTCACAGTTGCACTCTTCTATCTCCGTTTCTATTTCCCACCAGCCCAACATTTGAGATCCAAAAAGTGATCAACTATTTTCCCAATAAATTCTCTATTGGGCTTGATGACATTCTAATAGCTGTTTTCAGCATTCTTAAGGCTGCCACATAAATTATAGCACTGCCCCTATTAGATATTGTAAAATATTCCTTTTCAAATGGTCATTTCCCATCGCTTCTAAAAACGTCTCACCTAACTCCTGTTCCAAAAAAGGCACTCGTGCTAATTCTCTGAACTATCGGCCAATAGCAGTAATATCTTATCTTTCTAAAATAATTGAAAAGCTCTTCAATAACCGAGGAAATTTCCCAAATTCATCATGGCTTCAGAAACGGCTGCTCTACAAACTCCGCTACATTTAAACAAATACAAAACATTATAAAAAGGTTTAACCACAAGTTGCATATGTTAAGAATATTTTTTTGACTGCAAAGCGTTACATGTGATATCACATAATAAACTGAATAGGATAGGAATTTCTTTAGCTGCTCTGAGTTGGATAAAATCATATCTTACCGACCGTTAACAAAATGATAGCTATACATGTAACAAAATGGGAAAAGTTGTGACAGTGAACTCTCTTCCACTAAGTAATAACATAGGAGTCACTTAAGGATCCATCATTGGGCCTCTATTATACCTTCTCTTTATTAATCATCTCCCTAATCAGTCGTTTCAGTGTAATATTATTCAACATGCAGCCCAACGAATGCCAAATATGCCCAACTAATATCACTAACTTCACTAGTACTAACAAGCTCACGTTTCACGTGGAACACGTCTACGTTATTCCATGTCTACGTTATTTTGACAGAGAAAAGTAAGCACTACAATAAGCCAAAAATCAAGGAATAATTTGTTACCCCAATAAACATCCAAAATTCTGCTGGAATAAACTCACTTCAATTATTTTATGGAAGTGGACATATTTGCTTGAACTTTCTCATAGCTTAGTAACTGGTTATAAATGTTTTTCGCCGACGCATTACAAACTTTTAATGAAATTTTTACCCTAAATAAGGTAACATCCATCCGCTAAACTTATCACATTCACATTTACTTAAAAAGTTACTATGCTTGCATGCATGCGATACTCGAAAATTTATTAACACTACAATCCCAAACGAAAAAAATTTCTGTAAACACTGACCTAAATTCAAAATTATTTATTGATTTAAGCCACTGCACTGGATCTTAAGTCCCAAAATCCAGGAAATCAGTGATTTAATGGGCAACTTGGCCCTGGCTAAATGAGGATAGGTGATTAATTAGGACGCGGCACGGTGGGTAACTACATCCGGGCTTTAATTTAAAAACTCTGTACAGTTGTTTGGCGTATGCAGAGACCAGATAGACGGGGATTTGTCTCTCGACGCGGATTTAATCCCACCACATGGGACCAAAGCGGCCCATTCGTCTTCCACCAGAGTCCCCTCGTATTCGCGCGCACGGAAAACGTGGGAAAGTTAGCCAACGAATGTATGTATAAGTTGTCCCACCACTTTCCCACGAATGGAAACGTAATCACGCCGAACGGAATCACCATAAATAGCTCACACGAGGAATTTCTCATCGGATGGCTATTCTATCTAAAATTCACCATTCTCCGCTGTAGTATTCGAATAAAGTGCTCCTCGGCTCAACACTCCGAAAGCGTATGCAAATTGATTTCTCGTTTCCTGCGCTTTTGGCAGTGCTATAAGCCATTCAAGACTGAGATGTCAGAACTAGTAGGTACAGATGCAGCTTATGAGGGGAAGAGATATTGCCGCCGAGCAAGATGAACTCATCATCAGCTTTAGCTTCATAACTCCCGCGAAACGTGCCATGGAAATTAGGCGTGAATAGAATCAACGGATTCTAAACGCGATTTTCCAGAAAGCAACACAGTGTGTAACGCCGCAGCGCGCTGGTTTGTGAGTAAATATTATGGAAAATGTGTGCACATAGATTAAATCATAATGCTGTAACTTCTCGAATCGTGGGAAAATCATGGTTGTAGAGGCCCGAAGCAACATATTACATCAGTATCTTTTCCTGCGTCGAATGTTTCCTCTAGAAAGCATGAGTTAGAGAATATACCCGGCAGGAACCCGGTTAGGCAAATTCAATCCGGAAACAATGGGACTGACATTAGGGTGTATCGAAAAGGACAAAGTTCCAGCGAATGACAGTTGAAAACACAATGTTATGGACACATGCAGACTGTCTTCCGGTCACTGTCTGCGTATCGAAAATTTTTCATTGCCAAAATTAATTACAATCCCATTTCTCCACGTGAGAGACTATATTTAGCCAATTACAGTTGGTAGCCATACACATATTCCATTGAGTTAGAAATGTTTACGTAGATAGTAGATGCCTCTATCAATAACATTCGCATTCATTTTCATTATCATGCAAGTGCTTCTAAGATAAGATGGATGGCTCATAAGCCGACAGAATTTTAGCTCCAAATATCATTTGTTGCACTCTAGTCACCCCAATCACACACTTTCCAACTACTAATGGTAATTTTAAATTAGTACAAATTTGCACCTGAATAATATAAATGATACATAAGTTGAAAATCTCTCTGAAACACTATACCGCTACAGTGAAAGGTAACTTTAAAACATTATCATGTTCACTCTGCACTACATTGTCACGATAAATATTTAACTGCAAATAACATCATCTAATGAGAAACTTGTTACGATTCTATATCACCGGATTATGTAGGTATGCAATGAAATCACTACTGTGAGCAATGAAATCTCAGCGTGAATTGCACAACTTTAAATAAAACTTACATTTTTATCGTGCAGTAGCTTGAAATCGAAAGTTTAAAATGATGATATACCTTCTTTTATTTATACCAAAGGAGAAATCGCGACGGCACAAGTCTTATTTCGAGTAATAGGTTGACGCAATTTATAGGAATCGGTCATCCTGTAAGTATCTTATGACAAATTTTCTCACCACTAGATTTCACTTGCGGTGAAATACCACTTTAACTCAACAAGGAATTAAATAATTATGAGAATAGCTGAACCTAAACAAGGCTACATTTCTAACTATACGTCCCTCAAGTTACAATATACTTCTGTATATATATGCTTCTGCGGCGCAAAATGAATACAAAGGTCGATATGAAACATTAATTCAGTGTAAAATAATTAAGTATAAATTATTCAACCTGAGATCGAGCCCTCTGAGAAAGTACATATAGAGGGAATCAATACGTGCGAGCTAAAATAACATTATTGCCTAGCTGATTTTATTCCCTTTTTCAAAAAACCGCCTTTTTATCATCATCGACTGGCAACGAACCAAATCACGAGAAGACGCAAAAAGTGCAAGACGTGAAAATATAACACTCATAAACGTAAGATACCGCGTCAAAATGTATAAAATAATGTAGGCCAATGAATATTAGGCACCTAAAGGCAGAGAAGGAACAAAACCTGTCATTTCCAAGGATACACACGGGAAAGGTAATAACAGCGACTTGAACCGAGAAATATACGCCGCCTATGTTGGCAAAGCGCCTTTCTGCGAGAACAGCCGGTGTGAGCACACGAGACCCATCAGCGAGTCAAGCCGTAGTTCGTCTATCCCTTTCCACTTTTACGCTGTCGCCGCCGCCCGGGACATTTATGAAGTTCACCATTTCCACTCTTTTTTATGGGGAACGCGCAACGCTCTCGACGTACTCGTCCGTCCTCAGATTTATCGCGCGAACCTTGCAGACGAGTCTTTCATGAATATTTCTTCGTCGTCACCTCTCAAGGGATGCTTATATGATTCGCCTTCCTCGTGCGTAAAAGTACAAAATGTACACACGGGGGACGCACACGAGGCCTAAATGACAAAATAAAAGAAAATCGAGAGAGCGAGTGAAAACCTCCGCGAGCAAAGAAACACGCAGTTAATTCGCTTCCATCCATCCCTGCTAGGTGGTGGAGAGAACCAGAGACAAAAAATATAAGAAAGACAGTACGCGGAGAAAATAAGGTGCAGTACAATCGAACGGCTGCAGAAACACTAAGGAATCACAGATAACCGTACGTAATGAACAGGATATCAACTCAGAAAAACATATATAAATAAAGGTAGACACAACGAGAAAAAGTCACTATATTTAAGGATACCTATGCGTAAATGCTCCCTCTGTTTCGCGGAAACTTGTCATCCCAGAGAGACTATGCCGAGCAAGCCATATGCCGTGAAAATGACATTCAGAATGAATATTTTACTCCACAAATGCACATAAAAGGACAGCTGTCCATAATCCACTAGCCGCACTCTCTTATGACGGCTTGCACGATGCAACTAAGTACGGTGGCTAGCCAGTGATGAAAACCAAATTCATCATCACGTAATCGATTCCCTAATCACTACAAGCGAAATAGGCGTAAACAAGCAGAAGCAAAAAGAAGAGCAATGTGGTGTGGGCAGAATCGTAAAACCATTAACATTTGTGAGAAATGGCCAGTTTTGGGTGATTTCATCGGCTCAATCTTTCTTGAAGTCCTTGGCTTACAAAAAAAGAGCGAGGCAAAGGAATACCTTGTATGATAAAGTGGGGTCCCAGGTTTAAAATCTTGCAGAATTCTTTGACACAAAATTTCGCGATCAAGCAAAATAACGAGACCACTCAAACAGCAACTAAAGAATAGCGGAACACATCACGCTACTTACAGGTAGGTTTCACAGACGAGGCTATCTCACTAATTCCGATAATCCCCTATGCTTTCGATTTCCACGTATTCAGAGCCGGTCAAAGGTCCATGGTAAATTTCTGGGACGAAAACATCTAGGGCTTACAGAACACCACATTGCTGCACAGATTCGGATATAACTAGAAGCGCAGCATAGGGCTGGAAATAATTACGGAGAAATGAATGATGGATCCATCATTTATCTTTGACCTTAACCTCTACAAACAAGTTATGGAACCCCATAATGGGCGAACTTGACAGTATAGTTTGTTAGGTTTATGCAAAGGATGAAAAGTTAGATACTGCATTTTTCCTATATTTTAAAGGGCGCGAGCTGTAGAGTTCAAGAATTTAAACGAATCAATTCCTATTAAAATACAAAGTAGGAATCTCGCTCATTCAATTTTTTTCGTAATAACTGTCAGTAAATTACACAAAAATAAAATCTGATGAATATTTCCAAGTAGCCATTTCGGTAATGATGACTTATCAATTAAACCCGAATACCTCAGCCATTCACCCACGTCATTTGTCACCCAAAAGCAGCTTTAAAGGAGCATTGAGCCGCGGGAAGGACGTGGCCGATCGAAGAACTGACCGAAAGCTCGAAGACCCAAGGAAGAACTGTCCCGCCTTCGGTCTTCAGTGGTAGTTGACCGAGGAACATTACAACCCTCCCGTCGAAACCCTCTCACTCCTAAGCGGCGTTGGCTCCGGGATGCGGGATACGGCCTCTCGCGAGGGTCAGGTGTGGAATCCCAACCAGAAGTCAGGATAACGTGGACGCTTCATATTTGCTCTCCATAGTTTGTGTCCATAGCGCGACAGATACGCTTTTATTCTGTGGATCCGGCTTGCTTTAAGTTTAGACGTGCGCTTCCCCAAGCCTATTTTCCATATTCTTCTTTCCTCTTGTTCCCTCTCGATCGGAGAATTCTGTCAAGATGTTCACTCCACCACCAAGTGTATCAATTATACGTTCAATATAGTCATTTGGTTTCCCGTGGTAAAGTATATTATCGTAATTTTATTTTTCACCAAAGACCCTAGGGGAGATTCCGGCCCAACGGTGCGCTACAGCACTATCCAATAAACTCAAGAAAATTCCTTGAAGTACATGTTGTAGCGTCACTCGTGGGTTACAAAAGCTTCGCACAAATACCGGTTTAACACATCTAATTGTTATACGCCACACCCACCGATATGTGTTAGTTTTGAGCCGTAGGGTGGACAATTTTCGGAATTTCACATACAAAGTTGCAGGTGACCGAGATCTAGCAACAACTGATTAATGCATACAGAACTAGAAGTCGAGCAGGAGTAAGATGGCCACAGAGTGGGAGGCGGAGTGGTAGTGTGATTGTGCTGGAGCATGTGCATCAAGGGCTCGATCCCAGTCCGACTGCTTTCGACTCCCGAGGTAAAGGATATGGGTTTAACCTGTATTTCAGTACTTATAAAGTACAGATAAAAATTATGCATTGTGAGCACATTAGGAAATCCGAATGTGCTCAATTATTAGGCGTTAAAACGAGGAAATTCGGCATTTTACAAACTATTTATTAAAAGAATGGCAATTACCGGCATGAATACTTGAACTTTCGTTTTGTTTTAAAAAGAGTATATGAAATATCTTAGGCCGGTATTCATAGTCTTTAATAATTACAGATTCGTTCAAATCTTTGATTATATCTCTAATTAATTACTGTTTCCTATTCATAGTCGTTAAAGAGTCGTTTCTAATTCTCCGGGAAGGTGAGACGACCCACACTCGCGAGATATACGCCTCGCAAGGTCGCGAGAACGTGACCAATGCTTTTGTTTTGAATGAATGTGTGCGCGTGTGAGGGTTGAATTGACAGTGTTTTGTAGGAATCTAATAGGCATAAAGGTGGCAAACTTCTTCGTTCCCTCCCCCCTCCCCGCCAGTGTGTGACGTGAACTACCCAGGTATCTGTGCGCAGGAGGGGCATATAAGGGCCCTACCGAGGCGGTCTCGAGAGAATTCCTGATTTGTGAGATGGAGCGGCGTACCTTAATTCTTCCGGTGTGGCCGACCACGACCACCTAAAGACAAGGCCGAAGCGCTCATGCCTTTCACTTTGCTGACGTCACGAGTAGTAGGCGACCACCCACGCCACCTTCCGACCTGTCCATGCCTGCAGTTGTAGTAAAGTAGCCATTGCGGTGAAAACGTAGTTGAGTGTCTGTGCGAATTTCCAAAGCGATTGTGGTTTTTTTTGTGGCCCACGTTGTTGAATATATATTCCAGAAATGGTGTATAAGTGTTGTGTGCCTCGGTGCAGGGGAAATTATACAGAGGAGACGAAAGTCTGCGTTTTCCAGTTCCCGAAGGATGGCGATGCGAAGAGGAAATGGATACAAGCTATTCCAAGAAAGGACTTTCAACCTACCAAAAATTCCAGGGTAAGTTCCTCTCTTTACTTTATTTGAACCGCGTGCTCCATCACAGTAACCTTAGTGTACTATTATTGTTGAGTCAATGAATGTAAATAAGTATCGACACGTTGATGGATTTTTGTTGCTTTCATGGAGCTATTTCGTCGGTAGATCGGATAGTTATCTGTTTGAACTTAATTCTACGGTCGAGAATATTTGCTGGTTGTTTACATTTTGGCCAGTATTATTGTTTAAATAACTGATTGCCTAAAGTGTTTAATATTCCAGCATACGTTTAATACTTGTAGTTCTCGCACACTAGCATTTGGCGTATATCATAGGTGTTGTTAATAAAGAAAGCTTGATTGAGAGTTTTCAATGAATAATTTAATATTGATTACTATAAAGTGAAAGCATTTGAAGCTATCAAAAACGAATAAATGCGCTACATGAGAGATGAATATAAACCATGAATACTTTCTTTCCTTACAACTTAATTATCTATTTACTGAGGAAGTTGTCACAATTATCTTATTCTGAATGGCTGCAAGAATATTTTTGCATTATCTTGTTTCTAGTTAGTTATCACGCAATCTTATCGTGGTAATCATAGTATCTGAGTATACTGAGTGAATCTTATTTATTTTTAGGTGTGTATCCGGCATTTTCTGGTAGAAGATATCCTCAGAGAAAGCTCCTACTTCGATGAGAAGTCAGGAAAGCTGCTGACAGTCCCTTTAAACCGGTCCAAGCTCAAGGATGGTGCCATTCCAAGTGTCTTCCCTGATTACCCTGGATACCTCACCACACTGAAGAAGACCAAGGAGCCACCATAAATGAGTAAGCAACGTCTGGAAAGTGCTGCCGTGGAAGCTGCCTTAGCTGAGAGTTTGAAAACTCAAGAAGCTTATGAGGCTGAACAAAAACTAGATACTTTCGATAAGGTAATTTCTCTGGTGAAGAAGAATAAGCATTCATCATTTTGGGATGTGGTAGTGAAGCCTGGATCAGTGATATTTATGCATTTGGAAGCGTGCGCACCACCTCTCATTTCTTACTCATTATTAATTGACAATCAAAATAATATTAAAGTATTCCACAGAACGAGGGAATTAAATACAATTGGCAAATTCACTCTACCTTTTCAAGCCTCTTTCATGTATGAAGTGTATGATGTGTTGGATACAATTGAAAAATGTGATAACTCTACTAATAATGGAAATATTTATGGTGATATCATATCTCTTCTCGATGAATGCAAAAATAAAGACTCTGAAAATGAATCATTTTATAACTTAATCACATCACAAATTTCTCTGGTGCAAGAAAAGAAAGAAAGAAAGACTGAGGTACAGCTCTGATGTCTTTGTGTTTGCTGCTATGTTTTTCTTAATATCTCCTCAAGCATATAAATGTGCTCGAAATTCTGGTAATCTAGTCCTCCCTCATCCAGTTACTATAAGACGCCTCTCCTCCTCCTTTTAAGTTGGTCCAGGCAATGAGCAAGATGAGCATGGCTTTCTATCTTATATGAAACACAGGATTTCTCATTACCAAAGTCGTGAGCGTTATGTCACACTAATGATGGATGAAATACATTTAAAACCGTTCTTTGACTACAAATGCGGATGTATTGTAGGGTCCTCATTCAACTCCAGTAGTTTAGCTACCAGTGCTCATGTGTTTATGGTACAGAGTATACTATCTTCATTTAAAGATGTTGTCCATATACTGCCAGTGAGTACTCTTACAGCCACTAATCTACATTAACTTCTTAAGAAAGTCATCATTGGGCTTGAAAAGGTTGGTCTGAATGTAGTTTGCGTGATAAGTGACAATAATGCCATCAATAGGAAGGCAGTATCTCTCTTCACCAATCCACCCACGCTTAGTATTGTTTGTCCACATTTTTTTGACCATTCTCGACCATTATTTTATATCCTTGATTCTGTCCACATCTTTAAGTGCATTCGTAATAACTGGATCAATCAGAAAAACGATGGCCTCTGCCTCCTCTTCCCAGATTTTGATAGCTATGGTAAAAATCGCACTGCCTCATTTGATACTCTGAGGAAACTGTATTCTTTGGAATCTGGCAAGGTACTTAAGTATGGCTATTGCTTGTCTATGAAAGCAGTATGGCCTACTAACATGGAAAGGCAAAATGTAAAATTAGTCCAACGGATATTTGATGAATACAATGTCGAAGCTCTTAATCTGATTGGTGAGAATGGTCTACAACACAGCGTAGAAAGTGCTTTATTACAATTATATCTAGGTGGTGGAAAGTAATGAATGTTAAATCCCCTAACAAAGGTGAACGCCTCAATGACACCTACTCAGAACCTATTATAAACAGACATGATGATCATAACACTACATTTCTCAAAAATTTCTTCAGCTGGCTAGAGGCATGGGGTAGTCTATCGCTGAGCACAGGCTGTCTCACTCCTGAAACGTTTTCCGCCATTAGGCACACCACTCATGCCCTTCTTGAAGTTGCATCTTATTACTTTGAGGAGCTGAAACTGTCTTATATTCTACCTGGAAAATTTCAGACCGACAGTTTGGAGTCAAGATTTGGTCTTTACAGGCAAATGGCTGGGGGCCAATATTACCTCTCTGTCAGGAAAGTCTTTGAGGTTGAACAGAAGTTGAGAATGTCCAATATTCTATCCAATCAAACTCATGATACTGTATCCAATGTAACAGAGACACTTGACTCTGATGAAAAAGCTGCAATAATTAATTCATTCCCTAGGATGGATGTGACTCCAGTTGATAGATCTGAAGCTTACAATGACATGCCAATCACTGTATATGTTGCTGGTCACTGTGCTTTTCAAGTCCACAAAAAATTGAACTGCCTTCAATGTAAAGACTTCCTTCTATCTGATATACCCCTTGATATCTCAGCCTGTGAATTCACTTCAAATTTAAGCAGAGGAGGGCTGTATTACCCTCAGCAATCAGTTGTTGAATTGGTATTAATCAAATATGTGGTCGTTAAAAAGATTCTGAGTGATGAAAATGAAAACAAGTTCCTACATCTAAAGAACCACAGATCTGCAGCAACATTTTTAACAAAAGTGACCTTAGAGAGCCATGAATTTAATTTAATACCAGATTGCACCAATGGCCACATTTCTTCTACATTAATAGAAACATTGTTAACATGTAGCACAAACTGTTTGATTAATAATTTCTGTAATAACAAGAATCAGTCTATAAAAAAGGCAACAAAAGGAAATTATCCACCCTGTTAAAATAATGAATTCTCATGCATGCATACTTAATATGACTTCCATCAATCTGACTATGCACTATATCCTGACTTGTCTTTCCTTGTGGCATACGAGGTAACACTGTGTCATAAAAATTCATCGGCCATCGTCTGTAATAATTTCAACAAAGAAGGACATGCTGCACTAATGGCATTTCTAAAGATTGCCTGTGTTACAAATGGTGTTTCAACAAGTTGTGTAATTTAAGTGCATTGCTCAGCACTTCACCAGATATAACTAAAGTGATGACACTGCACTGGTGGCCATTGTATATTGAATATGTATCTATTGAATATGTATCTATTGAATATGGTGTATTACTAAACTGTTAATTGTAGTGCATTGCTCAGCACTTCATCGTATTTAAAGAAGGAGATTGTACTAGTAGCCATTCCCTCAAATCTCCTTGTTTAATGAGGACTAATGGCTAACACTGTTTGCACAGTTCATCGTTCAAAAATGCAATTAATTTAACGAAGATGATGCTCCTCAGGTGACCATTGTAAGGAATATCTCCGTTCATTATGGTGTATTTGTAAACTGTGTGATTTAAGTGCGGTGCTCTACAACTTATCTGTTATCTATAAGGAGGTGATGGTAAGCTGGTGTCTATTCCATCAAATCTCAATGTGCAGTGCATTGCTCCTTCATATGAGTAAATGTGCACCTTTTCATTGTAGCTTAACCATGTTTCATAATGTGTGGCCAGACCTGTTATCTGAGTCACACCACTGTGCTGTGTCTTGCAATTTATTCCCCAAATATGCCATTTATCTGGGTAATTCTATTCACCCGCTTAAATTTCCAGTAATTACCATTTAAGTCAGATCAGAAAAAAATTAGGTAATGAGTGGCAGCAATCATTTTTGCCTTTCCAAAATAGTAAATGCATTAAAGTCTAGGTAGAGGTTACTATGTCATTAAGATAAGGGGTCATTCATGGTATTTGCCCATTCAAAACAATTCCCCCTTAAATGCCCAGACAGCACAGATTTCGATGTATCGCCTTTGCATTCGGATAACATGGCAATACGTACGAGAAGCCGTATCGCATCGTCGTGGATAGAACCCGTTGGCGAACAGTATACGTATGCGATATCATTACGCGCGATGTCCGCTTCGAATAGGATTCTGTATACGGCCGTATCAATGCGCGCAATAATACCAAACCACCACAGCTCGATGTGTCGAATCCACGATATCGATTCTCGCGAGTACACATCGCGGCTATCGTTACATCGCAACAGCCGACTTATAAATTGATAGGTCGTTGAAGAGGACTTTTAGTAATCGATACGCTACTACTATCGTACCGGATGCTTAGGTTACACGGATTCGTGTTGGAAATTATTGTTTTCCTCCCTAGCTGGAGGTAAACAATGATTCCCTTGCCGGAGGAAAACGATAGGGTAGGCCAATAAGCAATTTATTCACATCATACAACATGAATCGTAGTTATACATGAAAGAAATCTTACGTGAGTGGAAGGCGAAAGTGTTAGCCCAACTATTCACTGGAAGGCTCTTGCCTCCATCAAAGATTGATGAAAATGAAATATAACGAAATAATAAGCAAAAAAATAGCAGAAAATATGAGATCATATTGACATTCATGAAAAACAAATGCAACAAAAACACAACAAGATAAATAAATATAAACAAGATACTCCTCGTGAAATCAGCAGACAAAAACTCTTCAAACACCTCTGAAGTGGTGAAGTCAGTACACTTCTGCTTCCTGAAGTAAGAGAAAATAAAATAAATGTGTAAATGCTAAGAAGAGGGACTTCATAATCAGATCACACAAAACTGAGCACATAGTTACATGGACAATATCAGACTCTCCTCCTTGGAAATAACTATTTCAAATGCAACAATCCATGATTTCATGTTCAATCAGATTCTCCAACCAGGATACAAGCAATTCATCTAACAGGGCAGCATAAAGAATCAATGCCAGTGGCTGAAGCACAGTCCAAAGTTTATCAACCACCTTCGCCATGGTGAACTGCTCACACCTCTCCTTCCTGAAGGAAGAGAAAATTAAGTTCATGGGTCACAGTGAACAAGAGGGCAATGCTTTTAACATCACTCTAATACACTTCAACAGATACTCACATGGACAATATATATCCCTCACCTTCTAGAAATACTTCAAATCCTCCAGCCTCCTAATAATTTCTAGTATAATAAGATTCTATCGGAGGGGCTCCCTCCATCCTAACATTATTACACAATGAACCATTATAAACATACACTACAATAAAATTACAAAAAATACCCAGAAAATGTTCCAGGTTGTACCAAACGTTGACATGTACATGCAAAACAGATGTTGAAATATTGGAATGAAGGTTCATATACTGAATTGGTATTACACAATGGACCATTATAAACATACACTATAATAAAATTATCAATAAATACCCAGAAAATGTTCCAGGTTATACAAAACGTTGACATGTTCATGAAAAACAGATGTTGAAATATTGGAAAGAAGGTTCTTATACTGATTTGGTATTAGCTGTGCCACCAAAATGACATATGGTAGCTAATGGGACACACTTAGTCTGGCACCTAAACTATTTTAGTTCAAACTTTTGAAACTAGACATAGGGCACGCAATCCCTCCATCACGAAAAGGTGGTGTCTATCGGAGGGGCTCCCTTCATCCTAACAACATCACTGCACAATAAAGCATTATAAACATACACTAAATACATACACAGAAAAATACGAGAGATATGTACATAACAAATAGATGTTCCAAAAATGGAACTCTAGGTTGTAATAGGTCAAATATTTGGTTCCTCATTGAGACCATGGGTAATCATGGAAAAGTACTGGGCTGACCTAGAAGCCTTTCCTTCTGCAGCTCTTCGGTAGGCTTGCCGCAGTCATTCTCCCATTCTACTTTTTATCACCTGTAGGCTAACTCTATTGCTTGCCTTCTCATTTACAGCATCTGGAATAGAGATAAATGTTGAATAGTCAACATTCAATCAAATACAAACACTGTACTTAGAGGCAGTAATCACAACTTACGAAAAACAACATCTATGATGTGCGGAAAGTGCAGAGAAAAGGAATCTTTTTGCGTGGACCGAGATTTCATTGAAAACTGCATTGCTACTTCATTACAGGGTAGGATGCAGCAGCATTCATTTAAGCATTTTGTTACTGAGGAGGACAAGAGATCCACCCCTGCACTTATGGCCAAAATGTTGCATGACCTGATTTTGATGTAATTGATCTGAAGGTAAAGAAAGATGATATTAAGTACCCATTGCACATGACTATATGTTGAGGCTGGTGTAAAGTAGCTGTTCCCTTCCATGAAGGGAGTGCCCCCGCTGTGCTGATGGGCACAGCTCTCCCGGGAAGGTTCTTCAAAATTTTGGCAGCACCCAAGGTGGTAACCAAGTTATCTTGAAAATATATCAAAAATATCATTAGAAGGATGAAAGTTCACCAAAATCTATTTAAAGTGACATTTTTATCTCAGAATCATTCTTCAAAAATAATTGCACATTATAAGCAATTATATTTAAGCATTTCTAATAACATAGCAGGGGGAGGAGGTAGTTCATCTATTATTAATCCAGCGTCCGAGGCCCCAGGATCGGTAGATGCCTCGTCTGGGTATGAAGCCTTTTTTGGCCGCCGCCTCCTTTACGATTGAGGGTAGCAGTGGGCTTCCACAAAAGCTCCAGCTCCGCTTCAAGCTTCCAGCTCCGTGTCGGAGCACTCTGCCACCTCCCCTTCCATTGCATTGAAAGGGAAAAGACATTTAAATATTGCCTATGAGGAAAACACTCAGCAACACACCACGGCATCCTGAAAGGTAAAACATCATGCTATGTCAATGATAAAGACAACGCAATAATATTTTTCTGGGAAAATGTAGTAAGAGTAATTATGTATGATAAAATCCTCATAATACATTAGTATGCATTTCAATATAGACACGCATTTCACTATCACACTGACCTGCATCTTCAATCAGAAATGTAATACATTAATGAATATGTAAAATGTGTTTCTGATGGTAAAAATCGAACTCTAGGCTGAAATACAACACTGAAACATCAATGCAGTAATTGAGCAGCATAATATTTTGATGAATTGGCCTGGGAAATCAACACACACTTGCTTTTAATAATGTTCATTGGCCACACACACCACTCGCTCAAGTCCTGAACATGATAGATGCCAACACCAATTGAAGAGGCTGGCTTGTTGTAAAACTCCTCCACTACATTAAAACTTCTCCCTAGAAAATGTGATGTGGAGTCCTTCATAGCCATGCCGTAAATTACAGTGATTAAACCATCACAAGTCACTATGCAGTTATTTGGCGCCTTGTCTGTTATTTTGAAGTTCTTGGTTTGAAAACCTTTGAAGAAAGGCTCCTGTAACCCAAATGGCATTGCCCCCATTCTCTTCTTATGAAGGACTTTAATTTCTTCCTCAGCTGCTGGCTTACATCTGAAGGAAGATTCCTGAAGACGTCTATTTGAGGCAGTGGTTTATCTGGTTTTCGGACCAATTTCTTATTTCTTGAAGCTTATTCTCAAACTCAAAGGCACTGAAAAAATCCAGTGGCCCATGGACTTTTGAGTCATCTGCCAAGTGAAGAAGGCCATGCACGTTGTAAGAGACTCTCTTTTCCATAGAGAACCCCAAAGTTCTTCACAACAATGCTTTGGCATACTCCAAGTTGCTGTGATAGTTTCTGGAAACCAAGATTGTGATAGCATAGTGCAGTGCCATAAAATGCTTAAAAACATCAGCTGACGCAATGCCTTTCAGTAGAAGAGAGCCAGTGTAAATGAGAAAGAGCCTAAATTCCGTGGCCTTCCACCTATTCACTTCTTTGAGTGGCCTGGGTTTGCAGGCAAATTCAGCAGGAATGAACTTCTCAATTGTTTCTATACAGCCATTCAGTTCATTAACTTTACTGGCTGGCAATCTCACCCTGAAACCACCCTTTAAAAATGCAAGGAGTATCTTCCTCATGACACCTAAACACACAAGATGCATGAAGTCCAAAGGAAAATCCGTCACCACTAAAATACAAGGGATTCTTTCCAATGGTGAGTTCCCAACATGGTGGTCTATGTCATCCTTCCTTGAGAAACTATCATCAGTCCGAAGAGGGCAGTTAATATCATCAAACACAATCCTGTTAGAGATATATTCCCCCTCAATGGTGCATTTACTACAGCTGGAATAGCCAGAGTGAGACTTAATTTTGGAGACAAAGGCGCGAGCTGGAGCATCACAAACATAGCAACTTACATTAACAATATATAAAATGTTATTGAATTCCACACCCTCATTCTTCAGGGAAATAATCTCTTCTGTGTAGTCATCCAGGTAATCAGTGCAAGACTGTGGCTTCTCATAGCCATGAAAAATCCCCACCACAAATGGTGGAACATCGGGATGGTCCTCTATACTCATCAGAATTGGCCAGACCTGACTCCCTCAGCTATTAGAGAGAGGTAGACCATCAATATTGCATTGCAAATTGATGACTCTCAATTCTCTAATAGCTGGAATACTCTCCAATATAAGCAAGAGATTTTCTTTTATTCCAACATGGCAGTACGTGCCACCACCAATGCTTTTAGCCTGGATGGTTGTTGGCGTATTCAATGAGGTCCGAGCATCTGCTGGAAGGGGAGAAAAACAGTGGTGTTTCCTCGGCAACTTCAGTAGATCATTTACTTTCCTCATGGAAACTCCTTCACTACCCCACTCTGCCAAGGCCTGATTGAAAGTAGTGAAATCAAAATGATCAGAGTCATGAGACCCTTCAGAGTCATGAGAGTCATCACTAGAGTCCCCTGTGGTCTCATGAGCTGACAACTCTCCATGACTGCATGTCACAGCCTCATCTAATAAGCTGAAATTCTCCTCCTCTTTAGCGGATTCCACACTGGCCTGATCCATAGCACCTGCAGCATCAGTGTCAATGCGTGCATATGCAGAAGCAAGGCGGCGACGATGCCTTGATGTGACCTCTGACAGTAACTTGCATCTTTTGTTAGGATTCATCCTTGTCCTTTCTGGTCACAACATTCAACGTTCACTTCAGGAGAATATAATCAGCTACAGAATTTCAACTATTACTGAGGTATAAAGAATACAGTGGATTCCCAATCTATGATCACCTCACATAATGATTGATTGATTATACACTTCTGTGAAGCTCATAATTATTACAAGACACATTTCACTTAATACTAAAACATGACCACTTCCAGGATAATTCCAATTTTTTGCCAACCAGCACTGTCACAGGTATAACCAAAAAATATACAGAACATTGCTATCAGAGTAAGCAATTTTCACATATTGTTATGAAATACTTCAAATATTTATTAACATTATGAATTGACTGAAGGGTTATTCCATGTCAAATAACCCAGGCCATGACACCCACGATCTCAGATTTAATGAAACTTAACTTGGTTTCCTTTGTACTTATATTCTTAAAAAAGGCATTTCTCACGAGTTTTATCCAGATCCAGAACAGTAAGTATCACAATGAGCATTAAATATCAGAAAACTATCAAAATTGCTAAATTGCTTAAGCTTCAGAAATATTTTTACCTTGTTAGTTTTAGCTTACACACTAATTCGTTGTTTGTTCAAAATCAAGTGTTAGTTATAATTCAGAACTTATTGTTCCTTTGTTGTCCACTTCACTCCTATTCTCTCTCTCACACACACACTTCTACCTGAGTAGTTAAAAAAAATGAAATCCTCATTAGACTAAACTCATTAAAATAAAAGTTGGTGTCCATTCATGTAAGTAAATGTCCATGAAAGTACATAACATAGGAAAGATATCTTTAAAATTCCAACTCTTGGTCAGAGAAGCTGAAAAATAAAACTTTATCATAGGCCTATTTGGCCCATGATTCCGAACTGCAGAAGTAGAAAATATATATACATAATAATTAATATCAAAAAACTATTAGCCATAGCTCCAACATAATTTACAAATGTAATGAGGGCGTAATGACATTGGTGCACAGTTTCATTAAAATCTAAGATTGTGGGTGTCATAACCTTAAATAACTGGGTGACTTGACATGGAATGACAGTATTCGTTGGAGTGGGAAGTAAACAATATGGAAAACCACAGTATTAACCAATAAGTATCAACAGGAGAAACTGAAAATAAATAAACAAAGTAGTGAGTTTTCTTCACAAGCTTTTGAAGGACATAGAGGGGAAAATTAAGTAACTGTTTGAGCCGTTCGCGCCAAAGATGATTGTTGTTATCCGAAGGAGCCACTAGAGGCACTGCTGCACCGATCGCTTGAGACGAGCAGCGGCGTGCCACCTCACACGTCGATGGGAGCAGTCAACCCAGGCAGTCAAAAGTCTCTAGTCAGTCACCTAGTCACCTGGGACCCCGTCACCTAGTCTGTCAGTCTTTGCAACTCCAAATTCTTGTCAATCTGGAGGAAATAAACGTTTTAAGTTATTCGAAGCCAGTCATTTCGGTTCTGATTTCCTGTGTCCAATCAAGAGTGCAGTATCGTCCGAACAGTAACACAGCACTTTTGCTGGAAAAGTATAACCAAAAAACAAGCAGAACATTACTATCAGAGTAAGCAATTTTCATGTATTGATTTTAAATACTTAAAATATTCATTAACATTATGAACTGAGTTGTTATGACTGCAGTGGAAAGTAAAACCACAGTATGCACCAATATGTATCAACAAGGAAAACTGAAAATTAATAAACAAAGCGAGTTTTCTTCACAAGCTTTTGAAGGACACAGAGGGGAAAATTAAGTAACACAGCACTTTTGCAGGAAAAGTATAACCAAAAAACAAGCAGAACATTACTATCAGAGTAAGCAATTTTCATATATTGATATTAAATACTTAAAACATTCATTAACATTATGAACTGAGTTGTTATCACTGCAGTGGGAAGTAAACACTGTGGAAAATCACCGTATTCACCAATAAATATCAGCAGGAAAAACTGAAAATTAGTAGATAAACAAAGCAGCTAGTTTTCTTTACAAGCTTATTTAGGACACAGTGGGGAAAATTAAATTACACGGCGCATTGAAGGCAGTTTGCTATTCTAGATGAGAAATTATTGAAATGTTTCGTACATGAATGCGGCATGGCCAGACCACAGATATAATGACACTATTGCGAAATGGATTGAATATGCACTTAAGACGCGTTCATACTGAATGTAACTTGAGAGCTTAGCGTAACCTATCATGCCGTAACTAAAGCCGGAATCTGTAATTCTGAAGAAATTCAATTAGCTTCACGACAACAAAAATAATGCTTCCACCAAGTTTCATCGAATTCTCTTAATTTGAACCACCCAATTCTTACGTTACATTCAATGTGAACGCGCCTTTACTCTCATTGTTGCACTTACGCAGTTAATTTTCCAAAATACATCGACTTACCTCACACCTTGGAACTTCTTCACCTCCAATCCAAGTTCACACGAGGTATTCGTATACGACGAACGACTCTAACAGAAATATAAAACAATTATGACCATGGGGACAATTCTTCACTGGGCACAGTAAATTACACTGCCAATCGAAGTCAGCTTGCTATTCTTAATGATAATGTTGTGAACGTGAGGACGGTATGGCCACACCATAGTAAAACATAATACCACAATATGGCGAATTCGCGGAGGTATCCAACAGCCTTAAAGCCCGTTCACATTGTATTGAACTTATGAACGTAATTTAACTTGCTATGTTGTACCTAAGTCCGGAATCTAAAAATAATTCTGAAAAAATTCCGGTAGCTTTAGGATAACATAAATAATGCTTCCTACAAGTTTCATCGAGTTCTCTTAATTTGAGTTAAACCTCCTTCAATTCTTACATACAACGTTACATTTAATGTAAACGCGCCTTAAGTCATGCATTAGCGCAGTTAAGTTTTGCAAAGAAAATACATTCACTCACCTTAGATAAACGTGGTACACGGCTATTAGCCACTCGCGACCATGAAACACGTGCACACCACAAACGCAGCGATCCTTGGATGAAGAGCTGCGCGTCCGGACTTATCACTCGATTCAAGTGTACACCTCCGCCGTCGCAAAATAGTCCCCAGGCTTCGGGCGCTTCGAGCTACGTGTCGCGTACGAGGATCTGGATACCAGGCGTATGCTGTATGTTGTGGAAATGTATTTCTTGCCTCTGGCATAAATACAAGTGAGTTCACGACCTGCATCGTAATATTAATCATTCGCATACTTTATTTTACAATACACGCATAGTATTCAGTTCGCTGCATTAAGTTTTTCCCCAAAAATCTTTCACAAACATACGATGTGGCATTCCTTGAGACTCGATCGTCGATTTTTCGCATCCTTATACGGAAACGTCTGTGCTGTCTGGGTGAGTGGTGAAAACAAATTTAACTTAAAAGTTAATTTAATTTAAAAAAGATTTAACGAAGAATATGACACTGCTCAGGTGACCATTGTAAAGAATATCTCTGTTCATTATGATGTATTTGTAAACTGTGTGATTTGAGTGCAGTGCTCTGCAACTTATCTGTTATCTATAAGGTGGTGATTGTAAGCTGGTGTCCATTCCATCAAATCCCAATGATATATAAGAAGGTAATGGCCAACACTGTCTTTACAGTTCATTGTTTGACACTGTAATCGATGTACTGAAGGAGAAGAGATTGTACTGTTGGCCATTCAAACATATTTTCTGTCTTACATTAGGGGTCATAGTTAATACTTTGTCATTGTAGTGTTGTGTTTCTCATGGTAATTGCTATAACGAAGGAGATGGTACTGTACTGGAGTCCATTCCATCATATGCCTAAATGTGCACCTTGTCATTGTAGCTTAACCATATTTCGTAACCCGTGGCCAGATCTGTCATCTGAGCCACACCACTGTGCTGTGTCTTGGAATCTTTTCCCCAAATATGCTATTTATCAGGGTAAATCTATTCGCCCCCTTAAATTCCCATGAATTCCCACTTAAATAATTGCAGAAAAAAGTAGCTAATGTGTAGCAGCAGTGATTTATGCCTTTCCAAAATGGTAAATGCATGATCGTCTATGTAGAGGTAACTATGTGATTAAGATTTTGGGTCAGACATGGTATTTGTCCATTCAAAACAATGCCCACTTAAATCATTGCAGAAAAAATTAGCTAATGTGTTGCAGCAGTGATTTATGCCTTTCCAAAATGGTAATTGCATAATCGTCTATGGAGAGGTAGCTATGCGATTACGATTTTGGGTCAGACATGGTATTTGTCCATTCAAAACAATTCCCACTTAAATCATTGCAGAAAAAATTTGCTAATGTGATGCAGCAGTGATTTATGCCTTTCCAAAATGGTAAATGCATGATCGTCTTGGTACAGGTAACTATTTGATTAATTTTAGACGCAAATACTGTCAAAATCGATAAATACGCCAAAATCTCGGTAGATGTAACTATTCGCCTCGTCAAAGTCGTTATTTAAATACATAGTCAGTTATTTAAAAATGTTTCGAGGTCGGTTTTGCGCATGTATAAGTGAAAACTTCTTACATTCATTATTAATGCGTGATTTGGAGCAGTAGAAAACGTAGCACATATATTGCGTGGGTGATATCAAATGATTTACACGGTCGAGATGGCACTTAGCTGTTAGACAGTAAAATTTTCCTCTTAAATTTTGATGTGTAATGTAATTTAATTGAAGTAGGAATGCATTGTAATTATGCTCTTTCTCAGTGAAGTAGTTTTTTGGGGGATGGTATTTGTCCATTCTAAACAATTATGCTTCCCTAAGGCAAAGTTAACGTTCCTGATGTCATCATCTTTAATATATAATCCGTTTTTATGGTGGCAAAAATATCATATAATCACAGATATAAACCTGTTAGTAGTCGCTAACTTTTCATAGGCCGTGAATCTGCCTTATCAACGGCAGCCTTCGCTACACCTCTGAGTCGTGACGTCACGAGCGAGCGCTTAGGCCTTCTCTCTCGGTGGTCACGGGCCGACCCAGAGACTAAGGCGAGTACGAGAGAGTGGGAATCCACTTACGTGCTCACTGCCGAGAGACAACGCAATTAACGAGGCCTGGCGCTGCTGTGCGCACCTCAAGCATTGCTATTCACCCATTACGTTGGCCGACCCTCATTTGTTTGTTTGTTTGACCCTCATTAGACATCCGATTGTCGTCGCGAATTCTCACGACGCTCTACATTTGGCTTGCCGCTAGCTCCAGTGCCGCCTTCGAGCCGAATGCAACACCCATCTCAAAATCTTCATCTGTCGTCCAAACCGGTCACGTAAGCTACTGCCATTCCGCCCTCGCCCATTGCCCTTATTCGTCGTTGCTAGTCCAATTCACCCCTTCATCAAGTGTTTCATCGACGTTGCGGGACTCATGAGCAACGGTCGTGTAATTCATCCTAAATTCACTCTGTATTGCGTTTGCTTGAAGTTAGAGGTCCCCAGGATCCGATTGTATGTTTTAATTGTATAACTTGCCGACCATTTGCATTGTCCCGTCGTCCAATTAGTCGACTCGGGTATTAAATTCGGCATAGAGTATTTATTTCATGTGCTCTATTCTTGATTGTCATTCCGTTGCATCCCCATCCATTTCATACGTGTCCAATCATCTCATTCGTTCCCTCACGTCTCACTCATTATCAGTGTAATTTTAAGTGCCATGTTACCTGTATCTTTAAAGGGTAATTTTGCGTGTTAAGACACGAGGTTTGTGTATGAATGTAATTGATTTTGTTACGAGTGAAATAAACCTGTGCTTAACAGAATATATCCGAGAGTGTGATTAGAATTACTTCTGGAATTACTTCTTAAATAAGGGGAATCTTTCCATTTCAGGAGGCTTAATGCCAAAAGTTCTAGACGGTGCGTACTGCATGATAGATCCGGACGACTCGGGATCCCTAAAACTACGGAGTAGGCGCACCGCGCGCCGAAACGCATTACTCATTGTATCACGGCTTTTCCCCATTTATATCCGGGTCGGACAATGGTCTGCTACAATACATATACTGAATGTACAACAATCATGGGGTCGTAAGTTTCACTGGGGCCCCAGAGGGCCCGAGGTTTTAAAAGAATGCTTTCTTTAAAGCCTCATAAATATTGAACGAGGTGACCGATTTTAGTGACATTTTCACACATGGGATCAATAAAGCTTATTTAAGGAAACTGGGACTATAAATAAGGCCCCTGGGCCCCAAGAGCAGCGTATTTGGCCGTCTGGTATCTTATGTGTTTGAAAAACATAAGTCAAATCATTTTGGTTCAAGTGCAGAGGTTTTTCTTTTTGTATATTTTAATTAGTTCTCCTAAAGATAGAAGGCTATAGTTTAGGCCATTAGATGGATAAAAGATGGCAGTTTCTTATGTTTTCATTCAGTTTTCTTATACGAATAAAATTTCCCTAGAAATCGCGTTTTTAATGTCAAATTCATGAATTTTACTTCTGTCAACAATAGGATATTTTCTTGGTAACTGTGGAATTAGCATTAGCTTCAGAAGGGAAATGGGACCTTTGCAATGGCGACAGGGTTTTATATCTAGAGATAGGTATTACAGTGGAAATCTAGGCCGTATACTGAAATATTGCTGATTACGATATTTTTAGGGATATTTTTGCCTAAAATTGGCAAAATTTATTTCAAGTGGACTAATTTAAGTAGGACCCATGTAAAACAGGAGAATGCCACGATGTTATATTAATGCGGAAAGCCTCTGGAATGCAAATGGCCTGTAGTTTAGTTTCCTTATGTTACTGCAAAAGAATGTCGAAACTCGGTAAACATCATGTAATGCGGTTTTTATCTGCTGAATTAAAAAAATAACACTAAAATTATAGCCGAGTAAAACAGAGGAATGCCACGATGTTATATTACTGCGACTAACCTCTGGAATGAAAATGGCCTGTAGTTTAATTTATATATGCTACTGCTAAAGAATGTCGGAACTCAGTAAGCATAGTATAATTAGGTTTTTGTCTGCTGAATAAAAAACCAAAACTAAAATTATAGCTTTACGAGTTTTGCCTAGGAAAAAATACACCTCATGAGCGACTCGAACCTTCAATCAGCATTAATCAACTCTAACCACTAGGCCAGTTTGGTAACAACAAATTGAGCAAGGTTTAAATACATAAATATATATTTTGTGACCCATGCGCCCTTGATGGCTAACTTTACGAGTACCGATTTCTTCATCGGAAATTTATTTTATTATGCTCTGTCTTTCTTTCATCCTCCGTTGAATTTCAACGGGTACCTTTGCTAGTCTAAATAATTTGTAATAAATGAATTGGAGTTTGTTTACTGTCTATGAATATATGAATCAAATAATCAATGATTGACGAATAATCGTAGATTCACCAATCGTTGATTATTTATCCTGTCTATGAATACCGGCCTAAGAGTTTGAATGAGAAATTCGCGTCATTGATGATAGCAAACTGGTAAGTAGGATTTTTTATGCTCAACTTTAATTTTATGGCATTGCGTGCCATCATTCTGGAGAATGGAACCAAAGACGTTAGTGCCAAATCGCTCCATTCAAATTGAAGATTGGTGATCGTGAAGAAAGCAGAAGCAATTGCGTCGTCCACTACCGCGAAGACTGTTCTGACGAGAAAGACCTCATCGATGAGTAGAGAAAGAATGAGGAAGTCACAACTGTCTTCGCAAAGATGGGTGTTGATGGTAAGCTTTATAGTTCAACTTAGGTAAACATTATTTGTTTTTAGGAAATTATCTTGGCCTTTCCGTGGACAGTCCAGAATGCGTGTTTCGTCATGAGGTAAAGACAATGAAACCAAAGCAGCAATACGTTCAAGTCCCAGCTCCAAAAATTGAAGAAACTACCGCTAAGCGCAGGCGCCATAGCTATCTGTAGAACAATGCAGATCGCCTCTACACTATTGTGTGCTTGAAGGGCATTTATTGTTCAAACCGCGTATAAAGTCAATTTTACACCCGTTCTAAGATGATGTTATTTTTACTGAAAGTAAACCCGTTGTTGTTATATAAACACCATAACAGTCCGTTATTGCTGTTACGCGGGGTAAGAAGTTTGGAAAAGTGGTGACCACACAACTGAATTTGTACTCTAGTGCTTAAATGAAGATGTGGCATTAAATGAAGATATGGATGGAAAGCTATTAGGCAAAAAATGCATGTGGTAAAGCTCAACAATGCTCACTGAATTATGATGACGGAAGATTTAAATTTGGCTATTGTTTCAATTAGGCAACTTGCAATGAGGTTATTCAAAAGCGAAGAAGTAATGAAAAGGGAAAAGAATGAGAACCTCTATTTCAGAGTAATAACAAACAAACAAAACCCACCGAAGGTGGCAGCTTAAGCTACTTATTTATTATGAGAATATGGTCAGTCATCACCTTCCCACATTCCTTCACCCTTCGAGAAGAATGCTTCCTACATGGGTCCTCCCTTCGCTGCAGTGCTCAGATCCTCATTTACCCACCTTCGCAGTGTCTGACCCCACACTATCTCTCTGCTCGCAACCTTAAGGAGGAAACTTCATTTCAGGCATGCTCGATAACCTAAAATGCTTTTTAACACATGTTATAATTTATGAACTCCGCTATCAAATGATGCTCAAAGGTTACTAGGTCATCGGTCATTTAAATGAAGTTATCATTCATTAGACTTTCAATCCTAAAATTGCTTGACTTCAGCCCTCCACCCTTCCCTATCTAATGCTAGTTCCCTTACCTCCTGGTATCTCTTTCTATGTACTTTACTCTTTATTTGGTCCATAAACTTATTCCTGGGCATTCCTCTGGATACGTTTCCCTCTATTTTACCTTCAGTTATGCTCCTGGTATCTTTCTCTATGTACAGTCTTCTTTATTTTGTTCATGAACTTATTCCTGGGTCTTCCTCTGGAGACTTTTCCCTCTATTTTACCTTCAGTTATGCTCTTCACAAACTCATTGTGCCTCAGGGTGTCTAATCTGGTTCGTCTTTTCTGTATGGAGTTCCATATGGTCCTCTTCTCTTACTTTTGTGTACACGTTATCATTTCTTATTTTGTCCGACCATTTTATCTTCAGCACTCCTCCAGCACGAGGTTTCAAAGACTTCTAGTCTTTTCTAATCAGCTTTTCCGATTGTCCATGATTCTGATTAATAGAGTGCCACGCTCCACGCGAAGGTTTTCACATACTGTTTCCCGGTTTGTAGTCCTATCTTGTTTGAGCACAGCACTTGTCCTTTTTCCATGAACACCATCTTATCTTGGGTTATTCTCCACTCGATGTCCGTGATACTTCTTCCGTCCGATGTGATGTACCTGTTTCCGATATAGGTGAAGGAATCCACTTGCTCTTGTTTCTCTCCTCTCAAGGTTACTTCTGCATTCAGCTTCTCTCTTCCGTATACTAGGATTTTAGTCACCGTATTGCTTATTTTCATGCTGTATTCTTGGAGAAAACGATTATAAATATTAGTTTAAAAATGATGAACTTTCACGTTGAAATCCTCTGCCTTGATGGAAGCGTGAAGACATTGCTTCGTGTAACTTTTGATCTCAATTTCCACACATATGATGTTTCATGAAAACTAGTATAACACCCACGTAATATTGAGGCACCTAGTATATTTTTTTCGGCCAAGGTCATAGGTAACACAACGCAAGTATTTACGTTAAAATAACATATTTCCGGTATTCGTCGGAGATCATAGCCGACCGTGATGAATATGGCAACATTGCCAAGGGAAAATTCTGCTGCGTGGTGTTTACAGGATTTTACTAATTTCATGGAAAACAAATTCGGTGAACCTACTTTGCAACTCAGCGATATCTTTCTTTTACTGAGTAATACAATCTTGAAGGCTTGTAATTACTATTTTATTACATTCAAACACATTCGTTGAGAATATTAAACTTCTCACAGTGGACGGTTAGTCTGATGTATAAATAAAGAAGATTAGCGCACCAAATCTTTACACGACCTATTTAGGTTAGCAGTTAGCATCTATGTGAAGTCAAATGTGCCAGTAAGCACTGAATTAACATTTTGAATGCATAAACATTATCCGAGTAGTAAAAGGCTTATTTACACTATAAAATATTTCCAAAATTCATTTACCGTAAAAGCGTTTCATCTGTGGAATAATCTACAAAACATAAAAAATAGTCCCTCTGTCTCAACATTCAAATAATTCATTATAAAGGATTACTTTCTGATTCATTAAGTTGTAGTTGCATCTAAATATCATAAACTTGTTTGCTGAATTTGTCTTCATTATACTTAATAATTCGCAGTTTACCTTGCATACATGTTAGCTGTTTTTATTTGCATCGTATAATCTTCATTGTGTCATACGTGGAATAATCCATCAACGCATATATAAAATAGTCCCCAACTCTCAACATTCAAAATGAAATATCATAATTATTACCTCCTGATTCTTAATGCAGTAGTTGTGTATTTAGATCATGAACTTGTTTGCTGAATTTCTAACTTCATTTTATGTGATTCTTCGCACTTTTCCTTTCATACTTGTAACCTGTTTATTATTTTCATTGCACAATTTCTACGTAAAAATGTAGTGGTTCATACAACCTTGCGCCATTCGTCTTTGCCATTTATACTTTTTAATTTTGTTCACTTACTCGCATTACTACGTATATTTTTTCTTCTTAAGGAGCAAGGCCCCAGAACAATCAATGAATATTCTATTCTAGGCTAAAATACATTAGATAGACGACATGGCAAATCGTGAAAAAAATCTGGTAGAAATAGTCTTGGAATTGCGACTTGATACTTAAGATTTACTATGCCATCTTTTAAACATGAAATATGGCACCTAAACATGTTGATAATGAAGATACATGCGTAGAACACGTTCGAAAAGTCAGAAAATGCACGACGGTATTGCGGTTAGAGTTTCGGGTTCATGAACGTCAGGTTCCGATCCGCATCTCCCGTTCGTCAATATTTGTTCTCTATATTCACTAGTTGTCACTCCCTAGTGATTCCGGTTTAATATATGCAAGAAGTTTGCCTAAGAAGGTGAATACGAACTAAAAGGATAGTCGGTCATAAGTCAGTTACTTGGATAACATATTTTGATTACAATACTATGAATGGTATATATTGGTCATGAGTTGAATGTTAGGAACGATCAGTTCACAGAAAACAAGAAAACAACAGAACTGACATGAAACAATGAAAATGAAAGTTATTACAAAACAAATAGGAATACTAGGATATGTTAAAAAAAAGACCTTCATAGTTTTCAGCCACGCATTCCTTCAGAGCATAGAAACGTTTCGCTCTGAATCATATCTTCAACAATTTTTAAATCATTTGAGCTTTTGGATAACTTTAGATCTTAGCATATAACTTTAGATCTTAGAAATGAACGTAAGTTCTTTCCAATGGTTGACGTAGCCTGTTCATAAAAACGTATTTCCAAATCATATCAAGGTAATTTCTGAAAATCATGGCATCAAATCCTTCGAAAATATTAATGTACGTTGGAGTCAATGTTATTACTGGTGCTCGCCACGAGGTAAAAGCTTCAGTTAAACATTTAGTCCAATAGGATTTGAACCTAAGAAGCTTTTACATGGCGTTAAAAAAATAAAGACCTAAACTTATACATCAACGCAAACTCTATGTCTTAAGAAAATATTTCAAAGCGCAGGTTCCTCTTTAATGTACATGAACATAAAGGCGAAAGGAAGCACTCATCTGTAGAAGACGTAGTACACCAAAATATAGGTAGTTTTTAAAGGTTTGGTGAAATTACATACTGATAGTTGTTCAATCTAGCTTGTATGAATTCTACTAACCCCCGAAGCAAATAATTAAGGTATTGGGTTAGACAGTGATACACAAACGACGCAGTACGAGAACCTATAACCAGTTTGGACCATAGATAGAATGAAATTAATAATATTGCGTTGAAATTTACAAAATTGAATTTCAGTGTAGGGTCCGCACTTGGGGAAAATAGCAAGGGAAGATGGGATGTTCAAAGGCATGCAAATACTGTTTCTGTTATAAGAAACTCAATCAATGGAGGCAGTTTTTCCAGGCGATGAAAATAGCGGTGAATTAAGGTTCACTTGGGTGTTAGAAAAAACCGAGTAATGAAATCCCAAGTATCTCGAAATCCAGGCTTTCCAAAACCAAAGGGTTTGGGCCCCCAGATTTGCACTTCAGTTCTAACACCCGGGATTTCACCGTCATTCTCACCAGGGGATCCCCTTTACACCCGTCCATTTGCCCGTGACAAGATCCAGGCGTATCCAGGCATGTGTCCTTGGGTATTTCAGTGGGGTTTTTCTTCTCGGAGCGGGTAAGGCTTGGGCAAACAATACATCCTCTCGCTCTTGCTTCCCTCATAAAACTCTCGGAGAGCATATGAGGAGAATCCGCAGGAGAGAGAAAACCAGAAGTGGTATGCAAAGGGGATAAAGAGGCGAAGGCTCCCCAATCCATCAATGAGGGGAAAGATTTGTGGTTCAAGGAGAATGCAGTAAAATGCATTGAAACCGAGATCATTTACTGTGGGAGGAAAATTTCGCATCTCGTGGGACAGCATTTTCAATGGAAGGGAAGAAAGGAAGAGCTGGGTGGAAGTTTTCTTTTGACGAAATAGTAGCATACGTTTGGGGAAAATGACATAAGAAAATGAGTAAAAAACCATTTGGCACATTCAACGGACTGGTCACTCCTGGAGACACTACGAACTCTTAAGGAGCTTGATAGGAAAAACTTATAAAAAATCCTGCAAGGAAGAGGCAAATAATAAATTCATTATCCAAGTAAACCTAGACATTAAGCACATGAATTATCATGGTAATACGACTGACGACATCAAAGAACGAAGGGCAAAAGTCAATCAATATTAGGATCCAATGGCTTTGATGATGACAGTACTTTAGACTGAGGCTAATCCAAAGGGAAACACTGAGCATGATAAACGTGTATGCCTTACCGCCCACTTTAATGCACTTAGGCTAGGGGTGAAGTTCAAACCATGCAATTCGGAAATATTTCCGAGTGAAAAACAAAATCTTATTACGATCGATGGTCTAAGTGTTCATGTATTTAGTCGCGCGTGCCTAGTACTCATAGTTGGATGGATGTGACGTCGAGCGAAGGAATGCCAATCTGATCGACGACTGCACGTCCGCCTGGGGCGTCTAATTGCGAACTATTGGACGTCTGTTCATGAATTTATACCTTTTCTGGCTATATCATTCCTCCGTCATATAAGTACATAGTAACCCAAAATGCCAGAGTCGGTTTCTTATTTCACTCTCCGTTCTGTGACTACCCCTCATCCAGCACAGGCGCCAATAGAACGAGATATAAATATGCGGGACAACGTTTCAAGGTCAGGTGAAGGAGTTATCGGGATTTGAGCGATGAGGGAGGCATAAGGAGAGGAAAAGCTAGAGATGGCAGTAGAAAACGGTTCAGAGTAATTTTATCTCTGCCAAAATGGAGAAAAAGAGACGCTTAAATATGAGCTCAACACACAGGTTTCCTAGGCATCCAAATGCTAATGCGCACCTTTGCCAGAGAGAAGGAGTCAAGGTAAAGACGAAGGAAAAGTGAAAGTAAAAGTACAATGATACCGTCACGTTAAGGCAAAGGCACATTTCGAAAATTGTCCATGCCGGAGATGAAACCCGACCGGGGGTCCGGAAACATTTCCGGATCTTTGGAAAATATCTCATAATGGGCGAAGCTCCTCTTCACCCAGTATTTTACGGATGAGTTGCGAGTGCTAATAGTATGGGATAGAACTAAAGAGGGACTTCGTGTCACGGCCGTAAGAAGACGGTATCGGGATTGTGAGTGACAAAAGAGGCTTAAGGAATTCCCCAGACATGGTGGGCCAGCGGCTTCGAGGAAAAAAATATTTTTTACTTTTAACGGCATGTAGGGAGAACGAGAACCTTAAGCCGATTCCTTCATTCCATTCTCACGGCGCGCGGCGTCCGGCTAAAAGAAACGTCGAGCTGAGGAGAAAGGATAGAGAAACGACTGTGGGAGGAGGAAAAACCATTTCCTTCCTTCCACGAAAAGAATTCAATTCGGACGCGTGGCCTGCTGCCCCCCCCCCCAGGGCGCCATCTCCGGCCTCCTCTCCCCCACACCACCGTCTTCCCAAGCACACCCCGCCTCATAAACCGAGGTGATGTCATTATATTCCTTCCATCGCTCTCCGTATAAGGTCCTTCAAAACGTGCTCCACTTCCCTCCCTCCCTCCCCCAACCAGCCCTTTCAAGGCTTTACTTAACAACCCTTTCATCCCTTTTTGCTGAAGGGAAAGGGAGCCCCCTTTCAGAACTCCCCGAAGAAAGTTTCCACACTCCCCCGTACGCGATCCGATCCCATCTATCCCTCCCACCTTTTCGAAGAGGAAGCCTTTATTCCCCTCACTCCCTTCCTCACCGCACAAAACACATTCTCTTCGGCATAATCCCCTCCTTTCGATCCAACATCTTACGACCTACCTCTCCCTCCCTCCCACGCATGGGCCCACCGCCCTCTCGCTTCATCCTCAGCCCTCCCTTCAAGAATGCAATCCATACCCAAAACCCTGCCACACGCACACACAAACGCACCCTTCCAGCATCCTCCTTTTACTCTCGGTCCTTCGAAAAGGTCTCCTTGCAAGCTTTTAGACCCTCTTCGTCTCCTCTTCTCGCACTTGTCCCACCATCTAATAACCTTCGCCTTCCCTGATTCACCACCTCCCTCGCCATTAAGCAGTCCGTCATCATCAAAGGTAAACCAATTGAGCGGGCTATTCGCCTAAAGACCAACGCAGTATTACCCAAGCTATTGGTTTAGCTGGTTTACCAATTCCGAACGTCCGATTTCAAATCTCGGCCTTGACAGAGATTTCCTTCTAAGATTAATGCTGACAGTGAGTTTTGCTTCACCCTTCCTTCCATTTCATAACCCTCACTCGCTCCTATCCTAATGGCGATAATGACCATAGCTGTTTGGTCATCATCCTTTAAAAAACTTTGTGAAGCGTGGTGAATATAGAACCTGCCTTCAAATTAGAGGGCTCGCATTCGACAAACTGTGGTAATTGATGAGTGGAATCCTTCTCCATTTTATGAGTGCTGAGAGGAGATTTCACCTTGTATTTACATTGCATCCGAACTTGCAGTTCGTAATTTTCGTTTATATTTTAAACATTTTTTAAAATAAGGCTTATAATTTCTCTCTCGATTCGCCGCATTTTTCCTTTTTTACTTAAGTTTATGAATTGTAGACTTTGATGATTGTAATTGGCCACGTCAACATTATATTGTTGACTATTTTCGGTTTCTTTCTGAGTTTGTACCCAAGGCTTCGGCAAACTTACATAATAAAAAGGTAAATACCCAGCATAGCTTACCGTGGTGTAGTGGGGATGGCCGTTACGCAATCAGCAAAAAAACTAAAAATACCAGTCACAATGTGAACTTCATCGACATATCCATTTCTTACTCACATTTCTCTCGAAACGCACAGAGCACGACATAATTAATTCATTTCTAGAAATTACAGCACATGCTCAACATAAATATACTTAAATTATTATACGTAAATATTTAAGAAAATAAGCAACCGTTCAGTCGCACGTAATTCAAATGTACGTGATTCAATTCAAGCACTCATAGCGACTGATGTCCAATTGCGAATTTTGACCGTAACTTTTGCAGGTTAGAAGAGGAGCTCTCGACCTAAGTCCCCTCACAGAAATCAACGAGATGGACGGCGTGGAAAGAGTGGTTCACGATGGGGAGTTGCCCCCTTGAAGTCCACCGCACCATTTAAAATCCATTACCCTGCTCCCGCCGCCCATTACTTCCAGGCGCGCCTACTACCCTTACTAGAAAATTTACACACTAAAACGGTTGTCTTCTCGAGACTTAGGAGCAATGGATTAGTTAATCGCCTTCACATACAAACGACAAGAAGCCCGAGGATTCGACTATCGACTGCGACAAGGAGATAAGCACCAGTTCAGTTGGTCTACCCGTGTAACGGCCGCGATACAAGAGCCACGATCCATCGCAATACGCTAGGACGCCGCCGCGCCCGTTCAAGCGACAAGTATCTACGACCCTGCTGAACGGTCGGCAGAGTCCAGCGCGATCACCTAGTCTGATCCTCCAGAGATCCGTTAGGAAATTTACATGCTAGCAGGCCTCTTGCTTTGCGCCCTGTGGATTGCGCCAAACGATTCCCGCTGTACTGAGCTCGATGCGCCTTACATGTGCAGTTCAGAATGGGCGATATCCGACCGGGAACAATGCGATTTGAATCCTCAAATATGTACAATATCCCAAAGAGAGATTTAGAATTGTGACGAGGGACTCGCAAAAAATACCACACGTGAATGAAGCGAAGAAACAAGATAAAGCCTCTTCTTTGTGACAATAGACATTAAAAAGGGGTGTGTTTGACGTGTATCCACTGAAGATCGAGAGACAATGGGTTATCAGGCTGAATTAATCTGCAGTCTTGGGTAACAGCTAATACACAATGATGAGGGGGTAACTTCAAGAGCTCTCGACCGGAGAAACTTAGATTCGAGCCTTGCAGCAGGCAGCTTTTTAATATTTCCCTAACTATTCCACCTGGGAGTGATTCCAATAATTGCCACTAAAATTGCTGTTGCTGATACAATTAACTTTTTTATTTTTCCACGAGATAGGTATTATGAAAAGCGTTTCTTAAAATAGTTTTGATCCACAAACCCTGAGTAATTGCACATTCCCTGGGTCATAAATCGTCATCTATATAATCGCGATTGGCAAACGAAACGAACACAGCGGACTTACAAACACTTGTGACTCCGAAGCGACGGCACGTACTTAGGGCGAGCCGCGGCGCAATCTTGCGCCGGCCCCGGTGAGGGCCGGCGGTGGGGTTAAGTCCGTGCTTACAATCCCAGGGCTTGGGATTCGAATCTCACCAGGGTAACATTTTCACCTCTACAAGAATAAATATTACTTGACGTAAGCTGTTGCCAAAAGGGAAATTATTATTATTTTACGGAGTAAGTTTCTACCGAGGAGATTACTGGAAATTATCACAGTTCCCACGAAACCAATTAAACAACTGTAAATCAGTAATAGGCCAGCGTCACGAGGCACTGCTAGATTACAGCAATGTTATTGCGCATTTGATCTTCTTAGGAGAATATATACCACAGTTCCACAATATTCACAATAAACAAGCTATATGCAATGGACAGATATTTATGCACCTATATCTTTATTGAAGTATCATACATCACATAATTCAGTAAGACATTTTTCCCAGGTGCATTTTTTCGGTGCAAGGAGGAGTTCCTTGTTATTTTCCTGAGTAAAGAAGAAAACTTAAGAAATCACCGCGGCTCTCTAGGATATTAAAAACCACTTTTATAATGTCTCAAGGGCTTAGTTCACGGTAATGCCTGAGCAGGCATTTGTGTATAATGCAACTAGCAATATTCAGTCGCCCCAACCGACGGTGACCAATAATTAATCCAATTTAACTTCAATTTCGCTGACTGACCACCCCGAACATTAACTATGCTAAACAAAATGTTCGAACTACGCAACAATTACTGCTATTTTAAAGTTGGTGGTTTCCGGCGATACTTTGTGGAATTTGCTAAACATTGTGAATGAATAGAGTAAACTTTGTTATTCCAAAAAACAAAGTTTATTCTATTCATTCAAAATACTGCTATTTTCCTTCGTAGTTATCACGTAATAATAGTTTGGCTTACTTTCATCATCTAAGTTAAATTAACGGCCTCCCAGCCAATAACTGTGACTCACCCGGCATATAATAGTAATTTCTACCTTTCAACGCCAAGTAATCTGAAACTCGCCAAGGATTATCCCCAAGCTACGGATATCGCAAGGGTAAAAACACATCGAGTTCCAATATCAAGCCTACAGTATAAACGAAATAAGTCTAGGTAGAGAAATACGTCAGATCACCAATTGTCTCCATTTAATAACATAACACGCTGGTTCGGTAAGAATACTCGAAGATATGTACAGATTATTATACAGTGTGTAAGACCGTTTCTAAAATATTATGCTGGTTTGTAAATAAAAAATGAGGTAAAAAAAGGGTTTTTCCAAGAACAAAGGCCATAATTTCCTATGTTCAGTAGCTATTGATTACGCACCCAAGACCTAATCCATTTAAGGACTGGAGAGGGATGAATGAAAACAGTGACCCAGAGTTTCATTCTGAAGATGGAACATTTCTAAGTAAATATTCTCTATGTTCTGCGAACTAGGGAAAATTATGTACATAACTTTTCACATTTTTAAATGGAAACGAGCGTTACATCTCTAAGTAATTAAAATTTTGGGATTCCCAGAGCCGAACAAAATGAGAAGAGTACTCCCGTTTCCAGAGAAAGCTTTATAGATGATAGTATAACGCCAGAATGAACTGAAGTAGGGAATGATAACTAAAACAGCAATCGGGAAGCACGAATTCTAAGGATAGTACTTGCCAAGCTAATGCTATCCCTAAAGCGTCTATGAAAAAGAGGAGATATGAGCAGTGGAACCTCCTGTTTCAAGGGTTGAAACCACTGCTTGCGTTAATGAATTTTTAATACGGCCAGAAACTATGAATTGCAAAGTATTAACAAAAATACTCCCCATTAGAGGCAATTAATATCGGGTGATACCTCAAAAGGAACGCATTATCAAGGATGAAGAAAATTATGAAAAAAGGCAGAAAAACAACGCGAAAAAGCAGAAGATGTGTAGAAGGATAAAAATATATACGAAAAATTGAAAACGAACATCAAGCGGAAGAAATCTTTTTCAGCAGGGATATGTGTAAAATGATGGATAATCATGCTTTAACATGCCGTGAGCTAACCGGACCAAACTCGGTGCTTAGCAATTTAAAGTGTTGGAAGCTAATTCATGGGCTATTCGTGCCAAAGCATCGCAATACGTATACATTTCCCCAATGTTGAAGACGGTGGTATCTTCCTCCGTTATATTTTGAGCAAAGAAATTCCTTCAGGTTTAACGGGAAAATTAAGGTCTTAGAAAATCCTCTCAGGAAAAATCATATGAATAAAGGATTAATAGACAAATGAACTGCTAATGCTTATAATGAAGAATTGATTGAAGTAATATCGCGTCTCATGAACAAAGATGCCATTGTTGCAATTATTTTTAATATAATAGTAATTTGCTCCTTTTAAGAAAGCAAAAAAAACTTTGCCAACAACGAAACCCAAAGAGTAAAGAATTGAGGTGGTCTCGGCTAGGCTCGCACGTGACGTCCCTGTGCCCCTTCATCCAAGGGGCGTACGAAAGGAATTCCCTTCTTTGGTGTACATTTTATCTCGGTACAGGCAAGAAGCAGCAGCATCTAAATATTAGTGTCACCACATTAACTGCAGGTAGCACGAGATAGGCAACAGTCTCGCCGCATAAAGGTATATAGATAAACCCGAAAAAGGCACTTTACTTTATGATTCATTGTCACTAACCGAAGATTGGTCGGATGTAATGAGCTGCTGAAATTCAACGAAATTTCGAAAGAGCCACAAACGCAAGATCACTTGTAAGAAATGTTAGTTTGCCATGAAGGGGAGGTGGTTGCCTGGAAAAAATTCGCGAAAAAGAGAGGAGTCGTAAAATGGTTAATCAGCCTTGAAATTTATTGAAAAAGGGGCATCGATTTAAGGCGGATGGTTTTTTTCTCTGTAGAATTTCGCACAAGGACGTTTAATCAAACGATCGAGGAAATGCGCTAAAATACAGTCGCTATATTTTTATGACTAGCTATAGGTACTCCAGCTATTTCACGGGTGTTTCACTTTTCAAAACACAATCAAAGGAAGTGAAAAGAAGTTGTCCTGGAGGCTCATAGCATCACTTGTCACTCAATGACATGTTAACAAAATAAACAGGATAAACAGCTAGCTGGAAGTTATGATTTAAAATGTCCTCAACTACCTTTCCTTTCTCCTACTTTGCTTACATTCAAGCAGTTGGTTGTATAAATATTTTAGTATACATTCTTTTGGGAGTAATTGTAAAATAAAGCATGAAAATTTTGACGAGACCAAAAATTTGGTCCCCTGCCAAGTGACATAACTACATCGAATGCCCTCCGCTCGGTGGAGAGAGTCAATCTTTTAATTGAGGAATTTCAAATGTGAAGCGCTCGGCTTAGTTCAGGAATAAAGGGGTTTCGCACCTCAGTTCCCCCCACGGCTCTATATTCCCTCTCGCGGACGAGCTCATAAGCTAGATCCCTTCGGGTTCAATTTTCTTCCATCTTTCTCCGTTCATGGTCGGCTCCGCATGACTGCGGCGATGGAATAGCTCCCTGTCGCACTCCTAAGGTGAAGAGTTGAAGGACAGGAGAAGCGTACCGCTGCTCTTTCATGGCAGGGGATCTAAAGCTCCCCCTCCCTCTAAAGCACCGTGTCTTATTCCTCTCCCGACGCAAGACGCACACATTTTCCACCACGCCTTTTCTTGTTTCAAACACAAAGGTATCCTTCGCGCTACTCATTCGTACTTGAGTGAGCCACTGTCACCGAAAAACCGTAGGGGAAGAACGAGACTTCCAAGTTACTTGAGATATTTACCTAGGTTTGTGACCGCTGCTCTGTTTCGCCGTGGGAAGGTGAGATAACTCACGCAACTTTGCTCCGAGGACCAATCCTTCTCCAATTAGTATGATTTAAATGAAAACAAAAACATTACAATATGTCAATACGATCCCTTCGGATATTTTGTCATTTTTAGACGAAAATCTTGACTTCAATCATCAGAGTATGTTTTATAATTTTTCTTAAGCGAACATATACCTCAAAGTGATTAAAACTACGTCCCGGGTTTAAGCACAGTGATTTGGTATTGATTCACTGGGCCGTAGCGGGGGAGAATAAGAGGGAAAGTGTGTATTTTAATTGGCATCGCATGCTTCGAATCACAAGGCATGCAAGCAAATGTACGAGAAACCGAATAAAAGTATACGTACTCAGAAAGAGGTGGAAATGGGATATGTAACAGCGGGTACAAAGAAGAATAATTCGGGGAGGTTGATGGGGGAAGGGTTAATATCAACATGTTACAATCTGTAGGGTGTACTGAGTAACATACAAGTCATCGTAAATTATCACGAAAATAGCCAAACTTTATGGCTATTCAATACACAATTTATAGATTTTCATTTATAATTTACGTACCGTAAAACATTTCAAGGACTAGTAGAGTATAAAGAACTAAGGTGAAAAGACTTAGAAGAAAACTCCCTTTATAGCATCCAAAATTACTTTGACAGTATGACACCTTAAAACACGATTTGTATTTATTTTATACCTTTGACATAGCTCAATGAGGAGATTATTATTATTCGTAACGCTTAGAAAACAATTTTAACGTACGATTTCTTCATTGCTTTCTCATCTGTCTTTTTGCTGAGATGAAGCCATTCAAAAGCGATATATTGAATGGAAAATAAATCTAAAATATGAAATAGACCCCTAACACAACCTCATATCTACAATTTGCAAATGGAACTACGCCACCATTCTCAGGGGATTGGATACTTTTCTCGCGTGAAACAGCCGGAGCAGTTAGGGAACGGTTAGGACAACAAGAAAAAATTTGAGTCCAGAGAAAAATGCGAACACGGTTTCGTACAACATTCCAGCGTGAAGAGTATAATTGAGTTTACGGCGGAGCGGAACATCAATGCGACCATTCATAACATCACCAATCCGCTGTTTTCAAAATGACGGACATTAGATCCCATACCGAATTATATATCGCACGCAATCAATCACTTCCATCCATTGCCTGTTTCATTTTCGATTGCGCCCAGTGTCACCGCACCTAATCACTCCCAGCGGCCGAATAATCAATCAACCAATCACCTCTCTCCCTCGTCCAAAGCTCGTCCTCTCCTCCCGCTCACCCAGACACCCCGAATATCCTCGCTTTTCATTTTGTCGCGTACACACTTTTGCATACGCACGTCACGTCCGTCACTCGATCACAATCAACAGAATCTCGTTCACCTTGGATTATACGTCCCAAGTTCTCACATTATAGCTTAGGCTATTTCCTCGCCAGCCAAGGCGAAGAGATGACGCGGTGTGTTGAAAGTAATATTGTTACACAGAATGAGCTGTTGCGAATCATCGAGGCTTATATTTGTGAACATTTGAATCTAATATGTAAAAATGAATGCTTGTTTGATTGCCTTGTATGCGTAGCAAAACCATTCATCACATTACGATGAAACTTTAGTGAGTTGTTGTGCGCGCACCTGCGAAAGTTTCTGAATTATTAAATCCATTGTACAATAGGTGGAGCGCGATTCGTTTCAACAAATGAGTGTAGGCACGCAAGATTCTCAAACAAGCGAGGAACGACAAGCAAGCTACGAAGCAGGTCGTACACGTGTTGCTCAATCACGTGCATCAGAATCATATCAGTAAGACATAATTTGTGTTAAAAGGTACGTAATTTATTTGTACGCAGAATAAGATTTGGTGAAGTGGTCTATTTCTTTGCTTTTTTTAATTCTTGCATTCGATTTTCGAATACGCTTCGAATTTTCGTAAAATTTGAAGCTCGAAAATCTTAAATGTTTGCACTACTTCAACAGAATATTTTATTTACTTGGAAAACGCAGCATAGGCATGAAATGGAAGCTCATGCCATTATTTGCGCGTCACGAATTCCAATGTAGGTACGGGGAATTAATTAAACCAGGTCTTTAATTCGTTTGTGTCTGCTTTCTATGGGTGTGCCTACTTAGAAAGAAAAAGAGGCATTGCAACGCATGCCGGCCACAGCTAGTGAATTACAATCGTAAAATAGGATTATAATAATCACAAACTAGTATGTTGGTAGTATTAAACCATACCGGCGAGACTAGAACTCGTGACCTCCACATTAGCTAGTGGGGACTTGTAAACAGCTGAGTAAAAATGTCGCGCAGGATTAAATTGACTATCGAGTGAACGACATCGAAATAACTGGAGTGGCATTGTCATGCATTATTTGGGAGCATCATCATAGGTTGATCTCAATATCTTAAGAGCAGGTGATGAACTTGACGTTGCTACATACAGTCATCCATCCTGCAAGAGCCCTGCAAGTCAGCCATCGAGCATGGTGAATGGGCCCGGTAAGACACATAGCAAGGCCATTTGGACTCACTCCACTGTTTGCAGCCTGGCACATTATATAGAGGTAAGCCTGGTCTTTGCTGAGTACATCAACGTCAGCATTAGGAAGAACAGCTTCAATTTTTTCGATCTGGACGATGGGTTGGTCTTGGCAGGTAGACAAGCTCTTTCCTGCGTCGCATTGAAATCCCATCGGGCCGGATGTCTTGCCGTCAACTTTCTCACACATATGTTCATTAGATTGCAATTGGCCCACAATCCACCGAGAGGATGCTGGATAAATTCTTCTTAACGCCAGATGATGCCGGTGTCATTCCCAGTGTTCTTCCTTTCTCTGTCGGATCCTATGCACGGCAATTCCGTCAAATGTACGCGGCAGTTGCGGCTTCTGCGTCGGCTGTTTTGGGCGTAACGTGAGTAAGGTAGAATGGTTCAGCCAGGTTCCTCGATGAGAGAAATGTGCTCTTCTTGACAAGTCCGTTGGTACGTTTTTCCAGTCTCTTCACATATATCTTTTACTGAAGTAGAATCCATCCTCCCATCGAAGTACAACGATAACATTTTCTTGTTCTGCGGACATCGTTCTTCTTGTAGTGTTATTCGCGTTCATGAGTGCTGTCACCAGAATTACTTCTGTCTCTAAAAATGTTAAATTCTCCTTTTCAGGTAGTGTTTTATCTGTATCAGTAGACTAGAACCTGACAAGAGATCGCAGCAGAAAGAGGAGATTCCGTAGGAAAACTGTAGACTTTGTTTGACCTGCCTTGCCATAGCCAGGCAGTGGAACGGTGCGTCAAGGATGTAACTACTGCATCAAATGCTGTATGTGGTTATGACTCCCGAGATGTCAACATTATAGCTCGATTGGTAGACAGGAAATTATTACCAAAGCTTGATACCAAAGCGGACTTTAAAACCTAAATAGGCCAGTCTACCCGGGTGGCTGGGCGGGCGGCACACGATTGCAGCCATCTTTTCATGGTGTGTGCTGGATAGTCCGTTAGTCGATGAGCTAAGAACTGCAGTTTCTTTCCTTTCACCTTATCGTTCGTGGTAAATTAAAGTCGGTGAGGTCGTGTTATTATAGCGGGTTATTGCCTGCCCAACATTCGTAACATTTTTGTATATTTGGCGTTTATTGGCGAATTTTGGCGAAATAATAAGCCATTTTCCCTTATTCAAATACACTAAATCGTTATTAATAAGCAACATACAAGAAATATATGTAATTGTTTGCCATTAAATCACTCCGGAAACATCGAAGAACCATAAAGAAAATTTTCAAATTTTTGATTTTTTTCATAAAGATTTAAAATGTTGATTAAAACGCGCAGCCTGAAGATATAATCCGATCGAGTTGGAATGTTTTACGGGTTATAAGGATCACCAACTGCAACCTTTACGCACTCACCGCAGACCGATATCGAATAAAACTGTTTTACGATCCACCCTACTAGACATCCATAGCTGGAAAATCGTAACACGGAATCACGACTCATTTCGTAGACGATAAGTGGCAGTATCAATTTCATATCATTGACTTCGTTCCATCCAATGGTAATCAAGCAGGAAGGAATATTGCTGAAGTTTTTATGAATACCCTAAAATCCTTTAAACTTAAGCACAAGTTGCAAGGAGTCACCGTAGATTATGCCTCCGCAAATACTAAACTCATGGAGGAACTTGGTAAGATGCTACCAAGTATTGATAGCACTGATCAGCACTTTAAATGCATGGCCCATACACTTAACCTTGTAGCACGAGATCTTTTAAGAATGTTGTCTCTGGAGGACGGGGTTTCAGAAGACCAGCTTCTATTAATTGACAGTAATGATGAATATTTCGAATTTGAAGAATAAAATATATATTTTCCATTGCCAAAATAAATCTTTATTTTTTTATTAAAAAAAAGTGAGCAGTTACAAATTAATTCCGTAGCGTTTGCGAAACTGCAGGGAACCATCACTGAACCTTGTAATAAGTGTCCAAACTTGAAGGAATACAACGGAAGATATGAGTGGAACAGCGATTAACGTGAAGCGATTTATTTCAATCCTATGCGATAGTACCAGTGACCTGAGACACCGCAAAATCAGTGGATTGCAATGGGCACGGCTAGAAAATGTTCACAATGTTTTAAAAACAATTTAAGCCCTGACGAATAAATTAGGAGGAGAAATTTACGTTACCCTTCCACTTGCTACATTTCCACTTACCTTGTTGCATAGGGCAGAAAAAATGGTGGAAATACTGGACAGCAAGCGTGGAAGAAATGAATGTGCTGAAAAACTGTTGCTTGCCTATCAAGCTGCTCTGGGCAAGATGTTAAAACACTACCTGCCTGACGAACTGGATTTATTGTGTGGTATTAATATTAGATCCTCGTCGTAATGTGAAACTTTCTCCATGATACCTTTGGGAAAAGATATGCAGGATAAGTCCCTATTGTAATTTTAAGAAATGTGCAATGTTTATCACGATAAGTATTCCACTCGTATGCAGTCCGCTTAGTCCATGGATTCAGATAATCTTGAGAGCTATGTCCGTGCGACTAAACTTTTCCCTTTATTTACCCATATTCGATTAAGTTCACTTACCTTTTCTATTTTGACCATTAATATCAGAAACATTAAAGTAATCTGTGAAATTTTGTATAATTGTTTTACTTTTCAATGGTTTTCGCTCCTTTTTTGTTATCAATTAATATTTTTACTAAATTTACCCATATTCAATCATTCCGAACACTACCCTCAACAGCCGAGATCCCCTAGAAATGTACACATCTAGACTTGGTGGAAGGCAAATGAGCCAACTTCTCCAGTGCCGGCAAAAATGGCGAGACTTCCTTAACATTCCCTCAACATCTGTTCCGGCGACAGGATTGTTCTCACGGGCAGCATTGACTATGAGAGAGCATAGAAACCGCTTAGGCCACGAACAAGCCGGAAGTTTACTCTTTGTGAACTCGCGGGTGACGGGCAATTCGGCCAGTCCAATAAAAACTTATCTAGATTTAACTTTTTTAAACTTGAAAATTATGTAAACTGCTTTTTGATGCAAAAATTTTCATTCTTTCTTTAACCAATTACATTATTTTTAGTTATATTTTTTAACCTTCTGTGGATTTCTCTGTACCAACGTTGTTACTATATAGCCATTTTTCACCAATTTTATGTCACATGTTCCTAGTTTATTCATTGAGTATCAATAAAATCGTTGATTGTACATGCAGTTTGATGTATTCGGTGTCCAATTTAATATATATTTATATATATAACATGCATAAATGTCATTACTATTTCGAGTCGATTCGGTGATTACGTACGCTAAGTAAACAGGGCTTTTTATGGTACTTGATTTTGGGGGAAACGAGACGAGACGAGTCTCATCCGAGACGAGACTGGGGTTCACGAGACGATAACCGGGTTCAGCAAACGAGACCGAGACGAGACTGGCTCAAGTCTCATCTCGTCTCGCGGCAACACTACTCCTACTTACATAATCAAAGATTTGGATCGGCTTATCTTGAAACAATTCAATAACAAATGCTACGGCACTCTCAGCATAACTTATGCAAACCTTGAGTTTCATTATCATAACTAAAATCATCTTACCAAGACACGATTCAATAAACATCTTTAATAAAACCATGAGTTCTCAAAGCTACCATAAAATGTCGAGGAATTCCTCGAAACAACACCGCTGTAGATAAGTGACAAATGTACATCAGTCAGTCGACAATTTATTTCCTTATTTAAGCAACAATATTTTGAGATCAGAAAGATAACATTGAGGTACGGAAAGCGCATGTTATTTTCTCCTCGAAACTCATTTCAGAGAGTAGTTCCAAGTCGATTCTCTGACTGAATGTGCCCCCCATACATTTCATTTTGCTATCGTCTCAACACTATGAGAGACAAAGTGGATTTAAATACCCGAGATAACATGCAGAAGGAATGACTTCTTCGGGAAAATTTTCTTGTCGTCACTTTGGAGAGCTAACTTCTTCGCGACATTCTCATACTCTCTCACTTCAGCGTTACCTTTCCAGGAAATTCACTAGACCTTGTTAATGAATTCTTCGAAAGGAAAGCTACAATTGCCGCGTCTTCTAATATAATTATCCACGAGTAGACATTTCCCTTAGGCCTTCCACCAAACAACAGGTTTTTCCGAATATATTTCCGCACTTCCCGAAAGTCATTTACGCAGGTACGCGCATATGTAAGCTCGAGCTCACACACGCAGAATGGGGCTGCGCAGTGATTTCCAACAAAATTTTCCGATTGAGGGGAGTTTCTTAGTCGACCAGCATGTTCTTTACTTTAGTCTGCCATTTTCGACTAGATTACTTGCGCTATGTTGCAACATCTGGCCATATACTTTTTGATGGTTGTTCTTTTCATATTGCGTTTTATAATTGAAATTTTTTTCGGATTTTTATTTTCAAGCTTTGATATGCACGGCATGCTTCGAAGTGTATGATTACGAATATTGAGCAAAGCTGGCGACACAGCATGATGTTTGCTGAATGGTAGGAGCACCTACAACAGAGCTGCTCTCCAATTCGATATTTGCTCTCAGCCACTTAAAGACTTCTTTCCCTTGCGATCCTATTTTATAGCTTTTCCCAACTTCTCTGTTTTAGAACCATAGATTCTTTCCTCCTTTCTCTTATAACTTGGCTCAAACTCCATTCAACCTTTTCCCTTTTCACTGGCTCATTCTGAACTCTTTTCATGTACTTACAAGTCTTCTTTTCAACGACGTGCCTCGTATAAAATCTTATATATATCACGCACCCCACATAATTACAGAATAGTTGTGTGTATAACTTGATAGGAAACCTAAAGACCAATCGTCTTAGAAGTAGAAAGCTCGTAAGACATAAAAACCCTCCTCTCACCTCTGATCGCAAAAAAATATACACGCCATTCAAAAATTGGATTCCCAGATGCTTTTCGCGACGGATGGATTATCAGTCCGCTTGTTTATGATTCTTTCACGAAATTTTAAATTGATAAGTTTCCTACTTCTGAGGTGAGGTCCTACTTGGTTAAACAATGAGACTTAAGAGGCATATCTCAAACCTCAATATGGACTACCAATGAGAGTTAATTCATGCCACGTCCACCGCCAAGGATGCTCATCAAGCAAGATTCATATTTCAAAATAAGGCATCGAATAATTACACACTTACAGAGGCTCCTGACGACGGTTAACATTAAAATTTTCCCGGTTATCCAGATCCTCATTCACAGGATGTTTCTCAATTTTCACCAATTGCACCAGCATGCCCATATTGTGAACGAGTGTTTTGATATCCAAAACTCAGGATACCTTTATATTACTTTTTAAGTACACGAACACACTTTTTAGTTGTAATTACCATCGATCATTATGATTGTTAAATAACTGGCGGCTTGGTTTCTAGTTTGCAATCTCGCCAAGTGCACATGCCACTGTACAGCGGAGAGAACAACATAAAAACGCCAGTTACAGTTCTTTGTAAGTTGGTTGAGTTAGAGATTACTAATTGAATTATTTACAGGCACTCGAAGAATTTATAACTGTGAATGCGACTAGCGAGTGAATTTAGCATCGTTGGTAGAGTGGAAAGAAAAATGCGAGCTTAAATTTAACATTTTAAGGAAATTTGAATTGATCTCATCTCTTCGGCAAAAGAACGCGAAAGTTTAAACGCAAAAGCAAACAATAAGTAACATGATCAGCATAGCTAATGAGTGGTTCATTAGAGGAGTAAAACTTATAAATCATGACAACACCAATATAAGAAATTATTAACCATGGCCAATCACAGTCCAAATAATGTAACGGCATTACATGAATTCGGCCGGAATGCCATAAGGAAAACAATTAACTTTGGTGCAACATAGGGCATACATAAACTCAGAGAAACAGTTGATCAGAAAAGCTAACTGGCGCAATAAAAACCCTGAAGCCATGCAGGTACTCCATGCCCCTAGGACAATTTCTGAATGACCAAAAGATAAATTCTTGGTCAGGGTAAGATACCGGAGACTGATAGGAGTGTTTGAAAAAGCGAATGTAGAACTGCCGCAGTCAATTACATAAACTACGGTTAAAAATTGACCAAGGTTTCTTGAAATATCACATCTGGCCTCACTGCTAGAAAGAGTGAGCAAATAAGTTTTATGAGACCAGAAGCATACAGAATTCGTACAAAATATTATCCCATGAAATTTCTATAGCTCTAAGTATAGAATTTTACTTAAAGAGAAAATAAAGGCATTTCTTTTTTTCCTTAAAATACTAATCGAATGCGACCCTCGTTCCGTAAATGATAACGAGGTAGTTCTGCTTGTTTGTCGCAGTTCGTCAAGATTAGGTCCATATTAGAACGTGAACTTACGAGTGTTTTTTTCTTGTGTGATGTTTGCCTAAAGTGAATTGGCAAACACATTAGTTTAATCAACACGCAGGTGAAAATTACTCGATGAAAAAATTTTCTCAGATGAACGGAAAGTATGTTTTCGACTCTAAATATTCAAACCCCAAAGTAACGTTAATTTTTATCATCTCCTTCATTAAGTTAAAAGGTCTATAAATCACTCGGTTTTGTTCAGCAAACATTAATTCAAAGATTGAATAACAGCGAATAACTATCTTCTATCAGGTTAGCGATATTCGGAAAACATGATGCTCATTTAGTCTTTCACTAAACAAAGAATGTTATTTGGTTATGCTAGTGAGAATGGGCAAATATATTAGTTTAATCAACGCGCAGATGAAAATCATAAGATAAAAAATTTTCTCTGATAAACAAAAATATATTTTCGACTCTAAATATTTAAACCCCCAGGTCACACCGTATTTTATCATCTCCTTCATAGAGTTAGGAGCTCTAGTAACCACTCACTTTCGTTTAGTAAACATTAATTCAAAGATCGAATAGAAGCGAAAAGCTAACTTCTATCAGGCTAGCGATATTCGGTAAACATGATGATCATTTAGTCTTGCACTAAACAAAGAATGTTATTTTGGAGTTGATTTTGAAAGGGTGACGAATAAAATCGCACTGAAGAAGAGACGCCCATCCGAGCGACGAAATTTCTCACTAGAACCCCTTCGAAAAGATGTGACTCACGCCTCTTCTCGCCGACTGTTTTAATCCCAAACACTCCACAAAGGAAGCGGGGGCGTGGACTGAATTAAAGGCTGAAACCCACAAAATTCCCGCCCCCTTTTCCGGAGCGGCTCCCAAACTGCCACACACTCGGAAACCCGAGTCAGTCACGCAGAGGCGAATCTCGCTCCCAGGGAAGCGGAAACTTTCCTTCCCCACGAGTCGGGTGAGAGAGACGCCGCGGCGTGCAAAATTGCTACGTCAAACGATTTCCCTAAAGTTGAGCGTGAACTCTCCGCTCCCCCCTCCACTCCCTCAAAGTTCCCATTTTCATTCCTACATCCGCCCAACTTCATTACTGCTACTTGCCTACAATTGCGACAGTGATTCACACGTGGATATTCCCACAGTCCTTGACTCACCTTAAACAGGTGCTTCGCGGCAATTCCCTGGCGATAAAAAGTATCTTCACCCACAAAAAGGCATAAGGGCTGCGCAAATCACCAAATACGAATTCATAACAAAAACAAACGCTAAAAAATCTCGCCATTTATAAATTTCAAAGTTTTACTGTAAATTTTAAAGAAGTGAATGTCCTTCATCTAGTCTACAAACTCCCTCCATTACGTTACCTCTACTCGATGCCCCTTCTCATCACATGATTGACGAAGAAATTCAGAATTTTCACCCTTAACTCTGTAAAACTTTTCCATTTAGTTCAGGAATTAGCAAAAACTTTGTAAGTTTTACATAGAATATTTACTGGACGATAGTATTCGTCGAATAGTCGACACCATCAGGTTATTTCATTAAGTCGACATCATCACAAGATGCCGTAGACTAATCGACGAAACCGTTCGTTCAATAAATATTCTACGTAAAACTAGCAAAGTTTTTGTTAATTTCTGAACATTAATGACGAAGAACTGATCTCAATATTTCATTTTGAAGAGTTAGGAGTATTTCCTCATGGAGAATATATTTGGTCCGAAAATAAGTATCATCTTTAATCTTTGATTTCTCCTGTTCACAAGCCTGCTCAAACAGGCTTATCCGTAGAGCAATTCGCTCAGTTTTACTTCAGCTGTTCCTACCTAACGCAAATAAGGATTTCATCGCTAAAAAAAGAAAGTTTTCATAAACCTACACTTGTTAAAACCAATCCAAATATATATGACCCACGGTCGAGAACTTAGAGGGAGTTATGCTCCACCCAACATCTTTAGACAAACTTCAAGTTTACATGCTGACCAGCAGGTAAACGCGGTAAAAGAGCAACGATGAGAAGGGAAACACTGAAGAAACCACAAGGCCTTAAACCTTAAAACATTTACCAGCAATGAGGAGCTGGAACAATGTTGGACGTAAGGAGACATTGGAACGAAGGAGAGGAGTAATAACAAAGGCTAAAAAGGGGAAATAAATGGTTCAGTTCAAGAATAACAACTTGCAAGTAAAACAAGAGCATCATGAGAGGCGCGGGAAAATTTAGAAAGTACCTAATCACACACGGAGTCATGAACTAGATCCCATAAAACCTGGGCATAGGAGCAGGGAAAGCGAAATTTGGCAAAAAACAGCTAACATTCAAAGAATGGTAAAGCGAGATCCGAAGGGATAGGGAGGAAAGTTGATAACAACGACCGGTATTCTGTGGAACATCACGCTCTGAGAGGAATATCATGAGTGAAACTTACCAATCCACTAATTGAGACATAATAGTACCTTCATCATCCAAAGGAAAAATTCAATTCAGGAATGTCTCCTGAGTGCCTTAATTACAATTTAAGGAGCAGAAGCGAAGCGAAAGTGGTAGAAATAAATGTATTTATAACAGTGGATTGAAAGGTTTCAACAAACACATTCCACAAACCTTACACTCACAGGCTACGAAATGAAATTTAGAAGGTTTGCTCGAGTGATATAACGAGACGTCTAAGCGACCGGCAGCTATGTGAATCCCCAAAGCTTTAAACATGGAATGATGCGAAGGTGAAAGTGAAAGTACGGGAACCATGATCCCAATTCGTTCGAGTTTAGAGGACGTTCGTCTCTCCCAATTATATTTCCCTCATCTCCGATCGAGCCCTTCACTGCGCTCTCGACGTTTACCCGCTACACGCTTTCTCCTGTTTCTCCTATGAGAGCCTCAATATATCCACCTCAGGGGCAATAACGACCTTTGCCACCAACACGCCTCCAAACAAAGCGATACACAATAATATTCCCCACCACCCTTTCCCCGCTGAATGCCACATCCTATCCTATCCCCATCATCTTATACGCGACCTCTCTCTCTTTATCATTAATATCGCACCTTCGAGGGGACCCCTACTTCCCTATCTGCATGTGTCCTCAACTCTTGTCAGCCTTCCCTAGCCCCGTTTCAATTTTAATGCTCCCTAAAGGCCGCTCCCTCAAACCTCCCCACCACCCAAATCGTCGCCCTTCCCGTATCTCCTTTCTCCCGCCACATCCTCTTCACCATCTCCCTGCGTTCCCAACGTCTGCTCCGAAACCCTTCCTTATCGCCTGGGCGCCTAATTCCTTCCTTGACGTAGGCTTTGACAGCTTCCCATCAAGGACCTCCCTTAAATTTCACGAGTTTCTCCTCTCTCTCGGCTACAGTCTCCGCGTCTGAGTAGACCACCCACCCTGTCACTGCCTCTATCCAACAGCTCTCTCCCTCCCCGTCGTCGCCACCCTCACGGCAGGGATCGACGAGCGCATATTCAAGAGGATGGCCAAAGCAGCGTCGCCCCGCACATAAAACGAAGATGATTGGATCCGCCCGCTTCATCAGGCTCCCGGATCGACACTCGGTTAAAATACATGAAGGTTGGTGAGAAGGGTTCCGCCCGAAATGCGCGGAATTTGGGCGGGAAAGACGGTCTCAAAAGGCCAGGAACATGGGCTGGATAGAGAGATGAATGCGATTTGGTCGCATGAAAAGCCCCTAATTGATTTGGGATATCTTTTTTTTCTTCGACTGATCCCGTAATTCACAAAAGGCGTTTATTTTTGTTGGAAGGGGGACTACTTTCCCAAGAGTACAAAACTCTTCATCCCTCAGCGTATTTAGAAGGAAATCGCCAGTCTGTACCACTGAGGTATACGGAGAGGGTACTACGTCATCAAATTAAAGTATGACAACAGAAATAATATAATAAACCATATTGTTTACCTCTGCCCTCTTCTTACTTTATTATGGATAGAACGACGGAATGGACGAATCACCGGATTTAAAGCAAGAATATCAAACATCTGTTTGAAATTTGAGGCTAATTTGAAGTAACTCATCAAACACGTTGGTTACTTAGTGCTATGGATTCTACTAGATTTTGCCGTAATTTTCACTAGGAATACGGATACGCATTCATTTTAATAAACAAAATATGGGAGGAGACTGCACATTACAGATGTAAGGGCATGCTAATTTGTAGTAAGTTACTGATGGAAAACAGTACAATTGCAAAGTTAACCCGAAAGCGCTATTGGAAAATGAGGGTCAATGGAGATTGCGGACTGGTTTCAGCTTCTAGCATTGACCAGCATAATAAGTGCTCTCTCCATACACCTTAATGGTCTGTATTTAATAAAAAATACTTTGTGGTATTAAATTTTAATTTGAGACACATGAAATATTTATTGGATTGATATTGTATTTTATTTGCCTTCCCACATTATATTGATTTCTGGCTCACGCCTGAATACATCTGAATTCTTTTGTAATTTTAATTGCCTTTGTCTATAAGATCTACAACAATATTGAAACGCTTGTACTATACACATTGAATGCGATGCACCAGTTGAAATTCTATGAAAATAGATAACTTGGATGTTGATTTTACGCCATATTAACCTTCACCGTAGAAGCACTCGCCAACCAAGGTTATTTTGGACGAAAAAAGGACTGAAAATTGAGAAATTAGGCAATCGATGAATAAGTGGCATTTCTTGAATGTATATCTAATGGTTTTGTCAGCTATTCCTCAGAGAAGAATTCATTGGAGAGAATTAGGTGCAGAAGCTTATATTTTGCTTTTCTTTAACTGTTTGAGCCGATGACAGTTTCGCCACTTAAACTATCTGAGACCGAAAAAGAAAATGTTCTTTTTGATTCTAGGATTGGACTCACTCGCATTATAGATCAGTTTTCTTGCTTCACAGTCAATTTTATCTTCATTTAATAAAGGACTTCAGTTCCGAAAAAAGGACCGAGTTTGAGCCCAGAAAATATACTCCATTAGAAGCAATCCGGAAAACAAAGCAAGAGTATTTTATAATGAGGTGTACGATATTCGAAATACGTGTGATTATACGCACCAACAGAGATGAGACTCGGACAAAGTTGAACGGAAAAATCTTAATTTTAATTTCCTCCCGTCGATTTTCATGCAATATTCTGCATCTGACGGAATTCAGTTCAAAGGCAAAATTTTATGGGTTATTCCTCCTTTCATAGGTTAGGACAACGACCATTCTTGACCCAGAGAACGCAAGTAAGTTTACCAACAGAAACGCAGAACACTTTCACATCAATTCGTTTTCGGTAACCATGTGATGGTGGTTACAGCGTTAAGTCCTCTTCAATGCCAACAATTAAATGATAGTCATAAACGCCAATGTCATTTCTTTCATAGAGGGTAAAATTTCAGCAGATCAACTACGCCTCCTACTCTCATACATGGAGAGCCAGCAAGGCCAAGTCCAAGGTCGACTTACAGGGTCAGCAGGTAGGGCCACAGTCACCCGTCTGCGGGAGGAACTAGCAGGGGCCGTAAATACGAGCGGGAATGGTCCCCAGAGGCCCCTACATAAATGGCAAGAGGTTCACAAAAAAAATAATTCAGCTCCTTCCATTACCGCACACAAAGTACATTTCCACTAATTGCATTATCTCCAACCTTATCCTGAACACAAGTATCTTTATTTCAACCTGAATAGGAGCTGGATAGATTAGAAATCCAACACAAAATAATGAAGTAGAGAATGATGTATTTTATCCCACTTGAAGGCATACGTGGAGGAAAATCACTAGAGGAGGCAGAACCACCTCCTGGGGAGGAGGTAAGGAAATCGATTCGTATAATTTTAGGTCAGAGGTTTTATCCTTGGACCACTATTATTACCATCAATTTTGGCACACTTTCTCTGTCTTATTTCATTTCAAATTTATCTCTCCCAAACATCAACAATAAGCCCCCTATCCAGCAATCAAGCTTCTTCAATTATTGGATGATTGAGGGGGAGGAATACAGCTCATTGGGTACTTAACAATATTTATATAAAAGTTATAGTTCTCATGGTAACTCGGAATAAATATTTGCTTTGCAAAATGGGACCTAATATTTGAAGGAGGGCAACAAAAGTGTGTGAGTGAAATAATCCCAATTTTCTAAAAACATCTAGGCATAACAATTAACTACAGAAAATCAGTCACACTAGTATTCGCTAATTAGGAGTGAAAATTAACATGACTAGGATGACGCTTAGACTAACACCAAATGAGATCTCTACCTTCCAGCCCTAGCCCAGCACTAATATCTAATACCCTCCATCTCGGTAGCGAATAAGATACGCCAGCAATATATTCCGAAGGCGTCGGGATTTATCTCGTGGTGTGTATACATACGCCGCCTTCCCTACTTACTGATAACAGACATCGCCAGGCGCAGCACTAACTGGGCCCAGAGACTACGGGATCACGGTATATGGCACATCCCCAGGGAATTTGACTTGTTTAAATGCGTCCTAGAAGTGTATAGCGACGCTACGCATTTCAGGTGGCTAGGGTCATCCCGACGAAGGACTAGACCGAAATGTGGCCGTTCGCCGTGACCAAGCCCATCGCCGTAATTATTTAGAATGAACTTGTAAACCTTTCCGTGCATGAATTTTATTTATATTTAAACAGCAACCAATGCAAAACAGGCAAATCCCGCAGCCGAACATTGGCATGCAATGACCAAAAATATGTTAGCCCTACCTGAATTCGCTTCAGACCGCTTGTTACAAGCCCAAGGAAAGTGGTCAAATTTATAGCATTGGGAGAGACACTTGGGAGAGTTCTTCGATGTTATGCTTCCTTATCTCCTAGCTTCCTCATCTCATCCTTACCCATCAGCCTTAGTTTTCACGAGACACCGGGGAAAACAACCAAAAACAGATTTTCAACTATGTACCATTTGTTGTAAGAAAAACAGGCACATAACCGGTTCCTGTCCAATGTTGACATTTTAGGAGAACCAAAATGATAAGATGTGAAGCGGATGGATTGAAAACTCACACAAATGACAAATTACAAATAATATGGACCAATGTCATCTTATTGTGAAAGAACAAGATCGAAACAAAAGAAAAATAAGGTACGAGAATAGGGAAAAAGAAAACAACTGTTGACCGAAGACGAGCTGCTGAAGGTGGTTGTAATTGATGAAGATGGAATATGAAAGACCTCCTTCTAGAACTAAGGCATGGAAATAAGTTAAAAGCATAAGACTAACCGGTAAGACATTCGTTGTAAATCCTACGTCAAAAGTTTGGATCCTATCAAGATAAGAACTGCTACGTGAAAAGTTTCCATCTCGGGATTAAATTCTCGGCGGGACAGAACTTATGCTGTCTAGTACAAGATTTAAACTTAGTACCACATGGGAATGGAGTCTACTTCATCTAAACTTCACGTTCGAACATCAATGCGTCAAATGCAATGCATTGCCGCCACATTTACGCGGCACTCAACGACAGGGCCCCTTTCTCCGGCGGTGCTGGAACAGGCGAGGTGCGAATTTGACAACTAAACTCCATTATGCTTGGAGCGAAACGGGCGGAAAAGTTATTGAATCGAGGTCACGGATTAAGTGCCGATCGAGAGCATATGACGCGAAAGGTCTCGGGGAGAAACGTGTAATATCCCTTCAGACGCCGTAAACGGGAACGTTATATTTGAAGTGGCGTTGAGGTAGAAGGCTCCCTTTGCGGTACACTCACGTTTGCCGCGTCTGGCGACCACCCACCCTTTATTCAAAGCCTCGAGTGACATGGGTCATGAGATGCATCGTTCCGATTCAGCCGTTCAGAATTCCCCCTCCCGCCGAGGCGTCAAAGCGGGCGCCGATTCTCGCGGGTTCACTGGGTCACGCCGAAGCGGGAAGACCCGCCGGGTTATGAATGTGACGGGAGAGGGAGCGAGTGAAGCTTTATTAAGATGAAAGGAGTTGGGGAGTCCATGGGAATATGAGATGCATGGAGAGAGGGCCCGAGCATGGATGGAGGAGAGGAGAATAAGGCATACAGAATGATATGAAGTATTCGCTCTCTTCGACGGTTGATATCCTTATTGAATATTTCAGCATCCCACTATGAATGGACATTTCGTCATACGCATCTTGGTTGGGGTTTTTCAGTCGCAGCGCCCCATGTAGACACGGCTGAGGCAGCGGTGTGATAAAGGGATAACACCAAAATCCGTAATATTGGTGTATATTGCGGATGATCGACGTTAAATTGCTACCATTTTGCTAGCAGAATTGAGACATTCATAATCTTTAGATTATATCTTCGTCCACTGCGTTTCATATGTGCATGATAGATTTTGTCGAAAGAAATAAATGTGCTAATTAAACAATATAAAACTAAAACACGCTGAAATTTCCATTTAAACACTCTACAATGTTCTATAAAGGGAGAGGAGTAAGACACTTTTATGAATTGAAATATTCGTGGAAAATTAAGGGAATGCATTCTTTTTTTGAAAGAGATATTTTGCGGTCCTCGACCTCATAGTTCATCATTCCGAATAGTCTCATTTTGCCTGTAGTGGAGAATATTCATGCTATTCTTTTATTGTTTAAAAATCAACGCCTTTTCACTAAATTAATTAAGATTCTCTTTAACCTAGAGAGGAGTATAAGACTACACCTTTTTAGTAGGTAACAGTAATTATCTATTTCATCGGCTTTCACTTGGAACGGAAATTTGCCTAGGCAATATACGCGGAGACTCCGCCTTCCATCACTTGTTTTACCCCTTAGACCTCATGTAACCTTATTTCAGAGATTTTTTGTTTATCTAGCACCAAAAATATTTCACCAACTGCTGAAGTATGGTGAAAAGGAAAAAGAAGTAATGTTATTTTTTAAGCAAGTTAAAAAATGGCTGTCGATTACGATGATATTAAATTGTTAATTAAAAATGTACGTGAAATCGTTTAATGCGACTAGAAATTGTATATAAATTCTGTAAATTATTGTATAGAACCATGTATAACACTTATCTTTTCACTGTTTCGTAATATAAATTTTGCACGGTATTTTGGTTACCCCCACACAGGTTCCGCTCTTTAGGGTAACCTAACGTTTCCATAAATTATGTGCTGCTGTTTTAATGTATGTACATTACGAGAGCATAAAGTTATTATTAATTATTATTACATTTATTATCAATAGGTTAACCCTTTCAACGCTAAGGCATAAATTGTGTTTCCTTCCCGGTGACGAAGTTCAGTTCTTTGAATATTTAAATTCGACACAATGAAATAAGACACACTTTGGAAAAAGTATTATTTTTGAAGATTATTTCTTGTGATTATTACTCTATGAACAATTGACGTTCCAGAATCGTGCGGGTTGCACGCAGTCTTTGAAATTTCCCGTCGTCTTGTTTACGCGGCATAATTGATTATCAAGCCTTCCTCACCGTTAAGCCAATTATTTGAAGATTTTATCCAGTTTAAAAACTCTTCTTACACATTACACTCATTTATCCTCTCATTTACAAAATATTACGCTAATGAAATTTAAATTTTGTCGAATTTGATATATTTTAAAGTTTCAAACGAAAAATTTTCCTATCGAAGTACAACTGCCTTCTTGCTCTGTAGTATGATTTTGAAAATAACCAAAAAATATATCTATTAGTTTTAGAAATTGAAGGCTTGCGTTTCAATTGAGGATTACTATAAAAAGTCTTGCTGTGTACATAAATGAGCTTAATTCCTACAGTCATTTGTAAAACTTAAAATCACTCACAAAAAATGATATCATTAAAATAGATCTTCAGACATAACTCTTTTAAAACTATAAACAATATTGGCATTTCAGCATTTGATGTTCCAGCGATAATTTTTAAAGAAAATGAAAAGGTTATAATGACGGGTTTCCCTCGAAAGCCGGGCAATTTGTGGCAGTGTCCGTCCTAATCTCTCGCTCTTTGAACACACTCGTCATTTGCTTTCTTATGCGTCAGAACAAAAACATATAGCAATGTCATAAAGAATTATTTCAAAAATAACAATAGGATGGAAATGCACTCATAGGAAAACTCAAGTATCGAAATTTATATCCACTGTAAGGGGATTTTATTCGTATACAAGCAAAAACCTTAGCTATGTTTAAGTAAGGCAGTAGCGACCTATTGTGAGCAATTTTGTCTACGTGTGATCAGTGGAAGAAACTTAGTTGATTCGCATGACTTATGCGCTTCCCTTTCCAGTGCCGCTCACTCAGCCAAAGCAATGGGAGGCAGTCGTTGAAGAGCGTAGGAGGGCGGATTTGAAAGCTATGCTAAGTAAATATAATAGCAGTGCCAGGCGAGACAATTCCACACACACACACACACACACAACATTCACATGAGTTTAACTCCGCAACGTATTAATTACGGAAGTCTTGTTTTCCCCTTTAAGCGACCCCGTAAACTACGACATCCCAGAAGACAAAAGAAAGTCGAATAAATACAAAAATCGACTTAGGATGATGCGAAAGGTAGCATTAGAAGAGACAACGCGACGGTATGAAGTTACGGCTATGGGTTTGGTTGGTTCGTTACTTTTTCATCTGCAAGAAACATTTGAATTTGTACAAATGGAGGACGCAGAGAAACATATTTTTCTAGAAAATTAAGTTATACGAGAGTGGGAAACAATAAAATGATGGAAGAATAGAGAGAGCTCATTGAAAACGGTCGGCGGAGAATAGCGAGACGAAAGTCAGCGCGGAGCCTGATTTCAGGTTTTTCGCCTCTGGAGTGCAGCCGTGTTAAAAACTCTAAAAGGAATAAGGAAAATTTGAAACACGCCAAGTCACTGGAGAGCAACACATTTTTTTCATTAAAGCGTCAATCAAATTTCCTACCGCTCGAAAAAAATTGCCTCACGGCAAAATTACACGCCTCATGCGCAATGCAACTGCACCTCATAAAACAAAAAGCAGCGTCGCTCAGGCACAATGTCTTGAGGTATTCAAAATATTCATCCAACCGTAACACGTATAATTAATTTTTGTCGCTATATTTCGCTAGTTGTGAGACGTTCAACGCAATAACAAGGTGCTTTGGCGAGTAGAAATATGAATTCGCATAGGTGACTTACAAAGAAACTCACGATTAAAAACAATGAGCCGTCATGAAATAAAAGCATACAATTTACAAGAGTAAATCGAATGATATATTTTGTATATGGTACACACCCGAAATTCTAACTTAAGTGCGTACCTTATAATCAGAATGAATTGCTTCATACCAAACTCTTTCCCATTCTTTATAATTATATTTTGTCAAGGCAATAATTCCTTTCATAATGATAATTAATGTTACAGAAAGATATTTAGTTAACATTAAATTAATCGAAAAGTCATGAAACGGGAAAGATTAATGCATGATGAAAAACAGGCACCAAACTAAATAATACTTAGAGCTATTGAAAATCGCAAAGAGTAGGTATAATTCAGCAAGCATGACTTATCATCATGACTACACGGTCTAAATGGCATAGATATTGTAAAAGAAAATTCCTCACTCGAATAAAAAAAGAAACCGGAGAACCTCCAAATTTTTAAAGGCATCTTAAATTAAAGTCATGTCTTGGGGTGTTGATTTCACCTTATTTTTAATGTTAATTTTTAAGGTAAACATACAATGAAGTTTTTTTCGGTCCCGGTGTGATGATCGAGAAGGGCACAACTAGTAGAAAATATAGCACTTTTTGTGATTATGTATATACGTCAATACGGATAACAGACACGTCCATCATAGAACGTTGCGGAATAGGGTTGAGCACGACTATTTTTTATTAGGAATATTTTTTATTAGCGCATTCGAAAGTATAAGTTACAAAGGAAATATTGGTAATGCCAATTCAATTTATAAGAGTTAGTATACTTCCTTATAAAACCTATAAAAGTGGAAAAATATTACGTTGCGCTGAATCACCCTTCCACCATGATGGTTGGATGGTGGCATCACAGGGCGGAACCATATCGTCGTCACCGTAGCCTTGGTCGCTGTGTTAACACTCGAAAGCCGGAAGGGTCAAATTTGACCATTTCTAGTTTTTTAATCGTTGGTAACCCCTTCATTTTTTCACTGATAGTCATGTAATTTCATGACTTTTCATCTTATTTTTTAGGAACATATGTTAATTAGGTAAATATTATGAATAGGGGTGGAAAACCGCTACTGTAATTTTCATTTTTACCTTCAAAGCCGGAGGCGTCAAATTTGACCCCTGTTTAGATACACTTTTTAACCCTTTCTTCCCCACTGACCACTCATTGAAACGATGTTTTTAAATTCGTACAAATTAACCTTTTGTAACCCTGCCATTTCCCATTTCGGTTACCAACCTTCCCACTCCAATCCATCCCCTCTTCCCACCCCCTCTTACAAACCCCTCTTTCCACCTCCTCTGACCTCTTAATTCCACTTCACAACCCTAACCGATCTATTTCCTCACCTTCCCTTGAGTTGAAATTTGTCTTGTTGTTGTAGCCTTCGAATTTGACCTTACTTTAATTGAATCTCTTTGTAAAATTTATAGGTACAATGTTCGAATTTGAGGCACACTCTTTCTTCTTCTCGTTTGATTGTGCGAGAAGAGGCTGTTGAGACAACCGGCGGGGAGCAACTTTGTTGATATGCAGCGACCTATGGTGAGCAATTAAAGTAAAACAAAGAAAGTCACCGAAAGCCGTAAACAATTTGTTTTAAATTGTTTACGGCTTTCGGAGACTCTTTGTTTAATTGTAATTGTCCAACCGTAAGAGCTCACCCCATCATTGTGATGGCTTTCCTAAGGTGAGCACTTTTGTCTACCTGTGATCAGTGGAAGAAACTTCGTTGATTCGCATGACCTATGTGCTTCCCTTTCCAGTACCGCTCACTTAGCCGAAGCAATGGGAGGCAATCGTTGAAGAGCGGATTTGAAAAATGTCCTAAATTCTTTCGACACATTCGGCTGCGAGTTATTTTGTCACTGACAACCATGACTTTCTGAGGAATATCCCAAGAGGAACTTCTCGCTGCCCCCAGAAAGAGAGAAGGGAGGATGAATCGGGCTCTGGTTACGAAATGGTTAAAGACGATGATTCGTGTAGTGATAGCGAACCATTTGTTTTGAATAAACACTCTACCTCGTCCTCCGAATCGGATTCGGATGGCACCAATTCTCAACGGGCAGACAGTAACTGCCATTATTCCACCAATGATCTGAGGAAGGATATCGTTGGACACGGTAGGTAAATCGGAACGGCATGAGAACATGAAAGAGATTTTGTATTGGAGAAAGTGCCATTTCAGTGTAATCTCTTTTCCCGCCATTACTTTGCAGAGAATACCACGGTTGTTAGGAGAGGGAGGTTGAGAAATCGAGGAGGATAAGGGGTCGCATTGGTGCTCATCGCGCAGCGGCAAGGTATGAACAAGGACGCCAGAGGAGTCGTGGGAATCGCCGAGGAGGTTATATTAGGACAAGGACTTCAGATGCTGCTGTCTTTCAAGGTGATATACAACCTATTTCTCAAGCATCGCAAGAAACTGTCACACGTGTGACGATTCCTTGCTCAACTTCCAATTATTCTCATCGCCAAGGAGGCAACGCTTCAAAAGAAAGTATTAGTGTGGGTACTTCGCTGATAGCAATAGATGGTACAGAGTGGAATGTGGTGAACACTGGTGGAGCTAATCATGGGAGGCTTGCTAGGCAAAATATTATTATGGATAGGGCGGGGCCCAACAGCACACGCTAACCATTACGAGGACCAAACCTGCTTGAGCGCCTGGATACTTATAATCGATGAAAGTATTTACAGGCTTGTAAAAAAGTGCACTGAAACAGAAGCTGGTGTAAAACTCGGTGATAAGAGTTGGTCAGTGACATTAGAAGAGCTGGATGCTTTTTTAGGAATCTTCTGCCTGCACGGAGTGCTCGGTGCCAAATCTCTTCGCCTGAAATCTTTTTGGTCGGTATTATGGGGTCTGCCTCAATGCAAGGGTACTATGTCCAGAGATCGTTTCATAGAAATTCTGCGCTTTATCAGATTTGACATAAAACCAACAAGACTGACTAGATTGGTAACTGACAAATTTGCACACATATCCCAGGTGTGGATCGAGAAATTCGTGGCTTGCTATATTCCTGGGCCCTACATAACGATAGCTGAGCAACTTTTCTCCACAAAGCCCGATGCTCTTTTTTGCAGTTCATGTACTGACACAAAATATATTCCATCTGCGAAGACAAAAAAATAATTCGTTTAGCTTGAGTCTACGAGCTGTACCACTTTTTTTGCTGCTAAGCCGCAGTTGGTTTCCCCACTCGATCTGGTGTGCATCGTTCTAACCTACAAATAACTTGCAATGCCAGATAATTTTATTATCAGCAATTCCATTAGGTATAATTTAGGCTGCTGAATAGTCTTCATTGGCAATTCTTGCATCTAAATCGGTGGATTTTATTCTTATTTTGATCTTTTAGTTATTAAGGCTCCGAATTCTAATGTTTTTGAGCGATTATCCACGAAATTCAAACTCTCTTTTAAAGTTTTGAGCGTGTCTGCCTATGAATCTTCAGCTTGCCTTAAGACAGTTATATAAATATGGGCACGATACGGCTTTGCTAACTAGCAGTAAGACATAAGGATGTTTAAAAGAGTACAATTGATACAATTGTACAAGCCTATGTGCTTATCCTCACCTCCATGTGCTTGCCGTCGGAAATGCATGACGAAGATAGGAGAAGCGGCTTCCAAAATATTCCATGGCTTCAGGGACATGGGGAATTTTGATGCGAAAAACAACTACATCTTTTCGTGTATCTCAACGGAAACTCCAAAACGCTCTTACCCGAAGAAAAGGAAAAAGGAGCAGTCTTCTCGAAAGATCACAGCTACGTACTCTGTTAAGGTGCCAGGCGAAGTCATTTAAGTCTGTAAGGCGGCATTTCTCTCTGTACATGGACTACAAAAATCAAGAGGAAGAGTGGAAAACATCGTACATCAAATTGCTAGTGGCAATGAGTTTGTTAAGAAAGACCAAAGGAGGCAGAATAAAAATCATCAGAAATATCCACCTGAAGTTATACGAGGTGTTCACGATCATATACGAAGCATACCCACTTACCAGAGTCACTACAGCAGGCCCAAGAATTCCCAAAAGGTTTATTTTGACTGCGAGATGACAATCAGTTCTTTATACCGGGATTATTATCTATCCTACTGTGAGGAACAAAAAAATGCCAGAGTTAAATAGGATAAGTACAGACGGATTTTCTGCACAGAATACAACATAGGCTTCAAGATGCCCCTTTCCGGCACCTGTTAACTATGCGACGAGCTTGCTACTCAGATTAACTCATGTAACCTACTCAATGACCAACAAAAATTCGACGACTTCAGGAAGAAAAGAGAACTACATCACCGGAAAGCAGAAGCAATGCAGGCTACTATGGCAGCAGATATCGCCAGAGCCAAGACATTCCAGTATCGTGGTCATCTCAGTTGACTTGTAGCAGGCTCTCCCTGTTCCAAAACTTACTGTTGGTCCAGCTTTTTACAAGCAAAAAATATGGATGTATAACGTGGGTATACATGACTGTGGAACAGGTATTGGACACATGTACATGTGGACTGAGGATGTCGCCAAACGCGGCAGTGATGAGATATGTAGCTGTATATTAAAGTTTTTCCAGACAAACAGCTGTGCTTCCAAAATAATATGCTATTCAGATAACTGTGCCGGACAAAATAAGTATTGGACGATTATATGCATGTGTTTGTCACTAGTACGTGGTGACAAATTCAAAGAAATTGAACTTAGATTTTTTATTAGTGGTCACACATGACTGCCATCCGATAGAGATTTTGCATCCAATGAGAAATACGAAATGCACCATGCAAGTCAAGTTTTATCGCCCACTGAGTAGGTTGATATTATCAAGAAAAGCAGAGTAGAAAAGAAGTTTCCCGTGACAGTTGAAACAAGATTTCCAAGGGTTCAGCAAAGTGCCAGCTCAGCACATAACGAAAAAAAATACAGCAACAGATGGACATCCTATTAACTATTCAGAAGCTGCAGTGTTCAAAATTTTGGCCTCAAATCCTGATTCAATTTTCCTGAAGCACACTGTTCACGGAGACTTCCGAGAAATTAATGTCAAGAAGCGTGACCGTCCCACACAGACATCGTGGAATACGAGCTTAGCACCAAAATATCGTAGGCCCATTGCTATACAGCACAAGAAACTGTCTGACGTCATGGACCTGCTTCCCTATATATCTGCGGTGCATCATGGATATCATTTACCCCAGACTCAGTACGAAGCCACAGAGCAGGTTGGTGAACTTGAATTGATTGATGGCAGTTTCTTAGATGACGCTGAGAGCAATGTGAATGGTGATCAGTAAAGCTAAATGTTGGCACTGAAATATTGGTGAAATACAATGACAAGCCACAAAATTATATGCATTCCTTGTACTTAATGTTGTTTTTCAGTGATTTCCGTTTTTAGACCAAAATGCGCAATTAGCGATGCTTTTGTTTCTGAAAGGAAGGTGCATTAATTTTCAAGTCACTTTCGACGATTTGAACTTCTCTACCTCGTGCTCTGAGAATTAATATCATTGTTTGCATTTGTAATTTATTACCGCTGCTTTATTCCCTTTTAAACTTATCATTCTCGCAATCTCATCGTCTTGACGGCTTTAAACCATTGTGTTCACTTATTAGAAGCGACGATATTAATATAGTTGATCGCTAAAATCCAGCGCCTCTAACACGCATCACAAATGTGATCATATTTATTTAGGAAAATCTTGTATTCACCAAGGTAAATTGGATTAATAAGTTACCTCACATGATGCTTCGCAATTATTTCCGTGATGTTTGCTTTCTCGAGAATAATTTTATGTTTAATAGCGGGGTGATGGATCAAGTGGAAAGAAGAGGATCAACGCCGCGGCAGATAAGATGTAATCAAAGACGGAGTTTTGATGTCAAGTTTAAAATAGCCATAGTAGAATACGCTATAGAGCACAAAAATCACATGGCGGCTGAAAAATTCGGCGCGCGAAGAAAGTCAGTGCGACTTTGGAAAGATCAGTCACCTCGCTTGCGAAATGCCAATACATCGCGGCAATCATTTCGGGGCCCTCGATGCAGCAGATTTACAGAATTAGAAGAAAAAGTGGTCAAATTTGTGCGCAAATGCAGAGCAGAGGCAGTAGCAGTAACTTATGGAATGATTCGCGACGAAGCGTTGACAATAGCCCAGGACAGTGGAATACCGAGGGCTCAGTTCAGAGCGAGTACAGGCTGGCTGCGCAGAATGATGAAGAGGCATGGATTTACTCTGCGACGGCAAACATCACTAGCACAGCGCCTGCCGGATTGCTACGAGGAGAAAATAATTGCGTACCAAAGGTATGTCATACAACTGCGGCAGAGGCAAGGATATTTATTAGGGCAAATGGGTAATGCAGACCAAACTCCAGTAGTTACTGACATGCCGAGTTCAACGACAGAAGAAGAGAGGGGAGCGAAATCAGTGCTGGTGAAAACTTCGGGACACGAAAAGCATAGAATCACTAGCATGCTTGCTATCACTGCTGATGGGAGAAAACTTCCCCCTTACATATTTTTTTAAAGAGAAACTCTGCCCAAAGAAAAATTTCCTCCTGGAATTCACATTAGGGTTCAGGAAACTGGATGGATGACAGAAGAGTTGGTACTGGATTGGATAAAAGTGGTTTGGCAAAGGAGAAAAGGTGCCCTTCTAAATCTACCATCCATGCTTGTACTAGACTCGTTCAGGGGCCACGTAACTGAAAGTGTGAAGACTAAGCTAGCAAAAGGGAGAACAGATCTAGTTATTATCCCAGGGGGTTTAACAAGCCAACTGCAACCTTTAGATGTATCAATTAACAAACCATTTAAAGATAAATTAAAAGAAAATTGTGGTGAGTGGATGCTAACAGGCAATAAAGAATACGCCAAAACTGGAAAATTGAGGAGGCCATCTCTGGCAATGGTTGCCCAGTGGGTGTTAAATGCATGGAATTTTGTCAAAGAAACAGTTATAATTAGAAGTTTCAAAAAATGCTGCATTTCAAATTAACTTGATGGTTCAGAAGATCACATGGCGAGGGAAAAATCGGATTCCGATGACAGTTATCAGGATTGGAATCCAGATGAAGAAAACGATTCATCTGATGAGACTGGAAGTAGTGTTTCTGACGACCAAGATGATTAAGTAATGAAAAAGTTTATTCTATGTTAAGCATTAATGGAATGACATATTTTTTCTGTTTTAATTTTTGTCGGAAAAAGTTTATATATTTCTTAATTTGATTACTGTGATGTCATAATTAAGTCTTGTTATTTATTTTGTTTAGCAGGTGTTTAATGGCTATAATTTTTTTATAATATATGTATTATAATTGTATCTAGTTATCCTCAATTCTCCTAGTCACTTAGAATGATGGTGACTGGCTGTTTGTGTACCACTGGGCCACAGGAAGTTTCAATGTCACTATGTGATTCTATTGATTATTAAAGTTTAAGTTTAAGTTTATAGTGATATTGCCTGTTCTCATTTGTACCTCAAAAGCAATAATTTGTGAAGTTTTATAAAAATTATATAAACTAGTCATGGATATTTTTAGAAGTTTTTCATTTCTCCATTCCACCTGGTTAAAGAACTATAGTTTCCCCCTAAATACAATTAATCATAACATGTTTTTAGGTATGATTATTTGAGTTTGATGGAAAATATTTTCACTTTGTTGTCCTAGTTGTTATAGAAAAAAATCAGTTTTCATTTACTCTAAATTCTCAAGTTGTTAACTAGAGAATAATATGCCTGCATAAGGCTTCCTTTGCATTTTAAAAATTTTTTCTTAAAACTGAAGCTTCAAAATTTAAGGGGGACAACATTCGAGGGGGGGGGTATCTTATTATTACTATTCTCCCCGCCTCAGATGCCGTCTTACAGGCAGTACTTTGTTTAATTTCGCTTCATTCATCCTCGAAACAGTTCGAACCTCCCGTTCGAACACGTTCGTCGAATCGGGTGGCAAGAGTAGCCGAGATAGACGGATGTAAGAGGCTGAGAGGCGGGAGATTGAAAATCGATGAGGAGGCGGCCAGTTTACGGAAGGAGGCGCACGGAGGAGGCACAGGAAGAGGCGACGGAAACGAAGAGGGTGGCACTAATGGAGTAGGGACATCGGATTAAGACGAGAGAGAGAAAGGAGAAGTAAGAGGACAGGAAGGGACAGAGTGAAAGGCGTCGGCCGTGAGGATAAGGAAGGACCCAACCAGGGAGGAAGATAAATGATGGATCCCCAAGAGTGAGGGACTTGTGGGCGTGGGTTGGCAGACACACAATAGTTAACCCTTAACTTCCTATGAGACGCTTCCGCTGGGTAACAACTTTGTTTAGGGATGCCACAATTACAAGTGGAAACCCCACTGAACCATAAATTTCACTTTTATTGCGAACCTAACAGTAGCTCCGCCAATGTAAGCCGGCCTAATACCACGAGATACGCCGCATTAAACAAAAGAGCACCGATCAATCACGACTTCAAAGAGTTATCTCGCTCACGATAAAATATCTTTTTCACTAGCAGTACAAGGTTACAATGATGCATCGACAGCTAGGTCATTTAGCACCAATGTCCATTGTTATTTGACAAAAAGAAATCCAGCGAAGCAAGTTGTCTCCATCAAGTAAATAAGAAATAGGTTACGAGTCACAGTTTTACGTTATAAGTGTTACGAAAACACGACGCTTTTCGATGCCTTTCGTTATTTTCAAGTGTGCTGATTGATTAAATAATTTTGTGCTATTTCTTCTTTGCTTAGAAACTCATCTATTCCACTATTTCTCGCCGGATACAATTAATTTCATGCTAAAAACTTGATTGAAGATAAAATTACATAAGTTAGATATAATACGAAATTCAATGAATAATATGCGTTATAATTCAATACTAAATTAATTACTTTACTATGCCTCTATATGATACACATACCAATAGTTTTTCAATATTTTATTACAATAAATATCTTAATGTTCAAAGATGGCGAATGCAGAGCTCGCTGGAAACGTTTACGAGACGGATTCCGGGAATCTATCCGTAAAAATTAATAGAAAAGTGGATCGGGCGCATATAAGAAGGAATGGAAATTTGAAAAGCAGATGCCGTTCCTGACACCTAACACGCAGAGTGGGGAAAACTATCAAAATCGAAGAACCCAGTAAGCAATGGCCATAGTGACGACGCAGAATCAGCAGAATCGCAACATGAAAAGTCTTCCGCAGCTGTCAAAAATTCACGGGACACGAGTAAAAGCATCAGAAAACGTCGTTTAAGTGAAGGACAGAACACAGTGGCAAAAGTGTTGGACGAATTTGTAAAAACCACATCACTCTCCCAGCAACCTGATGCCATTCACCATTTATTTCGTTGCATGAAAGAAATATGTAGGACCCATCCTAGCAACCTGCAAGCAGATACTGAAGACAACATTTACAATATAATGAGTGGCGCCCGAATGTCTGCAAACCAAAATAGAAGTTCTTCATCTGAGGTTCACAAGTCGTCTAATCCTGATTATTTTAATCCACTTTCATAACATGATTTGTGAATAAAATTATAAAGAACAAATTATCCTGTTTGTCATTTTTATATAACAGAAAAACATACCTGAGACAAACAGCCAACGTCTTTGGGTCCAACGTCTTCACGAAAGTTTTTGCTTTTCTGTGGCTCCCTTTATCATGGCCAGCATTCCCAAGAATTTTTCATCGGACATTCTGTAATACCCATTAAACTTAACGTCGTCACCGTGAGGTTATAAAATAGGGTAGAAACTTAGCGAATTTCTTGCGCTTCCTCCAGGTTGTGCGGACCCATTCTCGACGACGTTTTCCTGCATTTTCAGCCCGCAAAGCCCCTGCACGTAGCACGGCCACCGCAGCTGCTCTAACACGCGCAAATTGTACGTCATTGACAGCTGAAGCGATGTGAACTGCACTGACTGCGGGCCCGAGTCTATCGTCGTTCGGTTTTGGCGGACGACGTAGTATGCGCATCCCTCGGAAAAAACCTTGATCAAAGGTAATAGCGGACGGAGGCGGTAGAATAGGTGTACGCTGGTCTTAGTCGCCTCTTACCACAAGCAGGGATACTGAGGGCACAGTCTAAATCAGTGGTTCCCAAAGTGGGCGCTACCGCCCCCTGGGGGGCGTTGCTTTAATCTAGGGGGACCAAAATAAACAAGGAGGCGATAGGGGGGCGCTGGAGCCAGGGTCTTTACTGAATGGTAACCATAAACGATTGTCTTTGGCAACCATCCTTTACAACGTTGAAACGATATTGTTCTCCACCTTCTCCAGAGAAGTTTTTCTGCACCCCACACTTTGAGTCCTCACTTAACAATGTAATGCAAGATGTAACAATGTAAGCTTGCGCCAAATTAACGTTTTCCCGATACAGATAAAAAATCGATACTAGAGATAAGAACTAACTGTGCACCGGAAACACATTATATCTTCACTCTTCTACTACCTTCTATTTCTTATCCGCAATGATTAGGTGTCCAGCATATAAGGGGAAGGCAAAGTACTGCGATATCACCCTTACCAGACCTTTAACAAAAGTGGGACACGTATAGACGTAGCTAGTATGCATTGTAAAAACAACAGAATAATGAAACAATGACGGTTCAGTCAGTCGTTGGCGATCTCGGAAAGTTGGTCAGGATAAGTTGGTCTTTGGGACGGACTCCTAATTATTTCAGCCTGTAAAATAAGAATGATATAAATTTATTGCATATACATATAAAAAATGTGAATTGATTCTGAAATATATCTCCAGGTTTTAATTACAGTAATAATTTCAAGCTACCTAAAATAAAGAAGCACTGTTCCAGAAAAAAATATTTAAAAAATCCTTGTATCCCGGTCCATATCATCCCAGGTAAGCAAAATAAATTCAAATTTTCAGATTTTAAAGTCTTTGTTTGAAGTTATGGGATAAATATTCTCGAATTCAGACCTGAAGACGCCAGCTGTAACACGAGAATGCAGCTTTGTCGTTTGAAAATACATTGTTTTAATATTTTTCATTTATGGTATTAGCCATTTTCTTAAAACATTCCACTATATAAAGATCTAATCCGCTTCTCATACAAAAATCCACTTTTTTAACGTGAATAAATTATATTTTTAACAAAATTTAATAACCCTTGTTTCAGAAAATTAAAGGCAGGAACTGGAACATCAAAAAAGAAATGAAGATAATATAAAGTGGATTGTCTTAAGCATGGGTTTATAGAATCGCCTACAAACAAGCACATGCCGATGTGCTTAATATGCGAAAAAGTATTTTCTAATGAAGCGATGAAACCTTATATACTAGGCGAACACTTGAGGAAGACAAGACGCAAAACAATTTAACATTTTTCCAATCCCTTCGTGACAAATTGCAATGTCGTCCAACGTTGTCAAGCAAGTAGTGCAACAATTCAAAGCAAACCACTGACGGTTTGCGTGCATTATATAATATTTCAACATTGATTGCAAAGTCTGGAAAGCCGCATACAGCCGGTGAATAACCCATACTGCCAGCTATAAGGGAAACCCTGAGTACTGTTCTATATAGGTCACTACATGATATATTAATGAGTATTCCTCTGCGCAACACTCCAGTGCAAAAGCGTGCGCAGAATATCAAGGACAACTGCATTTGCATAGCAGCTAGACGAGTCCACTTTGCCAGGGAATGACCCCTTGCTTCTAGCTTTCGTGCGCTTTATCAAAAATGAAAATGTAGCTCAGGAGTCGTTGTTTGCAAGACAATTGGAAACAGATACAAAAGGGGAGTCAATATTTCGTGCTGTTGATTTGGTCTTCAGGGACAAGAAAATTCCACTTAGCAACATACTTGCTGTTGCGATGGGTGAAACTCCATCAATAACTGGTCGTTACTATGGGTGGATTGCATACTTGAAGAAATATGTACCAAATGTCTTCACTATTCTTTGTGTCATTCACCGACAACATCTGGTTGCCAAGAAACTCAGTGATCGCCTCCACAAGTCATTACACCCTGTAATTACTTCAGTCAACAAAATCAAAGCCCATGCTCTTAACGATCGACTATTTTGGGATTTGTATTTGGAAAATGAGGAACAATTTCCACGTTTATTACGACACACTGAATGTCGTTGGCTATCCAAAGGAAACTGTTCAAGGCCCTTTTATTATCTTTTTGATACTGTCGTCGAGTTTTTTCAAAAGAAAGATGCTATGCTCAGTGACAAACTTAAAAATATCACGCATGATATTGCGAATTTATCAGAACTATTCGCAAAGTTCAAGGAACTGAATGTACAACTGTAGGGAAATGAGACGACATCATACTCATTTTTTATAAGAGCATTATCAATGTTGCTTTTTGTGATTGCTCATCCTAAATTCCACAATTATTCAGGGGGGCGTTAGGTATAGCTTTGTGGAACCAAGGGGTGGTGACTCCTAAAAGTTTGGGAAGCACTGATTTAGACTGTGCTGTGCTAGGGAGTATTCTCCATCCTCCTACCTAGGATGAAGAGGTACCGGTGCAATATTTTCTCATTCAATATATGGATGACAGTGTTGAAAAATGAACTGTTCGGACAGTGTTAGTCATTACTCCTCATTTAACTTATAGATCGAGGGAAGGATACCAGATTAATATCAACTCCTTCATGATAACAGATGAGGTGCAGATCAATGCACTCCAAATAGTTTACTGATACAGCATATTGAACAAAGATATTCTTTACAAAGGCCACCAGTGCAACGTCATCTCCTTCGCAAAGTCAATTACAATGTTGAGCACTGAACTGCAAGGGCACATTATTCGCTATTCCCCTTCATCAAACACGGAGATTTGATGGAAAGGCCACCAGTCAATGTCATGTGCTTCATTATATCAATTACAGTATTGATTAATGAACTGCAAGGCCACAGCATAAGCAATCCCTGCTCATCTAATAAAATTCAGGTTTTTAACAGGGTGGATAGTTTCCTTTTGCTACCTTTTCTTATAGACTGATTCTTGCTTGTACAGAAATTATTAATCAAAACGTTTGTGATATCTGTTAACAATGTTTCCATTAATTTGGAAGACGACATCGTAAAAAATTTTGCTATTTGTGCAATCCGGCATTTAATTAAATTCATGGCTTTCTAGGATTATTATTCACTTTAAAAAAATTGCCACAGCCCTGAGGTTCTTCGCACGCAGGAATTTCTTTTCATTTTCATCACTCACATTTAATGACCACATAGTTGAAAAATACCAATTCAAAGACTGATTTCTGGGGGTGGTGCAGCCCTCCTCTGTTTAAATTAAAAGTGAATTCACAGGCTAAGATATGGAGAGGCATTTGAAAATGGAGGAAGTCTTCACATTGGCTAAAGTTCAACTTTTTGCGGACTTGAAAAGCACAGTAACCAGCAGCATACACAATGATTGGCATGTCATCGCTAGCTTCACATACATCAACTAGAGTCACATCTATCCTAGGGAAGGAATTAGGTATAGTATTTTTTTCATTAGCCAAGTACATTTTAATATTGATACAGTATCATAAGTTTCATTGGCTAGAATACTTGACATTATCAACTTCTGTTCAACTTCAAAGACTTGCCTGATAGAAATGTGATATTGGAAACCAGTCATTCACCTGTGAAGAGCAAATCTTTCCCACAAACTGTCAGTCTGAAATTTTCCAGGGAGAAAGTAAGACAGTTTGAGCTCCTCAAAGCAAAGGATTCAATTTCATGAGGAGCGTAAGAGGTGCGCATAATGGCGAAAAATGCTTCATAAGTGGAGTAGCCTGTGTTCAGCGATAGACTACCCCAAGCCTCTAGCCAGCTCAAGAAATCTTTGAGAAAAGCAGCATTATGATCCTCATGTTTATTTGTTGTAGGTTCTAAGAAGATGTACTTGTGGCGTTTACCTTTGTTTGGAGTTTTAACATTCATTAATTTACACCATCTGTATTAAATTTTTATGAACATTGCATATCCTACACTGTGTGATAGACTATTCTTTTCACCAATGAGATTAAGAGCTTTAACATTATATTCATTGTATATACTACTAAGGTACTGCCTTCTTGTTGAGGGCATAAATGTCACTTATCACACCAACTACATTCAGACCAACCTTTTCAAGCCCAATGATGACTTTTTTTCAGAAATTTATGTACAGTATATGGACAACATCTTTAAATGAGGATAGTAAACTCGGCACCATAATCACATAGGCACTGGGAGCTTAACTACTTGAGTTGTACGAGAATCCTAAAATACATCCGCCTATGTAGTCAAGAAAAGATTTTAAAGGTATTTCATCCATCATAAGCGAGACATAACGCTCACGGCTCAGTCAGTGAGAAATTCTGTTATATATAAAGCCATGTTTATCTTGCTCATTGCCTGGGCCAACTTCAAAGCAGAGTCGTTTAATGGTTACTGGATGAGTAGAAACTAGATTTCCAGAATTGCGAGCAAATTTATAAGCTTGAGGCGATATTTAAAAAATATGGCAGCAAACAGAAAGATGTCAGAGCTGTACCTGTCTTTCTTTCATTTCTTACTCCAGTGAAACTTGTTATTTAAAGAAGTTATAAAATGGTTCACTTTCAGTCTTAATTTTTGCATTCATCAAGGAGAGCAATGAAATCACCATAATGATTCCTGGCCATGACTTGCTACGCATTATTATAAATCCCTGAGACGAATAAAACATATTTTGTAACCTTAAAGTACTACTAGAAAGACCAGCTTCATTTTAAAATACTATAACGTGGCTAAGGGAATTTGAATGATCGTCTACGATGGACCAAAGGTCTCCAACACGCTGTAGCCTGTTCCGCACGCACCGATATTTGTCACACTTCATCAGGATATGAAGTGTGGTAAGAGGGCAGTCGCAGTCACCACGCTGAGGTGGAATTTTCTCCTCTCAAGGTTTCATTTTCTTAGCCTAACCAGTCCGTAAATGAATATACACCATAAGGCATTGGTAGAGGCACCTGTTTTTCGCAAAGCGCGAAATCGCGAAGTTTTTGCGAAATTTGACTAATTTGGCTCAAAACGAGAAACTATTTAACTTTTATAAAAATCGTGAAATAATTGACGAAATTGTGTGGAATCACATAATTTTAAGTTAACGGCGGAAATTTGATTCGAGTTATGGCAATAAAATTCGATAATCGATACTACACCACTTCGATTTATATCAATAAGCGACGGTGTATGGCGTATGGGAAATTGTTGCTGTTCAGGGCAATCGGTCTAATATTTCAGATTTAGTTTTGTGCTGTAGTTTATTAATACGGTAGAGACAGTTTTTAATCGAAAATGAGAACTTTCATCAGATGAATTTAACGTGTTTGAGAAAACTAAAGACTAAAAAGATACTAAAGTGCAAATACTGAAATGTACGAATTGATTGGCAGAGAAAGGACAAATGCCTGAAAAAGATCAATATAGGAACTCGAAAAAAAGTTTAAAATGAAATAAATGGAATGCTGTTATCATTTTCTTCCAGCATTAACAGAATTTGAATATTTTCATTATACGCTTACATACCAACTTACGACCCCATGTGCATCATATGGGCCTTAATATGCACGCAACAACGTACAACCTATCATTACCTAAGAAAACTAATACACTTGACACTTACATTACACATATAAAAACCCTCTTCACCGCTTCTAAGTTTTGGAATAAATTACCGTCTCACATTAAAACCTCCTCTTCACTGGGATCATTTTAAAATTAACTTTACCTGCATTTAAAACCTCAAGACTGAATCTTGAATTTTGTTGAGATGACTAATATGTATATGTTCAAATATTTTCGTTATATTGTTCTATTTTGGTTTTTCTTAACTATTGTGTTGCTACTTGTACTATTTACTATGTACTATTTACTATTACTACGTACTATTACTATATACTATTTGCTACTCTTTGAGCAGAATGTGAAATTGTAAAATAATTTTTTGCTCTAATGGGTTAATTCAGTGCCCAAATAAAGTATTCACTTCAGGCCCTAAACAGCTTTTATGTCGCACGTCTAACAAACACCCGTTATTTCGCGAAAAATAGTCATTCGTGACAGCGACATTTCCTAATTTTCCCTGCCCCATTAAAACAACTTCAAAGGAGGGTTTTCCTGAGCCAAGGCTTCCGCAATATCAGAGGATTGATGACCCACAGATGCGAGCCCCATTACCGCTTCGACTGATACCTAAATTTAAGCAGAAAAAATGACATGATCCTCAATTTCTGTAAAAGGAGAAGGGACGAAAGATTCCCTCGCTCATGCGTTTCCTTTATACAAGGGTATATGACCTTTGTGGTACACTCGAGCCCATTCAGAAACAAATTCTCGAGTCATTCATTTTAACTAGAATTACTATTTCACAGTGAACTGTGACCATAACACTAGGATATCCTCTGCATCATGCTAACGCTCCGTTGAATACCCCTATTTAAACTTTTTTGGTTTTGGCAGCCATTACCTAATTCCATTTCCAAATCCAACTATCATGGTCTAGCTTACACTATGAATTCCGACAACGCTCTACCTCTCATCGCCAATATCTGTGAGAAGCATCGTAACAGAGGATATCCCCTCCGCGCGTGAATGAGTCAAAGCCCACTCGTTACGTTGACCATTTCATTCGCATCATAGAAGTAGTAGTAGTATTAGGGTGGGTGATTAGGGTGCTTCGACGACTAAGGTCATTCGCACGCATCATACCTCACAAGCATACGATATATCACTTTAGGCTTTCCCAAGTGATCGTTAACTACAGAAGTCACGTCTACTTGCGCAGTGTTCCGTGACAGTCACAAGGACATATGACATTCAGCGTAAGAGCATTGTAGAGGGTGCCATTTGCATTTGCGTCAGCCAAGTCCTATTTATATATAAAAGCGTATCAGGCTCAACTTTGAGGAAGCAACAGATATTGATATCCATGTCAAAATGAAAGACAATGGTAACTTTCCACACAATATTTTATGATAATCGACCATAGTTTCAGCACCTAGAGCCATTATCAAAGTGGCAAGGTGGGTACCTTGATAATGGCACTAGGTGCTGAAAAGTAATCGGCGTGTCGGTAATCGTTAAATATTGTGTGGAAAGTTACCATTGTCTTTCATTTTTAAATGGATATCAACTCCTATTTACCCCGGAGACGTATACGAGTTAAACCTACACAGAGGTATCTTTCGAGTTTTATAAGCTGCTCATCGATAATACAAGTTTCAAGGTGATTTCATAACTTTTCTCACCAGAACTTGGAAAAAGTATTTTGTTTACATGGGCATATTCGGCGATAAAATCATTTCCTTCTTCTGCAGCGATTTAAAGTTACCCGTTGAAAATAACTTTCTATTAATCAACAGGCATTTAAAATTCAGCAAGAAAAACTAGTTACCGATGGCTGCCCGGGAGGATTCAAAGTGTTCCATATTGGATCGAGTTTGAGTACAGTTAAAAGTCAGAATTTTTACATATATTTGATGAACGGAAAATATTGAAATCATTACCACAAATGCACAATTACTTTTGATACACATTTCAAGGTTTTTTTCCTAATCGAAATATGGTATCACTAATTACTTAACGGTAGCAAAAACAAAATTAAATATCTATTTTTATATTCTCAGAAGTTAAACTTTGTCTTTTACCTTTACGTAACGAAACATTGAATTGAATTTTCCTTAGTTGAAGGAATTTTGCAGAGAAATTGGTTATTTGCAAATCAGAGTCCCATAAATGAAACCCAACGCGGAATATATTCTCACGGCAGAACGTCCTGTCTCCTGAAGATCAATATAAGGCTGTTGTTGACAATGAGGCCGTTAGAATCATTCCTCTTCGTCGTAATTATTCACTTTAAATAAGCCCTGCCATAAACTTTCTCAATATTTAATTAAAAGCGCATTGGTCACACAATCAAGAAACAAAGAATTTACATAGATTATAAGTAATCCTCACCCTTAGAATGTGCGCCGAATGCATCACTTTCGAAACAAGTGATCAGTGATTTAATTAGCATATTCAAAGCGATGTTGTCAGCAATTTCGTGTGGTTATGAAATAAATATTTTTAAATCTGAGGTGAGTGATCCATTTCAATAAGGAACATGGGTTGTATTTAAATTACTCTATTTCACAATTTCATCGTCTAACTCCCAAGTTCGCGTGAAGTTACGCTAACTGACGTACAGCCGCCATTCGCATGTTTTTCGCGCTATCAGAAACCAATATTTTCGAGAATGTGAGCCAATTTTTCAACATTAAGTATTAATTAGTTTCGTGAAGAACTCTCCAGTCAAGTTCAGGCGAAACTAGTTAATTTTGAGTCGCCAGTATTTTTGCGTCTACGCTAGGATAGCCTAAACTCAGAATGCCGTTGGAAAGGAGAACCCATATTCCGTTCGCAGAAGAAAAAATATAACGAGACCAATTTTGCCTCTTGAGAAGCAATCTAAAAGTTATAGATAACAAAACTTTTCAAATCTGATAGGAGGGCGGACAAATTTTGAAAAGTTTGTCCTACGCTGAATAGCATTAGAAACGCTAGCCTGCCAAATTAAAGAGCAAGTGAAGTTCCAATTGTTGAGCAAATGATACCATTCCAAGGTTTACCCCAAAGACGAGAATATATCAAATGTAAACCTCACCCTGTAGGTCTACAAATTCCATTAAGGCATCCACCACAAGAAAACGTCAAAAATTTACCATGCATGAAGGTGAAGGCCATGATATGTAGCATTTTTATGTTTCCTCCATGACTCGTATCACGTTTATATAGTTACATTATAGTTTATTTTGGTAGTTCCTTTAGCTTTTTTTTGCATACCGATAGTGTGGTGATTGTTGGTGAAAGTAAATTTCTCCACTGTAAACTTAATGGTTGAAGGCGTAACTTTGAGGAATGTTACCGCAGATATGACGAAAAAGAAAAATCCCATAGGGTCCTTTCTCAATCTCAAAGGTCCTTTGACCTTTGAAAATGAATGCAAGGCATCGAAACCTGGCGCAGTAATAAAAATTTAAAGTGTGGAATTTACTGAGAGGTTTTTCGTCTTGTCTTCTCCACTGTAGTTCATGTTGGTGACAAGTCACCCCCTGCCAAACACCCTTTTGGTGGCTTGCGGGGTAATTAAGAGATGTAAATGACATTGCGACAGATATGTTGCCAACACTACTTCCAAGCCAGTATTTCCGGCTGTTAGTAGACTTCTCATTGAGTGCCTTCTTTGTTAAACAAAATTATACCTTACACATTTACAAATTTTTCGATTAAGATCGATTGCAGTAAAATTGTTCCGATATATTTGACTAAACTCCTCCTTTGATATCCACGCACCTAATAAACATATAACTTTTCATAGTGGGCGTATTTGTCCTCGAGTCGGAGATTCCAACCTAGGAATTTGCTTACCACCCGTGGACTCGCCTCGTGGAAATTAATTTACATAATGATACGCTGATCCTCAGTCACGTTTAGCTAAACAACTATATCCATTACCAGCCGTCGCCTTCACCGCCCTTTCCCCATTTTCCTCTCCAATTACTTTAAAATTGGGATAGGCAGAGAGAAGACTTCGCCAGTCTATCACTTAACTTTTATGACTATATATATATGGGACCGAATTCATGAAATACATACCTTGTTTTACTTCGCCACAAGAGAAATTTCATGGCGTTCTTTCTCTTCACGTTTCAAAACTAATTGTCTCTTTCAAAAGAACCTCGGGAATATTCAATGTCCCTTACAATAAACTAGCAAGTAATTCTACTCATATTTCATGGAGTAGTATCTTAAATATAGAAGCCCAGCTAAATTTTGGATATAATGGCTAAGATTTCGAAGAGTGAGAAATTACGGCACTTCGATCCTTAACCGATGAATTATGAGGGTCAAACTTTGCGAAAGCAACATCACGCACTTACTTCTCTATAAAGAAATATTTCATTCGAAACACGCCCACTGATCACGTGAGCTAGTAACTTTATCCTGTTGACGTGTTCCTATTTATAATTAACGAGCAGGGGTATCGGAAGATAGGAATTTAAGAGATAACGAGACATTGTCCAATCTAAAATCAGTGACGTCGCCTGTCTCTCATGAAGCATATCGTCGAATTTGATACTTTAAAGAGAATGGGATACAACTCATTCGTAACAGAAGCTTCGTCCTTCGCAAAAACAAATAACTCAGCCAAGGTGAGTGGGCGTTCGTTTTCCGCAAAATAACCAGAGAGCATTGTATTTCATTACATCAACCAGGTGCTCATTCAACAAACCGCCAAAAATGAAGGGAAAGCCTCACTGCATCTGCTGTACGGATTTCTCCCTTCGAACAGCCGCATAGTTTTTGTTTGCGGCGTCTAGATGTGAGATTACCACACAAACGAGCAAAGAGAAGGCCAAAGATACATACCATCCATTATCCGGACCAACTAAGATAGATTCATACCGATGGGCCTAATTATACTCCAGGAAAAGTCAAATAATTCAGCCAGTAATTTAGACAAATCCCACAGGTAATAAATACGTTTGTTCATTGCATACTTTGGTCAAAACTTTCTTTAGTTTTCATCGATTTCAATCCTTATCTTGGTTTCTAAAATGGCAATTTTGGAAAGCAGTTAAGGATGTTCATATATTAAAAAGAGAAAAGTCACAGAAGAAACCAGTAGAAGAGTATTAGCAGTATAGTATTAGTATTAGTAGTATAGCATAAGTAGAATAGTCTTATGGAGTCTTCACCCAACAATTGAAAAAATCTTACTTTATCTACAACACATTACTCAGCCCGTTCTAACCATGAACTCTTGTCAATACTTTCATCTCATGCACCGTTAATTCAGAAACAAAATTTCAAAACGTTAGCAAGAGGTGATTAAATTCACGATCCCAAGACCAATCCTCCAAAAGAGTAGTGTACACATATAAAAGTGGCCAAAGTCTACTCACATTAAAGTTTATCTATCACGTGACCACATAATAATCCATTCAAAAAATCGGTATTCCGCTCTCGGAACACTTTAAGTCACCCTAAAATATTGATTTTACACATCCGCTCCTATTGCTCCATGACAGCTAAGACTGACATCATTACAATGGAGCGAACGACAACCCCAGGTGAAATTTGACCAACACAGACGAACGGGTACTAAATCCCGCTTATTATAAAGTTTATCGGCAATTCATAAAAAAAAGTAAAACTTCATTAAGCTTCCACGAGGACGTGACCTATATATGCAAAAGCATTTAGGGCGCCAACGAAAACATTGTCAAAATGGAATTTTTTTGGAGAGCTTTTCTTCCCTTACCCTTCAATGCAATTATCGAATGACGTGTATATACCTTCACCATCGTTAGCAAACCCATGACATCGAAAGAACGCATTTGAATTTATTTTTTTCCATTGTTCCACGGTCCATTCTAATTTCCTTGTTCCCATAACGCTCCCAGATGTCCACGAACTCACTACAGGAAGCGCAAAATTTCATCGGAATTGATCGCGAGTGACATTACAAAGCGCTGGGCGTTCGAACATCTCTTCTGCATTAACGCATCATCGGCGGAGCGATGGCTCTTTCCTCCCATCACCCAGAACGGCTGAATCCCAAAACGTCAGGGCACAGCCAGTGGAGAGAGAAAAAACCAACATTCGCTCATCACGCTAAAACGACACGGCCCGAGCGAAGGACGCGAAGAGCCATATGGACCGAATGACTGACTCCAAAGCATTCGCGCTTATGGACGCAATAACAATCCTAAAAAAAGAAGAAATTTAAAAAAAATATGCAACCCCCGGAACAAATTTTACGGAATCAAATGCCGTGGCGTGGTCCGATCAACAACTAAGAAAAACCCGTTGAGAGCAGATGACCGGGAATCCTACGCTGTTAGCCCAGATTACACGGTACGCTACGCTGGGCGAGTCTTGCTAAACCCACGCTTGGTCAGTCCGTTGCCTGCAGAAAGGCTGCAAACATTTATCCCAGTGGCAATGAAAATCGGTTGCCGTAATGAAGACCTGGGTGTTTGAAAGCGCACTTAATAAAGCATGCATCAGCTAAAATGCGCGACATAGGCTTGAAAGTATTTCACCAAAAGGCACATCTGCTTTGAAATTTACGCCTCTAAAACTTAAAGAAAAATCGCTCTCATTTGTGACGGATGATTCGAATAATACTGATCTCGTTCAAGTCATTTCGATGCTATCAACGTTTATTTAATATTTGCCTTATTATGTTTCTTTGACTTGAAACACGTTGATTCAGTTTCTGGAAAAAGCGTTGCGGGCGACCATCAGCTCTCTCCGTAACTTTGAGCCTCTGCACTTCACGGAAGTATCGCTGGCCCACATTGCACTATATATTATGCACATCACACGACGTCGTGGGTACCTCTGAAGAGCAGGTATGCTACCAATCACAACAAAAGAACCTGTAATCGAAGCATTCATGGTAGTTATTTTCGTATAATTCAGTACAGCGGGGTATTATAGATAGCCTTCTGATGCGAACGAATGCGGGAGTACGATCGGAATCTGGTCCCATTCAGAAAGAATATATCGTAAATTACCCAATAAGGTTAATATGGTCCTCTACCAGCTGAAAACTTAAAAAAACATTTTACCATATCATACTCGTAAGCAACTCATATCTACGCTCATTTTCCCTCACATTCATTATTGCTACCTTGTTCACCAAGGTCTTACTGAAGAGCCTAATACAAAGCTCCAACGCCTACTAAATTTATGTGCAAGGTTTACTTTCAACATAAATCAAGATGATCAAATTTCTCCTTATTTTTCCCGCCTTACACGGTTGAAGGCCAAAACCAAAAGAAAATACTTGCTTGATACGTACCTGTATTGTCTCTTCAAAAATGAACAATCCATTTATTTGAAAACATTTTTTCCCGTCAGAAAAAAAAAAAACAAATGTAACGACTAGAATGGCTCCTGATTTTATAATCACCCCCCAACATAGAACAACCACTTTTCAAAAATCTTTTTCTGTTGTCAGAGCACGATTATGGAACAGTAGTCCCGAGGATATTAAGGATTCTGCCTCTTTATCTGTATTCAAGCAAAGATTTTTCATTATCTACAAGCCCTTGAAAGAGTGCAACATGGTGTATTTTCTGCTCTCTTATTTTTACTTTACATAATATACCCACCCATTCCTATTCACTTTTGTTTGTAACACATGAGTTCTAATTGTTGAATAAATTCTGTATGTTCCAAATGGACGACGAGAAAGTCCAAGAACAATAAAAGAGCAGAAAAACACATTTTTATTATTATTACCATACACACGCCGTATGCAATTAACCCGAAGACTGGTTTACTGCAGCTTTCCACTCCACTCGATTAAGCAAACCAATCAATTCCTTTATAATTACTAATTTTGACTTCCCACTCCAATATTTATGAGGGTAGCCCAAAACGTAATGCCCCAAATTTTTTATCCAAAACCAATGGTATCCTCAAAACCTTTGTATGTATCAGAGATCAAGGAGCTGCGTCTCCAGCACGGCTTTAACACTTCAACCGCGAGTGTCCCTTTTTTGGGACCCGGCACCATAAACAGTTGTCTCACTGCTTACGTTTTTTCCGTACGGTCCTAAAACTTTCCAACTTTTATTAATTTTTCATAACCATAATACTGAGTAAAATATATAACCCCTGCTCCATCCTTCATTGAAAAAAAACGTGATTATACTTTAACTGCGGAGGTCCCTTTTTTGGGTCCCAGCATTTTTGAGCGCTCTTCGGGCAGTGACTCTCCGTCTTCTTCCCCTCCGCGCACTTGCAAGTGTCCCCCTCTCCTCCGCGCGCGTGCATGTGGTGCTTTCCCCTTCTTTGTCCCTGCGCAAACAATCCGACACATTATGAGCGACAGGTCAAAACGCGTTTGAGGTTTTCCGTGCGTGAGGTGTGAATGCTGTCGTAATCGCAACGCCTGCCCTCGTTAGCTGCTAGAAAGTGAATGATGGCGCGTCGGAAAAGCGTACGTCCCGATGAAATTTTGGCGCTCCTAAACGATCTTGAAGGAGATTCTGAGGGTGAAGATATTTCTGAGGTGTTTTCACCAGATAGCGATTATGAAGAGGAAATCGACTCAAGTTCATCTGGCGAGTCGTCCAGCGACGAGGATCCCAGCCCTGCACCACCTGTTCAGCAAGGTAACAGGAGTTCACAATAAATAAACTGATAGCTTTTTATTAGTTTTATTGAGCAGAAAAATCCGTAGAATCATAATTGCAATTGTTCACAAATTTTAAAATTATACATATGTATGTATACTGGTATTTTGTGTGTACTGAACAGTCGTTTTTGTTTCAGGAAAAACTTCCGAAGGCCGCACAAAGAGAGTGCGCCAGAGAAAGGATACTGAGCCACATAGTCAAGCTGCGACGTCGTCCACCTTATACAAAACTGTCTCAACACGTCGCTATTCCTCAGGAAAGTCGGGTCATTCTGCAAAAAGGCCGCGTCTATCGGGTTCTGTGAGTACCGGTGATACGTTACCTGATGAAGACGATGTCGGTGTGGCTCCTGGGTCAGGAGGAGATGGTGATGCACGTCACCAACGTACAACAAAAGACAGAAATGGAAAAGGTTATCTGAAAACATTAGCTGTTGATTTAGTTATTGAGGCACCAGATGGTACTAAATGGAAAGTAGCCTCCCCTAATTCTGGGTCTACTGTTAGGCGCGGTCACCAAAACATACTCAAAGAAAAACCAGGGCCTACCGCAAATGCAAAATGTTACATTGTAGACGGGCTGTTTTCAAGTGCTTGGCGCTTGATTATTGATGATTGTATGCTAAAGAGTATTCAAAAGTGCACGGTCGCGGAAGCGCATCGAGTTTATGGCAACAATGACTGGACATTGTCACTACAAGAATTAGATGCTTTTCTCGGAATTTTGTACGTGCGAGGCGCAACCGAGTCAAAAGTCATGGAGGTCAACTTACTTTGGTCTGAAAAATACGGTATTCAGTTGTGCAAAGATGCCATGCCGCGCGATCGCTTTAGGGAAATCATGAGGTTTTTGAGGTGTGATGAAAAATCAACTCGCTCTCAAAGATTGAAGGATAATAATTTTGCCCTAATGTCTGAGATTTGTGATAGATTCATATCAAACTGTCAGAGCAACTACATACCAGGTCCTAACATACTGGTCGATGAACAGTTGTTTCCATCAAAAGCTAGATGTCGATTTACACAGTTCATGCCATCAAAACCGGACAAATATGGCCAAAAATTTTGGATGGCTGTCGATAACGACAGCAAGTATTTGATAAACTCATTTACTTATCTTGGAAAAGATGATGATCGACTTGATGGTGACCGACTCAGTGACTTTGTGGTGAAAAAGCTTGTGGCACCTTACCTAAACAAGGGTAGAAATATTACGAGTGATAACTTATTTACGTCTTTACGTTTAGCAGAATACCTGAAGTCGAAGGGTACTAGCTTGGTCGGGACAGTAAACAAAAAGCGAAGAGAAGTACCTGTATGTGTGAAACAGGCCCGCGAAAAACATTTCGATAGTAAGATCTTTACTAACAGTGATGTAACGCTCACTGTTTATCATGGAAAGCCACATAAGAATGTTGTTATAATGAGTTCTATACACTTGGACGTGCAAATAGGTAACGATATCAAAGCAAAGCCTGAGACTGTGACATTTTACAATAAAAGTCAGGAGTGGATATTGTCGACAAAATGGCCCGAAAATATTCAGTCAAAAGTGCCTCCCGCAGGTGGACTTTCCACACTTTCTGTAATATTTTAGACTTGGGCGGAATCAACAGTTGTATTTTGTACAGAAAGGTAACTAATGCTAAAATTTCCCGCCGCGACTTTCTTCTTGCCTTGGGAGAAGAACTTACAAAACCTCTCATTGATCAAAGAAAGAAGATAAAGACTGCTCCCGTTGAGCTATCGGACATAGGTGATTCGCGTCGACGATGCCAAGTCAAAATGTCTTGTTGTGGTAAAGGAAACAAAAGAGGAGGAAAACCTTCTTATGATTGCGTAGCTTGTAGAAAAATTGTGTAAAAAATGTACAGGCGGCGTGAGTTATATGTGTATCATGCAAACCTGAATCAGAGGAAGAAGAATGCAATAATAATTAGTTTGGTTTTGTGTTTATAACCATGACATATGTCAATCGCCAATGACTTAATGTCTTTGTTCTTTGGTTGCTAATTGCAATTATTTTTGATGATTGTTCTCGTATATCTTATGCTAATGTAAGACCTGTTTTGTTTACCTTCGCTCTAGAAAAGTACATAGGCCATTACTTTGATATTGGACTAAAGACTTTTAGCAACTTTTCGCCACACCTATAGAAAGTAATAGGACCACTCACCGTTGTCTGACTTTCTAAGAGGGCCTCCAGACATTCTTCTGCATGTCAATGTTCATCCTTACAAAGAAAATGTATTATATAACGTAGTCTCAGCCTAAATATACTTTGTAAAACAAACAAAATAATACGTACCTCATTTGTCAGCCATCGACGTGAGACTTACTCTCTTGTGTACGAAGATAAGTTCTTCACTGTTGTGTCCTTTTTAAATAAAAAATTAATAAATATCATAAAAAGTACCTGAAGTTCTTATTTACCTCCAAATTTGTCAAAAGAAGGCAATTCATTGAAAAAGGTAAAAATGGCAATGACTCGTTGGGTCCCTTTTTTGGGACCTTCGCGGTTCTAAGGGGCCACCAGAGTCCCGCGGTCCTAGTGTTCACACGGTTTCGGCGCTTAAACAACCCAGGGGGTGTTTTGATACGGCGCGATAATGCTCGTCCTCACACAAGTTTGAGGATTCACAAAAGTGCGTTGATAGTGTTGCCCAATCCACCGAGCAGGCCTGATCTGGCTCCCTCTTGCCTTCTACTTGTTCAGGCCACTAAAGAATAGCATTCGTGGAAAACATTTGAGGACGACGAAGTGACTGGCGCAGTTAAAACCCGACTCCACAACCAGAGCGAGGACTGGTAGCAGTAGTTGAAGGGTGCTTCGACAACTGATGCAATTTTGCACCGTTTACTATTCTATTATAAGAACTATAATATAAAAATACTGCATGTTGTTTTAACTTAAATTCTTTTGAGCAAATATGTAGTTCAAATATATTTCATTGTTTTATCAATGTTTTCATAGCTGTAACCCAAAACGTTTTCGATTTCACCTTGTATGAGTAGTTTTTCTCTAACAGACCTGTACCTGTTGCACTCCGTCAGGTGGTTTACAATGAGGATCGAGTCATTATTTACATTTGGGTGGCACTTCCTCCTCTGTAAGCAGGTACAAGTGTGTCAGTGCGCAATGTCCGATCCTCAACCTGGTGATGGCAACTTCTTCAGCGCGGTTTCTCCAGTTGGAGGTGGACCACGCCAATGTATCAGGTTTTATTGCGCGTAAAATGTTGTTTATTGTGCAGGCCCATAGATTCTTCCTCTTTTTTGGGTCTTACTTCCGTAACGTAGGCATAACATCATACAGCGAGGACTGGTACCGATAAGACATACAAGCCCAAGTGAACCGCTGAAGAAAGGCAATAGAACTTGAAAGAGATGGAGACGAGGAAAAATTGAGTAGAAAAAGCATTCTTTCATATGTGTAAATTTCATTTTATAATAAATAGTTTTTGATAAAAAAGTGGGGCATTATTTTTAGGGTAACCTTCGTATTTAATCAATTTCATTATTATTACGCCCCATTTTCTAATGTATTTCATCCATTTTCTCTCTGTATAAGGGAGGGAAATAAATATGGGGAAAAGTCCCTAGAGGAAGACCCCGGGAATAAGTTCATGAACCAAAGAAAGAGAAAAGTACATAGGAAGAGATACCATGAGGTAAGGGAATTAGCATTAGATACTGAAGTGTGGAGGGCTGCAGTCAACCTTAGGATTGAACAAGCAATGATGATTCATCCTTTTAACACTCGGTACTCCATTTTATGTGTTGATCTGCTAATTGTTGAAATCAGGAAGCTGTTTACTTCGGAAGCAACCGTTTTCCTTTTAACCCTTTAACTCTCTTAATTAACTCTTAAACGTTTAACTTTTAACTTCTACGTGCAGGTTCACGTAAGCTTTTTTTCTCCATATCTCTTCGTTAAGACTTTCTTTAACGGTGAGTCTCTGCATCTATTGAACCTCACAACTCATTAAACAAGACGTAAACTGCACCTTTACAGACTTACTTTATTAAGAAGACTTTATTAAGAATCGGGCATGCTACTGAGGAGCAATGTTAGTTGAACGCCTCGGAAGAAAAGGAGTAATTTCTCGTCCGCTGTAGTCCCTTTCAGTGAAGATTTAACATTAATGCTGTAAGCTTTGTTTGGCGGACGATTTTTGAAGGCACGTTCCATGCGATGGAGCGCACAGTTAGCTCCAGGATGAAGCGGCGTGACAACAGGGAATGAGGTGAGAATCACTTCTCAAAGGCTTTCACGCGTTCAATATTTGACGGTCACCAAGTCCCCATTAACACGTGCCTTTCGATGCTTCACAAAGCGTCTGCGTAGGCATCTGAAGAAGCTTAGGCGAACCGCAAAACGCGCGGCTTGCGCCCCTGTTTTGACGCCACTATCTTGTGAGAAAAGCACACGGCCAGAGATAGCGGAAACTTCAAGAATCATCGGATGGATTCAAAGCGCACAGGAGCAAGGAAATGTGAGAGATACACGCAAAGATACAAGGGCAGGTAAAATCAAAGTTGTGTCCTTTCAAGCTTTACGAATGGATACTAAGGTGGTAGCCTCAATGTCAGAAAGAGCATTTAGCTCTCCACGAGCACAAATCATTGACACGCTGAAAAGGTTACGTAAAAAGCCAAAAAGCCAAAGAGGGAGAAATCAGCGTTACCATCAAATAAAGTATGCTCACTTACGTCCAGAATAACATGCATCGAAAAACACGGGACATAAGTCCTCCCTTAAGGAACTATAAATCCCACCGAACCAATTTCCAACTAATGAGATAAGTACAATAACATGTAAAGCTTGCTTTGAGGAAACTTATTGGAATTGCACTGTAACAATTTTTAATTGAAAACAAAATCCAGTTTTTTCACACACACTTCACGGGTTTCAATGAATAAATATCATAAGGTACATACATGGCTCCAAAAAACTCACGTCTAAGCAGAATAGGGTTATTTGACGCCAGCGGAAGGGGATGAGGTACAAGGAGGGAAAGAGTCAGAATGGAGGTCACGATGGGGTAGAATCACATAAATGTGCTCATTAATGAGAGTGATCTCAAGGTCATTCGTGCGTTTTATAACTCCAAACGATTCTCACGAGTCCAGTTCTCCTTCTTCATTACATGTATTTAAAATTCACCTATTACAAGCACGCTTACAGTTATTATGCATTATATTTTTGGCAAAATTACTTTCACCGTCATTTTTACCTTCCAGTTGCTTTAGAGCTCTTTTCCCCCCCTTACTCAGTTGCTTTTCCGAAATCATAACAGACGAGAAGATGGACGTATGGTTAGAGGTGCATGATATTGCAAAAGAATTAGGATTGGTAGGTGAGAGTAAGTCGTGGACGTGTGTCAAAGACGTGCTCATGTGAAAATTAGGTATTCTTTTGTCGGGTACGTCGTTTCTTTGTAGGAAACGGTCATTTTGCACCATTACACGCCATATTTATGAAATACGAAAGAGTTACAGAACTCTGCGATGAAATAAAATTGACAAAAATCCCAAATTCAAAGCTAAAATATTTTTACATCCTTAAGATATAATTGAAAAGGCCATTTTCATTTGCAAATAGTATTACGTGACTTAGAGCATTTGAGTCATTGCCTAGTATGGACCCTATGTCTCCCGCTAGCTGCAGTCTGTTACGCACGCACCGTAATTTGTCACTCTCCCTCAGTGTGTGTCCGAGGTGTCAGTTTCAGTCATCATACTCCAGACTCCATTCCGGGGTGGTATTTTCTTCTCGACGAGAGATTTTTCAAGAGACTTCGAATCTACCGGTAATTTGTATATCCCGTCAAATCAACGATCCAATTGTGATCTGATATTAAAGTAGTCAGCGGAGATGTGTTCCTGGATGTACCCAAAAGTAGTCACTTTGAACTACGGCTCATCAATCCACTACCACTCACATTGGCATAAGGTAAACAATTCCGGAGGAATAACCGCAGGGAAACAATCAAAAACTCCATTCCCGCACCCAATTCAGACCGCATCGAAGTTTTACGATTTTTCAGCTCCCGAGTGATTTCAGACAGACGATCGAAAAGGGCCGAAAAAATTAGATGAAAATCACAGCGTCAATTCACAGGCGCTTGCGAAAATAGTGATCGGGAGCACTCGGCGACGAAAATTTAATCAGCTGCGACGGTGAATACTCAAACTCGGGAAAGGCAGGAGTGAGAGCCCGCGGGGGATACATCCGATCTGAGACAGACGAATTCCCATTCGATGATGATTCCCGCTTACAATTTCCACTTACAATTCCCGCTTTCAGAGGGCGCGCTTCACAATTGAACAACCGAAGAAACGACGAAACGAACTGAAGCAAAATTATAGACCAAAATTTGAGAACTGCAGCAGTATTTAGGAAGAACTGGAGGTAGTTGCTAAGACTTTCAATTTGGTTGTTATAATCTCGTGGCGTCGTTCGCGTTAGCCTTGCCTCGGCTAAATGTGATAAGATCAACGGTTTGACGGGCCCCAGGAATAATTCACGATTTAATAATCAATATAACCAATTTTTGAAAAAAATGACCACCAGCGACATGCTTTAACTTAAGTTTAGACATTGATTGCAACCATCTCTTCCTCTTTGCTGCTCAAGTTACCTCTCAATAGCTTATAAAGTACACAATTTTATGAGTTCATATCTTTTTGTTACGACAATGTTTCCACAACTTAAAGAAAAGCCACCAGGGTATTTTTTTAGCAAAAGATATACCCTAGTCTCTTTCAATGGGGCCCAGAAAAACTGCTGGTAGGTAGGCGTGTTTTTGTAGGGTTCGTCGACGACATGGTCATTTTGCACCACTACACGTCATATTTATAAAAAAAACATAAGTTACAGAACTCTGTAATGAAATAAAATTATTGACATAAATCCCAAGGTCAAATTAAAAATATTTTTATATCCTCAAAATGCTACTGAAAAGACCAGTTTTAGAGGCAAATAGTACAACGCGGCTTAGGGAATTTGAGTCTTCGCCTGTGATGGACCATAGGTCTCCTAAAACACGTTTTTCGGATTTTTTTAAAACAAAAGTTCAGAAAATTGCCAGTAGTTGAAAGGAAAAAATAGGAAAATTTCATCCAGTTATATAATAAATAGAATTGGCGCAATAAAGGCGAAGTTCTACTTCAAGCCATAAGGAAAAATCCGGGGAGAATAATCATTTTTTGATACATTAAAAATGCACTTCATTAGAAACCAAAATTGTCATGTTTATCCACTCGATATATTCTACTCAGATCCTAAATGAAACGTTCAATGATTTTAGACATTTAATTTGTACGCATAAAAGTAGTCCGTGCATAGCGTGTAAAAATTAGAGCAACGTTTCTGCTCATGATTCTTAATTGAAAAATCCTAGGCTCTATGGCAGCATATATTCCTTTATTGTTTATGCAGTCAACATTTTCCCGGAAGCTCGTCGAAATTTCCAACTCCCTCCCGAGAGTATCTACTGTCTGGGAGAGTGGCCACCATATTCTATAGCAGTCCTAACGCTCCTTCACCTCAACAGTTCCTTAGTGCTGGCACCATGTCCTCGTTAATCACTCTAACCCTATATCGAGCGAACACCCAGTCTGAATTTCCGTTTGAACGTCCTCATAAGGTCTACACTCAAGAGCGTGTTCACAGACTGATTATCGTGTGTTCCATCAAGAGTGGGAAAAATGGTCGTTGGCTTTCATTTCCGTAGATGATGAGGAGTCCAAAGGCACTTAAGGAGGAAGCCGAAACTAGGAGAGGAACTAGCTTCCTGAATCAACGCTCAGGGGAGAGGTTTCGGACAAACCTCACACGGGAGGCAACTAACTTAGCTCTGCAAGCCACAAACAAAAATGACTGTGGCCTTTGAGGAAAACACGCAGGCGAGGCGTTGCTCGTGAGCTTTCCTTAACTTACTTTCGTGCCCTGTGGGGAGGAACGTGAATTACGCGGAAACTTTGGTACATTTCCACAAGCTTAGAACGGCTTCCCAACAAGTAAGGGAGTTCTCCACGTAAGAGAAGTCTACAGGAACCATTAAGATTTTTTGTATTTATAATGCATGAAGAATATTCTTAATTAACAGTGGAAAGCAATCTTCCGTGTTATGTAAACCTTTCATTGATGGTTGTCACAAATGGTTTAGCACTTTGCCAAAAGGAAAACATCTCATTAATGTGGTTTTCTGTTATTGAATTGATGCTGGAGTGAATAATCTCTTAATGGCGTTCTTCACCATTTTTTGTTCATCGCGGTTATAGGGTTTGATAACCGCCTTCTTTTGTTTTTGCAGGAATAGTGCTCCTTTTTTTGTACGACGATATATGAGAGAGGCGAATTCTTTCGGTGCACGTGTATGATTTGAGTGAATCGGAGGTCTTAAAATATAGAGCTGAAGTAGCAATTTTTCAATTCGAATCCACAAGAAATTACAACAAACTAAAAGAAATGTTTCACACGATGGAACTTTATTTCCATACGACTAATGCTTCCTTAAACGTGGATTTGCGCGGTGCGGTGTTCTCAATGAACTTGGCCTTCGTGTTCGGGAAAATTTCATTGGGTACATTAATTTTTTTAACAAAAAATGGAAATACTCGCTTGCGGTATTCTTTCTCAGCCAAATACAAGCATGCTGGAACTCATGATTTGAATCTGTTTTTTTTGTACGGGTACCAATATACGTAGGCTTCAATTGAAGACATTCGACTCCATAGATTTTCTTTGTATTACGAATACGCTGAAGTATGGTTTCCCACCAACGATCTACCGTCACACCATTCAATCTAGACATACTACCCACCACATGCGATAAAAATGCCGTCGAATATTCTAAAAATAAAAATAAAAGTCTTCGGTCCTTAAAAATCCCAAAAAATCGTTTAGGAAGGGGCATTTGATTTACTTTTCCAGCCTACGTCCAATCCGTAATGGATAACACTGCCCACGCATCCATATATTTGGGTCATGAAAATATGCATAAACTAGGACGGGTACTCAGTTTTATTAACGCCCCGTCTAAAATCTCTTCCCACGTACATACTTTCAACGTCTCACACCCCAGCCCTGTCGCCGATCGCACCACCAAAGCTAGCTCGGCACTCAACGTGGTTCCCTTCTCCGCGGCTTCCCTCACTAAAGCAACTTCCACGTATCGCGAATCAAAACGCAGGTGTCGCCATATTTTACAAAGCTAAATGCAATATAAATTACGTTAATGAGCATTTTTTGTGAAAGGGCATCCCTTACCAGAGGTTAGCGTGAATCAGTAATACGCCTCGCTCCTAAATTACGAGAATAATTAATTGGTAAATCTCTCCTTGAACACAATACTAGTAATTAACACTGCATACGTTTTAATTAATCCACGAAAATAAAAGAAAACAACCAAAATGATATTGCTTATCACAGTGCAAGTTCCCCAGTTTAACGACCTGGGAAAGAGGCACCCTCGAGATGGTATTTCAGTTGATCTCTCCTTAATTTCTGCTTGGCCATACTTAATGTTTCAAAGTAAACCACTTTAAAAAGCCAGATGGCGCCCCCGTCACGTTCCCTGGTTACTCCTACCTCTGTGCGGCTTTACTGTAAAGAAACAGGCACTATAAAAGCCTTAATCACATATGATCGAAGATTACTTGGCATAAGAGAACTATTTGGAAGTTCTCGACAAAACTCGGTGAATGTGCATTAAATAAATCATCAGGAAACTTTCGGACGCGATTACAGTGTGTCTCAAAATCCTGGAGTTAGGAAAATCCAACATATAAGAGCAAACGCTGGCTAAAAAGATCAACTCTCGTATTAATCGGCATGTAACACTAAGTTTCCCGGTACGAAGTTGACTGCGCGGTTTAGCCAGTTCAATTCATGTAGCAATAAGACAGATACGGCAGTTTTGGTATTGAATTTCGAAACAGAGACAGAGGCAGAATCGCAAAATCTTAATTTTAATTAAGGACCCCTCAAGTACAGAGAAGCAAAAACTTAATTTTTTCTTTAATGAATATTTCACTTTTGACTCCTACCTATGTACGGCCTTACTGTGAAGAAACAGGTATTATAAAAGCCTTAATCACATATGATCGATGATTACTTCGCATGAGAGTACTATTTGGAAATTCTCGTCAAAACTCAGTGAATATGCATTCAATTTAAATCATCAGGAAATCTATTTCAAAAGAGAAATACTTTCTTTGAGCTTCATATACATTTCACACAGCTCAATTTTATTTCCACACATATCCCTTCGATTCTGACGCCTTGAATGTAATTCCTTGCCACTTAAAAAGCAATTTTTCCGTACTTTATTTAGTCTTCAATTAAGTCAAGTAGTCAAGCGAGATATAGGTACACGTTTACATCCCGGAGAAGGTTAAAGGAAAAAAATCTCTTTCTGCATCGATTACGAGGATACACTCACACTTGCTTCTTCACAAACAATGTCTATAAAAAGATGAAACCGGAACATGGCCAAAGGAACTACGTAGGTAATTTTATTCAGTACCTAAGGCTTCACTGTTCGACAAATATGAAATTATACCTTCAAAGCGTGGATAAGCAAGGAAACAATTGACGTCAGCAAGGTTCCACGTCTTAAATTGAAAAGGGGACCTATTAAGAGTCATACACCAAAAGTATTCAACGAAAGCCATGGGAAGAAAGTCGAATCATTAGTATTTGCGTGGAATTCGCAAGCCTCAAAGGCTGCAAAGCTTAGTCTTAGGGCTTCAGAGAAGGAAGACGTGGCAAAAATTATTAAGGGCAAAATGAAACGCACTTTACGTTGAATATCCAAAATAAAAAAGTTGAATCGTTAAACGATCACGCTGGCCATACTCCTCACACGCCAATAGAGGTTCTATCGTTTATTAAGGTACTTAAATATTCCAAATAATGTCACATGATAGTACGAGATTCAGCACAGGAAGGGGCGATAACCTTCACTCTAGCAACAATGCTGTTAAGATCGTAATTTAAGAGTACTAGCCATCTGAAGAGTCTATCTAAGTCAACGAAAAATCTGCCCCGAGGAACTCAGAAATTGATCTGCCACACTGTGAGCCGGCTGGTTAAATTACATAATAATGGGGCATGTAGATCTTAACCAGGACGATAATCCTTCACAAGTTCGAGTTCGGGCCACCACCTAAACAATTACCATATTATGAGGAGTAACGGTAAACAGTTGCCCAAGTCGAAACAAAGGAGTTTTGGGGTAAACGCTGTCGATAATGCATTTAGAATCCGAGGGCAACGAGGGGAAAGTGTCTATCACGTAACTTTATAGGAGAAGAGGGCGTTATTGCCTATGATAAGTCTAGATTTGGTAAAGGTGAAATGATTTCAGACAAATTAACTAAAAGTTTTGATGAATACTGCAATCCCAAGAAAAACCTGCTGCATTGTAGGTTTCTGTTTAATACGACTAGTAATTTTTGTACTCTGAGTCTCAAGAAGTCTGCCTACCAAATTTAAATCATAATACAGGCTACTAAAACTAAACCCATCGGAAAATTACGACGAAAAATGAAACAACTTCCGGAACATGAGGAGATGCAGGTGCGAATGCGAGACATTTCATATGCTTTTTTTGCGCTGAAAAGTTCCAAAGAAAAAGAGTTGGAACTGCGATGGGGCATCCAAGCTACGCATTGCACATCCTGGTCGGAGCATTTGCAAGCAGCAGTATGGACCGATGAATCTGCTGGAAAACAATCCAGAACCGCTGAATTACGAAGTAACGAGGTCAGTGGTCAAGTTCGGACGCTGAAATCAGTTTAGCCGTCTTGGGAATCGGGGGAAATGAGCGGTTCGTCCGGGAAGGGCGAAATGCATGATGTGGCGTGGCGCTCAGCAACAATCGACTGCCCGCATTAGTTCCCTGCAACTTCGATGAGAGTTAAGCTCCACGGAGATGAGATTTATGCCTGTGGTCATCCGCACGACCCCGGTAGAGGAGGCGCAGGGACGAGAATTGTCGTTTCTAGGGATTGAAGTGGGCAAGTTGAAACAAAACCGACGACCTCCTTCCGCCCGGCGGTTACATTGGAATAAGGAACGCAAGGACGTGTGAGAAACTACGCGGCTTCCGCTCGTGGAGCTTCCTTCCAATCAGGTTGTGCCTCGACTTTCACCTACGAAGGTCTGTGATTAACTTGCGTCAGGGTCGGTACTCCGAGGTAATGATGTGCGTAACAAGCTGTGCAAGGTGCAAAGGCGAAATAAACGACCAGCACATCATCTTTTCGATCAGGATTAGTGAGAGAGATAGTCGCCATGACACAACAGCAAATGGGACTAACAACAGAGCATTCTGCTTTAAAGTGAATTCTTCACTTTCATGAACAAAATGACCTGTTGAACTTGATTATCATTCCAGATTATTTTATCATTGCAAATGATTATTATAAAATAAAAATCATTATGAACTATAGCCTATCAACTATGCCGAAGGACCTTTACATTATATTTAAGATTGAATATTAGAGTAAAATATTACATCGAGAAAAAGAAGCGATGTGCTCCTGAAGGCGCTCGCTGCAACACGGGTGAAACGTTGAGCCCCCAATGCTCCAATTGCAAATGGCAATGGCTGAGATAAGCGTGAAATCTAGACTCCTCTTTTTTCATTTTGTAAATTCAAACGTACTTGTTAATTCTGTGTGCATATTTTTCCTCGTCATGTTAATATCTTTAAACGGCATTTCAAGAAATTATTGCCACTTGAATTTGCTAATAATCATTCAATAAAATTCAATAAAATTCAATCATTCAATAAAATTGGTAGTCTTACCGTATCGGATGAAGATGCATCTGCATATCCAATCTTAAATTTTTTCATATTGAAGTTATGGGCCTCTTTCATATTTTCCTTAACTTTCCTTTTACTTTGCTGATTAGAAACCTGCAAAAGAGAAATCAATGAATAGTAATGCCACCTTTCAAAGCTCAACTTTTTTGGAGTAGTATTGTGCGGAGGGTATTGTACCGACGCCGTTACTCTATGATGGAATTGAAGGGTGATTTCATCTCAAATCAGGCAGGGGGTGTCAGGTGACCATCACCACTTTTCCAAAACTTATAAAGATACATTTTTCACACACTTATAAATTTCAGGAAAATTGGTGATTGTCACTTGACATGATTTGAGATGAAAAGGCCCTGACTTAAACGATTGCACTAAGGCACAACTTTAAAGAACAAAGCGCTAAGGTATACTGACCTTTTTCTTTTCTTGCGCAGTTGGCTTCAATTTTCGCCTGCTTTGAATGGATTCCAAATTTTTCAACAAGTCCTCCTCAGTATCTGAAAGCGTATGAGTGATTAAAGGGTGATGACTTACACTAGGAGGGGAATCTTAACCAAAAGTAACCTCAGTTAAAAACACTCACCAGCATATAAATTCAGCGTTGCTTTGTAGTAGCCCGCAACACGAACTTTAATGTTCGATTTAACCACTGAATCGACGTCGAGAATTCTATTCTCGCGCTTCAAAATGCTTTCCGGCGTGTCGGAACCATCGTCACTATAAAATACTCTGTATTCTTCCCTTATAATTGCGGGCTTCTGAAGCTCTTTCTCGATTTCTTTATAATCTTTAAAGAACGTAAGAGGGACATTCGCTACCCAACTATCCAGCGTGTACTTCACCCTTGCCCACATATCGAAATTTGCACCTGATAAAATTAATGGATCTTCGATTAAAACTGAAGACACACTTCTGAGTACAAACACGAGCCACAGGCTAGAGGGGTCACAAACACGGGAGAATCTTGACAGTTTTTAACAAGAGCAGGCCAGTAACAGAAACGATGCACTAAACATCAAACCACGTTGAAACTGTAGAGGCGAACACAATGGAAGATAAGCGCAGAATTGGAGAATGAGAAACTGTGCTGCCTAACATCCATCCGTGTATAGTTGTGGTAAATAATATTTTACCACTATTACCTAATGCTACATATTAACAATCTCTAAAAATATAGCATTGATTTATCACTCTTTATTTTTCCACGTAGGTGCACTGAAATAACAATTTTCTTTGAATTCTAGGCGTCGTGAGAAACATATGACAATCGAAATAACCTTTCCGTTCAGTTTCACCGGTTTCATAACTACGTCAGAGTAACGAATGTAGATATTTCTAATGTTTCTAATATCCCAGAGCTGAGAAAAGCCTCGAGGCAAAAAAGTGTTTTTGATAAAAAAATTTGCCTTATTTAAGGTGTTTAAAGTCACGACCTTAATTGGAGTATGAGAAACTTTGCTGCGCAACGTCCCATCCCTGTGTGGTTGTGGTATATATTTTACCACTATTAACTAAGGTTACATATCCAAAACTCTCAAAATAGATTATTGATTATTAACTCTTTGGTGTTTGATTGTATATGCAGTGTAAAACAAATTTTGATTTTTATGCTTCGTGAGAAACATATGACAATCGAAATGACCTTTCCGTTCAGTTTCACCGGTTCAACTTTAGAGACACGGATTTTGATATTTGTAACGTTTCTAACATCCCAGAGCTGAGAAAATCCTCGAGGCAAGAAAGTTTGTAATAAACCATTTTGCCCTTTTAAAAGTCATGAACTCTCGTCCGCCTAGGAATAAACGTTACAAAACGTGGATGCGCTTGAGGAAACCACAGCCCCCGAGGACAACGTTACGCCGAAACAGAATGCATTCAGTTGGAGCCTCATCTGAAGATGGTCGTGCTCCTCCAAACTTCTTATTTGATCATGGCCAAAATGAGGCTAATCTTGAAGCACCTAACTCGGTACGTAAATGTGTAGAAGTTCCTGGGTCAATTAAGATTATGCAACAGGCAGTGACATTCTGTGTTCAATCTATGCACATAACCTCGCAAACTTTTCTTATTTCGCTTCTTACAGGTGATTGGTGATGATTTTTCGAGGGATCAGATTGATGAACTAGCGAGCGTAAATGACGAAAGTGACGAGAATGATTCGATAACTTCAACAATGAAAACTTCTTGCAGTGTGAGTGTTTTCCAAATGACAATTTCTTATGTTATGACGTGAGGCTAAATTTATATTATTTTCATACGAAGTGTTAAATATTCCTTGTTCCTTTTTAATCGTACCTTTTTCTTGTAGTGTTGTGGCACATCTGCTTCATCGCAGAGTGAGCATTGGTCTGGCTCAGAAGTGGATTGTGTTAACGAAGCATATTCCTCGCCAAGGTCTTCCTCCACACTGGACAAAGAAGTGAGTCTTTACCTTACCCGCAAACCCTTTGACCAGTTATATTTCAAACAAGCTCGTATGTCTGCTTTTATGTTGCAAAGTTGAAATTCACCTTCCCAGGTAAATTATTCCAAAAGAAAACAACTATTGAAATACTAGTCGAGATCAGTGCATCAACATTAAATTAGACGTGACCAGGTTGCGTTTAAATCTGACTTGTCATCAAGGGTTTATGGGCATGTTAATTTAGTCGAGTTGATTTGAAAAATCTCCACAACTTTTATAGACAAAAATATTATCTTATCACATGTTTTTCCTTCTTCAGGATGATTTTCCCCATGTTGGTGACATCAATAATGCTGAAAGCAACATTAAACGCCCTAAAAAATTGGAAAGTTTAGAAGAGCCAATTTCAATGCATTCCAATACAACTAAGTTTGAAGCCATGATGATGGTTCTCAGTTATGCATTTCGCCATGGACTCACAGCGGTAGCAAGAGAAGAACTGTGCAGTCTTATTAATCATCTTTTGGGGAGTGAGTGCATTCCATCAAGCACCTACTTTTTTAGAAAAGTTTTTGGTTCCATTATGTATTCAATTCATTTCTACTGTTCCTCGTGTGGTTGTTATGTTGGTGAGCTAAAAAGTGATGAAAATCGAAGTGAAACTTTGGATTGTCCCGTGCAGTCATGCCAAAAACAATGTGAGACAAAAACTCTCAATGATGGATTTTTTTTCATTACTTTGCCTATCAGGGATCAGTTGCAGTTTCTTCTTGAAAACACACAACAAATTGAAGAGTATTTACACTACAGATGGTCTCGAGATGTTGACTCTAATGTAATATCTGATATTTTTGATGGATCTATTTATAAGGAGCTTTCAGAGCCTGGAAATATTCTTCATGATAGATATAATATCAGTCTAACTTGCAATACTGATGGTGCATGTGTCTTTAAGTCATCCAAAAATTCTCTTTGGCCAATACATTTCCGTTTGAATGAATTACCACCTAGTGTACGCTTTAATCAGTCTAACAATTTAATCGCAGGATTATGGTTTGGATCGCAGGATCCGGATATGTCACTGTTCCTTTCACCATTTGTTAAAGAAGTTCAAGACTTGTACTCTAGTGGTTTGACGTGGAAAATGCCTGAAGGTGAAGTAGTTCATAGCAAAGTCATATTGCTTCAGTGTGTTCTGGATTCAGTGGCCAAGCCAAAGGTTCAAGGCAGTCGCTTATTCAATGGGTTTTATGGCTGTGCTTATTGTTTACACCCAGGAGTTGTTTTGGAACATGTAACCAGTAACCATGCTAAGTATTTAATGAATAGTGATTTCTGCTTGCTCGATGATTTAAGTGTAAGTTATACTGTGAACAAGTATGTATCAGAGGAAGCATCAGAGAAGGCTGTAGCAGTTGAAGACCGAACTGATGATGGAATAAGGCGTGACATGGCTGAAGCTGAGAAATTGAAAGCAAACAGTCGCCGCATTAATACAGATGATATTCATGTTAGAGGTATAAAAGGATATAGCACCCTATTTCCTCTTCTCTATTTCAATCTTGTTTTTGGTTTTTCAATTGATTACTTGCATTGTTTATTAATTGGGGTATGCAAAAGTGTGACTTGTTTGTGGTTTGATAAGGATAGTCCATTTTATGTTGGTGAAGATATTCTGAACAGAATTGAGACACGCCTCGAAACAATTACTCCACCAACTTCAATTTCCAGGCGCCCCAGAAAGTTATCAGCACGGATTCATTTTAAAGCTAATGAATGGCGTTCTTGGCTCCTTTATTACAGTCTGCCCTGTTTAGTTAAAGATTTGCCTAGAGTATACTTAAAGCATCATTGCCTTTTAGTCAGTGCCTCTTTTGTTATGCTCAAAGATCAAATTTCTGAAGAAGAATTGACTAATGCAGCTTGGTTTCTAGTGTTGTATGTAGCTGAGTATCAGAGAATTTATGGCAGGCCTTATATGGGGATAAATGTTCATCTAGTAGTAGTAGTAGTGGGGTTGACAGGGTGCGTCGACGACATGGTCATTTTGCACCACTACACGTCATAATCATAAAAAATAAATATACGCTGCACATTATGATATTATAATAAAGCACTTGAGATAAACGCTGAGTCAAAATTAAAAATAATGTTACATCCTTAAAATACTATTAAATAGGCCAGTTTCATTTAAAAATTCCAAAGTGCGGTTCAGAACATCTGGGTCATCGCCTAGAATGTACCCCAGGTCTCCCACTAGCTGCAGCCTGTTACGCACCGCCCGATATCTCTCGCACTCCGTCAGGATATGTCGAATGCTAAGAGGACAGTCGCAGTCATCACATCGCGGTGGAATTTTCTCTTCGGTGAAGAGGAAGGAGTGGGTCAGAGGGCTGTGCCCTATCCTTAGTCGTGTTATGACGACTTCCTCTCGGCGACTCTTCCTGACGGACGAAGGCCACGCTGTCACTACCGGTTTTAACCCGCGCAGTTTATTACCTTCTGCGGTTCTCCACGACTCCTTCCACTGCTCTAGGACTGCATTTCTTAAAGCCGCCTTCACATCTTGGAAGGGTACCGGCATCGGTTCCATGGCGTCCATGGCGAGTGCCTCTTTCGCCAAAGTATCGGCTCTCTCGTTCCCGGCGATACCCACGTGTCCAGGGACCCACATGAAAAAGATCTTAGTTCCCTTTTTGTCAAGAGAGAGGAGTGAAGATTGAATCTCCTGGACTAGAGGGTGCGCGGGAAAAAGGCCGGAAATGGCATTCAGTGCACTTAGGGAGTCCGTGCATACAACGAAGGAGCCACGGTCCTGTATCCCATCCAGGGCCAGCCTAACAGCGTACAGCTCCGCTGTGAAAGCGCTACACATCGGATGAAGCCTTGCTTTCGCAGCTTCGTGATGCTGGCGGTGCCTGATCTGGAGCCGTCGGTATAAATAGGCACGAGATCTCGATGGGTGTCTAAGAACATATAAAATAGACGCTGGTACTCTTCTGCAGTGGTAAAGTGTTTTAGACGCTTGTTAAGTTCAGTATTGATTTTAGGCGCGGGTGTGACCCAAGGCGGACTTTTGCAGCTTCCGATAGGGTATATGTCTGGGAGTGTAATACCTTGCGCTTGGATGAAAGTATAAAACCTAATGCTAGCAGGCCTAGTGGCTCTTGTCCGGCGATTAAAAAGTTCTATTAATTGAGGTTTAAAAACAAGGTTGAAACATGGGTGGGACTTCATAGATAAAATTTTGGCAAAGTAATTGCACATGAGCAGGTTCCTTCGGTGGCACAATGGCGGCTCTCCTGTATCCACATATAGGCTTTGCACCGGACTGGTCCGGAACGCCCCAGTGGATATCCGTAGGCCTGCATTATGTACCGCGTTCAGAGTACGTAGGTACGACTCCCGACCGGAGGCGTATACGAAGGAACCATAGTCAAGCTTCGACCGGACCAACGAACGGTACAACAGGATCAGCATTGAGCGATCGGCTCCCCATGTTGAGTGACTTAAGAATTTTAAAATGTTTAGAGTCTTAAGACTTTTAAGTTTTAAAGTATCGATATGTTCCCGCCAGTTGAGGCGACAGTCAAAAATCATTCCTAAAAAACGTACAGAGTTAACAAACGGAAGGTTTGTACCGCCCAAGGTTAGTGATGGGGGAATGGTATGACCCCTACACCGGCGTAAGTGGAGGCATTTAGTTTTCTCCAAGGAGAATTTAAAACCGCTATCTTTGGCCCACCTATCCAACTTGTTTAGAGTAAGCTGGATAAGTCTGCCCGCGGTAGCTGGTTGGGATGACCTACAAAAAATTGCGAAGTCGTCCACAAACAGTGAGCCAATTACCGGTGTTTTTACAGAGTTAGCGATATCGTTAATCGCTATAGCAAATAGCGTTACGCTAAGTACTGAGCCTTGGGGAACACCGTTCTCTTGACTATAAAATTTCGATTCGTGTTGGCCAATTCTCACTTTAAAAACTCGGTCCGATAAAAAATTTTGAATAAAAATGGGTAGGTTACCTCTAAATCCCCATTCGTGCATCGTTCTTAGGATTTTGTGACGCCAAACTCGGTCGTATGCCTTCTCTATGTCAAAAAATACCCCGACTACGTGTTGGCGCAGAAGAAAGGCTTCCTGGATATAGTTGTCAATTCTGACTAAATGATCGGTAGTGGAACGGCCTCTGCGGAAACCACATTGAATACCAGAGAGAAGGTTTCGGCGCTCTAGCCACCAGACGAGCCGCCGATTCACCATTCTTTCCATAGCCTTACACAGGCAGCTTGTGAGGGATACAGGTCTAAAGTTATTCGGGTCGGCTCGGTCTTTGCCTTTTTTTAGTATAGGAACTACCGCAGACTCCCGCCAGGACGGTGGAAAACAACCTTCTAGCCATAGTTGGTTGAAGGTATGGAGAACCTCCAACAGTGCCGACTCCGGGATATTCCGGAGGAAGGCATTGTGGACCTCGTCAGGTCCCGGAGAAGTGATACGGGAGTTAGAAATGGCGGATTTGAGTTCCCAGAGGGAAAACGGAAGGTTGTAATCCGCCAAGGGATGTCTTTCCTTAAAGTTTATCGGGGACATCTCCAATCGCTCCTTGGTTTTCAGAAACGTAGAGTCGTAGCTCCTGTTACTGCTGGTTTTGGCGAGTAGCTGGCCGAAAATGTCGCTGATAGTAATTTCAGACGTTATTACATCCCCATTGATATGTAAAAAGGAGATGCCGATCTGTTGGTGGTTACCCGATAGACTCCTGATCTTGCGCCAGACCTGTGTAAGTGGTGTTCTACAGTTGACACCCGAGACAAATTCCACCCAGGAAGCCTTCTTCGCCTCTTTCACGACCTGTCGAGCTTTAGCTCTTAAGCGCCGAAAGGCGGAAAGGTTCGTGACCGTCGGGAACTTTTTAAAAATTTGTAGCGCCTTCTTCCGTTTGCGAATTGCAGCTGCACATTCTTCATTCCACCAAGGTACAGATGGTCTCGATTTGAGACGACGAGACCGTGGTACGCTTGTGTTCGCGGCTTCGATGATGCAGCTTGTTAAATGATTTATGTTAGACACGCTGTTTAGCGTCATGTCGTGTTGAAAGTTAAAATTGCTCATAAAACGACCCCAATCGGCTCTCCGGATAATCCAGTTGCCCTGACGAATAAAAATGGGGTTAGAACGTCCCTCTTTCAGTATAAAAATGGGATAGTGATCACTCCCACATAGATCATCGTGTACGGACATACTCAGTTTATTTAACAACACGCTCGATGTCGCGCATAAGTCTATAGAGGAGAAGTCACCAGTAAAGCTGTTGAACCGGGTTTTCTCCCCGTCGTTTAATAAAACTAGGCTAGAATCCGTAATAAAAGAAGATAAAATCCGTCCTCTACGATTACACTGCCCTCTACTGCTTCCCCATATAGGATCGTGTGCGTTGAAGTCACCAAGTAAAATAAAGGGCTGAGGCAGCTGGTGGACAAGGGCTTCCAAATTAAAACGGGTGACAGGTGCACCCTCCGGCAGATATACGTTGCATAACGTAACCATCTGCGGAGCGTGAACAGTCACCGCCACCGCCTGAAACGGTGTGTTCAGGTGTACCTGGGAGGTGTAAAGGGCCTCCCTGATAGCAATTGCTACTCCACCCTGGGCTCGTTGGCCGCAGGTGTCGTTTAATCTAAAAACCTTAAAATGGTTTAAAATGCCCTTGTCCGTGTTTTTAAAATGCGTTTCCTGAAGACAAACGCAAACCGGGTTAAAATCTCGTATTAAAACATCCAGCTCCTCCTTATGCCGATAAAAACCGTTGCAGTTCCACTGCAGTATAAAAGCCATTGGAAATAAATAAAAAATAGAAGGAAAATAAATTAGGTTAAAATCGATCGGTTAAAAATTGGGGAGGTCAGCGTCTTATGCGATTTTTCTTCCCCTTACTACGAACTTGGAGGATATCAGTGTCTGATAGACACTCATCCTCCTGCATTGGCTCTGGGGTGCTCTTTCGAGCCTTGCCAGATGGACCGGGGGATTGCGAGTTCCCACGCTTGGATTGCGTGGCCCCGGCAGATGTTTTGGCCGGGTTCCGCTTAGGGGACCCCGGACCGGTGGGTTTGGTCTTAGATTCCGGATTGGAAGCCTTAACCGGAGTGGCCGATTTCTCTTCTGTGGGTTTAGTGTCCTGGTTGGCATTATCATCCGTCTGGGTCGAGATGGTGACCTTTGCGATCGGAGTGGCAGCAACATGAGCCCATGATCTGGAAAAAGTGGGGGCAACTTGTGCTCTATACTTTTTCCGAGCCTCGAGATATGGTATTTTATCCACCGTCTTGATCTCCATGATTTTACGTTCTTCGATCATCTTTGGACAATCACGAGAGTACACGGGATGGGCACCCTCGCAATTGACGCAAAGTGGGTCACTTGTGCACTCTGCTCCGTCATGCTTATCCAGGCTGCAGCGGGGGCAGGTGGCCTTGCCCTGGCATCGTGTGGCCATGTGGCCGAATTGCTGGCACTGGTAGCATCTCATAGGTGCCGGTATGAATGGCCGCACTGGGACCGATTCATAACCGACGAACACTTTGTCGGGGAGGACGTCACGCGCGAACGTAAGAATGACAGATGTCGTGTTGACCCTCTCTCCGTTGCGCTTAGTAGTGAGTCGACGAGCATCGGAAACCCCCTGTGGGGCCATCTCCCGCTTTATCTCGTCGATCTCGACGTACAATAGGTCATAGTGGCTAATCACTCCCCGACAGGTGTTCAAGGTACGGTGCACCTCGACCTTGACGGGAATGTCGTGCAACTTGACGGTCTTCAGAAGTTTCTCGCTCTGAGCCCTGTTTGCCGTTTCGATGAGCAGTGTGCCATCGCGAAGCTTTTTTGCAGATTTCAGATCCCCAGGAACCAAACCCGACAGAACTTTACGAATAAGAAAGGGGGAAACCTTTTTCAGGCTCTCCCCTTCCTTCTGGCACCTCATTACTAGATAGCGCTGACTAGCGCCGTAAACATTCTCTCCCCCGTCCGAATCCGGACGGGATCTTTTTTGGGGTGGAGGTTTGTTGTCCGCCATGCCCTAGATAACATTCGTCCCCCGAGCTCCCCACCCACCATGGAGCCACACATTTGGGACGCCACACCGCGAGCCGGTGTGGTCGCCAGGGCTACCCGAGGGGATATAGCACCCTGAAGATGGTCGTCTGTTTCGGGTTGGGTCTTCGATATAACGGGCCCACCAACCCGAGAATCTCCGACCGCCCTACGCAGACCCCCACCTCCCTAGCACTCGCCACCGAACTTAACGGCAAGCCGATTGACCGGGGGTGGCTAGCCCCCGGCCTCCCGTTTACAGGGAATTCAGGGCCGAAGTGGGATATTGAACTCCGTTCCATACCGGGCATCCGGCACCCGGCTGGGTTCCAGAGAGCTCACCCACCAGGATCCCCTTCTCCCCCTTACGGGTCTCCGCACACGGCAAACATGCGGGTGGATCGCAGGCCAGCTGGTATGGCCGCACACAGACAGTGGACCCACAAAACTGTCCGGACGCATCCCTTTGCTGCCTGGGGGTTTGTTTTCGGGGTTTCACCTCCCCGCCCTTTTAGTCGCCTCTTACGACAAGCAGGGATACTGCGGGAGTATTCTCCATCCCCCTACCCGCAGGGGTGAAATGTTCATCTTCTTTTGCACCTGGGAAAAATGGTTAAGCTCTATGGCCCGTTATGGTGCTATTCAGCATTTTCATTTGAAAGTGCTAATGGTTTCCTCATTAAGCTGGTTAAGGGTACAACTGGGGTGGTATCCCAGATTGTTGAAAAGTATGGAATGTGCAGGCTCATGACTCAGACTTTAGACTTATACACAGTGAGTAATAAAGTTTCTGAGTTTTGTGAGAAAATGATATGTTTCAGAGCTTCTGCTAGGGAAAATAAGATAAAAAATACAACAGTTTTAGGAGCTGAACGATATGTCCTGTTAAGCATAGAAGAAAGGCAACTGTTAGCGGATGAAGGTATCACACCATCTAACTACTCCTATCAGAGTTTCATTAAGAATGGGGCAATGTATCATGCAGAGTGTTACTCTAGGATGGGAAAGAAGTCTAATGATTCTGTAGTGCAATTAGCTAATAGAGAGTTATATGGAGTCATTAAAAAAATATTTGTGGTGTTAAAAGATGGACAGAAATGTGTGAACGTTTTGATACAATATATAAACGTTGAGCAATCCTCAATTATAACGCATCAGGCTGGTGCCAAAGCAGAGAACATAATTGTATGTTCTCCCATTGTGTTTGCATCATTGGCACTCATAGATGCTGAGGACATAAATTGCAAGGTAGTGTTGATGCGTTGTGGTGCTGACACCTATGTGAGTACTTTGCCAAATATATATGACAAAGATTAGGATGCATGACATGTATTCTTTGTTACATGTTAACACATTTGTGTAGAGTGCCTGTTTAGGAAATATAGTGTACTTTTATGTGATTGTGATTTTTTTGTCTGGAACTGTCATGGGATGGTGTAAATTTTGGAAATAAAATTAGAAGCATCTAAATTCTTAAAATAGCACTGTTAAACTCTAGAGTGATGTTTAAAATGCAAACTGTTGAAAGAGTAATATATATATACATATTGATGACACCATGAATTTATTTAAGCTCTTCTGTAACAATGATTTTCTTTTTAATGTAATAAACAATGGGTTTTGCTCTGATAAAAAGAAACCAAATTCATCTTTTTTGCCCCCATGATATTTCTTTTTTCCAGAAAATTTCATTTATCCCAAATAAAACAGGAAAGCCAATCACTTTCCATGGCTGGTATAGAGGAAATATTTCATCCAATTGTCTTTGAATCATGACTATAAATATTATTTTTTCACATCAAAAATTAATACTTCCAATTACCCCACTGAAACTTAAAAAGTCTTTACTTGTGTAATTCCATGCTAACTGATTCAACAATAAAATATTTAAATCGATGTATACCAAATTGGAGTAATTATTTTATGTGCCCCATGGTGGGGCGTGCAACCATGAGGGTGGGGTGTGCACTCATCTCCATGGGTGCACACCCATGCATTTGCAAAGGGTTCATGGGTGTGCACCCATGAGGGTGGGGTGTGCACTCATCTCCATGGGTGCACACCCATGCATTTGCAAAGGGTTCATGGGTGTGCACCCATGAGGTTGGGGTGTGAACTCATCTCCATGGGTGCACACCCATGCATTTGCAAAGGGTTCATGGGTGTACACCCACTGGGATGGGTGTACACCCATTGGGATGGGTGTATGCACATGCATGATGGGGGTACACCCATGGGTGTTGGACGCACCCATGGGTGTTGTTCGACCAGGGCTTACGATGCATTTATCGTTCGGCTATGAGAATAATCTGTTGGAGTATGTATTCTTGTGCATTCCTAACCTCAAAACTTCTGTATTTGACTCCTTGTGTGGGAGCTAAGGAGGTGGCCATCTCTCCTCGACAAAAAGGACAGATGGCCACTTCATTTCGAGGAGAGATGGCCACGCCTTTAAAACTGTATAGTAAGTCAATTTGGCTCAGAAATTGTTATTTAAATTATATTTCTCAAGTATCTTGAAGTCTTTCGCTCTCTTGGAAAACGACTTTGTCAAATATTTTTTATAATAATATTAACTGAGGAATGTAAATGGACAAAAATCGCACAAATTCAAATTCTTTAGGGTTATTTATTAATAGTGAAACTACGATAATTTTGAAACATTGCTAAATAACTGAAATAGGCCTACAACCTGCTTCATACTTATTTTATTTTTTCAGATGCCGTCTCAATACAAGCCGAAACCAGGAAGCTTAAGGGGCCAATCTTGGACAGAAGAGAACTTGCAGAGAGCTGTGCAGGCGGTCCGAGACGGAATGAAAATAAAATCAGCAGCTGATGCCCACGGGATACCTAGGACAACTCTTCGGAATCGATTTAAATCTAAGTCTTACAGTAAGGGTCGAATGGGTCCCGATTCTCTGCTTGGGGAGGCCAATGAAACTAAACTATGCAACCACATTTTGGATCTTCAAAAAGCAGGATTTCCAATTACTCGATGATCTGAGGTCATTGGCTTTTGAGTTTGCTGAAGATTTAAAGATTCCTCATAACTTTGACACAGAAGAGAGAAAAGCGGGCTATGTTTGGCTCAACTCCTTTTTACGGCGACATCTTTCACTTAGACAATCTGAAAATGTGTCACTAGCTAGAGTTAAAGCTTTAAGTCGAGAAGAGGTAGGCAATTATTTTGATCTTTTAGACTCCGTCTTGACTCAGAATAACCTTAGAACATCTGAGTCATCGCCTAGGATCGACTTTATGTCTCCCGCTAACTGCAGCCTGCTACGCAAGTATCGGTATTTGTCACACTCCGTCAGGATATGCCGAACGCTGAGAGGGCAGTCGCAGTCATCACAGCGAGGTGGTCGTTTCTCCTCGGTGAAGAGAAAGGAGTGAGTCAAAGGGCAATGCCCTATCCTCAAACGTGTGATGACCACTTCCTCCCGGCGACTCTTCCTGACGGATGTGGGCCACGCTGACACTACCGATTTCACCACGCGCAGTTTATTATTTTCAACGTTCCTCCATATATCTTTCCACTCTTCTAGGGCTACATTTCTCAAGAAAGACTTAAGGTCCTCGTATGGTACCAGCGTCAGAGTTATTTCCTCCAAGTCAAGTGCCTCCTTCGCCAAAGCGTCCGCTCTTTCATTTCCAGGGATACCCACATGCCCTGGGACCCAAAGGAATGATACAGATATTCCCCTTCTGCTAAGGGATATCAAAGCAGTTTGTATATCTTGAATGATTGGGTGCATTGAAGAAAAGTTAGAGATGGAGTTCAGGGCGCTAAGAGAGTCCGAGCATATGACGAAGGAGCCACTGTTCCCTTCTATCTCTCCTAGGGCCATTTTTATTGCGAGGAGTTCCGCTGTGTAAACACTACACAGCGGAGTCAACCTCGCCCTGATGGCTCCATGGTGGGATGAGACAACTGCACATGCACAGGCAGCGTCAGACTTAGAGCCATCTGTAAAAACTGGCACGATACCGGGGTTGCAGTGAAGATAGAGATAAAACTGACGCTGGTATTCCAGAGTAGTGGTTAGAGCTTTCTTGCGCTGAGTGAGTCCCATGTTGATTTTAGGAACGGGAGTTTCCCATGGCGGATGTTTGGGAAAGCCAGAAGGATATACTTCAGGAAGCGTGATTCGATGCTCGGATATAAAACTGTTGAATCGTATGCTTGCAGGCCTAGTGGCTCTGGTTCGACGGTTAAAAAGTTCTAAGTAGCGGGGTTTAAAAACAAGGTTAAAACAAGGGTGAGTCCTCATAGATAAAATTTTTGCTACATAGCCGCACAAAAGCATGTTTCTCCGATGGGACAAGGGCGGTTCTCCTGCATCCGCATAGATGCTTTGCACTGGACTCGTACGGAACGCCCCGGTGGCTAACCGTATTCCAGCATTGTGAACCGATGTCAGTGGGCGCAAGTATGACTCCCGACCGGAGGAATACACAAAACAACCGTAGTCTAGCTTTGACCGTATCAGCGTCCGGTATAGTAAGAGAAGCGTATTGCGGTCAGCTCCCCAGGATGAGTGACTTAGATATTTCAGAATATTTAACGCATTTGTACATTTTCTTTTCAGGACACTAATTTGTTCCTTCCAGTTGAGGCGATAGTCAAATACAAGTCCCAGGAATTTGTTGGAGTCCACAAATGGAATGTTTTCCCTCCTAAATGTAGCGGCGGAGGGATGTGTTGCCCCCTAATCCGGTGAAAGTGAATGCATTTTGTTTTTTGTAGTAGTAGTTGGGTGTTCGGGTGCGTCGACGACTATGGTCATTGGCACCGCGCACAATCTATTTTATTTATATACCATTCCTAAAATCATATATAATTTATACATACGTATTCATCTTGTATCACTATAGATATATCTATATTAAATTTTGTTAAGAAGCCCGATTTCTTTTATGTAAGACAAGACTCGGTTAATTCGATCGATATCGTCTCCTAAAACTTCCTTTAGGTGTCCCCTGACGCCTAGCCTTTCGCGCATACCTTGGTATTTGTCGCACTCCGTCAGGAGGTGTCGCACACTGAGAGGACAGTCACAATCATCACAGCATGGTGGTATCTTCTCGTCTGTAAAGAGGAACGAGTGGGTCAGGGCGCAGTGCCCGATACGCAACCTCGTGATGACGACTTCCTCTCTGCGACTGTTCCGGACGGAAGTGGGCCACACCGACGTTACCGGTTTAATATAACGTAGCTTGTTGTTCGTTACATCGTTCCATTTATTGGTCCACTGCTCTAGCACCTTCTTTCGGAAGGCTGCTTGGAGGTCTTGGTAAGGTACCAAAGTCCAGGTAGGTTCCTCAATTTCCAGGGCTTCCTTCGCAGCGGCGTCTGCCATCTCGTTCCCCGCTATTCCCATATGTCCAGGTACCCAAAGAAAACCCACCTTGATTCTCTTCTTATCAAGGGACAGTAGGGTGGACTGTATACTCTGGACAAGAGGGTGCCTGGGGAAGAAGTCGGAAATGGATTCAAGTGCGCTCCTCGAGTCTGTACAAATTACGAAAGACTCGCCTGAATCTCCTATCTCCTCAAGGGCCAACTTAATGGCCAGCAGCTCAGCTGTGTATATACTACACATACCATTGAGCTTAGCTTGGATCTTTACGTTTTGGTAGGATGAAACAGCGCACGCGCAAGCCATATCGCTCTTTGATCCGTCTGTAAAGATAGGGATCATGTCCGGATGGCAGTCGAGGAATTCGCTGAATAAAACCTGGTATTCTGAGGCAGTGGAGCAGGCCTTTAGTCGGGTGTTTAGGTGCGAGTAAATTCTAGGTTGAGGAATTACCCAAGGAGGGTACTTAGAATACCCTATAGGATGTATCCGTGGAGGCGAGAAACCAATACCCTGAGTGAATTCGTTAAAACGGATACTTAGCGGCTTAGTTGCTCTTGTCCGTCGGTTAAAAAGTTCTAAAAATCTAGGGTTAAAAATCATATTAAAACATGGGTGATTTGACATTGATAAAACTTTGACGACGTACGAGCACATTAAAATAGTCCTCCGGTACGTCAACGGCGGCTCTCCAGCATCCGTATATATACTGAGCACCGGACTTGTTCGGAAAGCGCCTGTAGATATTCGTAGCCCTGCGTTGTGTACCGAAGTTAAAGGTCTTAGGTACGATTCCCGTGCAGAAGCGTAAACAATTGATCCGTAATCCAATCTTGAGCGGATAAGTGTGCGGTACAATAAAATTAGGGACCTACGGTCGGCACCCCATGTTGTGTGGCTTAAAAATTTTAAAATGTTTAAAGTCCGAAGGCATTTATTTCTTAAAATTTGTGTGTGTTCGCGCCAGTTCAGTCGGTAGTCCAGGGTCAAACCAAGGAACCGGACCGATTCCACAAACGGTAAAAAATTGCCACATAGTGACAAAGCTGGTGGATTATAGTGCCCCCTCACCCGGTAAAAATGTACGCACTTGCACTTCTCCGAGGAAAACTTAAAACCATTCCTCTGTGTCCAAACCTCCAATCTATTTAAGGCCAGCTGGATTACTCTGGTTGCGGTAACTAATTTGGACGATCTGCAAAATATTGCTAAATCGTCTACAAACAGAGATCCCATGAGAGGAGGTTTAATGCATTCCGCGACGTCGTTAATCGCAATTGCAAATAGTGTCACGCTTAAAACCGACCCTTGGGGTACTCCATTGTCCTGCCGATAAAATTCGGATAGGTGTCTACCTATCCTAACTTTAAAAACACGATCCCTTAAAAAATGTTGTATAAAAACAGGTAAATTACCTCTCAATCCCCACTTGTGAAGAGTCGTCAATATTTTATGTCTCCAAACTCTGTCGTATGCTTTTTCCATGTCGAAAAAGACACCCACAACGTGTTGACGCAGTAGAAAGGCCTCCTGGATAAAGTTATCGACCCTGACCAGGTGATCTATGGTCGAACGGCCACGTCTGAACCCGCACTGGATACTTGAGATAAGGTTTCGACGCTCTAACCACCAAACGAGTCGTCGATTCACCATTCTCTCCATTACCTTGCACAGGCAACTGGTTAAGGAGATAGGTCGATAATTATTCGGGTCAGCTCTATCCTTTCCCTGTTTAAGAATTGGGATTATAACAGACTCCCGCCAGGATGGTGGAAAGCTACCCTCGACCCAAAGTTGGTTAAGGGAGCGCAGGACCTCCGACAATGCCTTCTCCGAAAAATTCCGGAGAAATGCATTATGGATGTCGTCCATTCCTACGGCAGAGTCCCTGGATTCTGCAATTGCTGAACGCAGTTCCCAAAGTGAAAAAGGGATGTTATAATCCTCTACTGTTCTCGCGGGTGTAAAGATCAGCGGTGATGATTCCTTTTGTGTCTTAATGGACAAGAATAAGTCGTCGTATGCGTCGTCACGGGATATGCTAGAGAACAACTGGCCGAATACCTCACCGATAGCCGAAAGAGATGTCAAGACATTGCCGCCAACCTTAAGGAAGGAGACGCTCAGCTGATGGTGGTTTCCCGAAATACGCCTGACCCTGTTCCATACCTGTGCAAGAGGGGTTTTGTAGTTAATTCCAGAAACATATTCTCTCCATGAAACCTTTTTTGCCTCCTTTACTACCCTTCGAGCTTTGGCTCGGAGGCGCCTAAATGTCGAAAGATTGGTGGCCGTTGGATATTTCTTGAATATTCGTAGCGCCCTCTTGCGCTTACAAATAGCTTCCGCGCATTCCTCGTTCCACCATGGAACTGCAGGCCTAGAAGACATTTGTGCTGATCGAGGCACGCTGCACGTGGCGGATTCTATTACACCTCTTGTCATATTTTCTATGTTTAAAATTCCGTCATACCGTTCGTCAAAAGTAAAATTAAAGTTCTCTTTAAAAAGCGCCCAATTAGCTTTCCGGATAATCCAGTTACCAGGTCTAATAAAGTAAGGGTTAAAATTATCCTCTGTCTGTATGAAAAGGGGAAAGTGGTCGCTCCCACATAGGTCCTCGTGAGCTGACAAATGAATTTTATTCATTAAAGTGCTCGAGCACATACAAAGGTCAATTGTCGAGAATTGACCATTGAAGGAGTTAAAACGGGTATGCTCCCCGTTATTTAATAAAATCAGATTAAAATCCATTATAAAATTGGCTAAAATACGGCCTCTCCGGTCACTTTGTGCACTAGAACTACCCCATAGGGTGTCGTGAGCGTTAAAATCCCCAACTAAAATAAATGGGCTTGGCAGCTGGCGATAAAGGGCTTCCAGGTTCAGTCTGCTGACCGGTGCGCCATCCGGCATGTATACATTGCACAACGTAATTGCTGTCGGGGCGTGTACCGTCACAGCCACCGCCTGAAAAGGCGTGTTCAGCTGTACTCGGGAGGTGTAAAGGGCCTCCCGAGTAGCAATAGCCACTCCACCCTGGGCACGTTGGCCACTGGTATCGTCAAATCTAAAAACATTAAAACCCTTTAAAATCCCCTTGTCCGTATTTTTAAAATGCGTCTCTTGCAGACATATGCATAAGGGGTTAAAATCTTTAACTAAAAACTTCAACTCCTCATTATGTCTATAAAATCCATTGCAGTTCCACTGCAAGATAAAAGCCATGATAAAAAGATTTAAAATAAAAAATTACTTAAAAACCTTTCGAGGACCGAGTCTCGTGGGAGGACTATCGTCGGAGACGCTGGTAACTTTTCTTCCCCTTTTCTTTTGCGCGGAGGACTTCGGCCTCTGAGGGACCTTCGTCCTCCTCCATTGCCTCCGGTGCGTTTAAACCGGATGGGCCGGGGGATGGAGTCTTTCCTCGCATAGCAGCGGGGGCTCCATTGGTGGATTTTGGTGGGTTCGTTTGAAATGAACCCACCTTGCTACTATTATTATTATTTTTGTTTAATCTTTCCTTCTCATGATTTGGTGCCTTCAGCTTTTCGTCCTTATCGAAACAGGGTGTCTGTGTGGACATAGTTATTTTGGTAACAGGCTTGGCCGCAACAGTGGCGAACGATTCCGAAAATATCGGCGCAACTTGGGATCGAAACTTTTTCCTAGCCTCAAAATACGTAATTTTTTCTACGGTCTTGATTTCCATTATTTTTCTTTCTTCGAGCATTTTTGGGCACTTACGGGAGTAAACTGGGTGTGAGCCCTCGCAGTTTACGCAGTGGGGATCTTTTGTGCAGTCCGCACCCTCATGCACGTCCAGTCCGCAGCGCGGGCAGGTGGCCTTGCCCTCACATCGCGTGGCGATGTGGCCGAAGTGCTGGCACTGAAAGCAGCGCATGGGCGCCGGAATGAATGGTCGCACAGGGACGGATTCATATCCGACGAACACCTTGTCGGGGAGTTGATCGAGGGAAAACGTGAGGATAACGGACGTCGTGTCTTTTACGACACCGTCACGTTTCGTCGTTAGTCTTCTGACATCGGTCACCCCTTGAGAAGCCATTTCTCTCTTTATCTCCTCAATCTCGACATACAATAGATCGTAATGAGAAATAACTCCCCGACTCGTGTTGAGGGTGCGGTGCACCTCCACCTTGACGGGGATGTCATTTAGCATGGACATAGTAAGTAATCGCTCACTCTGCTGCATATTATCAGTTTCGATTAATAGCGTGCCATCTCTTAGCTTCTTTGCTGATCTTAATTCACCAGGTACGGCAGCCGACAATACTTTCTTAATAAGAAATGGGGACACTTTCTTTAAGGTTTCACCTTCTTTTGCACACTTCATTATTAAATACTTCTTACTACATATTATCTCTTTATCTCGCCCGCCCGTGTCTGGGCGGGGTCTTTTTATGGGTGGGAAATTTGAATTTTCCATACCACCTTGAACTTCATCCCCCGGGCTCCCCACCCACCACGGAGCCACACATTCGGGACGCCGCGCCGCAAGCCGGCGCGGTCGCCAGGGCTACCCGAGGGGATATAGCACCCTGGAGGTGGTTGTCTGTTTCAGGTTGGATCTTCGATGCTGCGGGCCCACCAACCCGAGCACCTCCGACCGCCCTACGCAGACCCCCACCTCCCTAGCACTCGCCACCGAACGTATCGGAAAGCCGATTGACCGGGGGTGGCTAGCCCCCGGCCGTCCGTTTACGGGGAATCCGGGGCCAAAGTGGGGTATTGCACTCCGGCCCATACCGGGCATCCGACACCCGGCTGGGTGCCGGGGAACTCACCCACCAGGGTCCCCTTTTCCCCCTTACGGATCTCCATGCACGGCAAACACATGGGTGGATCTTGGCAAGCTGGTATCGCCTCACACAGACAGTGGACCCACTAAACTGCCCGGACGCTACCCTAGCTACACTCGGGGTTTGTTTTCGGGGTTTCCTTTCCCGCCCTTTTAGTCGCCTCTTACGACAAGCAGGGATACTGCGGGAGTATTCTCCATCCCCCTACCCGCAGGGGTGATTTTTTTTTTTTTTTTTTTTTTTTTTTTTCCGAGGAGATTTTAAATCCGCTCCTTTGGGTCCACTTCTCCAATTTATTCAGCGTAAGTTGGGTGAGTCTAGCAGCAGAGGTAAGATAAGATGACCTGCAGAATATGGCGAAGTCATCCACAAACAAAGACCCTATCACCGGTGGCTTCATGCAATCAACGATATCGTTGATTGCCACGGCGAAAAGTGTTACGCTTAAAACTGACCCTTGTGGAACCCCATTATCTTGGCTGTATGCTACGGATAGGTACTGACCAATTCTAACTTTAAAAAACCGATCGGATAAAAAAATTCTGAATAAAAGTGGGTAGATTACCCCTGAGACCCCATTCGTGCAAAGTGTTCAATATTTTTCGCCGCCAGACAGTGTCATATGCCTTCTCTATGTCAAAGAAGACGCCGACAACATGCTGGCGGAGAACAAAGGCTTCCTGGATGTAATTATCTATTCTTATCAGGTGATCGATCGTGGACCGGCCTCTACGAAATCCACACTGAATATCGGAGAGAAGGTTTCGGCGCTCTAGCTACCAAATAAGCCGTCGGTTAACCATTCTTTCCATTAACTTGCACAGGCAGTTAGTGAGTGCTATAGGTCTATAACCATTCGGGTCAGTACGATCTTTGCCCTGCTTCGGTATGGGTATGACTACTGATTCGCTCCAGGACGACGGGAATGCACCGTCTCTCCAAAGGTGATTGAGAGTGTGGAGGACCTCTAACATTGTCGTCGTCGGAATATTCCGGAGAAAGGCGTTGTGGACCTCATCCAATCCCGGAGCCGTGAATTTGGAGTCATCAACGGCTGATTGTAGCTCCCTAAGAGAAAACGGAAGGTTATAATCTTCATGACAGCGGATCTCACGAAAGTTGATTGGTGAGGCTTCAACTAGTAATTTAATTCCCAAAAATGTGGGATTGTAATTTCTATTACTGCTCGTATCGGCGAGCGAGCGGCCAATAGCCTCACCAATCTCAGGAGCTGAGGTCACAATATCGCCACCAACCTTGAGGTAGGTTATTCCCAGCTGGTGGTGATTGCCCGAGATACTCTTCACCTTACGCCACACCTGTGCAAGTGGAGTCCTGCTATTCACACCCGACACAAATTCCATCCAGGAAGCTCTTTTTGCGTCTCTCACGACCTGTCGTGCCTTCGCTCTCAAGCGCCTGAAGGAGGATAGATTAGTTTCCGTCGGATATTTGTTAAAAATCCGCAACGCCTTTTTACGTTGGCGGATAGCTTTCGCGCAGTCATCATTCCACCACGGAACTTGAGGTCTCGTCGCAGTACCGCGAGACCGTGGTACGCTGGCGTGTGCGGCTTGTATTATACTGCTAGTCAAACTGTTAATATTGTCAACACCATCACGTGTTTCGTCATATTTGAAATTAAAACAGTTTCGGAAAAGCGACCAGTCTGCTTTCCGGATAGCCCAATTGCCTGACCGTATAAAACTAGGGTTATAATGCCGTTCCTTGGTAATAAGAAGTGGGAGGTGATCGCTCCCACAGAGGTCATCATGAACGGATAAGTTAAATTTTATACTTAAGGCGCTCGATACAATGCACAAATCTATGCTTGAAGAGTCACCGGTAAAAGAATTAAAACGGGTTTTTTCCCCATTGTTCAATAAAACCAAGTCATTATCTAAAATAAAGGAGGATAAAATCCGTCCTCTGCGATTGCATTGCCTTCTTGGGCTTCCCCAAAGAGGATCGTGGGCGTTAAAATCTCCTAGTAAAATAAACGGCTGAGGTAGTTGACGGACAAGAGCATTCAGGTAAAATTGAGTGACCGGTGCACCCTCGGGCAGGTACACGTTGCATAGCGTGATCGCCTCTGGGGCGTACACGGTGACTGCCACCGCTTGGTACGGCGTGTTTAGGTGCACTCGGGAGGTGTAAAGGGCCTCCCGAATAGCAACCATAACTCCACCATGGGCTCGTTGGCCACTGATTTCGTCAAATCTAAAAACGTTAAAACCTTTTAAAATCCCCTTGTCCGCCATTTTGAAATGCGTTTCTTGCAGACAAACACAACATGGGTTAAATTCGCGAGTTAAAATGGCCAGCTCCTCCTTATGCCGATAAAAACCATTACAGTTCCACTGTAAGATAAAAACCATAAAAGGTGAGTAATAAATAATTTTAAAATTAAAAAAAATAAATAAATAATAAAAACGGGCATTAGGTTCAGAGGGAGAATCAGCGCTTTATGCGATGTCTCCTCCCCTTAGACCTAGCCCGGCGGACCTCCGACTCAGAGACATATTCATCTTCTTCCATCGACTCTGGTTGGCTCTGCCGGGCCGGACCAGATGGCCCGGGGGATTGAGATTTTCCACGCCTGATTTGCGTGGCCGGGGTGGAGTTGTTCGGGTTCTTACCTGGAGAACCCGAACTGGTGGCGTTCGTCTTTGCCGGATTATGGGCCTTAGCCGGCTCGGCCGATATCTTCGACGTGGCTTTCTGGGGCATATTCTTCGGTCCATTAGATTCTTTTACGCTGTTTGTGGGCTTAGTTTCTTCGGTCTGAGTGGAGATAGTACACATTTTCTTGGGGGTTGCTGCTACACCTGCCCAAGATCGGGAAAAGGTAGGGGCCATGAGACTCCGATACTTCTGCCGCGCCTATCCATACGGGATTTTATCTAGGGTCTTAATTTCCATAATTTTCCTTTCATCCTTCATCACAGGGCAATCACGAGAGTACGCTGGATGCGAACCCTCGCAGTTTACGCAGAAAGGATCGGAGGAACATACGTCACCCTCATGCTTGTCCTTGCCACAGCGCGGGCAGGTGGTCTTACCCTCACATCGCGGTGCGATGTGGCCGAACTTTTGGCATTGGAAGCAACGCATGGGGTTTGGTATGAATGGCCGCACTGGTACCGAATTGTAGCCCACATGCACTTTCTCGGGGAGCTTATCGAGAGCGAACGTGAGGATCACAGATGTAGTATTAATCGTCTCACCGTTCCTCCTAGTCGTAAGTCGACGACAGTCTGTCACACCTTGTGGGGCCATTTCTCTCTTAATTTCGTCTACTTCAACGTAGAGGAGATCATAATGGCTTATAACTCCCCGAGAAGTGTTTAGGGTGCGGTGGATATCTACCGTGACCGGGATATCGTGGAGTTTCTTCACTTTGAGCAGTTTTTCTGCTTGGTCTACATTTGCCGTCTCAATCAATAGTGTCCCATCTCTAAGCTTTTTGACTGAGTGAGGTTCTCCAGGGATGACCGCAGACAAGGACCGTTTAATGAAGAAGGGAGACACCTTTTTAAGTGTCTCGCCATCTTTCGCACATTTGAGAACCAAATAGCGCATGCTCTTCTTGAAAATACTATCTCCCCCGCCCGTATCCGGGCGGGATCTTTTATTTGGAGGGAGTGAGATTGTCTCCATGAAAATTAGGATTTCGTCCCCTGGGCTCCCCACCCACCACGGAGCCACACATTCGGGACGCCACACCGCAAACCGGTGTGGTCGCCAGGGCTACCCAAGGGATATAGCACTATTGTTTAGGGGGACTGCTTCGGGTGGGGCCTCCAGTGCATGGGCCCTCCAAACCCGTACACCTTTGGCCGCCCTACACAGACCCCCGTCACTCCAGCACTCGCCATCGAAACGTGTCGATAAGCCGATTGATCAAGACTGGCTAGATCTTGACCGCCCGTTTACAGGGAATCCAGGGCCGAAGTGGGGTGTTGACCTCCGGCCCATACCGGGCTTCCGACACCCGGCTGGGTTCCAGAGAACTCACCCACCAGGATCCCCTTCTCCCCCTTCGGGTCTCCGCACACGGCAAACATGCGGGTGGATCGCAGGCCAGCTGGTATGGCCGCACACAGACAGTGGACCCACAAAACTGTCCGGACGCATCCCTTTGCTGCCTGGGGGTTTGTTTTCGGAGTTTCACCTCCCCGCCCTTATAGTCGCCTCTTACGACAAGCAGGGATACTGCGGGAGTATTCTCCATCCCCCTACCCGCAGGGGTATGCGAGACTGTTTTGCACCGAGAAAACCAGAGGGTAGAGTTCTCTTGATTCTTGACGGGCATGTGTCTCACTGCAACTCTGTTAGAATGTTAGAATTTGCCGCAGAAAACGGCATAATTCTTCTTTGCTTACCAAGCCACACCACACACTTCTTACAACCCCTTGATAGAGCTTTTTTTAAAGCTCTGAAGAGTTTTTTCTACAAAGCTGTAAATACGTGAATCGGAAATTATCTAGATTGCAGTTTGGTCAGCTGCTCAGTGATGCGTGGGGAAAATCTGCTAATCCTGAAAATGCAATATCAGGATTTTGTGGAACTGGAATATTCCCACTGAACCCAAATGCGGTGCCAGAATATGCATTTGTTGAAGTTGAACAAACCACGCAGGAATCACAGAATATTGGTGAGGTACCTGAATGCAGCAGGTTGGACTCGTCAGTTGAAAACATTGGTCAATCAACTGGACAACAGGCTGTGCAACGGGCAACGACTCCTCAACCAAGTTGTTCTTGGCAAAATGTTTCTGAATTAACTCCCTTTAAACTATTGAAAAAAATTTCACCAGTTCCCAAAATTTCTAAGATTTCTGCTGCTTCTTCAAGACGTAAAATTGGTGCTTTGGAACTAACATCAGTTGAAAACATTGAAAAAAATAAAGTGAAGTAGGAAAAAAGAAGAGTAAGCCATCCAAAGCTAAGAAAACTGCCCTTCAACCAGCTGGAAAAACCAAGTCAAAGCGTAAACGCAAAGACTCATCTAGGAGCAGTGACGAATCAATTGATGCAATGGTGTTGGACGATGGCTCAAGATCTCCACAAGGCTTTTCAGACTTTTGAATATTTCTGTGTAGGATGTGGGGAAAATTACAAAGAAACCAAGTCTGCTGATGATTGGTTCGAGTGTGTGAGGTGCAAGAAGTGGCTCCATGTCAGTTGCTCCTCATTCAATGACATTTGCAACCCATGTGGCAAGGCCATAGTAAAAAATGTTTAAACCACATAGAAAACATCCAATTAGCCAACTTTGTATCAGTTTCAATTTTTATTTTGTAATACTGTAATGTAATACTACTTTATTGATATTATTAAAGCTAATTGTAGTTAACACCACGTATCTAACTTTAATTTCAAACCAATTTTACCTCTTGGCCATCTCTCCTCGACCCCATGGTCGTCTCTCCTCGAGGTTAAGGAGAGATGGCCACTTTACTCAATTTTATTAAATATTTATTTACATTTTTGAAAATAATTTTGTAAATTTATTCAAGAAACCGTAAACTAAAATAACTAATAGACTAGGTTCACATGCAATTAACAATTTTTAGGTAAAACCTTTCGATTCCGAGTAATTGTTCAAAAGCGTGGCCATCTCACCTCGACTTACCCTAGTTAAAACACCGACTTTATATCTACAAATGGCCGAAAAAAATTATAAATGGCGGGTTTTTCGCTCAGTTGTGACGCCGGCTCCTGGGTATCGGTGTGTTGCCTCTGAATGGTTAAACATTTTACCAATGTTATAAATTTTCCTCGTTGAAATAAAAATGGCGTAAATGTCAATTCTAATAATTTATTAATTATTGTCTATTATTATCTCACAACAATCCCCCAAATTCTGACTTTATGAAAATGAATACCAATTTTATCCCTGTGAAATGCCCGTTTTGTCGCAAATTGAGCATATTTGACCTCGAAAGTTGGTAATCATATGCTACTTGACATGACCGTTAGGGTTTTTTAGTGAAAACACCGATTTTGTATCTAAAATCTGCCAAAAAAAATTACAAATGACGGATTTTTTGCTCGGTTTCCGTGCACGCAAGTGTACGAATTAATATGCTTAATAAGTCCTTTATTACGCATGCTCCTTGGATTACCGCGTTAGTTAAATGACATTTTTCACATTTTTAGTTTAAGGATGAAGGATGTTTTTTACGGCGTTGACTTTTTGTCGTTGACTTTTTGTCGTTATCGTTTACATTGGCTTTGATACCAGCCGTGAAACTCGAAATTTAGGTGAAATTTAGAATTTTTTCGCGGTTTTTGAGCTCCTGCGGAGAAACGGCAAGCGTCATCGAACAAGTTACTCTACACTTTTGTAGAAAACTTAAGCGCCTAAACAATGTCGCAAACCCTTTGTCTCTAGTGAACGAAGTTTAGGAGTTACATGCCGTTTAATTCAGAATCATAGTACGCCCAGCGATTGGCACGTCATGAAGCACGTACCTGTGCTCCAAAACGGTACGATGCCGGAAATGCCCTCGTGAAGCCAGTTATTTGTGCGCTCTTTGAAGCACCTCCTTCTCACCTCCGGGTGGCGCCTCCACCGCGAACACTGCACCACAATACAAATCGGTCGTTCCCGTCCGGTGACCCAGGAAAGAGGGCTTGCACCTCCGGAACACTTCCTGGGGAGCCGGATGGGTCCCCTCGTTAGGGTGTATTCACTATTCACATCACCCGGACACACCGATCTCAAATAGGAAAACAAACAGCTATGGCCTCAGCAATACCCGACAGCCCCGCCTCACCAGACCCAATATCCGTGGATTCCATGGAATCCGAGGACTCTCCATCCTCCATTACCATCACTGAAACTCCTACAGGAGCCTTCATTCTCCAACGGAACCGGAAGAGGGGGGCTAAATCACCCCTCACTGTCCCGGCAAAGCAACCAGTTAGCACAGAGAATAAATTCTCTGCCTTAGCATCAGAGGACGACGATGACGCTGCTGGCCGTTCAGCTCCGCTCATCCCTGATCCTACACCAGCACCGAATAAACAGTCCACCCGGAGACCACCAGCGCACTCCAGACCACCACCAATAGTAGTCTACACCATCTCAGACTACAAGAAATCTATTCAGCTACTTAAATCTGTAGTAAAAGGATAACTTACAAATGGCATCCGCCGGGACTTCACCAGAGTCCAAGTTGACACAAATGAGGACTACACCGCGGTCACCAAGCTCCTTGCCCAGGAAAAGGCGCAGGCGAACTCCTGGCCAAGAGCAGAGGACAAGACCTCCTCCTTCCTTATTCGGGGCGTAGAGGCTGACTTCGACCTCGAATACCTCAAAGAGCTTTTTGAGGAGGGTGTTCACGTAACAGCCATCAGGACCCTCCTCACCAAGAACTACGAAAAACGCGACCTCCATCAAATAACGGTGAAAACCACAGAAGACTGGCCCCTAAAAAAAATCGGTGCCATAAAAAAGGTCGGACCGGTCCACCTCCGTTTAGCACCATTTAAATACGACCGGCCACAAATGTGTTTTAATTGCAACCGGTTCGGCCACTCCAGCGCCCACTGCACCGCAGAGCCGCGGTGCTGGAAATGCGCTGGCAACCACTACGGCAGCAAATGCACGAGGCCCAGGGATCAACCGGCGACCTGCTGCAACTGTCGGGGAGATCACCCAGCTATGTCCAGAAAATGCCCGGTCTATAAAAAGCAACTTGAACGGCTCAAGTCATCCACAAAAGAAAACACAAAACCACAACAAACCCGTTCCCCACCACAAGCTCCTGGGCGACAAAACCCTTGGGGCGCCGGTCGACCAGAACCAACAGGTCAACCAACAGAGTCGCCCAAGAAGAGAACTGAACCTCCTCCTTTACCACAGGTAGTAGTAGTAGTAGTATTTGGTTTATAGGGTGCGTCGACAACATGGTCATTTTGCACCACTACACGTCATGTTTATAAAAAAAAATATATATATGTTACATATATAGGTATTAAAATAAAATTCTTAATATGTACTCTTAGTCAAAATTAAAATAGGTTTTACATCCTTAAAATACTGCTAAAAAGGCCAGTTTCATTTAAAAATGATAAAACGCGGTTGAGAACATCTGAGTCATCGCCTAGGATCGACTTTATGTCTCCCGCTAACTGCAGCCTGCTACGCAAGTATCGGTATTTGTCACACTCCGTCAGGATATGCCGAACGCTGAGAGGGCAGTCGCAGTCATCACAGCGAGGTGGTCGTTTCTCCTCGGTGAAGAGAAAGGAGTGAGTCAAAGGGCAATGCCCTATCCTCAAACGTGTGATGACCACTTCCTCCCGGCGACTCTTCCTGACGGATGTGGGCCACGCTGACACTACCGATTTCACCACGCGCAGTTTATTATTTTCAACGTTCCTCCATATATCTTTCCACTCTTCTAGGGCTACATTTCTCAAGAAAGACTTAAGGTCCTCGTATGGTACCAGCGTCAGAGTTATTTCCTCCAAGTCAAGTGCCTCCTTCGCCAAAGCGTCCGCTCTTTCATTTCCAGGGATACCCACATGCCCTGGGACCCAAAGGAATGATACAGATATTCCCCTTCTGCTAAGGGATATCAAAGCAGTTTGTATATCTTGAATGATTGGGTGCATTGAAGAAAAGTTAGAGATGGAGTTCAGGGCGCTAAGAGAGTCCGAGCATATGACGAAGGAGCCACTGTTCCCTTCTATCCCTCCTAGGGCCATTTTTATTGCGAGGAGTTCCGCTGTGTAAACACTACACAGCGGATTCAACCTCGCCCTGATGGCTCCATGGTGGGATGAGACAACTGCACATGCACAGGCAGCGTCAGACTTAGAGCCATCTGTAAAAACTGGCACGATACCTGGGTTGCAGTGAAGATAGAGATAAAACTGACGCTGGTATTCCAGAGTAGTGGTTAGAGCTTTCTTGCGCTGAGTGAGTCCCATGTTGATTTTAGGAACGGGAGTTTCCCATGGCGGATGTTTGGGAAAGCCAGAAGGATATACTTCAGGAAGCGTGATTCGATGCTCGGATATAAAACTGTTGAATCGTATGCTTGCAGGCCTAGTGGCTCTGGTTCGACGGTTAAAAAGTTCTAAGTAGCGGGGTTTAAAAACAAGGTTAAAACAAGGGTGAGTCCTCATAGATAAAATTTTTGCTACATAGCCGCACATAAGCATGTTTCTCCGATGGGACAAGGGCGGTTCTCCTGCATCCGCATAGATGCTTTGCACTGGACTCGTACGGAACGCCCCGGTGGCTAACCGTATTCCAGCATTGTGAACCGATGTCAGTGGGCGCAAGTATGACTCCCGACCGGAGGAATACACAAAACAACCGTAGTCTAGCTTTGACCGTATCAGCGTCCGGTATAGTAAGAGAAGCGTATTGCGGTCAGCTCCCCAGGATGAGTGACTTAGATATTTCAGAATATTTAACGCATTTGTACATTTTCTTTTCAGGACACTAATTTGTTCCTTCCAGTTGAGGCGATAGTCAAATACAAGTCCCAGGAATCTGTTGGAGTCCACAATGGAATGTTTTTTGTTTACCACAGGTGCCGGATACTCCTACCAACTTTGGAGATACCGCAAACTTAGACCTGGCCTCTATCCTTAAACAACTCCTCATGGTTGCGCTTCAAACCCAGCAACAGCTACAACTCCAGACGAACTTACTTACAAAGATGTTTGCCTCCATAGCGGAACAGAACAATAAATAAACATCGTCAGCATCCGCCCCGCCTCATAATAGCACTATGGAATGCCAACGGCGGCCTCACATGGAAGTCTGCTGAACTGCTGGCCTTTCTCCGCAGTCATAAGGTCGACGTGGCACTGATAACGGAGACGAAGCTACATTCCGAAAAGCGTTGGAGACTTCCAGGCTTTCAAGTCTTTAGAAATGACCGCCCTGTGGTAGCCGATAACCAAAAGCCCTCAGGAGGCACCGCAATTCTCCTTCGGGAAGACCTACAAGGCCATGAAGTTGTGCTACCAGTATCATCCCCTCTGGAAACCACCTCGATTATTATGAAAACCCCCTCTGAAGACTTCCAGGTGACTGCAGTCAACCACAGACCAGGAACGGACCTGCCAGAGCAGCAGTACGAAGCCCTTTCTCCAGTGGTAAGCCCACCATTATCGGGGGAGACTTCAACGCGAAGCACCACTCCTGGAATTCCACCACGAACAACAACAGAGGAGAAAAGCTACAGGCATGGTTGGACAAAAAGAAGTTCAGAGCGCTGGGCCCACTGCAGCCAACCCACTACCACCACAACGGCACCGGAGATGTACTTGACATTTACCTGAAGTCAGGTATAAATGCGACTATCTCCTGCATTACAGCTGTCGCCCTAGAAAGTGATCACCTACCGGTTCTCTGCCACCTAGGAATTCGTCCGCCGTGCATACCACCACTGCTTCACAGAAATTTCATCAAGGCGGACTGGCCATCATTCCGACGGACACTTGCTACATCCCTCCCTTCCTCCTCCCCTCCACTAGACACTGCTGAAGAAATCGATGCAGCAGTAGTCACCTTTACGGCAAAGGTTCAGGAAGCCACCTCCTCCTCCATTCCACTCACCCGCCACAATTTTCCCGATTACCTTAACCTTCCCATCCCTATCCTCAACCTGATTAGAAACAAAAATCAAGTCCGCCGGCAATTCCAAAGAACCCGTGACCCGATCACCAAAAACCACCTCCAGGCTCTGAAACGGAGAGTTGCATCCGAAATCTACGCCTTCCGACGGAAAGCCTGGGACGATAAATTGAACTCCCTCTCCATGGAAGACGGCAGCATCTGGAAAATGGCACGCATCCTCCGAACGCCTTTCAGCCGAAGCCCACCACTCCAAACGTCGGCAGGATACGCTTGCAGTGATGCTGAGAAGGCTGACCTTGCAGCCGAATATCTGGAAGCAACTTTTACTCCCAATCCCTGCAGCAATGCCACGCATAACCTTCAGCAGCTCGAAGCAAATAACCCGCACCAACCCCCAGAACCCGAAGAGCCACCCATCGTCACCAAAGAGGACGTTGGGGAGCTCATTAAAAAACTGCCCCTCCGGAAATCGCCCGGACCTGACGGCATCCGGAATGAAATTTTGAGGAAACTTCCAATAGGAGCAGGACACTTTTTGGCTCTTATCTTCACGGCCTGCCTCCACCTCGGCCACTTCCCAACACCTTGAAAGAGAGCAAAAATTATATGCCTACCGAAACCTGGAAAACCACCCTCAAAAATCGAGAATTACAGGCCTATCCCCCTTCTGGACACCCTCGGAAAACTCCTCGAAAAGCTTATCCTTCGACATCTCAACCGCCACATGGAAGAAGAAAATATCCTTCCTGAATTCCAATTTCGATTCAGGAAGGAACATTCAACTACCATGGCACTGCTTGGAGTCACCAACTTCATCACGGCCTCCTTCAACTCCAAAGAATGCTGCGCTGCCACATTCTTGGATGTTTCCAAGGCATTCGACAGGGTGTGGCACGAGGGGCTCCTGTGGAAACTCCAAAAATTTAGATCTCCACAATTGCAAGTAGAAATACAAAAGAAGTTCCTTCTAGGCAGAACTTTTACAGTGTCCTGGAGAGGGGAGGAATCAGGTCTACGCCATATTCAAGCCGGTGTCCCACAGGGCTCCGTCCTTGCACCACACCTTTATTCCATCTTCACATCAGATTTCCCCAAAAACCTTGGCTGGAACACAAAAGTCAGTCTGTACGCGGACGACACAGCCCTCCTCTGCAAATCCATCAGCGACAAAGGAGCAGCCTCAAGACTCCAAATAGTCCTTGATGTGGCCTCAGAGTGGTGCGAAAACTGGCGCATTGCTCTAAACCCCACAAAAACGAAAGCAATCCTGTTCCGGCGCATTAAGCATAAAACAGAAGCACCAACATTAAAACTTCAACAAAAGAACATCCCCTGGACGAACGCCGCAACGTACCTAGGAATTTAACTAGACCAGACTTTAACATACAATCCCCACCTTTCCTACCTCACCTCTAAACTCCAGTCCAGCTCAAACGCCCTCTCCCCTCTCCTTTCATCAAAATTCATATCCACCAAAAACCGACTTCGGCTCTACCACTCCATAATCCTCCCAGCTATCCTTTATGCCTCTCCTGTCTGGTCCGGAATGTGTCTGAAAAAATGCACATACCGCCTACAGATCAAACTCAGGAAAATCCTGAGATGGATTCTACGCCTTGGAAAAGGCGTAGGAAATGACGTCCTCCACCTCATCGCGGAAGACCTGACACTGGAGGAACATCTTAATAAAGCAGCAAAAACTTTCTACGAAGCGACGGCCAATAAATCCTGCAGTAGCAACTGCAGTTTAACAAAAGAAACACCAACTGCCTGGGACAAATATAAACGACCAATATCGGCCACAAAATTGGTAGAACACCAACCACCAAAAAGAAATTAGTAATTTTTTCCAACGCTGGAAGCAGCGTTTAATTAACGCAAAATCCGCTGAGAGCCCGAAAGGGCGGAAAGTGGAAGGAAGTTCCCCAGTGAACTTCACCATAACCCACAGTTGAGTGCGCTCTTTGATCTGATCTTTTAGCTCTCGATCTCATCTGATCTGACTGCTGCCTTAATCGGAGAGTTTGCTGCCGTCAAGACCTTCAAGTTGAGCCCGCGAATTATCTACTCCGCGATCATTGATCGCGGAAATAATTCCGACCCGCTCATCGCCCTGAAAAGGGCCTTTTTCATCGAATTGGACTGCCCCATTCAACGGTCGAATAAGGATTTCGGCCCCACTTAACTGGAATTGGTTCCGAAGGTTCCGATAGCGGGAACGACTACCCGGACCCCCTTCTTCGAGAGCCGTTTCGTTTTAGGCATCCCGCAAGGGGTGCCAACAACGAATATGGCCTCCGGGGGCTCCCCCGCGTCGACCTCTGCGTCTATTTCCAGCGACGCAAGACCACAGCCCGAGGAACAGCCGTTCCAGTACCCACGGAAGACAGCTCGCGTTATCTCCGTGATTTACCACGAAGATGGCGGCGTCAAGCGTCGCCCGTTCGTCCCAACGGACGAAGCTATCGTTAAGAGGATTCGTTCCTCGACGAGCGCCTTCGTCCCGGCAACCGCCAACAGGTTTTCTCCGCTCCAGGAGAAGACAGACAAACCGGCAAACACAGACATCCAGGAAGATATGGAGATGGGAGAAGTTGCTGAGAAAGCAGCTTCTGAAACGACAGATACGGCATCCGGAAACAGTCAGCCCAAACCTGCGTCGGCAGCTTCGAAAGGGCCGCCCTGTATCATCATCTACGACGTGGAGGACCCGAAGGCTCTCAAGGCCCTCATTAAATCTAACGTCGAGGACCAACAATTCACTATCTCATACTCTGAGTCAATGGCCAGAATTCAGCTTCGATCAGCAGCTGACTACGCGGCGCTGAGGAAAGTCATCGGGGAGCATAAGGCCCAAACCTCCACTTGGGCCACCGGAGCTGAAAAGACAACGGACTTCACCATCCGTGGCTTCACATCCCGGCACAACGCGGAGGACATCATAGAAGACCTGAAGTCACTCGGCATCGACGCCAGACGATGTCGGCAGATGAGGAAGGACAAGCAACCAATCGGCGTTTTTGTCGTTAACGTTGCTACCTCTTCTGATTGACCTCTGGAAAAAATTAAAAAAAGCTGAAGCACCTGTGCAATGAAAGGTGCAGGGTGTCCCTGTACAAATATAGGGACCCCCAGCTGTGCTTCCGCTGCGCCCGATTCGGACATAGCAGTTACTTCTACACTGCCGCAACCCGCTGCCTCCGCTGCTCCGGATGCCACGTGGTACAGGAATGCAGCAGGGACACGCCGCTGCGCTGCCCCAATTGCACGGAGAAACACGCTGCCTACTCCGAAGAGTGCGCCTTCTACTCAGCGGAAAAGGCACGAAAGAACCGCCAGCAGGGATCCCAAAAAGCCAGGAAACAACCACCATCGAAGACCTCCACCAGGAAACCTACGGCTGAGTCGGATGCCGACTCGGAAACATCTTCAGACGAATCCGAGAAGGAGGAACGACGTCCTCTTAAGAAACATGCTGCCAAGAAGACCCTTGGCAAACAGAATGCTTGGGGGAATGGTAATGCTGTTAGCCCACCACATAAGCAAAGGGAAACGCCACGACAACGATTGGAGGTCAATTTCCCCCAGTTGCCTCAACCATCTGTCGTGTCTTCTGACACGGCCGCATCAATCCAGGTGCTCTTAAGAAACATCAAGGCACAACAGGCTCTCCATAGAGCCTCGCAAACAACGGCCGAGCCACCGGCGCACAGCACCTTGGCGAGCGTACTTGAGACGCTCGTCCAAATTACCGCTTCACTTCAAGCACAGATGACCCTACTGAACACCACCCTGCAGCAGCTGCCAACCATTCTTAGCACCATCCATGGCTGAGAATCCTACGAAGGCTAACGTAACCATTGCCACCTGGAATGCCGGCGGCGCTATTTGGCGAAAAATACCGGAGCTACTAGCATTTCTGACTCGTCAGAAATGCGACGTAGCTCTTCTTCGGGAGACCTTCCTCAAGCCTAATTACAGATTATCCGTGCCGGGTTTCAGGACGTTTCGTGACGACCGCATCGGAGACACCAACGGAGGAGGCACAGCGATCTTGATCTCCCATCGGCTTTCCGGCCAGCGATGTCCCCTAGCACGACTCACTTCCTTTGAAGCAACGGCCGTCACTCTGGAGACTTCCGAAGGCCCCCTGCGACTAGTCAGCGTCTACTGTCCACCAAATTCCACCCTGCATGAGGCAGACTTGGACGCGGTGTTCGTGGATGGCGTGGACACTATCGCAGCGGGTGACTTCAACGCTAAACACCAGCAATGGAACTCCAGAGTGACGAACGTCAACGGCCGCCGTCTACTCAACTGGGCTTCAGCACATCAGTGCAGTATCTCAGCTCCATACTCTCCAACGCACTACAGCTGGTGAAATGACGGTGATATCCTAGATATCGCCGTTCATAACCTCCGAACGGTGCTAACGGCCAAGACGATCAGCGCTCTCGACAGCGACCACTTTCCGGTCATCTTCCACCACGGCCGACGACCACTGATGATGCCGGAGCGCGGCATCAAAGACTTCAGAAACGCTGATTGGGAAGTCTTTCGCCAAGAAGTCACCACCGGAATAGAGGAGCATACCACTGATAGAGCTGAACTCAGTTGAGATCATCGACGACACCGTTGCTTCCCTGACTACAGTCGTCTCGGAGGCCATTGACAAAGCGGTGCCATCCAAAACCATCCGCCACTGGAACCACCTCGCCTTACCACCTCACATTACTGCGGCCATCCGATGCAAAAATCGTCTTCGCCGGAGATTTCAACGCTCCCGAGACGAGGAAGACAAGGCGTTGATGAATGCTGCACGGCACCACGTCCGAGATCTTATCCGAGATTTTCAGCAGACATCATGGGATAAGAAGATCTCTTCCCTCAATCTTGAGAATGTTTCCATTTGGCGAATGGCAAAGGCGCTGAGTAACGAGGCGACAGAGGAAGCTCCGCTGAGGACACCGTCCGGAACAATCTGCTCGCCTGAAGCCAAGGCAGAGGCCATGGCAGATTACCTGGAAGACACCTTTTCGCCTTCACCACCAGCACCAGGGATCCCGAATCCGTTGAGAGAGAGAGTAGCCAAGCCGAACTGGGAGCAGCCTGAGGATCAACCGACCCTACAGCAACCCTCCGCTGACGACCGACCATCAGTCACCTCCGCTGCCCTCCATCGGGCGGTTAAGAGGATCAAATCAAGGAAAGCTCCGGGACCGGATGGGATCACAAACGCCGCGATTAAGGCAATGCCAAAATCGATGGCGTTTGTGCTCCTTACAATCTTCCAGGCGTGTCTCTCCATAGGATACTTCCCTGCCCTGTGGAAGAAGGCACGCGTGATGTCTGCCGAAACCCGGAAAGTCGCCGTCCAAGACTGAGAACTACCGGCCCATCTATCTCTTGAACACCATGGGGAAACTCATAGAATTCGTCATACTGGAGCATCTTCAGGAAGCAACCACAGCATTGAACATCCTGCCGCCGCACCAGTTTGGCTTCCGGAGCGAGCCCTCTACGACCCTCCAAGTCGCTCGTCTGCTGAATTTTGTCGTGGAGGGTTTCAACCGTAACTCTCACACGGCTGGAGCCTTCTTCGACCTCAGCAAGGCGTTCGACAAGGTTTGGCACGAGGGTCTCCTCTGGAAGCCGCACTGCTTCGGATATCCACGATGGATACTCCGAATCATCGCTTCCTGGCTCCGACACCGGCAGTTCTCCGTCGCTTGGGGACCAGCGACATCCTCACTTCGGCCAATAACGGCAGGAGTTCCTCAGGGCAGTCTACTCTCCCCGCTACTATTCAACATATTCACGGCGGACAACCCGACTGGCTTCGGACCCAACATGCTATCAGCCCTATACGCGGACGATGCGGCCCTACTGGCAAGATCTCCAGAGGACGGAAGGAACCCAGCGAACTCTTCGTTGGATGGACGGAAGGAACCCAGCGAACTCTTCGTTGGATGTACGGAAGTCCTCTGGAAGGAGACAGTGGAATACCTAGGAGTACACCTGGATTGCCGCCTAACCATGAGACCGCACGCCTGCCGAAAAGCTGCTACAATGGGCGCCAGGAGACAGCATTTGTCGGCTATGCTAGGCAATGTCAGTCTCCCGCAAAACAGGAGAATCCATCTCCACAAGGTCATCCTAAGGCCGATTATTACATACGCTGCACCGGCTTGGTTCGGTCTGGCGTGTAAGTCTGCTCAGCACATCTTGGAGGTAGCGGACAGGAAATCTCTTCGGGTTGCTCTACGTCTGGGGTGGACTCCTCACAACCAGGCGCTGTGGTCGCTAGCGAAAATGGAACCACTGGAGGAACTACTACGGTCCCGGACGCAGAAATTCTTCCGTGAAGAATCAGAATCACGGTACCCAGAGCTGAGGAGAATTGGGGAATTCCCAGTTCGGCCTTGGGACAAATACCGTCGACCCTGCGCCGGGACCGGACAAGAAGACCATCTTCCACCCAAGGAACGGAGAACAGCGGTCCCATGAAGGAACCACCAGCCTCAGTAAATGAGGCATCGAGGGAATAAGTCCCTTGACGTAGAGTAATCCGAGCAGAAACATCGTCTGAAGAGCCCAAGAGTGCTGAGCAGACTTATTGTCGACATAGGGTCGACATGGAATTCAATGCATGCGCTCTTTCATTCTGGCAAATGGGTATACCCAGTGATTAACAACTGCTTTTCACGTATTAGGTTAAAAAATGAATGTTTTATGAATGAATGAATGTTAACGAATGAATGAATCACAGCAATTGGGAGCTAGAGTCCGGCCGCGTTGAAATGGTCCTACGCAAGAATTTGTGCGCACACCCTCTATGTCCTCAGCTACCCCCACTCCGGGCTCCTTCCTTCCCCTTCCGTGTCTCCCCTACCAGCGTCACTTCATCGTTGTTGCCAGCTCTTGTCATTTCGATTCTCTCTCGGTTTTCGCGCTTGACTTTTGATACTGTTTCTGACATTCTTTTTGGATATTGATTTAGATTTTGATTTGGATTTTGACTTGGTTTTTTATTTGGAAATTTATACTTGGAAGTCTTTCTGGTGATATTTCGACTTACGCTATCGTTTCGGTTATTCTATTTGGTTTTCGACTTTGGTTTTTGTTAACAGATATTGAGTCCTTAAATTCTTGTCTGGTTTATTGGCAATGGCCAGCTCGTCGAAATTTTCGTCTGCCCGAGGCAGGCCACTCAAAAGTCTGGCTCGAGAAATCGTCTATAAAGTAAATCGATTTTTGAACGATTTAAAATTGGAGGAAAAACTAAGTTAAAACGTGGTGTCAGCTACAAGCCAGGCTACAGGAGTTGATACCTCCACGGTGAAGAGGATTTTAAACGAAGGGAAATTGTCTCAGAAGAGAGGAAAATTGTCGATCTCAACGCCTAAGGGGAAAAAGGTTGAACGAAAGAAGAGAATAGAGCTGGACGACTTCGCCAAATGTTGCATCCGTAGGAAGGCTCATGAGTTTTACGTGCCAACCGACCGTTTGCCAACCGTGAAGAACCTTTTGGAAGCATTGGAAAAAGATGGAATCCTTCACTGTCAAAGGACATACTTACGGGAAATACTTCTGGAGTTAGGGTTCGGATGGAAAAGCTGCCTATCCAAGGGGAAAATCCTGATTGAGAGGCCCGAGATTGCTGCATGGAGGGAGCATTATTTACGAAGGATCAGGAGCTTCAGAGAAGAGGGGTTTTTATCTGGACGAAACTTAATTGCATGAAAATCATGTAAGTTCCAAATGCTGGCAGTCCCGTGAAGAGATCGGTGTCATTCAATCCATAGGGAAGGGACGAAGGTTGATTATTGAACATGCTGGAGGTAATTACATTATTTTATTTCTTTTTATAGTATTTTTTGCAAAACAAAGTCTTTCAGGCACAACATTGTGTCAGTTTCGAATATTCATTTTTAACGAAATATTCGAACGGTTCCATAGTTCCTTAGCCGCCAACTCGAGTTTTGTATTTCGAGAGATGATCAACAAGGTAAATTCTCGTCAGGATAACAGAAACTGTTTTCACGTTTGCTTTTTTACTTCCAGGTGAAGCAGGATTTATTAAAAATGCATTGCTAAAGTTCAAGTCGCAGCAGAGAAGTGGAGATTACCATAACGAAATGAACTCAAAAAATTTTACGAAATGGTTGACTGAAACAGTCATACCAAATCTTCCATTACGCAGTGTCATCGTATTGGACAATGCCTCTTACCATTGTGTGCAAATAAACAAACGTCCAACATCAACGACATTGAAAGTTGATATACAGAAGTGGCTTACAATAAATAATACTCAATTCCCCCTAGAAATGAGGAAGCCACAGCTCTTACTGTTGGTAAAATCGAGTAATGTGGAAAAGAAATTTGTTCGTCTTCGGCGTCCGGCGGATATCGGTGCGGCTCAACGTGGAGACGCTAGAGATGCACCGGAAGGCGACCGCCACTCTCGACTCCCTTGAGATCGAGTGGCATTCCCAGCCACTTGAAAGGGTACCGGGCATTCGGTACCTGATCAAGGGTCTGTCGAGATGGTGGTCACCGGCGCAGATCACCTCCGCCTTGGTAGCCAAAGGCTACAAGGTGAGAGGCTTTCGCCAAATGAAGGTGTCGGAGGGCGGCAAGTTGGTTGGCATTGGCAGATTCATTGTGAACCTTCTCAAGACGCCGGCTGCCGTCCCGCCGAAGGAGATCCGACAACTCTGCCATGACAGAGTTGTCATCGAGGCCTTCCGGGGTTTAAAGGGACCCATGCAGTGTCGCCGCTGCAACCGCTTCGGCCACGTCGCTGTGTCGTGCCGCTGCAAGCCGCGGTGCTTCCGGTGCTAACACTCTAAAGGTGCACGACAAAGCCACCTGCTGCAACTGCGGTGGGCCACACACGGCAGCATCCCACAGGTGCAAGGTTAAAAACTACATTTGTACTCGATGGAAAACCAACAGAAATCTTGTCAGAACATGGCAACTTTCGCAGTTATCTAAAAAGGATTGGCAGGCTAGAATCAGACTTGTGTCCGGGTGGAAGTGATGAACCAGATTCGATAGAGCATAGTGTTCAGATGTGAAAAGTATATAACTGAAAGAGAAAAACTTATGACAATAACTGAAAACTGGCCAGTAAGATTCGAAACAATTGGAAAACTTATTCCTAAAGCACAAAACATACTAGCCCAATTCAACCCACATGTAATACATTGTGATGAAAAGAATGGAAGGCATAGATAAAGAGTGGATGAATAGAGATTGAATGTAAGACTGAATGGGAGTGAGCGAATGAGATAATAACGTGATGAAGTTTCTTTATTTCTGTTTTATTTCGATGTATCCATCTACTAAACTGTACTGTCATTATAAACGCAGTGTATTCTCATTGCACTGCACTACATTGTTTTTTTGTATTACTTTGTATTTGTATTGTCTAAAAGAATTTTATTAAATATCCACTAGTATTGTTCTGCTTCTTAATAATCAAATAATTAAACATAATTGTATTGTACATCAAACCAACCAATTGTAATTCTCGGGGGTTAAATAATTAGGTACCCCGCAATTTAATTGTTGATGCTATAGATTGCAAGATTTCACCTTATGGCCAATGTAATGTTTCTTTTATTTTTCTAAATGTCACTATGGATGCAATATGTTTACTCAATAAACATGGGGGTGCTCGTAAGAGTTCCCCCTTTATTATTATTTATTATTATTAGGTGTGCGGTGTACCTGGAAGCACTGGAACGCCTGCGGAACGGGAAGGGTCCCAAGCCGCCAGCAAAGCCGTCTCCACCAGCAACCGCCAGCAGCGGCCATCTGGCCCAACGCCGACGCCCGCAAAGGTGCAGCCTTCGCCACCGGTGCCTGCAGCTGGTAAGCAGGCGTAGGCGCCGTCACGATTTGCATCCAAGGAGCTCCACTACAACCTGGCGTTGCGGGGGGTCTCCGAGGACATGGACGTAGACGCCGTACCAGCCGCTGCCGAGGAGTCCAGCTCTTCGGCAACGCAGAAAACGACGCCGCCGCCAGCCGCCCAGGAGAAGAAGCGGGTGAGGCAGAGGAAGAAGGGCAGCAGCCAGGATACGTAGACCGCAGCTGCTCCGCCGACAGCCGCCGCGCCACGAGCGGAAGAGGTTCCGTCTCCTGCTACGTCGGAGCCGACACCACCATCGAGCGCAGCGACGGCGACTGCCGCGCCGACGCTCAAGAGCACGCTGCTTGCAGTGTGCCAGAGCCTTCGGCCCTTCATAACTCCCCGGAAGGCAAGGCCCTGCTGCCGTGCTGGAGAGCGTCTTGTGCCAGGATGGAGTCGTCATCACCAGCAATGGGGAGACGAAGTAAACCGACCATCCTGGCGCAGTGGAATGCGCGCGGCGTCCTCCGGAAATCGGAGGAACTAAGGAACATCCTGCAGCAGAAGTCGGCCGACGTAGCATGTATCCAGGAGACGTGGTTCCGGCCGTCCGACTCCTGGAAGATACCCGGATGGACCATTTATCGGGCCGACCGGGTGACACCAGGACCTGCTGCGGGAGGAGCGGCGATCTTGGTCCACCGGTCCAACACAGGGCATGCAGTACACACAGCCATGCAACTGTGGAGGCGGTATTGGTGGACATCAAGGTCGCCGGAAGATGGTATAGGGTGACCTCCATGTACTATCCACCGGCGAGACACTGGGATGAGGATGTCTTCCAGCCGCTCCTGGAGGCGACTGGACCAGGCATCATCCTTGGTGACCTGAAAGCCAAACACTCCGATTGGCATTCTCTGGTCACCAATCCCCGGGGTCTCAAACTGCGCCGCTTCACGGACGACGAGGGACTTGTGGTGGTGGCGCTGAGGACAGCGACGCACGAGCGGTGAGACATACTCGACATTGCGCTCACCCGCGATGTCCGGGAGTCTCTCCGCATTCACGCGTGCGTCGATTTGTCGTCGGACCAATACCCAACGCTGCTCACCCTTGGTGCCGTCGTGGACAACGTGGCGCCGAGGGAGTTGCGCGACACGTCCAACACCTGTTGGGAAACCTTCAGACAGACGATCGCCAGGAACCTGCCGAGATATCATCCAGTGCCCACCGACAGAGATGATGCGGACCGAATCGTCGAGCCTCTCACGGCCACCGCCAACGCTACCATCGAAGCCTCCATCGGAAGAAGACGGTGCAGCCGCCCCAGGTCAGAATACCACTGCCCAACGGTGTGCGACACCTGATTCAACGGCGAAATAACATCCGGAGGAGATGGCAGCAGGTGAGAACTGCAGATCTCCGGCAAGAGCTGAACAGGATGAACGAGGAGGTACGTTCTGCGCTTCGGGACGTACGTCGGGATTCCTGGGAAGCTCACCTGACGAGAGTCATTGGAGGAGCTGAGGACGACGCACCGGTTTGGCTAGTCGTCCGACAGCCGAAAGGCAGCAGCAGGCGAGACCCACTCGTCGTCCACAGAGGGAGGGTTGCTGCATCTCCCGATGAAAAGGCTGCGATACTGGCAGTAATAGGCAGGAGTATTCACGCCGAATCCAGCCACCAGAGAGTCTACTGCCGCTGAACAGGAGATCGCGGAGTCCGAGGCTTCGCTCGACGACGGACCAATGGACGACGTGAACATCCCCCGCTTCAGCTAGAAGGACGTCAAAGGGGTAATACGCCGACTGCACTTCAGGAAGGCGCCGGGCGCCGATGGCATCTCCAACGCCATCATCCGGCAACTCCCGAGGGCCGCAGCGTTGTACCTGATCAGCAAATTCAACGACTGTGTCAGGATCTCCTATTTCCCGTTCACCTGGAAGAGGACGAATATCACCTGACTGCCGAAGACGCCGACGAAGGACAAGCTCGGTCCGGATGAGTTACGGCCCATCTCACTTCTAGAAGGATTCGGCTACTGCTGTGGCCGATCTGCGAGTTCATCAGGGAGGCTGGAATCCTCCCGTACGAGCAGTTTGGCTTCCGCGAAGGGCACTCCACGGTCCAGCAGCAGGCGAGGACCACGGACTTCATCACAGACGCCTTCAACAAGAAACACTCGGTCGCAGGGGCCTTCTTCGACATCTCGAAGACCTTCGACCGAGAGTGGCACCAGAGCCTCCTGTTGAAGATGAGCCGACTCCACTTCCCGGATAGGATCCTCAGACTAATCCGGGATTACTTGAGGGACAGGACATTCACTTAAGAGTTGTCTCGGGGCGGAATCCAGCATCCAGCATATCAATGCTGGCGTGCCTCAGGGTTCAGTCCTCGGGAAGATACTCTTCAACCAGTTTACCCACAACATACCTCTGGATCAAGGGTACTACACAGTCCTGTCCCTCTACGCAGACCAGATGCATGCAGGGATGAGAAGCAGTTGATGACCTCCAAGACGCAATCTACGATGTCACCCGTTGGTGTCGTAGATGGCGTATCAAGGTAAACGCCGGAGAAACGAATGCTATCATGTTCCATCCCTCCAGAGGAGCGCCGAATGGAGTCGGCCGTCTCGTGGGGAACGGAACCCACATCCCGTGGGAGTCCGAGGTCTGTTATCTCGGAGTACTGCTGGACCAGAAGCTGCTGTGGAAGCAGCAGGCAGAAAGTGTCTGAGCGAAAGCACTGGCGGCGCTAATTCGCGGCGCTTCGGCCGATTTTGCAACAGCCGGAGCTCAAACATGGACACCAGAAGACGACTCTACAGGAGCTGCGTGCTGCCGGTAATCACGTATGCAGCTCCTGTGGGTCGGGAGTGCCCAAGTCGACCCTCCAGAGAATCCAGGTGGCGCAGAACACTGCACTTCGGTGGATCCTGAATCGCGGCCGCAACGGAAGCGTGGACAGGATTCAATGAGACGGGAATTTGGAGCCCCTAGACGTCCTCCTGCCGAGAATCTTAACAGAATTCCACGGCAGAGCGGACTCCACTCATCGGGAGATCAGCAGGGCTGGCTGCGATGACCGTCATGCCGTGGGACCGCCACAAGCATCCTATAGCAAGCATGGAGTAGTAGTAGTATTTGGTTTATAGGGTGCGTCGACAACATGGTCATTTTGCACCACTACCCGTCATGTTTATAAAAATTAAAAAAAAAAATATTTTACATATATTGGTATTAAAATAAAATTGTTATCATGTACTCTTAGTCAAAATTAAAATAAATTTTACATCCTTAAAATACTGTTTAAAAGGCCAGTTAAAATTAAAAATGATAAAACACGGTTGAGAACATCTGAGTCATCGCCTAGGAAGCATGGACATCGCAGCCAACCTCCCTCCAACAAAGCGGCCAGGGCTGTTTTATACGGCGCAAAACGTGCAACACAGACAAATGTAGACACCATAGGAGAAAGCAACCGCCTTAGGAGCAGTAGCTGGCAAGGCGCTATTAACGCCTTGGGAGAGAAAACCCCAGGCTTCATGGATCGAGTGGTTTTTCATTACGTCGTTGAACTTCTATAGGTTTTCCTCAATTGGCTTCCGAATTTCGCTGTTGTCTTCCTGTTTGAATTCCTGTACAGCAGCTGAAGATGTCTAGGCATGATTCTGGTCTTTTTTTTAAATTGGATATGGCGTAAAATGATCCACGCTGAACCTGGATGTTAGATATCGTGCCTTCCTCTGCGATGATGTCTCTCTAAAAACGTCCAATTGATCCACATTAATGTTATTATTACGTTATTGAACTTTTGTCGTTATCCACTTATCCGCTTCGAGACGAGACCTACAACTACAATGTAGTTGATAATTGTCTTCTATTCGTGTGCATTGTTTCTAATGATCCCGGAATTGGATACAGAGCCTAATTTCCTATGCCGACTGGGCCAAGTACCTTTCAACGGGTATGTCGTTTCATGGCCCTGTAAAGGGCCGTGTTGGAATATGGGGATCTGTTGTGTGGTGTAATGCTGGTTCCCTGGGTTATTTGACTGGGAGAGTTACTACTTAACTGTACGAATGAATGTGCTTCATACGTTCTATACTACGCATTTTCATGGCTATACCGCGTGAAATTTACGAATGCTTTTCACAATTTAAGATAACTCCGGCTAATTGACTTACGAATTTCGCTATTGTGTGTTCCAGTTTGAATTCTTGTACAGCAGCTGAAGATGTCTAGGCATGATTCTGGTCTTTTTTTTCAATTGGATATGACGTGAAATGATCCTCGCTGAACCTCGAGGTTAGATATAGTGCTTTCCTCTGCGCTGATGTCTCCCTGGAAACGCCCAATTGATCGAAATAAATGTTTATTATTACGTACTTGACCTTTTGTCGTTATCTACTTATTATTTGCTATGATGCGAGCCCTAAAAGTTTATTAAGATTATCACGTATTTGCATTCCCCTTCCTTTTTCCTTCTTTGCCTTGTCCTGACGTGCGAATCGGGATTTAATTTTTTTAAGTAGTAGTCAATCTTGCATACTTATCACAAGAACCTATCACGTTTCCTGCGAAACCTCCGTCAATGTCCAATTATTTTTAGAACTTCACTCCCTCTAAGGCCTCCGATTTTCCACCTCGATCTTCCGTCCCCCCAACATCCCAGTCCAATGCCACGACTGTCAAGCCATCGGTTATAATAAAAACAACTGCTACCTCCATCCCCAAATGTGCCGGTAACCATAAATCAACCTAATGCCCCATCCCTAAGGACAATAAACAGAAATGCTATCTTTGCCAAGGAGAGCACCCACCCAGCTACCGCAGGTGCATTAAACACCGGGAAGCCAAACTAAAAATGATAGCGCGCCGCAACGCTGCAGGTAACTTCGCTCCAGCTCCCACGCCAATACCTCTGACCCGACAATTTTCCCAAGTCGTAGCCTTAGCGTCACCCCCTTCAGGACCCCTCACTTCCATGACACCGTCCGGACATGCCGTCCCCTCCCACGCCGACTTCCCCGAACTCCCTGACAAGACTCATCCGCTGGCGCACTACAACAATCCATCCGACAACCCTCACCCGCTTGCTCACTACAACACCTCACCAAGCGCCGACGCGAACGAACTCCTCTCTTGGGTGTCATCCATAGTAGTAGTGGGGTTTATAGGGTGCGTCGACGGCATGGTCATTTTGCACCACTACACGTCATAATTATAAAAAAAAAAAAATAAATAAATAAATAAATATACGCTGCCTATTATGATATCATAATGAAGTACTTGATATAAAAGCTGTGTCAAAATTAAAAAAAAAATGTTACATCCTTAAAATACTAATAAATAGGCCAGTTTCATTTAAAAATTCCAAAGTGCGGTTGAGAACATCTGGGTCATCGCCTAGATTGTACCCCAGGTCTCCCACTAGCTGCAGCCTGTTACGCACCGCCCGATATCTCTCACACTCCGTCAGGATATGTCGAATGCTAAGAGGACAGTCGCAGTCATCACATCGCGGTGGAATTTTCTCTTCGGTGAAGAGGAAGGAGTGGGTCAGCGGGCTGTGCCCTATCCTTAGTCGTGTTATGACGACTTCCTCTCGGCGACTCTTCCTGACGGACGAAGGCCACGCTGTCACTACCGGTTTTAACCCGCGCAGTTTGTTGCCTTCGGTGGATCTCCACGCCTCCTTCCACTGCTCTAGGACTGCATTTCTTAAAGTCGCCTTCACATCTTGGAAGGGCACCGGCATCGGTTCCATGGCGTCCATGGCGAGTGCCTCTTTCGCCAAAGTGTCGGCTCTCTCGTTCCCGGTGATACCCACGTGTCCAGGGACCCACATGAAAAATATCTTAGTTCCCTTTTTGTCAAGAGAGAGGAGTGACGATTGAATCTCCTGGACTAAAGGGTGCGCGGGAAAAAGGCCGGAAATGGCATTCAGTGCACTTAGGGAGTCCGTGCATACAACGAAGGAGCCACGGTCCTGAATCCCATCCAAGGCCCGCCTAATAGCGTACAGCTCAGCTGTGAAAGCGCTACACATCGGATGGAGCCTTGCTTTCACAGCTTCGTGATGGGGTGAGAAGACTGCGCACGCGCTGGCGGTGCCTGATCTGGAGCCGTCGGTATAAATAGGCACGAGATCTCGATGGGTGTCTAAGAACATATAAAATAGACGCTGGTACTCTTCAGCAGTGGTAGTGTTTTAGACGCTGGTTAAGATCAGTATTGATATTAGGCGCGGGAGTGACCCAAGGCGGGCTTTTGCAGCTTCCGATAGGGTATATGTCTGGGAGTGTAATACCTTGCGCTTGGATGAAAGTATAAAACCTTATGCTAGCAGGCCTAGTGGCTCTTGTCCGGCGATTAAAAAGTTCTATAAATTGAGGTTTAAAAACAAGGTTGAAACATGGGTGGGACTTCATAGATAAAATTTTGGCAAAGTAATTGCACATGAGCAGGTTCCTTCGGTGGCACAATGGCGGCTCTCCTGTATCCACATATAGGCTTTGCACCGGACTTGTCCAGAACGCCCCAGTGGATATCCGTAGGCCTGCATTATGTACCGCGTTCAGAGTACGTAGGTACGACTCCCGACCGGAGGCGTATACGAAGGAACCATAGTCAAGCTTCGACCGGACCAACGAACGGTAAAACAAGATCAGCATTGAGCGATCGGCTCCCCATGTTGAGTGACTTAAGAATTTTAAAATGTTTAGAGTCTTAAGACTTATAAGTTTTAAAGTATCGATATGTTCCCGCCAGTTGAGGCGACAGTCAAAAATCATTCCTAAAAAACGCACTGAGTCAACAAACGGAAGGTTTGTACCGCCCAAGGTTAGTGATGGGGGAATGGTATGACCCCTACACCGGCGTAAGTGGAGGCATTTAGTTTTCTCCAAGGAGAATTTGAAACCGTTATCTTTGGCCCACCTATCCAACTTGTTTATAGTAAGCTGGATAAGTCTGCCCGCGGTAGCTGGTTGGGATGACCTACAAAAAATTGCGAAGTCGTCCACAAACAGTGAGCCAATTACCGGTGTTTTTACACAGTTAGCATTATCGTTAATCGCTATAGCAAATAGCGTTACGCTAAGTACTGTACCTTGAGGAACACCGTTCTCTTGACTATAAAATTTTGATTCGTGGTGGCCAATTCTCACTTTGAAAACTCGGTCCGATAAAAAATTTTGAATAAAAATGGGTAGGTTACCCCTAAATCCCCATTCGTGCATCGTTCTTAGGATTTTGTGACGCCAAACTCGGTCGTATGCCTTCTCTATATCGAAAAATACCCCGACTACGTGTTGGCGCAGAAGAAAGGCTTCCTGAATATAGTTGTCAATTCTGATTAAATGATCGGTAGTGGACCGGCCTCTGCGGAAACCACACTGAATACCAGAGAGAAGGTTTCGGCGCTCTAGCCACCATACGAGCCGCCGATTAACCATTCTTTCCATAGCCTTACACAGGCAGCTAGTGAGGGATACAGGTCTAAAGTTATTCGGGTCGGCTCGGTCTTTGCCTGTTTTTAGTATAGGAACTACCGCAGACTCCCGCCAGGACGGTGGAAAAGAGCCTTCTAGCCATAGTTGGTTGAAGGTATGGAGAACCTCCGACAGTGCCGGCTCCGGGATATTCCGGAGGAAGGCATTGTGGACCTCGTCAGGTCCCGGAGAAGTGATATGGGAGTCAGCAATGGCAGATTTGAGTTCCCAAAGGGAATACGGAAGGTTGTAATCCGCCAAGGGACGTCTTTCGTTAAAGTTTATCGGGGACATCTCCAATCGCTCCTTGGTTTTCAGAAACGTAGGGTCGTAGCTCCTATTACTGCTGGTTTTCGCGAGTAGCTGGCCGAAAATGTCGCTGATAGTAATTTCAGACGTTATTACATCGCCATTGACATGTAAATAGGAGATGCCGACCTGTTGGTGGTTACCCGATAGACTCCTGATCTTGCGCCAGACCTGTGTAAGTGGTGTTCTACAGTTGACATCCGAGACAAATTCCACCCAGGAAGCCTTCTTCGCCTTATTCACGACCTGCCGAGCCTTAGCTCTTAAGCGCCGGAAGGCGGAAAGGTTCGTGTCCGTCGGGAACTTTTTAAAAATTTGTAGCGCCTTTTTCCGTTTGCGAATGGCAGCTGCGCATTCTTCATTCCACCAAGGTACACATTGTCTTGATTTGAGACGGCTAGACCGTGGTACGCTTGTATTCGCGGCTTCGATGATGCAGCTTGTTAAATGGTTCATGTTAGACACGCTGTTTAGCGTCATGTCGTGTTTAAAGGTAAAATTGCTCTTAAAACGACCCCAATCGGCTCTCCGGATAATCCAGTTGCCCTGCCGAATAAAAATGGGGTTAGAACGTCCCTCTTTCAATATAAAAATGGGATAGTGATCACTTCCACATAAATCGTCGTGTACGGACATACTCAGTTTATTTAAAAACACGCTCGATGACGCGCATAAGTCTATAGAGGAGAAGTCACCAGTAAAGCTGTTGAACCGGGTTTTTTCCCCGTCGTTCAATAAAACTAGGTTAGACTCCGTAATAAAGGAAGATAAAATCCGTCCTCTACGATTACACTGCCCTCTACTGCTTCCCCATAGAGGATCGTGTGCGTTGAAGTCACCGAGTAAAATAAAGGGCTGAGGCAGCTGGTGGACAAGGGCTTCCAAATTAAAACGGGTGACAGGTGCACCCTCCGGCAGATATACGTTGCATAACGTAACCATCTGCGGAGCGTGAACAGTCACTGCCACCGCTTGAAACGGTGTGTTCAGGTGTACCTGGGAGGTGTAAAGGGCCTCCCGGATAGCAATTGCCACTCCACCCTGGGCTCGTTGGCCGCGGGTGTCGTCTAGTCTAAAAACCTTAAAATGGTTTAAAATGCCCTTGTCCGTGTTTTTAAAATGCGTTTCCTGAAGACAAACGCAAACCGGGTTAAAATCACATATTAGAACGTCCAGCTCCTCCTTATGCCGATAGAAACCGTTGCAGTTCCACTGCAATATAAAAGCCATAAAAAGGAAATAATAAATAGAAAGAATAAACTAAGATAAAATCGAGCGGTTTAAAAATGGGGAGGTCAGCGTCTTATGCGATTTTTCTTCCTCTTGCTACTAACTAGGAGGATATCAGTGTCTGATAGACACTCATCCTCCTGCATTGGCTCTGGGGTGCTCTTTCGAGCCTTGCCAGATGGACCGGGGGATTGCGAGTTTCCACGCTTGGATTGCGTGGCCCCGGCAGATGTTTTGGCCGGGTTCCGCTTAGGGGACCCCGGACCGGTGGGTTTTGTCTTAGATTCCGGATTGGTAGCCTTAACCGGAGTGGCCGATTTCTCTTCTGCGGGTTTAGTTTCCTGGTTGGCATTTTCATCCGTCTGGGTCGAGATTGTGACCTTTGCGATCGGAGTTGCAGCGACATGAGCCCACGACCTGGAAAAAGTGGGGGCAACTTGTGCTCTATACTTTTTACGAGCCTCGAGATACGGTATTTTATCCACCGTCTTCATCTCCATGATTTTGCGCTCTTCGATCATCTTTGGACAATCACGAGAGTACACGGGATGGGCACCCTCGCAATTGACGCAAAGCGGGTCACTTGTGCATTCCACACCGCCATGCTTATCCATGCTGCAGCGGGGGCAGGTGGCCTTGCCCTGGCATCGTGTGGCCATGTGGCCGAATTGCTGGCATCAGCATCTGGTAGCATCTCATAGGTGCCGGTATGAATGGCCGCACTGGGACCGATTCATAACCGACGAACACTTTGTCGGGGAGGACGTCGCGCGCGAACGTAAGGATGACAGATGTCGTGTTGACCGTTTCCCCATTGCGCTTAGTAGTGAGTCGACGAGCATCGCAAACCCCCTGTTGGGCCATCTCCCGCTTTATCTCGTCGATCTCGACGTACAATAGGTCATAGTGGCTAATCACTCCCCGACAGGTGTTCAAGGTACGGTGTACCTCGACCTTGACGGGAATGTCGTGCAGCTCTACGGTCTTCAGAAGTTTCTCACTTTGAGCCCTGTTTGCCGTTTCAATGAGCAGTGTGCCATCGCGAAGCTTTTTTGCCGATTTGAGATCCCCAGGAACCAAACCCGACAGAACTTTACGAATAAGAAAGGGGGAAACCTTTTTCAGGCTCTCCCCTTCCTTCTGGCACCTCATCACTAGATAGCGCTGACTAGCGCCATAAACATTTTCTCCCCCGTCCGAATCCGGACGGGATCTTTTTTGGGGTGGAGGTTTGTTGTCCGCCATGCCCTAGATAACATTCATCCCCCGAGCTCCCCACCCACCATGGAGCCACACATTTGGGACGCCACACCGCTAGCCGGTGTGGTCGCCAGGGCTACCCGAGGGGATATAGCACCCTGGAAGTGGTCGTCTGTTTCGGGTTGGGTCTTCGATATAAAGGGCCCACCAACCCGTGAATCTCCGACCGCCCTACACAGACCCCCACCTCCCTAGCACTCGCCACCGAACTTAACGGCAAGCCGATTGACCGGGGGTGGCTAGCCCCCGGCCTCCCGTTTACAGGGAATCCAGGGCCGAAGTGGGATATTGAACTCCGGTCCATACCGGGTATCCGACACCCGGCTGGGTTCCAGAGAACTCACCCACCAGGATCCCCTTCTCCCCCTTACGGGTCTCCGCACACGGCAAACATGCGGGTGGATCGCAGGCCAGCTGGTATGGCAGCACACAGACAGTGGACCCACAAAACTGTCCGGACGCATCCCTTTGCTGCCTGGGGGTTTGTTTTCGGGGTTTCACCTCCCCGCCCTTTTAGTCGCCTCTTACGACAAGCAGGGATACTGCGGGAGTATTCTCCATCCCCCTACCCGCAGGGGTAGGGTGTCATCCATCCTCCCCAAAATATCCGCTCTTTCTACCATACAATAGAAATCACTCATTTTAACTTAAATAATGCTCATCCACTCATAATGACCACTCACCAACTAAAAAACAAACTCCCACGCCATGCTAGAGGGCACACAAAAAAAACCCGCCGCTATCAAACACTTAGGACTATAGCACGACCAAAGCAACCACATACAGATTGCCTAAGCAAATCACACGTCTGAGTCGTTCCTTTCATCTTGTTTCTCCTTCTGGAACTTAAGATTTTTAAATATTGCTTATCCAATTGAAAAAGATACTATTAATATTAGTTTAGTAGTAGTTAGATGAAACAAAATTATTGTAGTTTTCAAAACGGCCAAAGAAATGTCGCCAACCGTTTCTCTAGTTAACGCAGTTTTAGAGTGACATGGCGTTAAAGTCAGAAGCCATTTAGATAATGTTCAGTCCTACCAATGTGGACCGAGTTCTTCAGCATTTTTGTCGTACTCCACCAATCAGCGTCGAGTCAACAAAAAAGCGCGCCAAAATAGACTGCTGTTACAATCTATGCGGGAAAAGAAGAAACTTCCCAATAAAAATACTTCTGGGGTATCTGTTTCACCCCCACTGCCGTTTCTGGCCGCAAACTCCCGAATATTTGCGCCGTAAATAGCGCCAGAAGATACCTGTTCCAACAAAAAATGCCTCTCCTGATCCCGCCAAAATGAAACCTGCAGAATTTGACATCTTTCAATACCTTGTTGATCTTCCACCATCCAAAATACAGGAAATCAAGCACGTCCTCGTCAAAATAGCGCCTGCGCCTCCCGAACCTTCCTCCAGTCCTGCCTTCTTCGCCTCCAGACCTTCGACCTCCTCCGCCTCCAGCCCTCCTGCTGTTCCTGCCTTCCGACCAGCCGACACTCCCAGCCTCCCTGTGACCACCCAGCCTTCTACCAAACCAGGACCAAGCACTACCTCCCATCCCTGCACCAGCCGCCTCCATCTCATCCCACCCGGGACCATCTCCTGCCAACCCCGCACCCGGACCATCCTCATCCGACCAGCCTCCCGCCCCACTCCAGCCATCTCCATCCACCACTGCAACATCGGTGAGTCATAACCTTTCCCCAGCTGGTTCTTATGCAAGCAGCCCCCCTGTAACTAGCCTGGCATCCGACTCCAACTGGAAAACTGACAAAAAACGCAATAAGCGTAAGATCTCCTCTCCCCTCTTCTTCCAAACTCCAACTAGCAACCGATTCTCCTTTATTTCCGAACCTGCCACCGACTCCCCTGCTATAGAGCCTTCAGCTAACCAACCCCAAACTGAATCCCCTATGGAAACCAGTCCCCCGACTAAAAGTAAAATCCCTCTCATTAAAATTGCTGATACCACTGACTGGCCAACCATCCACAAAGCCCTCCTAAACTGTTGCCAATTCCCTCCCGTTTGCATCTCGACAGGCCCGATCTCCGCCAACGTAAAATGTCAAACAATAGAAGACTATAAAATTGCTAGATCAACTCTTGCTGAAAAATCTGTGCTCTTCACCTCTTACTCCATCCCTGCCAATAGACGCAAAGAATTTGCCCTCCGAGGGACCTTCCCCTCCGTTCCCGCTGAAGATATCAAAGAAGAGCTGCGATCTCTAGGTTTTCCCGTAATCACCGTTCAACGCATACTTAGCACAAATCCCTCCGAAATGGAACGCGCCGCCAATATCACCAAAGTCAACCCATATCCCACCAGAACTTGTCACATCGCCTGCGAACACACAGTTAATTCCGCCCAAATGCTTGAACTCACCTCACTTCTCGGCCTCAGAATTTCTATCTCCGTCTTCAAACCGTCTAATAACCCCGTACAATGTCACAACTGCCAGGCGATAGGTCACACCCGGAATAACTGCTACCTAAAACCACACTGTGTCAAGTGCGCTGGTAATCACCGTTCCACCGAATGCCCGGTCCCCAAGGAGTCAAAACCAAAATGTTTTCTTTGCGGTGGCGAGCACCCATTCAATTATCGCGGTTGCCCAAAGCACCGCGAAGCCAAAGAAAAATTCAAGACAATCCGTCAAACAGTCCCAGCTCCGCCTCCAAAACCACTCACCCGTTCTTTTGCCGAAGCACTTTCTTCCCCCTCCGCTTTCCCAAATCTCACACCCGATAGTCAACCCACCAACCTTTTGCACCCGCCAGAACCATCATCCGCATCCTCTGACCTCTCCGTATGGATCTCTGACATTATTTCCCAAAACTTGCATCCCTGTCAACTATTCAAGAAAAAAAAGTGTTCATACTACAGCAATTACTTCTCATTCACGCTTAATTATAACCAAATGCCAGGCTAGAGGGCACCCCCCACCTTAATTTATCTTCAACATTCACACTGCCTTCTTCACTCTTCTATGAGTCTATCCTATCTTCCTTTCTATTAAAACAATCAAAAATAAAATAAATTTAAAAAATTAAATAATAAAATAATTTAAAAAATTAAATAAATAGCTTCTTCTAGTTAATAAATAAATTTCATCTTCACGCGAACAATACATTTACACAACCAGAAGTTTCTTCCCCCGTGAATGCTTGCTAATCATGTCAAAGAGCCGGTTGGGGTGAGCGACGCTCACCGGTACGGCCTCAAAAGTATGCGCCTTCGGCGCAGCGAAGATGGGCCTTTCAAAATTTTGCCAATGGAAGTTATCAAGTGAGCGCTATATGTTTGTGATCTTGATGCTTCTGGCTGACCGCAGTGGTGACAACAGCTGTGCTGAAGCGGTAGCGGACTTCGAGGATCCCTTCGGCGACTGGTAGCTGTTCCGGACATCGACGCAGACCTTCGGCGCGACTTGCATACTGTGGAGGCATCACCAGCGACGCGGGCTTTCGTGTGGGGTGGGTAACTAGTTCCATCTTCTCACACGCGGAAGGCGCCTACCGTCGCTTATTTTCCCCTGGGCTGTCTCTCATGCCTACGTTGGATAAGAGGGCTTGAACCTCCACTGAACTTCCAGCGGAAGCTGAGGGTCCCCTCGCTAGGATCCCCACTCCTAATAGGTACCCTCGTCGTAGGGGCCACCACAGTATCTGGATAAGGTAAATATACACATCCCTACCTTATTTTGTTTCTTACAGGACATAACTTTACTATTATTGTCAGACGACATCAATGACAATGCTACCTCCCGCTAGGCATTTCTCTTGTATAGCCTGCGGCTCTTTTCATCAGGGAAACGAAAAACTTTTACCCTTGAGTAGAAATTCAGTGCGTGGCAAATGCTGCTTGCGTGGAATTTCCTCGGTGGTGTGTTCAACACAGTCAACATCGATGCCATCTTGATGTGAGGCGACCGCGTTTATAGATCTTTCCGCGGTGGAAATAGCGTCGGTGAATCGAGGTTTCTATTCCCGGATGAACTGCCTCGGGATTTCCTTGTTCTGGTACAGGCTGTACACCTCGAAGACCTGTCACCAGTGCATGACGCTTTATATCCAGCTTCTCGCGACGACGTTGAGGCAAGTGTCAGGTCGCTTTCGGCCGTTTTGGAGGTCCTCACGTCGACGTTATGGGAAAGTGTTGGATTTCTGTTCACTGAGCAAACGGTAACTGTTGCTTTTTGGCGTCGGGAAGCACAATTTTTCCAGTTTGACTCACCCAGTGAACAGCGAGCGCATATATGACACCCAACATAATGGTAAAAATCTGGCCCGTGTGTTCCAGTACGACGGCTGCTTATCACTGGCCAGGTTGTTATTTTCCAATGCCGCATTGGATGGAAATCTTAGGCAGTATACCGTGACCAGGGTTTCTTTCGGAGAACCTGCTGTGCGAATCCATCAAGCTGTTGAATACATTCCGGCAAGTAATCTTGATTCGGAGTGCGCTATTTACCTTGATCCTAAATTATCTAAATTACGACCAATAGTCCTACTCAATTGGATTTATTGCTTGTCATCAGGCAGCAAGAAAAGTCCCGGTAGACCTAAGAAGGTCAAACGTGGTCGCCCAAAGGTGCTTTCGACTACTCGAGACGAGCAAATGAAAGCAGCAAAAAGGAGATATGCCACCGTAAACCCGGACGTGATCAGAGAATCTGTGCGGCGTTACACTGTTGAGCATCCTGATGTTCACAGGGATGCCGTGAGACGTTACACTGTTGAGCATCCTGATGTTCACAGGGAAGCCGTGAGGCGTTACACTGTTGAGCATCCTGATGTTCACAGGGAAGCCGTGAGGCGTTACACTGTTGAGCATCCTGATGTACACAGGGAAACCGGGCGACGTTACACTGTTGAGCAGCCTGATGTTCACAGGGAAGCCGTGAGACGCTACACTGTTGAGCATCCTGATGTTCACAGTGAAGCCGTGCGTCGTTACGATGTTGACCATCCTGAAGTTAACAGGGAGGCCGCACGCCCTTACGCCACTACGCGTAACGCCCTGCGACCCGATGTGAACAGGGACGCCGTGCAGTCTCGCAGACTGCGAAATCCCGGATGTGAGTACGGACATTTGCCTACTTCAACATCCCGGCAGGTAATGACTTTCGGCCCCATGGGATATTGGAAAGGAGACCAACTTGAAAATATCCATCCGTTCAAGTTGAAGAAGAAAAGTTTGTGGGACGAAGTCGTTTACAGGTGTCCTCACTGTCAGGCTCGACTGTTCGATGAAAAGGAAAGGAAGAAATGGTGCTGTGGAGACGGAGCGTACAACGTCCTCCGTCTACCTCCACTCGCTTCGCCGTTGTATCCCAATCCCACCTTCCTCGAATGAGCTCGAGCCTACAACGACCTCTTTGTCTTCTGTGCACTGGAAGTATCCGGTGGTTACCGCCATCCCAGCGGCCTTTCCTTCTTCAAGATCGAAGGAATGATGTACCACCAAGTGCACAGTTTGGACGCTCCGGGTCGGAAGTTCACCACCAGGAGCGGAGACGTCCACTTCGTCAACCGTTGCCGTCTGTACATCGACGACGGCGAGGAACGCCGGAATATCGCCATGGGTAGATCATTGAGTCCTGACGTGGTCAGCGATATCGCGATATTTCTAGAGACGGTCAATAAATTTATTCGCGATTGTCGTAGATTGAGAGCGGAGCCGTTCGTCGACGCTCATCTGACCTTCGAAGTGACCAGCAGATCTACCCACGGACCCGTTATCGGTGATAAGTAGAGGCATCCAAGTGCACGCTGTGCTGAGCACTGACGACACTGCCAGCAAGCCCAGAAAAATGACCATCTGGAAAAGGAGCGATCGACGACCAACTTCCATCGATCTGCTCAACCCCATGGTGGAGACTTTCCAGTGTCCCTTGCTCTATCCGCAGGTCAATTTGGGATGGCACGTGGGTATGATCGACAACAACGGGAGGAAACTCTCCCAGTATAATTATTCGCGGTGACTCTAACTCTCCGATCCTCGCTTCTCTCCCATCGGCAGGCTTTCTCAGTCGTGGCATGTTGAGATGTTCGCGAGGTACGAGGAAGAACGCCTGCGATTCATTCGTTTTTCACAAACGCGATCTCGTTCCCCAAATGCCATGCGGATAGTGCCACTCCTGGAAACACGACGGGGTGGGAAGACTGGACAGGTCATTGAAGACATCCGCCGAGACGAAACTGTGGAAGGGGAAGGCGGGCGGCAGCCCGGAAAAGTTTACCTCCCAAGCTCCTTCACCGGTGAGCCGAGATACATGAAGGTTCATTACGAGTACGCAATGGGCCTGGTATCTCGCCTGGGTTCACCCACTTTTTTCCTGACCTTCACCTACAGTCCTACTTGAGGGGAAAACAAGAAGGCTTGCCCCCGTGGCAGTGGTCGCAGTGACCCATAGACAGCAGTGTTCCAGATAAAAGTTGGGGAACTTTTCCGAGACCTGCGCAGCGGAGCGATGTTCGGCCGAACGGTGTACTTCGTCTACGTCATTGTGATGCAACTGAGGGGCCTACCACACACTCACATTGTATTCAACATCGACGGCGACGGTCCATTTCAGGCGTGAGACATTGACTCCGTCATTCGCGCCGACATTCCCTCGAAGTCGAAGCTGGCGGAAGACTCAGGCATATGACTCACGGCCCCTGCGGCACCGATCATCGCACCGAGTTTCCGTGCTGGGACTCTGCAAAGGGTCACTGCAGCAAGTTTTTCCCCAGGCCCCGCTGCCAGACCACCCACGTAGACGAAAGGGGATTCGTCCAGTACAGACGCGACTACAGCAATCGAGGTGTCATCAAATCCAGACAAAAAGATGTCACCGTCCACGATGGTTGGGTCGTTCCTTACAATTCCTCTTTGCTGCTCAAGTACGAGGCGCACATCAACTTGCAGCTCGCTTCTACGCGTCGCGTAATCAAGTACCTCTTCAAGCACCCTGCGGATCACTCAAGAACGTGACCATCACTCCACTGGGAAAGCAAGAGGACGAGGTGGAGCACTACGTCACCAAGAGAATGGTGGGTGCCAGCGACGCATGCTGGCGTCTTTTGGACTTTCCCGTGTCTAAATCTGAGCCCACTGTTGAGTGTCTCCCGTGCATCTGGAGGGCAAACGAAGTGTCGTCTACCGGCCGGGCGACCTCTCCGATGCAACCTACATATCAAGCTCCAAGCTAATGATTTACTTCAATCGTCCCCACCACGAAAATTTCGACGACGTAACTTATCAGTCATTTTACGAAAATTTCCTGGTGCACTCCAAGCGCCCTCGTACTTCGGAATTGTACGAACACCCCGACGGACAGCATTTTGTCACGGCTCGCCAGCGTGGAGAGCTGTGTCGGCTGTTGTGGGTTCACCCAATCGAGGCGAACAGCACTACCTAAGGATGCTTCTAATGTCAACGCCCTGCCATTGTTACGCCCATTTTGTCTCGTGGCGGGCCAAATTGCCGCACGTTTCAGGATATCGCACGTAATCTCGGCTTGATCGAAGACGAACGAGAGTACCATGAAGCACTGCACGAGGCGTCTCATTTCATGCTCGAACCCAAACTTCGTTCCTTCTTCGTGCTCCTCTGCAACATGGGCGCTCCCGCCGCTCTTCTGTGGGACTATTTCCAGACTCCCCCTGCGAGGATCACTTGGAACGGAACCATCACGACCCTGAACTGGCGTTCAAACTTTCCCTGATCGACATCGATCGATGCCTACGCGTTCAGGGATCGTGCTTGACAGATCACGGACTTCCCCACGTGCAGGATGACACGACTGAGTTGGGCAGAGAGCTCGATCTGGGTGACGGCACAGGCGTTTGGAACATCACCAACGGATCTCAGAGAGCTCAACTCATCAGAGCTGCAAAGCTCATCGTCTTCGATGAGGCCCCGATGGCACACCGTAACATATTTGAGATACTCGACCGCTCGCTCAGAGATCTCATGAACTCCGATGTGCCGTTCGGGGGTAAAATCTTCATCTGCTCCGGAGATTTCTGTCAGATTGCACCCGTCGTCGAAAAAGCTCGCACATCATCCGATGTCGTTCGCGTTTCACTTCGGGCGTCCCGTCTCCGGCGGTTGTTTTGAGTATTCTCCCCGACCACACCACAACGAACGACTACCACCGTGGAATACTCTGACTTCCTCCTCGGAGTAGGCAACGGGACAATCCCGTCGACGACTTTCGGAGAGGGACGCGATTCGATTTAGAAATATGCAGCACTATCCCGGGATTCAAACAATGCGATGAAAATGATGCCAGTGAGTGGTTAGCTGTAGACAACAATGATCCTTGATACCAGATTTTGAGCGACGAAGAAATAGCTTCCATGGTGTATGAAGGGGACGCAGAAACAGTTAAGTTAGATAGTGAAAACGAAGATGAAATTGAAGAGGCAGGCCCGACGCATTCGGAAGCTTTTATGGCAGCAGATACTCTGATGTCATGGCTTAAGAAGCAGACGGAGAGTACACCAACCCAGCTCATTCTATTAGATCGAATTAAAGACTTGGCTGCAAAAAATCGAACCACTTCTTCTGTTCAAAAATCAATAAGAGATATTTGTTAAGAGCTCCGACACTGTACAAAGTGTACAATAAATATTTTGTAAGTATTTTTATTGTTCGACTATTTTCGTTTTATTGTTTTTACTTTTGTTAACTTAGTTTTATTGTTATTTTATTGCACATTTTAATTTGTCCATTGTAGGCTAATAAAACGAATCAAAGACTTGGCTGTAAAAAAGCGAACCACTACAGCAGATCAAAAACCACTGAAAATTTAATGCTCCTAAGAAATTTCCCGCAATCGTGTACCAAAAATATTACAGTACGTATTACAGTATGTACGTATATATATGCATATATTGTTTCATTAAAAAACTGCTTAATAAGTTCATATAAATTAATGATTTCATTTAACTACCCTAATTATATAACTACAGCACTAAAGTGATTTTCGGTTCTGTCCGAAAATCCGGACTTTTTGATTATCCGGACTGGGTCCGGTAACGATTGATCCGGATTATCGACGCTCTACTGTAGATTGCCATTGGTGGGGTAGAAAGTACATCCATAGGAAAATGGCAACACATCAAGGAGGCTGTCAACCTCACCAGGCAGTACAGTGGCAACATTGTCGCCTTCTCTAAGCTCGTGGATGCATGCCTTTACCACAAATGGAAGGAGCAAATGCGTGTCTCTATGGCTGCTCATGTGTTTAGCCATGCTTTGGCTTCACAGAAGGATGTTTTTGTTGGGCTAGGTATGTTTCAGGCAATAATGATTCATGGCCATGATGAAGATGAATTAATTAATGACATTTTCCATTTCATACTTAAAGTGAACATTTTCCTCCTTAATAGGAATTATGGAGCAAGGTGCACGCATAACTGCCGAATTTTTAATGTTCATAAAAGATTTATTCCGAAGTTTCAACGGATGTGAGGCAAAGCATAGAAATAATGATTTGCAGTCCCCAGTAAGTCCTGGTGGTCCCCTTATCCCCTTCTGGGATAATGCATTGTATAAATTAAGAACACATGCTTTCTTGGCCTGCCCCATGATGCTAAGGGAGGAATTATATTGCCTCCCTCTGGTACACCTCTGGTGAGGAACGTGATCCGCCCAAAGTCCCAGGATGGGTGGATGACAACCAGTAGGGGGCAAAACTACTGTGGACTACTCTACAGGGTGCTGGTTTCAGATTACTGGAGACAATACGGCTGAATCAGGATCCCCTGGAAAATCTGTTTGGGTCCATACGTTTCCACAATGGGTGCAATAGGAACTTAACTGTTCAACAGTTTGCCTCTGCAGTGAAGACGTCCATGCTGCATGGAACACCTAAGGCAGGTGCTGCAGCTGGAAACTGCGAGCCGGATTCGGACAATTTTCTGTCTGACTTGGAGGGGCTGCAGCAGAATGTCCCCAGTTTGTCAGAGGGCATAGAGGGAAGCAGTTTCTCTGATGCCACTGACATGCATTTTGATTCAGGAGAGGTGTATCTTGATCCAATTGCTCAAAGTACACAAATTAGAACTCACCTATGAAGTTCAAAAAAAATGTACTCAAAGATGTGAATTGTAATAAGTGTTTGAAAAGCCATTGTGCAGGAACTTCTGTCATTGGTGAGAGTTTCTGCGCTGATGCTTTCAGCCACAATGGAGGTAACATGTTCCCTACAGAAAAAATTCAGGCTTGTACTTATAAATTGATGTGTAAATTAGATGAAGTGCTACCATCTGTAGTCACTGAGATTGGTATTAAAAAAACATTAAATCAAAGAATTAATGTGAAATAACAGTTGTCTTGGGTGAAATGTCCTCTTCATGATCTCTCATCAGATATCTCTAATGCTGTAGTTGAGTATGCTATTAGAAAATTTTGCAAAAGGAAAGATAAGTTAAGTGCCTGATTTTTTTATATATATTTTTTGTGTGTATTTTTCTTGAGTACATTTTTTAGAATAGTGTTAGTGAAGGCTATTTGGCTTCTTCACGAGGTCAATTTTCCATTGCTGCTGACATTTCAATGGCCAAGTCGTACATTGTCTTCCGGGTGACTTGGCTAAGTTATTACTGCAGAGGCCAACTGCTGCATAGTCAGGTTCCTAATGTGCTCAAGGGAATTGACTCAGATTTTCAAGGGTATCCTGGCTCAACTCTCTGATCTCAATGAATCTCAAGAATAATGTTTTTATGAATATTAAAAAGTTAGCGGTAAAGCCTTCACCTTAGTCCATGAGTCCTATGAAAAACAAATGTTCACCCAGTCAGCACAAGAAATGTGGCCACACTGCGACCACTGTTGCAAGCCATAGTTCTCATAATGGCAAGCTATTATGGAGTCACAATGGTTTTGTACCCTCGGCCACAGATGGCCAAAGTGAGTTTGGCCATAGTGTGGCTAGCCATAATGTGGCCAAACTAGAAATAAGGGTTTACCCTAGGCTGTCCATTTTTTTATTTTTAATTGTATTATATTTACTTATATTTTATTATTTTTTGGGAAGCTAAAAATATTCTAGTTTTTTTTACAAAAAAACAACAGGTGATCTTGATAATTTTATTCACTCATTAGCATGAGCATATGATTTGTAGTTTATTAAGCAGCTTCTTTGTAGCAGAAATAGAATTACTGTGGTCACTTTCATTTTCACTATCAGAATCAGCGATAGGAATGCAGGATTCTCGGGTCCGATGTGATTCAGAAACTATCGAGCCTTTCTCTTCAATTGGCAGTGAATCACATTTTATTAATGCAACCCTGTTTTCCGATAACCTTTGTGTGAAATGAAAATGTCTCCAATTCATGCAGGTACCTGGTTAGCCTTTTCCTTTTTTTGTTTCCCCTCCATTCTCTCAATAACAAGAGCGATTGTAAAATTTTCTGATGTAACCTAAGGTAGAAAAACTCGGCGTAAGTACACTTTATAATATGCATTCGCATATTATAAATAGTGCATACGCATATGCACTACTCATAATGTGGGACCCAAAATGCACTCAATAATACACACGAAATTGGTGGCTAAGAGTCCTGGGACTTTTACAAAAAGGTACGCTGCCCAAAAAATAAGAGGGGCCGAAAGCAGAGCCAAGCGGAAGCTTGAAATGTATCATCCAGTCCGGAAAAAGACCCGGGTGGAGGGTCCAGACGAGCATTACGGACTCCTTGAAATAGAGAGGAAGGAAATGGACCCGCAAGCCTCTGACGCTTTCATCAGAACAATTACCCTTAGGGTCGATGGGAGAAAAGCGCTAGAGGCGAAGACGAGGAGCCAGCGTCACTCCAATTATGGATGGCCGAGAGATAAAAAAGGCTGACTGCCTCTGCTTTCGGCCGCGTGTGCAAACTGAGAGCAACAACGGTTCGGAAAAATACAGCCCGGGCCATTTTATACCCGAGATTATCGAAAAATATGGCAACAGAATACGGCCAAACCATGGAAAAAATCGCCTTGGAGGCTTATGAAGAAAAGAGTGGAAATAAAATCATTCTTACTGGTCTTTTTGTTCACGACGGTATCCCATTTTTGGCTGTCTCCCCAGAAGGAACACTGGAGGATAGGAAAGGCATCGTGGAGGTGAAATGCTCCTACTCCAGTTGGGATATCCCTCCACTCGAGTCAATCCAAAAAAATACACTCAAATATTGTGAAATTCGGGAGGGAAATTTCAATTTAAAGAGAAATTCAGATTACTTTCATCAAGTCCAGGGGCAACTAAATGTTTCAAAAAAGGATAGTTTCTTTATTATTTGGACCCCACATGGTTTTATTTTCGAAAAGATTTATAGAGATCCGGCTTTTTGGGAATGTCATATGGTGGAGAAGTTAGTCATTTTATGTGAATCACGTTCTTCAAGAAATTGTCTGGAAAAAAATACGAAATGAGTTTTTTTTAATGTATTGAGAATGAAATGTTTCAATGATAACCTACTCCATGGAACATTTTGACGGGATATATCGCTTTAGTTTTAAAGTATCTAACAGTATTATAGACATTCGTAACAATATCGTCTATAACTTAAATTTGACTGATCCCATTATTTTCTTTGAACAGAATCGCCAGCTACTGCATGCGAGTGCTTTAATTAGTTATCATATCAATTCTTTCCTGTTCGTAGTTCATACCTGCTAAGGGTAGCAGGTAAAGTGACGAGATGACTGGAGTAGACGTGGCGAAAAACTCATAAATAAGAAGAGTCAATCATTCTCTAGACCCTGCGGAAGCCTTCTCCGCAAACAGTGCCTCAGTTCATTAGATGAATGACTGCCTTGAGATCCTGCTGCTTGTATGAAGCGGAGATAGATGATGAGCGGTCACTCAACAACCTATTATAGTGGCCGGGTAGGATGATGGAACTCCAGTTGCGGGAGAACTCGCAGTCGAATTCCCCTACATTTTGCTTCCCCTACCTTCCTCTAACCACACTGCCTCCCACCCCCGTGTGTCCCTCCCGCCCCTCCATCGCTCCATTAGGCTCGCCAGCCGTCAGGTCGAGTGCATGGATGGAGGGAGGAAGGAAGACACGCTGCCGAAACGGCTCAGGTACCCGGGAGCCTTAAGTGCATGTTAGATGTGATTACTGTTGAAAAAAACATTGTGTTTACCCTGGCTTTTCATGCTTGTGTAATAAAACTCGTTTATTTTTCACAAGGGGTGTTCATGGTCCAAATTTATTACAATGCAAATGATAAATCACTGATACCATTTTCCCAGCCTGGTAGACCCTCGCGTACAAAATGTATCATAATACAATCATTTCTTCCATGTACCCTGGTGGAGACTCGTAGAAGGTATTTTTGGTTTTTTAACTCACTTTTTTGGTGTAAGAATTTGCGCTAAGGGAATTCGAGCATGAAAATGTGGCCTGAATAAGCTATCATTTTAAATGCTGTTCCAATGTTATGTATTTGTCTTCATTTGAATATTTTGTATTTTTTGTTCGAAGTACATATATGTTTTTAATGTCTGCAATTTTAGATTTCCCAGTGCATTATCTCGAAAAAAATTGAGAAAGGCAGAGGTGAAGGCCATCAGGCGAGATGGATGGGAGCCCTTCAGAACTTCTGCTGTGTGCCCACAGCATTTTCGACCTGATAATATGGACTACACAGGACAGACGAGGCGGTTGAGGGATGGTGCTGTTCCTTCTGTTTTTCCTTCATAACCGAAGCACTTACAGTGTCCAGGTAGTCTCCCATCCTCCCCCAAAGTGTCGTCCTACCCTGCCTAAGCAAGCTCTATCAGACCCCGCAAGTCATCTAAATACCAGTTTCCAATACCAGTTCCCAAATGACAGTGATCCATCTATCAATTCAAATGTAGAGAAGTCTGAGTCCACTGCAGAGGTAGAGGAAGGTGTCGGTCCTTCCATGAAGGACACTGAGCTCATTTCAAAAATTATAAAATAAAAGAATTCAGGAACTTAATACATCCCTGGGTTCGGCTAAAAAGAAAATAAAACTGCTTCAACAAGAAGTTAGGAGGCAGAGAAAGAGACTGGATAGTAATAAGGAGGTAACACAGTCTCGAGTGGAACAAAAGCTCTTGACCCAAGAAGCTGCAACCATCCTGGAGACATCCCTCTCACCTGGGACCCACAGTCTGGTTGATAGGGCTCTGAAAATCACCGCCATTGAAAAGAGGGGTCAGTATGATCCAGAGCTACGCTCATTTGCATTAACGCTCCACTACTATTCCCCAAAGGCGATTTTGTCACGGAAAAGTTTAACAATGCACTGCTTAGCACCCAAAATATTCGTTCATGGTAAATGAGAGTCGATTTTGAGCCAGTGTTTAGTGTAGTGTTACAATGCCATCAAGTTGCACGCCAATAATTCCCGGTCCAGAGACATCACACCCTGTGTATGCATTTCCACGGATGATATGTCAATTAAAGACCATGAGGACTTAGATGGAGAAAAGATTGTGGGGTATGAAGACGTGGGTACCGAAGTTGTTAATGACTTCGTGCCTAGAGCAAAACCTATATGCGTAATGTTGTGCACTTCCATAAACGAACACCGGAAGATCCCCTGTGGCTACTTCTTTGCCGAGTCTCTTACGGGAATTAAGAGGGCCAATTTGGTTGTTGGGGCAGTGGAGAAACTGAATGAGATAGGGGTGAATGTGGCAACATTTACTTTTGATGGTGCTACCAGCAACATTACTATGGCTTCATCCTTGCGTGCAAACTTAGTAGATGCTGAAAATTTGCAAGTCCATTTCCTCCACCCATTCCAAGATGGCCATAAAATGAATACTATGTTAGAACCTTACCACACGCTAAAGTTAATACGTGGCACACTATTTGACATGAAGGTCATTTATTGTGAAGGCAAAGCCATCAGGTGGTCATATATAGGCAATCTGTGAGAATTACAACGTTGCAAGGGTTTGCGTAAGGAGCATTCATGTTCATAGATTTGGAGTGGGTTGTCCAGCGAGACTAAGGATATCACGTAGATCTTTAATTAATGAAATGGTCTCCCCTTGCCTGTTCCGTCTTTCTGCCATTGGTCTTAGGAGACCCATCTGCCTTTAGGGTGATTCCTCACCTCTACGACAACAAGGTGCCCTAACCCACCAGCCGCTCATCCGCCCTCCAAGGAAGCCGTTGGCACTTGGTGGTGGGGAAACCTCTAATCCTGGAAGTCACTCCGTCCCTGTATTTGTTGGCCGTATAATATACGTTGCCCCCACTCTACCACGTGGAGGTGAACATCAGGATATTCCCTTCATCAAGTCTAGGACTGTAGAGGCATTACCTAGGCTCTCCAGTACTTTTAGACTGCCAATAAAATACCTATTGAGATTATTAAGGAAGAGGTTTGCTAAATGCTTTGCATGGAGCGAGGTCCTCTATGGATCAGAAACTTGGACCTATAGGAAAAAGGAAGTGAAGTATCCTGCAAGTTTTGAAATGCGGTTATGGAGAAGGATGATGAGAGTAAGGTGGACGGAGGTGAGGAATGACCAAGTTTTGGAAAGGATTGACGAGAAAAGATCAATTATGAATGCAATAAGAAGGTAGGCAAACTGGTTGGGGCATGTCAAGAGGCATGACTGCCTCCTGAGTAAGATAATGGAAGGCAAATTGAAAGGAAAATGCAAGAAAGGAAGATGAAAATTTGATATGTTGACGGATTTGAGGGAGAGCAGGAAGTACCAAGAGGTGAAAATGTGGGCGCAAAATAGAGAAGTTTGACGGAGTTCGGCTGGAACCTGTCTTAGGACAGATCTGTATTATTGAAGATGAATTCTGATACTTTTGACGCCTTTGGCTACCTTCGTATGGGTTGTGAGAACTGGAAAGAGAAATTACATTTCTTCATCTATTTCGTTGCTTAAGAGTCTTTAGTTTTTTTTATTTTCGGGTTACTGTAGTTTGCGTAGTTTTTCTGGGGTTTAAATTCGTTTTTTTTCTTGTACTAAGTAGGATTTTCTTTTGCAGTGAGGCAGTGCGTTGAGTCTGTTTAAGTTGAGTAGCGTGTATTTTTAAAACTTTTTTAACATATATTCATTTTATTTTCTATCATTGAAATGTTTAACTAGTAGGTAGCGACTCGTGATTCTATTTGTTATAGCGTATATAGCTTTTTGTCTCTCTTGCAATAGTTCATATTTTTTCAGTCATATATTTACGTAAATCAGTTATCAGTTACCTATTTTGTATTGTAATTAGTTTTTATTCCAATTTCTTTTATTTTCATTAAGGTGTAGGTTAATTTAGTCTTTTTTAACGTTTTACATTTTCAATTATCTTCTATTCAACTTTTTTCATTCATTTATTGTCAGTTTTATCTTGAGGTAAGTAAGTCGCGGGTTTACCTTTGTTGTAATGGATGAGGAAATGTTTTTTATGGCTATCAATGAGTTCTTACAGAAGGAGATGGACTTCCTAATTCTCCCGCAGCAGCTATTGGTGTTTCTCCGGGATGTTGCTGCACGCGGCATGGTTAGCATTTCACAATTTTAACATTACCAAAAGTTATTGAAATTATTTTGAACCATTACATTTATCTGATAATTTCCCGATATAACATTATGAAAATCTCTTGGTAGGAACCAACGCAATATTGCATTTTAAATCGAGAGCAGGAGAGTCTAATTATGATATCCAGCGGATGGTTTCCGTCAACCAGAGGAGCTGATAGGAGCAGAAGTGGAAGCTTGCCGACTCCCTCTTTTGGCTGGCCAGTGTTGCAGCCTTCCGGGGGGTGAGCTCCACATTCGGGATGCCGCGCGCCTCAGTATGGTGCACGAAATGATGAAACGAGTGCTCTCCCTTTCTGGGAGAGTTATACGCCTGCTCACTAATGAGGAGCTGGAAGGGATTGGTGCCGGCTTCGCTAGTATGTCTCGGAGCGAAGAGCTTCGGTGCGTTGTTGGTGCCATAAATGGTTACTACGTTCAAGTCCTGGCATCCGGACCTCGTCGGGATGGCTATTTCAATCGTAAGCTGCGATATAGTGTCCAGTTCCAGGCCGTGTGAGACCATACTGGAAAGTTTATGCATATGTTTGCCGGATACCCTGGGTCAGTGCATGTTTTTAGGGCTGGCCCTCTTTACACAGAAGGAATGTACCCCCCTCAGGGGTATGCCATTTTAGCCGACAGTGGCTACCCTCCACTGACACTCCACTACACCCAAGTGGCAGCTGTAACTGGGGCACTACACCCAAGTGGCAGCTGTAACTGGGGCATGCTGCGTCATGTATAATATTTGTATAACAAACGGGGACATATTGGCTGAGGATGAGATGCCGAACGATGATGAAAATCCTGCTGGGATGTGTTAAAATCATTAGAATGGTGTTCACTTAAGGGAAAGCTTAGCCAGGAGGATGGCCCAAACACTGAATATACCCAATGAACAAAGGGACCACTATTTATGAATAAATGCTTTCCTCTTACATTTGTGTTCCATCAGTCATTATTATATTTAAGAGAAGTCACCTTAAACCCTGTCCTAGTAATATTGCTTTTTGTGTCCATGATGAATTTACTTTTCCAGGTAAGAGAAGATGAAAGGACAAGTAACTTATTGAATTTGAACTTAGTTGTGGTGCATGTGATGTGGTGACAGCTAAAAAATTTACTAACATGTTGAACCCCAGTTATTTAGTGCCTAGCAGGAAAACAGTGTCTACCACCTTGATTCCTCAAATGTACCACAGTGCAAGGGAAAATGTAGCAAATATTCTTAAATGCGCAAAAGCTGTGTACATAACGACTGATGCATGGACCTAATAACGAGTTTTCTGGCAGTTACAGCACACATTACAAAGGAATCTGAGCTGAAATCTTTTTTGACAGATTGTTTCGAGTAGTAGTATTGTAGTAGTATTATGTTTATAGGGTGCGTCGACAGCATGGTCATTTTGCACCACTACACGTCATGTTTATAAAAAAAAATATATATATGTTACATATATAGGTATTAAAATAAAATTCTTAATATGTACTCTTAGTCAAAATTAAAATAGGTTTTACATCCTTAAAATACTGCTAAAAAGGCCAGTTTCATTTAAAAATGATAAAACGCGGTTGAGAACATCTGAGTCATCGCCTAGGATCGACTTTATGTCTCCCGCTAACTGCAGCCTGCTACGCAAGTATCGGTATTTGTCACACTCCGTCAGGATATGCCGAACGCTGAGAGGGCAGTCGCATTCATCACAGCGAGGTGGGATCTTCTCTTCGGTGAAGAGGTATGAGTGGGTCAGGGCACAGTGCCCTATACTCAGTCGCGTGATGACAACTTCCTCCCTACGACAGCTCCTGACGGAAGAGGCCCACGCCTGCGCATCAGCTTTCAGGCAGCGCAATTTGTTATTCATTTGGCTCCTCCACGAGTCCTTCCACCTCTGTGCACATATATTTTTTAGGGTATACTTAAGGTCCTCTGCCGGTACCAGGAAAGAAAAGGCTCCGAGGTCGTTCAGTGCTTCCTTCGCCGCTGAGTCAGCCTTCTCGTTTCCGTCTATTCCCACATGCCCAGGAACCCATGAAAAGCTTACTCTTATTCCCTTTTTGTTAAGAGAAAGAAGGGCATATGTATATCCTGAACGATAGGACTGAGTGGGGAAAAGTCGGAAACTGCTCTCAATGCGCTTAGGGAGTCGGTGCAGATTATAAAAGACTTATTACAACCATGTATGCCGTGGATAGCCATCTTTATAGCGAACAGTTCCGCTGTGTAAACACTACACAGCGGACTGAGCTTCGCTTTCACGACTCCGTAGTAGTAGTAGTTGGGTGTTCGGGTGCGTCGACGACTATGGTCATTGGCACCGCGCACAATCTATTTTATTTATATACCATTCCTAAAATCATATATAATTTATACATACGTATTCATCTTGTATCACTATAGATATATCTATATTATATTTTGTTAAGAAGCCCGATTTCTTTTATGTAAGACAAGACTCGGTTAATTCGATCGATATCGTCTCCTAAAACTTCCTTTAGGTGTCCCCTGACGCCTAGCCTTTCGCGCATACCTTGGTATTTGTCGCACTCCGTCAGGAGGTGTCGCACACTGAGAGGACAGTCACAATCATCACAGCATGGTGGTATCTTCTCGTCTGTAAAGAGGAACGAGTGGGTCAGGGCGCAGTGCCCGATACGCAACCTCGTGATGACGACTTCCTCTCTGCGACTGTTCCGGACGGAAGTGGGCCACACCGACGTTACCGGTTTAATATAACGTAGCTTGTTAGTAGTAGTATTTGGGTGATTAGGGTGCTTCGACGACTGAGGTCATTCGCACCACGTCAGCCTAAAATCACCAAGTCATGTTATTTAAATAAATAGTTAAATATATAAATAAATAAATAAATAAAAGCGACGCAGCTCACAGTAAAATGGGCGTGAGATAAAACACCACATAATGGTTGGTCACAAACAGTTAAAAAGCCCTGACTCTTTTAAAAATAACATTATCCGACTGACACAATCAGGATCGTCTCCTAGGACGTGTCTTAGGTCTCCCCTGATGTTCAGCCGGATGCGCAGAGCACGGTATCTATCACACACCGTCAGAAGGTGTCTCACAGTTAAGGGAGAGTCGCAATCCTCACAGTAGGGCGGGATCTTCTCTTCGGTGAAGAGGTAAGAGTGAGTGAGGGCACAGTGCCCTATCCTCAACCGTGTGATTGCGACCTCTTCCCTGCGAGTCCTCCCGACTGATGTGGGCCACACTGATACTACCGGCTTTATGGTGCGCAACTTATTCTGTGTCAGGGAATGCCAGGTTTCCTTCCACAGACCAAAGGCTACGTTTCTCAGCGTAGCCTTCAAGTCTTGGTACGGTACCAACACTGACGAAATGTGTTCGTCTTGAAGAGCCTTCTTTGCTGCCGAGTCGGCCATCTCGTTACCGGCTATTCCCACGTGTCCAGGTACCCACAGAAAACGGATAGCGATTCCCTTCATAGAAAGGGATAAAAGATGGCTCTGAATCTCCTGGACAAGTGGGTGCATCGGGGAATAGCCGGAAATGGCCTGCAGCGCACTCATAGAGTCACTACAGACCATGTATGCGCCACAATTGCCCCTAATACCACCAAGAGCCATCTTTATGGCGAAAAGCTCCGCCGTGTAGATGCTGCACAGCGAGCTTAGCTTCGCCCCGATGACTCCATGGTGGGACGAGACCACCGCGCATGCGCATGCCGACTCGGATTTCGAACCATCCGTAAACACGGGAGTGAAATCGGAGTGGCGGCACAGCTCTTCCCTAAAAAGTTGTTGGTACTCCATAGGGGTCGTGGAACCTTTCTGGCCAGTTCGTAGGGTAAAACTACACTTCGGAAAGGGCACTCGCCATGGTGGGTGACCGGAATATCCATGGCCGTACACTTCTGGAAGTCTCACATTTGTTCCTTCCATAAAATTTTTAAAACGGACGCTCAGGGGTCTGGTGGCCCTTGTCCGCCTGTTAAAAATGTTTAAAAACCTGGGGTTAAAAATTACATTGAAACACGGATGAGTCCTCATAGATAAAATTTTTGCGACGTAGTTAGCCATTAGGATGTTCCTCCGGGTATCCAGCGGGGGCTCTCCGGCATCCGAGTATACGCTTAGGACGGGAGACGTCCTGAACGCTCCGGTCGCCAAACGTAGCCCCGCGTTGTGAACCGTTGCCAGCGGTTTCAGGTAGCTTGTGCGGCCCGAGGAGTAGACGAAACATCCATAGTCCAACTTGGAACGCACCATTGCCCTGTAAAATGAAAGCATGGTGGTCCTGTCGGCGCCCCATGTAGTATGCGATAAAACACGTAAAATATTTAAAACGTTAAAACATTTTTCTTTAAGAGTTCGGATGTGTTCCTTCCAATTAAGCTTGGAATCGAACAACATCCCGAGAAAACGAACCGAATCAGCGTATGGTAAAACCCTTCCACCGAGACGCAACTCTGGTGGTATGTGGTTTCCCCTGCAACGATGAAAATGTACGCATTTTGTCTTTTCCGCTGAGAAGCGGAAGCCGTTCTTTTGGGACCAGCCGTCCAGTTTATTAAGACAGAGTTGTATCTGTCTGGACGCGGTAACTAGTTTGGATGACCGGCAGAGAATAGCCAGGTCATCCACAAACAGTGAGCCCATGACAGGTCCCGTGATGCAGTCGATAGCGTCATTGATCGCAATAGCGAACAATGTCACACTAAGGACTGATCCTTGTGGCACTCCATTTTCCTGCATATAGGGTTCGGAAAGGTGTTTACCTACTCTGATTCTAAAAACTCGGTCCGATAAAAAATTTTTAATAAAAATGGGAAGATTTCCTCTAAAACCCCAACCATGCAACGTGATTAAAATCTTCTGACGCCAGACCCTGTCATATGCCTTCTCCAGGTCAAAGAAGACCGCGATGACGTGCTGGCGCAGAAGAAAGGCCTCCTGGATGAAATTGTCACTCCGAACGAGGTGATCGATGGTTGATCGACCTCGCCGGAAACCACACTGGATATTCGACAGAAGGTTGCGCCGCTCTAACCACCAAACGAGCCGACGGTTTACCATCCTTTCCATTACCTTGCACAGACAGCTGGTAAGGGAGATGGGCCTGTAGTTACTCGGGTCCGCTCTGTCCTTTCCTTGTTTAGGGATCGGAACCACCACAGATTCCCTCCAGGAAGATGGGAAGCTGCCCTCGAACCATAACTGGTTGAAGGTGCTCAGGATCTCCATCAACGCTTCCCCCGAAAGATTTCGAAGGAAGGCGTTGTGGATTCCGTCCAGTCCCGGAGAGGTGTCCTTGGAATCCGCGATGGCTGACCGAAGTTCCCACAGCGAGAACGGGTCATTGTACTCCGCGATTACGGACGTCTCAGCAAAGCAAAGAGGAGTTCTCTGGAAGCGTTCCTTGATGGCCAAGAACGCTTCTGAGTAACTCCTGTCACTGCTTATATTGGCTAGTGACTCGCCAAAGGCCTCGGCTACGTCGCGAGGGGAGCTCACGATTTGGCCATTTATTTTCAAGCAAGAGACGCCGTAATCCCTGCGGGAGCCCGAGATGCATCTCACCTTATTCCACGCCTGTGCAAGTGGTGTCCTGTGGTTAATGCTATTGACGAATTCCATCCAGGAGACCCTTTTTGCCTCCTTCACGACTCGTCGGGCTTTCGCTCGCAGTCGACGGAAGGACGAAAGGTTCGTTGCGGTTGGGTACTTTTTAAAAATACGAAGGGCACGTTTTCGAAGACGAATTGCCTCGGCGCACTCCTTGTTCCACCAAGGAACCGCTGGCCGTGGGACATTACCCGATGACCGAGGGACGCTGCAATTCGCTGCTTCGATCAAGCACCTTGTTAAAACCTCCACATTGTGTGTGGCATCACAGTAACAATTGTGTTTAAAATTAAAAACGTCTCTAAAATTCTGCCAGTCCGCTTTACGGACAATCCAATTGCCCGGTCGGATAAAATCAGTGTTAAAACTTCCTTCAGGATTTATTAAAATGGGGAAGTGATCACTGCTACAAAGATCTGTGTGCACGGTCAAATTAAACTTGTTAAAAAGACTGCTCGTAGCCATAGCTAAGTCTATACAGGAGAATTCCCCATTAAAAACATTAAAACGGGTTTTCTCACCGTTGTTAAGTAGCAAAAGGTTAAAATCGAGGATGAAACTGGCTAAAATCCGTCCCCTCCTTGTGTTTTGGCCTCTTGAGCTTCCCCACAAGGGGTCGTGGGCGTTAAAATCACCCAATAATATGAATGGCCTAGGCAACTGCTGGACAAGTCTCTCTAGGTTGGAACGAGTTACCGGTGCACCCTCCGGCATATAAACGTTGCATATCGTTATATTTTGCGGGGTAAACAAGGTTATGGCCACAGCCTGAAACGGGGTGTCAATCCGTACTCGAGAGGTGTAAAGGGCCTCCCGAACGGCAATCGCCACCCCGCCATGGGCTCTATGACCAGTAAGGTCATCTAGCCTTTCGACCTTGTATCCCCTTAAAATTCCACTGTCCCTCGCCTTAAAATGCGTCTCCTGTAGACATATAACAGAAGGGTTAAAATCTCTGATTAAAATGGCCAGCTCCTCCTTATGCCTATAAAATCCATTACAGTTCCACTGTAAGATAGAGGTCATAAAATTTAAAAATATATAAATAAATAAATAAATAAAAGACCTAAAAATAGTTAAAAATAACAAGAAAAAAGGAGCAGCTTAAGTCCTAAGCTAAGGAGTGATCAGCGCTTGAGGCGCTGCTTCCTTCCCTTTTTTCTAATTATTTCGATTTCTGTATCTGAGATACAGAAATCTTCCTCCATGGCTTCCTGTGGAGGTATTTTTTCCTTGCCTGATGGACCGGGGGATGGTGTGTTACCACGCTTTGTTTGCGTGGCCCCGGCGGTGGATTTGGTGGGGTTCTTCCTAGGAGAACCCGGACCGGTGGTTTTTGTATTTTTTGCCGGATTTGTGGCCTTAGCCGGCGTGGCCGATTTCTGTGCAGAGGCTACAGTTGTTGGACTCACATTTTCTTCAGTCTGAGTGGAAATGGTGACCTTGGATGTTCGAGGAGAAGCGACTTGGGCGAATGATTTGGAAAAAGTAGGAGCAACTTGTGCTCTGTACTTTTTCCTTGCCTCGAAGTACGGGATTTTTTCTACCGTCTTAATCTCCATTACTTTGCGCTCCTCGATCATCTTTGGGCAATCACGTGAGTACACCGGATGTGCACCCTCGCAATTGACACAAAGTGGGTCACCTGTGCATTCCGCACCCTCATGCTTCTCCAGGCCGCAGCGGGGACAGGTGGCCTTGCCCTCGCACCGTGTGGCCATGTGGCCGAATCGCTGGCACTGGAAACATCGCATGGGTGCCGGTATGAATGGCCGCACTGGCACCGATTCATATCCGACAAACACCTTGTCGGGGAGCTGATCAAGCGTGAACGTGAGAACAACAGACGTCGTGTTGACTCTTTCTCCGTTGCGCTTTGTCGTGAGTCGACGAGCATCGGTGACCCCCTGAGAGGCCATCTCCTGCTTGATCTCGTCGATCTCAACATACAACAGGTCGTAGTGACTGATCACTCCCCGACAGGTGTTCAAGGTGCGGTGCACCTCCACTTTAACAGGTATTTCACCTAACTTTTCTTTAAGCAATAATTTATCGCTTTGAGCCCTCGTTGCCGTTTCGATGAGCAGTGTGCCGTCTCGAAGTTTCTTAGCAGATTTTAGTTCCCCAGGAACTGAACTAGATAAAAGTTTTCGAATAAGGAAGGGGGACACCTTCTTCAGGCTCTCCCCTTCCTTCTGGCACCTCATCACTAAATAGCGCATACTAGCACCGGGAACATTACCTCCCCCGCCCGTTTCCGGGCGGGATCTTTTAGGTGGTGGAAGGATATCATCCGCCATGCCTAAACTTTATTCATCCCCCGAGCTCCCCACCCACCATGGAGCCACACATTCGGGACGCCGCACCGCAAACCGGTGCGGTCGCCAGGGCTACCCGAGGGGATATAGCACCCTAGAGGTGGTTGTCTGTTTCTGGTTGGATCTTCGATGCACGGGCCCACCAAACCCGTACATCTCCGACCGCCTTACGCAGACCCCCACCTCCCTGGCACTCGCCACCGTAAAGCATAGGGCCACGGAAGCCGATTGACCGGGAGTGGCTAGCTCCCGGCCGCCCGTTTACACAGAATCCGGGGCCGAAGAGGGGTAATGGCCCCTGGTCCATACCGAGCATCCGACCCCCGGCTGGGAACCACAGACCTCACCCTCCAGGTTCCCCTTCTCCTCCTTACGGGTCTCCGCACACGGCAAACATGCGGGTGGATCGCAGGCCAGGTGGTGTGGCCGCGCACAGACAGTTGACCCACAAGACTGTCCGGGCTCAACCCTTGTTGGCTCTGGGTTTGTTTTCGGGGTTTCACCTCCCCGCCCTTTTAGTCGCCTCTTACGACAAGCAGGGATACTGCGGGAGTATTCTCCATCCCCCTACCCGCAGGGGTAACGTAGCTTGTTGTTCGTTACATCGTTCCATTTATTGGTCCACTGCTCTAGCACCTTCTTTCGGAAGGCTGCTTGGAGGTCTTGGTAAGGTACCAAAGTCCAGGTAGGTTCCTCAATTTCCAGGGCTTCCTTCGCAGCGGCGTCTGCCATCTCGTTCCCCGCTATTCCCATATGTCCAGGTACCCAAAGAAAACCCACCTTGATTCTCTTCTTATCAAGGGACAGTAGGGTGGACTGTATACTCTGGACAAGAGGGTGCCTGGGGAAGAAGTCGGAAATGGATTCAAGTGCGCTCCTCGAGTCTGTACAAATTACGAAAGACTCGCCTGAATCTCCTATCTCCTCAAGGGCCAACTTAATGGCCAGCAGCTCAGCTGTGTATATACTACACATACCATTGAGCTTAGCTTGGATCTTTACGTTTTGGTAGGATGAAACAGCGCACGCGCAAGCCATATCGCTCTTTGATCCGTCTGTAAAGATAGGGATCATGTCCGGATGGCAGTCGAGGAATTCGCTGAATAAAACCTGGTATTCTGAGGCAGTGGAGCAGGCCTTTAGTCGGGTGTTTAGGTGCGAGTAAATTCTAGGTTGAGGAATTACCCAAGGAGGGTACTTAGAATACCCTATAGGATGTATCCGTGGAGGCGAGAAACCAATACCCTGAGTGAATTCGTTAAAACGGATACTTAGCGGCTTAGTTGCTCTTGTCCGTCGGTTAAAAAGTTCTAAAAATCTAGGGTTAAAAATCATATTAAAACATGGGTGATTTGACATTGATAAAACTTTGACGACGTACGAGCACATTAAAATAGTCCTCCGGTACGTCAACGGCGGCTCTCCAGCATCCGTATATATACTGAGCACCGGACTTGTTCGGAAAGCGCCTGTAGATATTCGTAGCCCTGCGTTGTGTACCGAAGTTAAAGGTCTTAGGTACGATTCCCGTGCAGAAGCGTAAACAATTGATCCGTAATCCAATACTGAGCGGATAAGTGTGCGGTACAATAAAATTAGGGACCTACGGTCGGCACCCCATGTTGTGTGGCTTAAAAATTTTAAAATGTTTAAAGTCCGAAGGCATTTATTTCTTAAAATTTGTGTGTGTTCGCGCCAGTTCAGTCGGTAGTCCAGGGTCAAACCAAGGAACCGGACCGATTCCACAAACGGTAAAAAATTGCCACATAGTGACAAAGCTGGTGGATTATAGTGCCCCCTCACCCGGTAAAAATGTACGCACTTGCACTTCTCCGAGGAAAACTTAAAACCATTCCTCTGTGTCCAAACCTCCAATCTATTTAAGGCCAGCTGGATTACTCTGGTTGCGGTAACTAATTTGGACGATCTGCAAAATATTGCTAAATCGTCTACAAACAGAGATCCCATGAGAGGAGGTTTAATGCATTCCGCGACGTCGTTAATCGCAATTGCAAATAGTGTCACGCTTAAAACCGACCCTTGGGGTACTCCATTGTCCTGCCGATAAAATTCGGATACGTGTCTACCTATCCTAACTTTAAAAACACGATCCCTTAAAAAATGTTGTATAAAAACAGGTAAATTACCTCTCAATCCCCACTTGTGAAGAGTCGTCAATATTTTATGTCTCCAAACTCTGTCGTATGCTTTTTCCATGTCGAAAAAGACACCCACAACGTGTTGACGCAGTAGAAAGGCCTCCTGGATAAAGTTATCGACCCTGACCAGGTGATCTATGGTCGAACGGCCACGTCTGAACCCGCATTGGATACTTGAGATAAGGTTTCGACGCTCTAACCACCAAACGAGTCGTCGATTCACCATTCTCTCCATTACCTTGCACAGGCAACTGGTTAAGGAGATAGGTCGATAATTATTCGGGTCAGCTCTATCCTTTCCCTGTTTAAGAATTGGGATTATAACAGACTCCCGCCAGGATGGTGGAAAGCTACCCTCGACCCAAAGTTGGTTAAGGGAGCGCAGGACCTCCGACAATGCCTTCTCCGAAATATTCCGGAGAAATGCATTATGGATGTCGTCCATTCCTACGGCAGAGTCCCTGGATTCTGCAATTGCTGAACGCAGTTCCCAAAGTGAAAAAGGGATGTTATAATCCTCTACTGTTCTCGCGGGTGTAAAGATCAGCGGTGATGATTCCTTTTGTGTCTTAATGGACAAGAATAAGTCGTCGTATGCGTCGTCACGGGATATGCTAGAGAACAACTGGCCGAATACCTCACCGATAGCCGAAAGAGATGTCAAGACATTGCCGCCAACCTTAAGGAAGGAGACGCTCAGCTGATGGTGGTTTCCCGAAATACGCCTGACCCTGTTCCATACCTGTGCAAGAGGGGTTTTGTAGTTAATTCCAGAAACATATTCTCTCCATGAAACCTTTTTTGCCTCCTTTACTACCCTTCGAGCTTTGGCTCGGAGGCGCCTAAATGTCGAAAGATTGGTGGCCGTTGGATATTTCTTGAATATTCGTAGCGCCCTCTTGCGCTTACAAATAGCTTCCGCGCATTCCTCGTTCCACCATGGAACTGCAGGCCTAGAAGACATTTGTGCTGATCGAGGCACGCTGCACGTGGCGGATTCTATTACACCTCTTGTCATATTTTCTATGTTTAAAATTCCGTCATACCGTTCGTCAAAAGTAAAATTAAAGTTCTCTTTAAAAAGCGCCCAATTAGCTTTCCGGATAATCCAGTTACCAGGTCTAATAAAGTAAGGGTTAAAATTATCCTCTGTCTGTATGAAAAGGGGAAAGTGGTCGCTCCCACATAGGTCCTCGTGAGCTGACAAATGAATTTTATTCATTAAAGTGCTCGAGCACATACAAAGGTCAATTGTCGAGAATTGACCATTGAAGGAGTTAAAACGGGTATGCTCCCCGTTATTTAATAAAATCAGATTAAAATCCATTATAAAATTGGCTAAAATACGGCCTCTCCGGTCACTTTGTGCACTAGAACTACCCCATAGGGTGTCGTGAGCGTTAAAATCCCCAACTAAAATAAATGGGCTTGGCAGCTGGCGATAAAGGGCTTCCAGGTTCAGTCTGCTGACCGGTGCGCCATCCGGCATGTATACATTGCACAACGTAATTGCTGTCGGGGCGTGTACCGTCACAGCCACCGCCTGAAAAGGCGTGTTCAGCTGTACTCGGGAGGTGTAAAGGGCCTCCCGAGTAGCAATAGCCACTCCACCCTGGGCACGTTGGCCACTGGTATCGTCAAATCTAAAAACATTAAAACCCTTTAAAATCCCCTTGTCCGTATTTTTAAAATGCGTCTCTTGCAGACATATGCATAAGGGGTTAAAATCTTTAACTAAAAACTTCAACTCCTCATTATGTCTATAAAATCCATTGCAGTTCCACTGCAAGATAAAAGCCATGATAAAAGGATTTAAAATAAAAAATTACTTAAAAACCTTTCGAGGACCGAGTCTCGTGGGAGGACTATCGTCGGAGACGCTGGTAACTTTTCTTCCCCTTTTCTTTTGCGCGGAGGACTTCGGCCTCTGAGGGACCTTCGTCCTCCTCCATTGCCTCCGGTGCGTTTAAACCGGATGGGCCGGGGGATGGAGTCTTTCCTCGCATAGCAGCGGGGGCTCCATTGGTGGATTTTGGTGGGTTCGTTTGAGATGAACCCACCTTGCTACTATTATTATTATTTTTGTTTAATCTTTCCTTCTCATGATTTGGTGCCTTCAGCTTTTCGTCCTTATCGAAACAGGGTGTCTGTGTGGACATAGTTATTTTGGTAACAGGCTTGGCCGCAACAGTGGCGAACGATTCCGAAAATATCGGCGCAACTTGGGATCGAAACTTTTTCCTAGCCTCAAAATACGTAATTTTTTCTACGGTCTTGATTTCCATTATTTTTCTTTCTTCGAGCATTTTTGGGCACTTACGGGAGTAAACTGGGTGTGAGCCCTCGCAGTTTACGCAGTGGGGATCTTTTGTGCAGTCCGCACCCTCATGCACGTCCAGTCCGCAGCGCGGGCAGGTGGCCTTGCCCTCACATCGCGTGGCGATGTGGCCGAAGTGCTGGCACTGAAAGCAGCGCATGGGCGCCGGAATGAATGGTCGCACAGGGACGGATTCATATCCGACGAACACCTTGTCGGGGAGTTGATCGAGGGAAAAAGTGAGGATAACGGACGTCGTGTCTTTTACGACACCGTCACGTTTCGTCGTTAGTCTTCTGACATCGGTCACCCCTTGAGAAGCCATTTCTCTCTTTATCTCCTCAATCTCGACATACAATAGATCGTAATGAGAAATAACTCCCCGACTCGTGTTGAGGGTGCGGTGCACCTCCACCTTGACGGGGATGTCATTTAGCATGGACATAGTAAGTAATCGCTCACTCTGCTGCATATTATCAGTTTCGATTAATAGCGTGCCATCTCTTAGCTTCTTTGCTGATCTTAATTCACCAGGTACGGCAGCCGACAATACTTTCTTAATAAGAAATGGGGACACTTTCTTTAAGGTTTCACCTTCTTTTGCACACTTCATTATTAAATACTTCTTACTACATATTATCTCTTTATCTCGCCCGCCCGTGTCTGGGCGGGGTCTTTTTATGGGTGGGAAATTTGAATTTTCCATACCACCTTGAACTTCATCCCCCGGGCTCCCCACCCACCACGGAGCCACACATTCGGGACGCCGCGCCGCAAGCCGGCGCGGTCGCCAGGGCTACCCGAGGGGATATAGCACCCTGGAGGTGGTTGTCTGTTTCAGGTTGGATCTTTGATGCTGCGGGCCCACCAACCCGAGCACCTCCGACCGCCCTACGCAGACCCCCACCTCCCTAGCACTCGCCACCGAAAGTATCGGAAAGCCGATTGACCGGGGGTGGCTAGCCCCCGGCCGTCCGTTTACGGGGAATCCGGGGCCAAAGTGGGGTATTGCACTCCGGCCCATACCGGGCATCCGACACCCGGCTGGGTGCCGGGGAACTCACCCACCAGGGTCCCCTTTTCCCCCTTACGGATCTCCATGCACGGCAAACACATGGGTGGATCTTGGCAAGCTGGTATCGCCTCACACAGACAGTGGACCCACTAAACTGCCCGGACGCTACCCTAGCTACACTCGGGGTTTGTTTTCGGGGTTTCCTTTCCCGCCCTTTTAGTCGCCTCTTACGACAAGCAGGGATACTGCGGGAGTATTCTCCATCCCCCTACCCGCAGGGGTATTTCACGACTCCGTGATTAGGGGAGTATACTGCGCACGCACAGGCTGAATTGGACTTGGATCCATCCGTATATATAGGGATGGTATCCGGGTGGGAATTCAGCATTTCCTTGAACATTACCTGGTATTCTGAATCGATGGTGGAGGATTTTTGTAGCTTGCTCAGTTCAAGATAAATATCTGGCCGTGGTATATTCCATGGAGCTTCGTTGGAATAACCTACCGGGTGTACTTCCGGAAGAGAGAAATTATTCTCTTCGATAAAATTGCTAAAACGTACGCTTAAAGGGCGAGTGGCCCTTCTCCGTCCATTAAAATTGTCTAAAAATCTAGGGTTAAAAACAATATCGTAACATGGATGCTTTGTCATTGATAAAAGTTTTGCCACGTAGGAGCACATCAGCATGTTCCTGCGGACATACAGAGGTGGCTCTCCGGCGTCAGCATAAATGCTCAAAACCGGACTTGTCCTGAAAGCACCGGTGGCCAGCCGCAATCCAGCATTGTGAACCGCTGTCAAAGGTCTCAGGTACGACTCTCGTCCGGAGGAGTAGACGAAAGAGCCGTAGTCCAGACGAGATCTAATGAGGGCACGGTACAGTAAAAGCATCGTGGTGCGATCTGCGCCCCAGTTCGAGTTAGTAGTAGTAGTAGTATTTGGTTTATAGGGTGCGTCGACAACATGGTCATTTTGCACCACTACAAGTCATGTTTATAAAAAAAAATATATATATATATATGTTACATATATTGGTATTAAAATAAAATTCTTAAGATGCACTCTTAGTGAAAATTAAAATCGGTTTTACATCCTTAAAATACTGCGAAAAAGGCCAGTTTCATTTAAAAATGATAAAACGCGGTTGAGAACATCTGAGTCATCGCCTAGGATCGACTTTATGTCTCCCGCTAACTGCAGCTTGCTACGCAAGTATCGGTATTTGTCACACTCCGTCAGGATATGCCGAACGCTGAGAGGGCAGTCGCAGTCATCACAGCGAGGTGGTCGTTTCTCCTCGGTGAAGAGAAAGGAGTGAGTCAAAGGGCAATGCCCTATCCTCAAACGTGTGATGACCACTTCCTCCCGGCGACTCTTCCTGACGGATGTGGGCCACGCTGACACTTCCGATTTCACCACGCGCAGTTTATTATTTTCAACGTTCCTCCATATATCTTTCCACTCTTCTAGGGCTACATTTCTCAAGAAAGACTTAAGGTCCTCGTATGGTACCAGCGTCAGAGTTATTTCCTCCAAGTCAAGTGCCTCCTTCGCCAAAGCGTCCGCTCTTTCATTTCCAGGGATACCCACATGCCCTGGGACCCAAAGGAATGATACAGATATTCCCCTCCTGCTAAGGTTAGTTAAAAGGTTAGTTAAGGTTAGTTAAGGTTACTGTTCAAGTTAGTTAAAACTTTTAAAATATTTAAGGCCTGACGGCATCTTTCACTTAACAGTCGTACATGTTCCCGCCAATTAAGTCGGTAATCAAATATCATACCGAGGAAACGTATTGACTCCACATATGGAAGGATTCTTCCACCCAAGCGCAGAGGTGGTGGAACATCATATCCCCGTTTTCGGTGGAAGTGAACGCATTTCGTCTTCTCAGCTGAGAAACGGAAGCCATTGCTGCGAGACCATTTATCCAGTTTATTTAGCGTCAGTTGTATTATTCTGGCTGCACTGACGAGTTTGGACGACCGGCAGAAAATAGCCAGGTCATCAACAAACAATGATCCCATTACCGGAGCCTTAATACAATCCACGACATCATTGATGGCGATTGCAAAGAGAGTGACACTTAAAACGGAGCCCTGGGGTACTCCGTTTTCCTGGGTGTAAAACTGTGACAGACTGTTCCCCACTCTCACTTTAAATACCCGGTCCGTTAAAAAGTTTTGAATAAAAATGGGTAAGTTACCCCTAAAACCCCAACTGTGCAGCGTCTTTAAAATTTTGTGCCGCCAGACCCTATCGTATGCCTTCTCCAGATCGAAGAAGACGGTGACGACATGTTGGCGCAAAAGAAAGGCTTCCTGGATGAAATTATCCGCTCGGACGAGATGGTCAATTGTCGATCTTCCCCGCCGAAAACCACACTGGATGTTAGCAAGTAGGTTCCGACGCTCCAACCACCAAACGAGCCGGCGATTGACCATTCTTTCCATGACCTTGCACAGGCAGCTGGTAAGAGAGATGGGTCTATAATTGTTTGCATTAGTCCTTTCCTTTCCTGGCTTTGGAATGGGGACTATTGCAGACTCCCGCCAGGATTGTGGGACAGTACCCTCCACCCAGAGTTGGTTGAGGGTGTGGAGGACTTCCGACAATGCGGCCCCGGGAAGATTCCGGATGAACGCATTGTGGACGCCATCCATTCCTGGGGAGGAGTCCCGGGAGTCCGCAATTGCAGAGGTCAGCTCCCACATAGTGAAGCATTCATTGTAGGCAGCAATAGGACGCGTACCATTGAAATTAAAATTTAGAGCGGCAGCCTCGGATCGATCTTTAATCGCTCTAAATGCTGCATCATAGTTGGCGTTACTGCAGGTCTTCGCGAGTAAACGACCAAACACTTCACATATTTCCGGCTGGGAGGTCACCATCCGGTCATCGACCTTCAATATCGAAGCGCCGTGTTCCTGACGAGAGCCGCAGATGCTACGCACCTTCTTCCAGACCTGTGCAAGTGGGGTTCTGTTATTTACGCCGGACACACATTCCATCCAGGAAGCCTTCTTTGCTTCCTTCACGACTTGCCGAGCTTTGGCCCTCAAACGTCGGAAAGAGGCCAGATTTGTTGCCGTTGGATATTTGCTAAAAATGCGCAATGCTCGCTTGCGCAATCTAATTGCATTGGCGCACTCCTCGGTCCACCACGGCACAGCGGGCCGACGAGCGTGTCCCGAAGACCGCGGTACGCTGCAACTTGCAGCTTTAACTATTGATGATGTCAACACTTCGACGTTCCGTGATGCGTCAATAGTGGCATCATGTTTAAAATGAAAATGTGTTCTAAAATTCAGCCAATCCGCTTTCCGGGTGATCCAATTTTTTGGGGTGGTGAAAGTGTTATCAAAACTGCCCTCCTTGCGAATGAGGATGGGAAAGTGATCGCTTCCAAATAGGTCTTTATGTACTGACATGCGACATTTCGTCATTAAACTGCTAGTACACAAACAAAGGTCAATGGATGAGAATTCTCCATTAAAACTGTTAAAACGAGTTTTTTCCCCGGTATTTAGCAAAAACATTAAAATTGCCGATAAAATTTGATAAAATCCGGCCTCTCCTGTTGCTCTGTCCCCTGGAGCTTCCCCACATACGGTCGTGGGCATTGAAATCGCCTAAAAGAATAAAGGGTTTTGGTAGCTGACGGACAAGATTCTCTAGGTTGCGTTCAGTGACTGGTGCTCCCTCGGGAAGATAAACGTTGCACAACGTTATGGGTTCCGGGGCGTGCACGGTCACAGCTACCGCTTGAAACGGCGTGTTCAGTTGCACCCGAGAGGTGTATAGGGCCTCTCGGGTGGCAACTGCCACTCCACCTTGGGCCCGGAGGCCACTGGTGTCGTCAAATCTAAAAACGTTAAAATGTTTTAAAATACCCTTGTCCGTCGTTTTAAAATGCGTCTCTTGAAGACAAATGCAGGGCGGATTAAAATCGCGAATTAAAATATTCAGCTCCTCCTTATAACGATAAAAACCATTACAGTTCCACTGTAGTATAAAATTCATTAAAAATATCAAATTTCAAGTTTAAAACCTGAAATCTGTATGTCCTTCGAGGGGATCAGCGCCGAATACGGTGCTTCTTCCCCTTTTGTCTTGCGAGGAGGATATCCGTCTCAGAGAGATTCTCATCCTCCTCCATAGCCTCCACTGGAGATGGTGCGCGTACCCCGGACGGACCGGGGGATGGCGTTTTATCACGCCTCGGGGGCGTGGAACCAGTGGTTTTTGGCGGGTTCTTCACAGAGGAAGCCGCGCTGGTGGATATAGATTTTGCCGGCTTTGTGGCCTTATCCGGCTTGGCTAGCTCTTCTTTATCTGGGCTTTTCTTACTCTCAACTTTATCTACTTTCACGATTTCGTCTGAGATTTTGCTACTCTGAGTGGTAGCAACGACAGCAAAAGAACGAGAGAAGGTTGGGGCAATTAATGTCCGGTACTTTTTCCTGGCCTCGAAATATGACACCTTATCGATTGTTTTAATCTCCATGATCTTCTTTTCCTCCTTCATCTTTGGGCAATCACGAGAGTACACTGGATGTGCACCATCGCAATTGACACAAAGCGGCTCGGAGGTGCACTCATTACCCTCGTGCTTATCCTTGCCACAGCGCGGGCAGGTGGCCTTGCCCCCACATCTGGTAGCGATGTGGCCGAAGTGCTGGCACTGAAAGCATCGCATAGGGCTTGGTATGAATGGGCGGACGGGAACCGATTCATAGCCAACAAATACCTTGTCGGGGAGCGTGTCGCGCGAGAAGGTGAGGATTACAGATGTACTGTTAATCAGCTCACCGTTACGCTTAATTTTCAGACGACGACAGTCAACAACGCCCTGAGAGGCCATTTCTCTCTTAATTTCGTCGTCGTCTACGTACAGCAGGTCATAGCTGCTAATCACTCCCCGACTGGTGTTCAAGGTACGGTGCACCTCGACCTTGACCGGATGGTCATGAAGTTTTTTCATGGTCAGCAATTTCGTACTCTGCTTATCGTTGGCCGTTTCAATCAATAGTGTACCGTCTCGCAGCTTTTTTGCAGATATTAAATCGCCAGTTACGGCGGACGAGAGGACTCTACGAATGAGGAAGGGAGAACCCTTTGTAAGCGTCTCACCTTCCTTTGTACTTCTCATAATAAGATACCGCCTACAAGCGGTCAACGTTATATCTCCCCCGCCCGTTTCCGGACGGGATCTTTTTGATGGAGGAAGATTTTCTGGCTCCATGAAAATTAGGAAATCATCCCCTGGGCTCCCCACCCACCACGGAGCCACACATTCGGGACGCCACACCGCCAACCGGTGTGGTCGCCAGGGCTACCCAAGGGATATAGCACTATCGTTTAGGGGGCCTGTTTCGGGTTGGACCTCCAATGCATGGGCCCTCCAAACCCATACACCTTCGGCCGCCCTACACAGGACCCCGTCACTCCAGCACTCGCCATCGAAACGTGTCGATAAGCCGATTGATCAAGACTGGCTAGATCTTGACCGCCCGTTTACAGGGGATCCAGGGCCGAAGTGGGGTATTGAACTCCGGCCCATACCGGGCATCCGACACCCGGCTGGGTGCCGAAGAACTCACCCACCAGGATCCCCTTCTCCCCCTTACGGGTCTCCGCACACGGCAAACATGCGGGTGGATCGCAGGCCAGGTGGTATGGCCGCACACAGACAGTTGACCCACTAGACTGTCCGGACTCAACCCTTGCTGGCTCTGGGGTTTTTTCCGGGGTTTCACCTCCCCGCCCTTTTAGTCGCCTCTTACGACAAGCAGGGATACTGCGGGAGTATTCTCCATCCCCCTACCCGCAGGGGTAGATTGTTTCGAGTTCAGCGGGAGTTCCCACGAGGTGGAATTCTAGATATGACATGTGAGCCAGTGCTGTCCACTTTGGCATTACTTAATACAGGACTAGAGCTAATAAATGAAACTTAATGGCTTATTCTTAAAAAGGCATGTGAGTTGCTTAGTGTCTTTCACGATGTCTCAGTGGAATTTAGCAGTGACAAAAGTGTCACCATATCGAAAGTGCTTTTGATGAGTAAGGCACTGCTGAAGCATGTGCACACGCTTTCTCAGGAAAAAAGATTACCTAAAGGAATCTTGAAAATAGCCAGTGTGATCATTCCGCAACTCTCGGTAAGGTTTGCGAATATTGAATCTCATCCAATATTAGTAGAAAGTATATTGTTAGATCGACGCTTTAAAAAACAAAGATTTCATGGTGAGACTTAATTTAAAGCTGTCTGAAGAACCATCCAGCAGAGGCTCTGCACAATGCATAAAAGTGATAACCAGATGGATGCAGTTCCTGTGGAACCCTCGACTAATGACACCATAGAGCTCAACAATTTAGGGCGCTGCAGTTCAACAATGTGGGGTGATTTTGATACTAACATGAATCATTTATGTAAACAGAAAAGCCCCACAGCAACCGCAGTTGTTGAACTGGAGAGGTAACTACAGGAACAAAACCTGTTAAGGACAGAAAATCCTCTCAAAAGGTGGGTTGAAAGGAAGCATGTCTACCCAAACGTATGAAATAATGGGAAGTAGACTGTGCATGCCAGCAATATCTGTCCCATGTGAGAGGATATTCTCCAAAAGTTGGCAGGTACTTTGTGAAAGAAGAAGCAGATTATCATCACGCGAAGTTTCTCACATATTGTTCTTAAATGTAAATTTAAGACTAGATTGAGCTTCCTCTCGTGAGAGCTCTAGTACAAAGACTTAAGAATACTGGTCTATATTTATCATAGCTTATTTATGTGAAAGTGTATTTTCCTATGTATGTTCCTAATGCTTACCATGAATATTCCCAATTTGAGATGTTTTGTTACGAGAAAGGACCTATCAACACATACCAGTATTCAAATATTGTAGATGATGTTTATTACTATTGAGCTTCCTCTCGTGAGAACTCTAGTACAAAGACTTATGAATAGTGGTCTATATTTATCATAGCTTATTTATGCGTGTATTTTTTATGTTCCTTGTGTTAAAATACATTTGGTATTAATCCAACAGCTGCCTTCCACTTTGAATAGTGCACCTCAGAGTGCAGTGCCACACGTGGCTGTTATGTAAAACTTGTTTTCCATTACGTTGTCCTTTTTTGTTTTTTTGTACTTGTTCTCCATGCCTGTCTTTACAAAGTTCTGAATATATCACGTTTTTTTATATCGTCCATCATCGTTTTCGACGTCATTCATTTTTCCCTGCCATATTCCCTAACAGGTTATGGGCCCAGGAATCGAACGAACGTAAACATTCTCTGACTAGTGCGATTTTTTTTCTCGTTTCTAATAAGTGTACAATTAGTGACTACCACATGGCCGAAACGAGCACTGGTTCTCTCTACAGTTTTGAGAAACTGAGAGGGAGAGAAAATTACATTGACTGGCGTTTCCAGATGAAAAACTATCTGATGCACGACGATCTATGGAAGTGCATTACTGGTTACGATGATAGTGATAACATTTCAGAGGCCGTTAAGCGGCGAAAAGACGAACGTGCCCTGTGCAAGATAAATCTCATGGTGGAGAAGAGTGTTTTTCCGTTTGTAATGCAAACGGAAACGGCCAAGGAAGCCTGGGACGCTCTCCAAACCGCTTTTGAAGACAAGGGTGCCAACCGTCACACGAGGATTCTTCGTCAATTGTGCTCTACGAGACGTGAGCAATTTAAGAATATGGAGGAATATGTAACTGCAGTGTTAGGTTTATCGCAGCGGCTAGCTGCAGTCAAGAAACCTCTTGACGATGAATTTTTAGGTGCTCTGCTTCTACAAGGCCTCCCAGACGACTATGAACCAATGATCATGGCGCTAGAAAATTCAGGTGCAGAACTGACTAGTGACTTTGTGAAGTGTAAGCTATTACAGGAAGACAGACGTGGAGCCAACTCAGAAACGGCCTTGTATACCAGTAATAGTGGACACAAAAGTCAAAAGCCCAAGAAACCGTACTGCTGGAACTGCCGTAAGCCTGGACACTGGAAGCAAGACTGCCGGAATCTACACCAAAAACCAACGCCTCAAGCAGACGCCAAACCATCGGAGAAGAAAGAAGAAGGGCAGGGCACTGCTCACAGCACTTGGGGTCAATGTTCAATCAGCTGACAATTGGTACATTGACTCTGCAGCCTCGAGACATATGACTGGTAGAAAGGACTGGATGTCAAGGTTTGATGCTTCGAACGAGGCTGGGCATGAAATCACTGTAGCAAATGCTTGTGAACTTTACAGTGGAGGCAAGGGTGATGTTTATTTATGTAATAATGTTTTTAGTGAAGTATCAGATGTCATGTATGTGCCTGACCTTGCAGCAAACTTGCTCTCAGTGAATAGCATTGTTAAGAAGGGTCATGTTGTTGTTTTTGACCACCAAGGCTGCAAAGTGTTCCTTGATAATGACTTTGAATTTAAGGGTGATGTGCAATTGTTGGTTGAAGAGTTCAATGGACTTTATGCTTTAAATTCAATGACTGAAAAACCAAATTCCTCAAACTCAATGTTTTATAAAAATGAAATTGCTAATGTCTGTGTAGAAGGTTCTAATTCCAGAGAATTGTGGCATAAAAGGTTGGGACACCTTAATCATGTAGGGATGAATCTGCTAAAGAATGGTTTGGCTACTGGCATTGATTTTTCAGGTGAAAAACAGCTCTGTGTTCCATGTATAGAAGGGAAACAAGCTCGACTGCCTTTCAAGCCTACCAAACACCGAGCCAAGGACAAACTGGACCTGCTTCACAGCGATTTGTGTGGACCTATGCCTGTGGAGTCATGGGGAGGAGCCAGGTTTTTTCTAACCATCATAGACGACCACACACGGAAGGTTTTTGTTTTCTTTTTGAAAACGAAAAGTGAGGTGAGGGAAATCTTTAAAAGTTTCATAAACTATGTAGAAGTTGAGTGTGAAAGGAAGGTCAAGGTTATACGCTCTGATAATGGGGGAGAATATTGTAACAAATTGTTTGATGAATTTTTCAAAGAGCATGGTATCAAGCATCAGCTGACCGTTAAGTACACTCCGGAACAAAATGGAGTAGCGGAGCGGATGAACAGGACACTGAATGAACGTGCACTCTCCATGATGCGAGGGGCTGGATGTGACAAAAGGATGTGGGCAGAAGCTGTCAACACAGCAGCTTATCTTGTCAACAGATCTCCTGCACGGAAGGTACCCAAAGCCACACCAGAAGAAATGTGGAGTGGAGAGAAGGTAGACCTCAAACATTTAAAAGTTTTTGGGTGTGATGCCTATGTTCATGTCCCAGATCAGTTGAGGCGAAAACTAGACCCCAAAAGTGAGAGGATGGTGTTTGTTGGGTATGCAGATGAGAAGAAGGCATACAGGCTCCTTCATCCAGTCACTCATGAATTGGTCACTGCAAGGGATGTAATTTTTAATGAGTCTTCTTTTGGTACCCCAAAAGCTCTCAATCAACAGATGACAAGGGATGAGACTACTCCAACCCTAACAGCTGATAGTGACAATCTACAATATCCTCCATGTAATGTTTCAATTCCAGTTCAAGTTCCAGAACCAGATGAACAGCAGGTAGAGATTGAGCAACGAGATGTACCTGATGCTGATTGTCATGGAATTCCACATCAGCACGATGAGGGTGAGCGTCGCTACCCCCAGCGGGAGAGAAGGGCTAAGGAATACCCTGACCATGTAATGTACTACACCCGTTCTGACCCAATTGAACCAGGTACTGTGAACGAAGCATTAGCATCAGCTAATAGTGAGGAATGGCACGCTGCTATGCAGAGTGAAATCGATTCCATGATGGCTAATGAGGCCTGGGTGCTAGTTCCTAAACCAAAGGGCAAAAATATTGTACGGAACAAGTGGGTGTTTAAGTCTAAGCGTGATGCAAATGGGAATGTTATTAAGTATAAAGCAAGGTTGGTTGCGAAGGGTTTCACGCAACAGTTTGGAATTGACTTTTTTGAGACTTTTTCCCCAGTTGTCAGGCATGGTTCGTTAAGATTGTTGTTTGCCTTAGCAGTTGAACTGAATCTGCAAATTGACCATTTAGATATTGAAACTGCGTTTTTAAATGGGGAATTGGAAGAGGAAATATTTGTGTCAACCAGAGGGTTTCACAGTGAAAGGAAAGGAGGACCATGTTTGTCTTTTAAAAAGGGCTATTTATGGCCTTAAACAAGCCTCAAATGTTTGGCACAGTAAAGCTCACACAGTCCTGACAGGATTAGGCTACAACAATAGTCATCACGAGGCTTGTGTGTACAAGAAAAAGGTCGACAACAATGTGATTTTAGTCGCTCTATACGTTGATGATTTTTTTGTTTTCTACAACAATGCAGAGGAAGCGTGCATGCTGAAGGATGTGTTGAGACAAAATTTTAAGATGAAAGACCTTGGACCAGCTACTCAGGTTCTTGGAATGAAAATTGAGAGGGATCTAGAACAGAATGTCTTAAAAATTTCGCAAATTCAATTCATCCATGATATGTTGGTTAAGTTTGGGATGTCAGATGCAAATCCTGTGGGTACTCCACTAGATTTAAATCTTAAATTGTCCAGGGATAAAAATGTTTGTGACAAGCCTTATCGGCAACTGATTGGCTCACTAATGTATTTAAGTGTTTGCACTAGGCCTGATATTGCCTATGCATTATCCTATTTAAGCCAATTCAATTCTTGCCATGGTGAAGAGCACTGGGTTGCAGCCAAACGGGTACTTAGGTATTTGAAAGGTACAATCAGTCAAGGGCTTGTATTTAAGAAGACTGGGTCAGATTTAATGGGTTTTGCTGATGCAAGTTTTGCCAATGATGACAGTGATGGCAAGTCATATACTGGCTATGTCTTCAAACTTGCTAATGCTGCTGTTACATGGGAAGCTCGCAAGCAAAATACAGTGGCTACTTCTTCCACAGAGGCAGAATATATTGCCTTGTCAGAAGCTGCCAAAGAGGCTGTCTTCTTGAAAGGGTTGATGTTTGAATTGTTTGGTTCTGGCCTTGAGCCAATAAATATTGAACTTGTGAAAGGTGAAGCTGATTTGAAAAATGTGTTGATGTTTGGTACAAGAGCAATTAACTTGTTTAATGATAGTCAGAGTGCACAGAAAATTGCAAAAAATCCTGTACATCATAAGCGTACTAAGCACATAAATAATAAGCATCACTTCATCAGGGAAAAGGTGGAGGAGAAGGTAATTTCTCTGTGCTACCTCTCAACCCAGGAGATGATTGCTGACATTTTAACTAAACCATTACCGAAGCCTAAACATGTGTTCTGTGCTCAAGGAATGGGTTTGTGTGAATAATGTTTTTTTTGGTGTACTATATGAAGTGCATTGTTATAATGTATCAAAGGGTTAACTATGTCTATATGTTTATAATGTTTGATTCCACTTCATAAGAGTATAATTTTTGTGTTCGCAGCCATTGGCTTAAGTGGGTGTGTTAAAATACATTTGGTATTAATCCAACAGCTGCCTTCCACTTTGAATAGTGCGCCTCAGAGTGCAGTGCCACACGTGGCTGTTATGTAAAACTTGTTTTCCATTACGTTGTCCTTTTTTTTTTTTTGTACTTGTTCTCCATGCCTGTCTTTACAAAGTTCTGAATACATCACGTTTTTTTATATCGTCCATCATCGTTTTCGACGTCATTCATTTTTCCCTGCCATATTCCCTAACACCTTGTAATGGTAATGTATGTTCCTAACGCTTCCTACGTGTGGCGCCCTTAGTGCGAACGGCCCCAGTCACCTGTTGGTAATTGGAGATGCCACCGGCTGGGGGCAGGCCGAGATAAGCGCCACCAACCGACAATACCAGGCAGTAGGACCGGGGACGTCATCGAGTGTTTGCAAACGAGCTCTTTGCGAGAGTAGAGTTATCCTAAGTCATCGCCTAGCTAAGCGCGGTAAGTAAATCAAGGGCTACAATAAAGCTAATTGTTTATCGCTATGTTAATTCGTGGTCTTATTAATTAACCTCAAAGTGGGGACGCCGACGAGAAACGCGCAGGAAATCCGACCACGTGAGGCCGCACTTTCGGAGTTGGCGTAAGGCGCCGATTGAGTATACTGGATTGTTTGTGTCGTTTTTTTTACGTGTATCATGACGAAGACAGTGAAGCCGCAGTTGTTAAGAGGGTGAGCATTCGCGTGCCTCCTTTCTGGCCTGAAGACCAGGAGGAGTGGTTCGCTCAAGTGGAAGGGCATTTCCACCTGAATGGCATCACTCAGGATACCACCAAATATTTTTGTAATCTCCCAGTTGGACTTCAAGTATGCTGCCGAAATAAGCAACATTATGACGTCCCCACCAGCGGAAGGCAAATACACCCGCCTGAAGGAGCTCACGCGTCTGACGGCCTCGCAGGAACAACGCATCCGCCGGCTTTTGGAGCATGAAGAGATAAGTGATCGCAAACAGTGGCAGTTTTTGCGCCATCTCCATCAACTCGCCGGTGCCGCAGTCCCTGACACCTATCTTCGGACTCAGTGGCTCAACCGCTTGCCCGACCTCATACACGCTATTTTGACAATACAAGCTAGCGCACATTTGGATTCGGTTTCCGCCCTGAAGCGTAAATTTTTTTACTATAACTAGTAAAATATCAAATAACATTTCTATGGTTTTACTGTCATTTTGTTTTTTGAAAATAAAGGATTTATTAGCAAAAACTAATTTTTGTGACATTGTGCCCAACCCTCCTCTGATCAATGAACCCACTGGAATAGGGTTCAGCAAATGGGCCCAGAATTGATATGTTCACACATTATTTCAAAATAAAGTCAAAATTGAGACACCGAAAGTCAAACAACAGGATCATAATCATATCCCATGGACAAGTGATTAATTAGTAGGTGTCGACTACCAGGAACGTCTATAGAATCTATGAAAAATCAGTATAATCCCAGCTTCTGCATCTGTATGCTACCCGAGGGTCACTATAGGTAATTTCCTGGGGCATTCACCCCACCCTTTAAGTCGCCTCTTACGACAAGCAGGGATACTTCAGGAGTATTCTTTGCCCCCTACCTGAAGGGGTGACAAGTTAATTTATCGGTTTGAAGTAAATTTTTAGACATAGAAACAGTTCAGATGCTGCATCCCAATATTAATGATTGAGTTTGATATAGTTTGATTTGATGAGCACTAAAGAGTAAAGGGTAGTAGGGGCCGGGTTTGTCTGGTGGGCTTCAGACCATGGACCAAGCACTAATTTCAAGGTTGCAAATGGACCAGAACTGGCCAACTCCTTGATCCACAATAGAATTAAATGCAAGCAAGCTCATGAGATGGAAACAAAGTAGCTAGAAGACTGAAATAGAATTTCAAGTATGCATCCATCAACCCGATAATGATGTTTTCCTTACCTGCAGCTACACATAAGGGCAACACTCCACACAGGAAAAGAAAATCACTCAACTTGACCATACACATACCTGGATCCCTCAATATCACACCTTTGCCAGTTAAGCGACTAAAACATCCTCCTTCCCGGTAAGTTATCAGAGGGCTTAAAAAAAAAGATCTTAAATTCTCCCCGACACATGCTAAGAAGCAGTCCAAAGCAAGCACTTAGAACCAAAGGTGTGTGAAACATAATTATAAGAACACAATAAGGTGTTAGTTCTTATTGCCATATGAGGATACAGGAAACAGCCAAAGTTTTACAGGGTGTCCAGCAAATTTCTATTACTTTTTTTCCCTGGGTTTTTCAGGTAAAATGTTGTATTTCTCCAGTCTTATTGAACTATATTCCTTAGACACTGAAATTGAATTTCCTATAAAACCAGCAAAGTTCTTTGGTATGAGATATGACAAATATTTTGTGGGCTACCGTGAGTATTCATCATTAAATTATAATAATCTTCTAGTTATTTGATCATGAATTGTCTCCCAGAAACATCCTGAGAATAATGTTACATTCCAATTGTCCTGATAGTGGATTGAATATATTTACCCATAAGAAAATACATACAAAACTAAGTCCCTCATGCAACACTGTTACAGAATTTTTTATCAAACCATTGACTAGACAGCCATACATGTAGCTGTGACATTAAAGCTCACCCAAGTGGGAATGCTACGAAGAAATTTAAGTCAACAAGCTGCTGAGTTTTTATAGTAAAAGTTGGGAAAATTGAGGATTAATTTCCCACAGTTAACCAAAATCAAGAAATTAATACATTTTTCAGGGATACAGCAAGTTGCATGAGTTTCCTAAAAATCAAACAGGGGAGAAAGGTAGCCATAATTTGCCACATATGTGCCAAATCTCTTGTAATAACTACACTAAAACTCAGTGAGTAAGAGAAGGTACATGCACACACAAACAGAATGGGGTACAAGCTAAGTCCTCTCCGAGCATCCTGTGGCTTCTTCTGGGTCGAGGAAGTACCAAGAATGACTGAGCAAAGAAAGAATTCTGCATGATTAGCTAAGTAAATACTGATGAGTTCTAGTAGATACTGTGTAAGTGACCAACAACTTCAAAATAAATAGTTGCAAAACCAAAGCATCAGAGTAGAGAATATTCTTGAAAAACAGATATCAAACATAGGTAATCGTTTAGGCTTCCTTTATCCATCCCATAAATGAATTCCAAACCAAGTATTTATAAAGCCTCACAATATTTCAGAAAAATATCTTTCTCACTTCAACAGAAAGCTTGGGACCCTACCAGTCAGTACGTAAAATGTAATACAATAATTTTGAATATTTCTTTAATAAAAATTAATTTATAAATAGACAATAGAGCTTAATCAATTATTCCTAAAAGATTTTCATATTTTGCCAATTTTTGCAACAGAATGATTACATCAAAAGTATAAAATTAATAAAGCCCAGAAAAACATGTATATTCCATGTATTAATTAGCTATTTTTCCATGCATCTAAATGGTAGGGTGGTAATCTGTAGGTAGGATGGCACCTGTGGATGAAATAACAGCATTGTTCACCTAGCACCACAGGACTCCCGGCCCCTTACCTAGTATTTTCTGGAACCAATTTTCAAGTGAAGACAAGAAAAAAATTCCGTTACATAAATACATGGAAATTATAGTTCTTAATAAGTTGTACCTCAATTAAAGAGAGTAAATAGTAAAAATTTCATGTCTGCATTATTACCATGATTCCTTCCCAAATGTACCCCCATTCTCTTACAATCTTATAATTAATGTACTCATCCAAAAATTTTGATAACTTAACTTTGCATGCTCTCAAGACACATCAAAATTCGTAACTAGTGGTTTCAGGGCTCCCTTTGAGGAGAGGAATCCAACTCGGATGGGAGTCAAAAAAATCATTAGCAATTAATTTTTCTACTGATTTTGGCCCGCTTTATTTGCTGTCAGTAAGAAAGCGAGTATCCTCTGGCAATGACAACTTAGAAATTTGTTCTAAGTTATCAATACAAATATTCTTATTACTCCCTTTTTAAGGAAAAATCAAGGCATACAGTATCCACAAGGTAAAAAAAGACATGTAAAATGATGAAGTTAGAAATAATTGAGATGATGAATTCCAACAACCTTACACAGACATAATTTCCTGATGCTTTACGAAAGTTAATATTCATCAAAGTTCCTGCCATGGCTCAACTTTTAGTCATCAAGAAATCTGGAGAAATTTTGATGACAGATAACACATGAACAATTGTAAATTATTAAGTGAATTCAGACACATCTTATGACAACAAGAAAACCCCATAGCTTGGCCAAGACCAGGCAACACATAAAAATCATAACCTCACATCAGTTGCACCGTAACATGAAGATAAATAACAAAAAAACATCCAATAAAAATAAAATATTAATTCCCACATGGCATTCATTCAAATCAATACAATAACATTTAGCAAAATGTATCTCAGTCTGTAAATAAATAATACGTTGCAATAAGAAAGTGTTTGCTGAAAGCAAACAATACTTAATCCTAACAAACTGTGACTTTCCTGAATCAATAGGAAAAAGCTAATAAATGAAAAATTGTATCGTAGTACTCAGGTGTTAAAAAGTCAAAAATTCAGTCACATTTGATGGTTTCCAGGAAAGATTTGTTTAAAACCTTTTACTTGCAGTTCAAGAACTGATCACTCATTTGACGAGGACTAGACGATTAACAATATAAAACACAGCTTTGACATGAGCTGTGCCAATTCTAGAATAAAAATGAGGCTGCAGAAAGAAACAGGCCTTGTTAAAAATGAAGTATAACCACTGTCATATAAATGAGTGAAAGCTCTCTTATAAGAAGAAGATAAGTAACAAATCACAATCTTCTTACTTCTTCTTTCTTCCTATCATCTATCTTCCTTCAATATTTTGTACGTTTGGTAAATGGAGGACCATCAAATGAAGATGATGAAGGATTAGGGCGTTGACGACTAGGAGGTCGAAACTGCCCACTAAAATGATCTATGTGGTCAAGGAGAACATTATTTGGCAGAAAATCTGATAAAATACTAGACTCATCACCATGTCCATTGCATTCAAACTTGCTCAGGCCGTCCTTCCATCGCCACATCAACCGACTTTCAAAACAGCACCTAAAAATAAAAGGACATAAAAATATATTTAAAAATTTAAGACATACAACTGCACATCACATTTTTTTACCAATAATGAGCTTAAATTACCCTGGTAACATATAATGAATATATCCAACTATGTATCACATTGTAAATAATTGTTGACAGTAATAAGAAGGACCTCAATCAGAAACTATTGATATAATTTTTATGAAAAAGATAATTTTGTGCAACACTGTTAAGCATAAAAATGAGAGCCATTCCTCTTTAATAACTAATGTACATGTTTTAACTCAAAATGTACCACTGTGTTATGCAGTATGCCAATTATGTCAATGCCAAAATTCCTTGGATTATAATGAATTCAGCAAGTATGAATCAGATGAGTGAGTCATTCAATAAAAATAGAGAACCTAAGGGCACGATAAAACTTAAATTAACAAGATATAAGGAGAGGGTTCATAGTTTAGAGGTCCATAAATGATTTCAACGCAGTTAAATTAGACTGGGGGCTCCTAAGACAAGGTCTTCAACATATCTTCCGCTCTGGATATTTTTAATTACAGGTACACAATTATTCGTGGTTAAACGGTTCGGTGAGGAACAACATCAGTCAAATTCCAATGAAGTCAATCCACTCAATTTTGTCTATTATGAATATGTAATAATGTGCAACAGTATTTACATAACAGGTTTAGTTTTCAGAAACTACAAAGTTATTAAACATTGGCATAGTTTGATGCCTAAGTGAAATAATGAAAAATAGGAAGATGACAAAATACTATCTTGATCCAGTATGCAAGGTATGGCTAATGCATTACTATTCAATATAGTGTGCTGCTCACTTCACAACACAACAGCAAAGTTGCTTCATTTCCACATGATTTGATATGTTTTCAGTGTTTTTCAACACAAGATTTTCATCCAAGCTCTTGTCATCTTGACCTATTTCTTCGATTAACTTGCCAGAAAAATGAACGCATCTTCGAAACTTATGCAACTCAAAACAATATAAGTTGACCTATATGTTATATCTGCAACGTATACAATTGTGTATAAGCTGACCTTATGTACTGTCTGACCCCTTAATTTTCAGCCAAAAATCTTACTTTAACCCGAGACTATTGTATAGTTTAACCCACTAATGAGTACTTAAGTTACACCAGCTCAAAAATGTTTGCACCTACAAAGGATAGAGATTCTGCAGTCAAATTGCATCCACCTTTTCTCAACACCCTGTGGATTTTCACATACTTTCTAATACAGTAATAGGCTGTTATTTAATGGAGTGGGAACATAAAAAATCAGATGTGCAATTTTTTCTTACCACCATCGTGAAAATGGTGGAGTTCCCAATTTCCCTGAACAAATGACACATTACTCAGGCATTTGCTCTTCTGTACTATGACTTCCCCAAATCAAACAACCTGTAGGCCTGGGTAATGAGTGTTAAAGTTGCTTGTGTTCTCAAATGTGCACAAAATCCACCAACAGCAAGAAATCACTTGGTCCAAAGGGCCGTGTAGGGTATTTGAAAACCATCATCTGAACATTATGTCCACTCTGTCATCATAATAATGTTGAAAAATTTTCTGACTGTGGTTCAATAGTGTCACACCCCATACCCAATCCAGCCTCCTGTGATGAACCACATTCTCAAGATCCCCACTAGATGTCGGTCACATCGATTCTTACACAAACCATAACAAAAAGCCCTGATCACTGATATACAGTCAAATCTCTACCTATTGAACCTCTTCACTTTGTAAACCTCTAGATAGAGATATAATGACAAAATCGTGGCCATACACAATGTATTATAATAAGGACAACCTCTCTACTTACAAGGAGACAAGCGCGAGTGATTTTTACCACCACTGGGCCCAGAAGAATCACCGCCGGTGTATTTAAATGTTATTATTATGAGCTTCTATTAGGATGGATGCCAAAAATAGTGCAGTTAACTGCGTAAGTATGCGCGTCTACCTTTTGGCCTGAGTTATCAGCCCTGTAGTTTGTCCTGTTAGAGGGGCAACTCCATTTAAGTGAAGTTACCCATGATGCCACTAAGTATTTCCATGTCATCAGCCAGCTTGACAGTTGGTACTTGGCCGAGAACATTGTTGTTAACTCTCCAGAGGAAGGAAAGTACGCGAAAATTAAGGAGGAACTAATGTGGCGGCTTTCCGCGTGGCGAGAATTAAAGTAGAGAATTTGGCAGCTCCTCGAACATGAGGAAATGGGCAACCGGAGGTTGTCACAATATCTCCGCCACCTCCGAATTACGTAATAATAATGTCCGCAGCTTATTTCTGGCCTAGCGAAAGGACTGCCAGAAGGTTCTTCGTGAGCATGGATGGATTACCTCCATGGCTATGTGGTGCAGTGGAATGCTGCGGACAAATAAAAAACTGCACGTATGCTGGCGTCAAACAGTCAGCCTTAAACGTTTACGTTGAACGTGGTTGAACTCCCTCGTTCTCGGTCTAAACAAGCAGTGGACACTTCCATGCAATCGTTAAAGCATTCATTACAACCCGCTTATTCTTCTTGACTTCGGATCAGAAGTTAATGTTGACACCAATCTTAAACTGGGGTTCAAATCCTCGAATTTCTTTCTAAGAGAGCAGTAGAGATAATCATATGCGGTCCTCTGCGGATATTTTACCTTTAATGGAGTTTTGCAAAACACTTCCCTGGAAAATTACCGCACAACACCAGGATATTTACGGAGTGATGCAACGTGCAAATCACCTCCCAAGTACAAACTCCCAATTTACGAACTGGCAAAATTTTGGTCCCTTGAATTTCGTTATTTAGAGGTTCTACTGTATGTATAATTCCATATCCTGAACATATATTTATATTTAATATGTCATATAATCTTGATGCTTTGCAGTTTTGCATTGGAATGATCATTATGTAGAAATGTCTGTATCACAACACCAGCTAATAACAGAACTTTTAAGCCACATAAGGTTTTAATACTAGAGTTCCTCTGCATTATTGTTGCAATTTGAGTACTTAGAAATTGTTAAGTTAATTTTTTATAATATGGTCAACAACATTTACTCATGCATTCAGATGACATATTTTTTTGTTGAAAAGTATTGTGCAGTGCCATTGCTAGATAACTATTCTTTTCTTTTATGAAAGTTATTCAAATATCCAATTAAAAATGCCAGTTCGTCTAACCTCTTTAATGTGACCCTCTACATATGGAAGTGCCAAAATTTTGTTCCCTTCAGTTTCGATTTACAGAGGTTTTACTGCATCATTGAATAAAAGTTATGAATGTCAACTGAAGATGATGAAATAAACTCATTGTTCCATATATAGTTTTGACAGAATCAGAGATTGATATTACACTGTGATGATGTGACTTAGAAAAATTTTCTTAATTTTCTGAGAGTTGAGCCATCAAAAGATTGATGTACATAGTCCAACCCCCTAATTTTTAGACCAAACATTTGGTCTCAAGCATCAGACTATACATACAGCTGACTTCCATTAACATGTTCTTGAAGGGACCCGGGATTCTGAATGCAGTAACCAGGAAAACGAACAAAACAGGGTAGGCATTCTGTGGAAAGTCAAATACGTATTATCTGGTTGCATAACTTTCAGAGGAATGTTATCCTGCCACTCATTTGACCTCATACCGTAAATAGCTGGTGATCATTTATTGTTAAAATCGTTTCTTTTCCTCCTACTCTGCCTGCCAAGAAAATACTTATGACACCTAACATTGATGCGTATTCAATTATTAATGATGACGACAATGACCAAACAGCACATTTAGTTTACAGATGCTGCTTTCACAAAGTTTTGCAGCAAAGTTAGCAAAGTCACCACTGATATTTTTCTTTTGGCTCTTCCAATGAAATAATGATGACAGAGGACAGATGAATTCGCGGCACGAATGCCCACTTCTCACTCAATTGGGCTTCATGTTTTTGGAAATTGTGGATACAAAAATAAAATTGCTTGTATTGCACCACAATGATGATGTGGAAAATGCTATTTTTGTTTTTACCATGGTGAACATTTTCATGAACAAATATTATAGTACTGTAAGGACTGTCAGAACTCCTTGAAAACAAACAAATTGAGCTCCTAACCCAAAAACATCCTTTTTCCCATGCATAATGGCATAAACTTGATTGCTTGAAGCAAAACAAAAATGGAACTTTGTGCATGTTCTCTACAAATATAGATAACAAAAATACATAATTTAATGGAAACACTTATAAACTTATGAGGGCTGAAAGAATTTGTCCAAGGTGCATTGTTTTTTTAAATTTTGAGCCCTGATTCTTTGATAGTATTGTCCATTTTTATTAAAGCATTCATCACACTTTCATTGACCTCATGACTGGTGACGAACTGTCGCACTGTCTTCATCACTTCTACTGCTTTAGAGAATGTTGGATGAGATTCGGGCTCTGCTTCGTCTTTCCCGTTGTCTTGTTTTTCCTTTCTTACTTTCTGTTCATACATCTTCATCTATTGACATCAATCTACCGATAATAATATGTGATAGTGAGATTCACCGACTTGTTCATTTAAATTTAGGAAGATGAAAGAATATGCTTGGAATAGTTATTATTTATTTGTTACGTAATTACCTCCATAAATAAATCTTCATTGTCACAAGTCACAAAAATTCCAGCAACCAACCTGAAGACTTCGATGTTGGTGTCACAGGCGATGTACTTGTTGAATGTCATTCCCTCCCCTTCTCCGAAGAGCTGACCCCAGCCCTCAAGGGTGTGCTCGTGTGCTGCCTCGTCACTCAGCGACTCGGAATCGTCCTCGTTTCTGCTGCGATGAAATCCTGAGGTCCGAAAGCAATTTCTTATGCTCTTGGCTTTGAAGGAATCCCTGTCATACTTCACAAAATGCTTCACTTTCAGGATATTTACTTTTCTTCCTGATCTGTTGTCATTGAAAAGTAGTTCCCTGTATAGACAAGTAGTTTCCTTCATACATCGTATGATGCCTTGATCATGGGGCAGAAGAACACTCGTGCAATTTGGAGGAAATATCACCACTTTCACATTTCTTATAAAATGCAGTGTCTATTAGATGTGCTGCACCGTTATCAATTAGCGACAAAATTTTATGATTTTGTTCACCCATCTCGGCATTCAGTGCTCGCAGTAACTTTTCAAAAATAATTGTGGTCATCCAGTCATTAGAGTAACAATCATATGTGCATGTGCACGTGGTAACGCTTGCACATGTTTGAAGCATCTGGGGCATTTATATTTCCTGATCATAAACGAAATCAATATTTCCGTTCCACTTTCACTGCAACATAGGACAGTCAGCCTCTCCTAACCAATTTTTTAACCTCCATGACACTTATTTCCTCTAAATGCCAGTGTTTTATCAGGTAGCAAATTTAAAAAAAGCCTGTCTCATTGGCTTTAAAACATCATTTCGGCTGTAGTTTTTGATGATGCTTGGGAGAATGATATCTTTCCACGTTTCCCAAACATTAGTTTTTACCCAGGCTGCCTCACCTCAAATGCACCTGTAAACTATCCCATGACATTTTTAAAATCCTTCAACCCAACCATTCAAAGCCTTAAAGTCACTTATGCCCATTTTATCAGTTACATATGAGTTCTTTTGCGTATTAATACACCATCTAATGGCACATTGGATGCCCGTGCTTATTTGAACCATCAGTAAGACAACCTTCAACACACAAAATTTTCCTCCTCGAACCCTTTTTCTGTTCTGACTCTTACCTTCTTGAGCTGAATTCTCAATTTTTTCCCTATTTTTAATAATGGAGTTTAATTCTGATGGTAGAACTTTCATTTTTTCCACGATTTCGACACGCTTATTATGTAGATTTTGGTCTACCTCTCGAAGAAGGTTGAGTTTTTCAGTCGTCAATATCTGTTTTTCACCACATGATTTTTCATGGCTGATTCTAAGTACTAGTTCTTCAAGCACTAGATTCTCACTTTTAATATCGCCTTGATCACAAAGTACAAAGATGAAGATCACATGCATTGTTGCTCATGCAGTTTTGATCTCATAGGCGACAACAATAAAACAAAAGAACATCGCATTGAAATGCACTGCTTGTGGGGACATTGTCAAGCATTGAATAGGTGATTCTAATGTATGAGATTGCTTTTTTCTTGCTTTATGAACACTTTTTTACCATAATATAAGGGATAATGATCTTATTTAATGGGAGAAGTAAACCTCTTGAGATTTACCCATCATCTGATTAACCTAAGATGCAGTTACTTTCTGGGACAAATTTGGTTTGGTCCTCCTCCAAATGTGCTAAAGAGGTAACCAAAAATGCTAACCATAGTTTTATACATTCACTGTGACACAGACCAGATGAAATGTACTTACAAATTAAGAAATCGTGCTATCAAGGAACGCCCTAACGAGAATCCACTGTAATTATATAAGACAATCGGGTCGGTCGGCATATCAGATGATGAAATTAAACTATAGCGGCCAGAAGAAATTACAATTACAAGAAAGTCTCAAGCCTCAATTTTGTAAAGATGAACTCACTTTAAATCTGCTATGGAGTCAGCTGGGATGTGATCCTTGACTTGATGATCAACAACATTGTACCAGCCAAGATTTCTTCCATTCAATGTCTTTATCCAAGGATCTATAGGCACAAAGAAACAATTTGTAAGCAACATAATATGAATATGATATGGTTAACATTATGTGAAGAAATAGTGACAATCCATCAAATTAAGGATACCTTTCCTTCCTTACACTAGTTATTAGATTATTTGGGGAGGGAAGCAATGTATACAAGGATATGGCACCATTTATGATGGGTTAGTATGGGAAAGATTTTTTGAGGAATTGAGTTAAGGGTGAAGAGAGACTTGGCATCAAAATTACAGCCTGTTCAGGTATCTATGACATGAGATGATTTTTGTGGCTTTGACCCCTCTCTCCCATAAAAGATAACAAAAGATTTCATTGAAGTAATTCTCCCACTCCCCTCCCGATCTTATGTTGGCAGAAATTTTTGGAAGGACACACACAGATTAACTTTTAGATGAATGTTGCTACATGTAATCTCCTGAAATATACCCACACAGCCATCTCAAGGGTGAGTGGTGGGGAGAAATTATGGACAATCAGGAGATATTGAGAATATGCCAGGTAACCTTTAGGGATTATGTTGATGCTTGCCAAGTAAAATATAGGACAGTATTTTTCAGCCTTTTGCAGGAGGCACTACCACATCCCTTATCTTAATGCCAGCTTTAAGCTCTTATGACCTTGACCTTTAATTGAATTTTTTGCTATAAATGGACATGATTTCAGAGACATTTCCAATGGAAAAATTTAACTATCACATCAGATCTGAAAATAATGGATTTTCACCAGAATCTTATACAAAAGTGGTACGATGCAAGATCATTCCCACCTCCCCCTCCATAAGACTACTGAAGATGAGGCCAACCCCTCTCCCCATAATACATCTTACTTCATATTTGAGTCACCCCTAAGCCTGCTCTGAAAAGTTATTATGGGGTCCAATATTTAACATCACATTTGACAGGTGGAGTGCTACAGTTGAACTGCTCACCAAAAAGCATCAAAGGTCAGAGTTCTAATAAAAACTCTCGGCTACTCCTGAGATGGAAGCTCGGGTCCTTGGGATGGAAAGCCACCACCATAGCCACAATGCAAACTCAAATCACCCCAAAAACCTCACACAACCAAGAATATTTAAGAACCAACACTCACTTTCAGTTAAGATTCAACTGGGCGGCATAAGAACTACCACATACCACAATAACAACGCTTTAGTCTACCTTACTTCTGAGGTAGATCTCAACATATTTTGAGCCCAATGTCTTATTAAAATTTAGACCTATGGTTGAGGAGGAAAGATTTTCAAAGAATATCTGACCAGTTCGATAACTAAACAGAGGGCTTTTAACAGCGAGTTTCCAAAACAGCTCTGAATGGATTTGTCATTGGGACCTTCTAATCTGTAGCCAAATATCTTCTCTTACAACATGGAGGACAAGAACTTAGCCATATTTACCAAAACTACACAAGCTATAAACATGTTCAGTGTACCTTTTGTTTCTCGTATGAACAATATTCCACTTGGAATAACATACTTCGAACTATCCTCTTCTAAAATATAACCCAATCGTTCTATTCCTGAACTACTTTTCATGGTTTTCATTTCCAACCTGAAAGAGAAACGAAATTTAAGAAAATAAGCATGTTTTTCCAGGGGTATCATGGGACACAAAATGAGAATTTATTCCAAAATGAAAAAGAGAACAATCATATTAATTAAAATATACTTACTAACAGTGATGTCACACTATTTATTAACACAGCAGTAACTATTAAGTTCTATAAAATAAAATATTTCAAAAGAGCTTCAAAATTTGGAAGTTCCACAAATCATTAGTTACAATCAAATTTTTTCCAGCATATTAAGTATCTCATTCATTGCTACACAGACATGATGACGGTTTACACCAGTTGTAAAGTACTCTAGAGAATGATCTCACAGGTAAACCTTTCCAGAAGGACACCTCTGACATATAGTCAGTATTCAAATCCCAGACATAGTTTTAATGCAACTCTACTTAGACAGTCCCTCTCACACACAGACACTCCTGCTGAAGGACACAGACATTCTGACTCAAAAGTATATGCACACATTTTGAAAGATTTTTTTCAAAGATGGACATATTTTAGGAGGGTAATTCCAGAGGGTTGAGAGTCCTTCCAGGTACGAGGGCATTGAGATAACGTTAATCCTTTAAGAATGAAAAGCCTGGATTGAAGTTTAAGTATGGTGGTATTCAAGCTAATGCTGTCACTGAGCTCGACCTGACAGGGCATTGTCCATAAACAAGGGCCAGAAGGGCATAAGCACATGGTCTTTTTGTTGCATGTCTTCTCAAGGTGGGTAGGTTTTTCCTTAACAAGTCTGATGGTGACTAGCACAGAACACTGCAGAGTAAATGTGCATTGTCTTTGTCATGGAGTCGTTTAAGCAGTGGAGTCTTTGAATTGTGTTCTAGAATTAATTTTCAATGCAGAAGGGTACAAGCCTTACACTCCAGGGGAGAGCGCACATGATGGAAAAAGCAGTGAAGGAGAAAAAAGGTTCACGGAAATTGACTGTGGACTTAAATGTGAGCAACACTCAAATCGCAGACACACTGAGGCAAAAAGATTCAATCATGAAACTAGATGGCGAACCACAAGTGTCAAGAAAGTGTATATGTAGTTAGTGTCTGCTTCTGCAACTGAAATCCTGGTCACAAAATCTTATTATGCAGCACATAACCTACAAGAGTGGTTTACTCAAAATTTTCTTCATCCCAATGTGGAGAAATCAAATTTTAATTGTTTTTCCGATAAGAATAAACATGTTGCACCTATATCTGTTAATATAAAAGGCAACTCTATTCCACTGAATTTTTTTCCTTTCCAGGTGTTACTTCTAGGCAGTCATGCGCCTTAGGACAGCCTGATTCAGAGACTCCATAGCAAACTGAGTTATATCGGTTTTTTGATTCGATCTATTACACTAATTATAAATAGGGATGTGTTACTGTCAATCTACTATGGGGAGTTTTATTCCCAGATCATGTTCAGTAATTCTCTTCTGGGGCCCTACACCCAATGCTACATAAATATTCAGAATTCAAAGAGGGGTTTCAGCAGATAGTAAAGCCTCTCTTCATGTCCCATGTTGCCCTATCTCTGAAATTTGGTATTTTACCTCTTGATGTATCTACATGCTTGCAGGAATCATTTGTCTAAGGAAAAATCTCTCCTATTATGCCACTAATAATGACTATCATAATTAAGGATGAGTCGAATCTAAATGTCGATTTTCGCTTCCATCGATTCTCAGAATTAGAATCAGTATCGAGAATCGATCGCCTAAAGTCGATTCTGATTCCATCGATTCCAGAAAGATAAATATTCAAATCAAATTTCATTTATCACATCATATTTGTCTCAGTAATTTTGGGAGTAGGCTACCAATTTATACTTTTTATCTACCTCAATAAGCTGAGGATGTATTTGCTATTTGTTATAAAATATACTTTTTGAGCGACTTAATTGTCTTTGTTATTTTATTTCAGCTAATACATGAATTTAGATAATATTCGTACACTACTGGTATATCCATATCCCACCTGTTACATATTAGGAATAAGAATCGATGGCATCGGAATCGAGAATCGATTTGAAAGAATCAGAATTGAAAAAAAGTGGAATCGAGTCATCCCTAGTTATAATACAATGAACTATACTGACCACCACCAAATTCAGGTTAGAACCAGAAACTCTGGTTACACCCAATTGCATATGGGCCTTTTACTACCACCATGTTTACCATTTGATCTACGATCGATCTGAACTCGGAATGATCAGATACTAGAAAATATTAAGTATTATTAGAAAATATTAAGTTCGGCAATATTGATTATTTCTGCAGATTTCCATATCAAACATAATTTTCTGAAAACAAAATTCAATACTGGTCAATAGGAAGATTCGGAAAAACGTCTGATATGCTGTACTGGACAGACTGCTTTGCATAAACAGGCCTACACTACCACATAGCCTTCAAAAGGTCTCAAACCATCAATTGACAGGCTGGTATCAACATTAAATGGCGTTTAAATCATTAGATGAAAAAATCTTTCATATTCTGCATTTGACACTGATCAATGGATCATCGAAAAGAGAAGAAGTAATGCTTTGATAAAATCTCCATAGTAGTCATATTCATTATACTCTCTAGCTCAGTCAAAGTGAAAGTAAGAAACATCAATTATAATAAGATACCAGGTTAACACAAGAAACAGAACCCATTACTGAATGCATCTTGAATCAGCTAAATACAAGAATTTAATGTTCACATTTACTGAACTTACATATTGCATAAGTGACACAATTTTTTAGAGAAAGGAAAACAAATGCCAACATGTACTAAATAACATTCTTATATTTTTACACATAATGAACTACCAAGATTTGAAATAGTACATACCTTGTAAATATTCTCCTAAGTTCAATTGACCTGTACACCGTTTTCACCCTAATAGGAGCCAAATCACTTCTTGTTGGCCTGTTCATAGCTTCTGCAAATTTTGCACACAAAGAATTTCTGAAAACAGAAAGCTATTTTTCATTTTTATTTTAATACAATTGTTGAAAAATAATATATTTTATGATAAAAATATAGCTATATTGCAAATTGACACCGGCATTCAGTAAGCATTAGGTTAATACACACGATAACCATATGTACTAAGTTAGGATAAATAATAAAACCTAATGCAGACCACAATAAATAAAACGCCTAGCTGATGTAATAGCAAGAGAGGAATGACCAAATATATAAATAAATGATACTCCAAACTGTTTTGATTCAGGTCCAGTTATTCAGCCAGGTTGATCTACAAGCCAATCATGAAAGAGGGTATGAGGCAATGTTTAAGGAAAAGTATAAAGAGATGTACAAAGCATGCCTAGCATTAGTATGAAAAATATAAAAGAAATAAGGTTTTCTAATGAGAGAATAGAGGAAGAGTTGGTCCATTAAACCCTGTGTTTGAACGATAGCACAACATAAGATGTTTATTCTGAAAGAGCAGACTTAGAAAAATAGTATCAAGAAAAAAGTTTAAATGACAAGAATTGGAGAATATTCACAAATAAGATAACCTGGAGAAGATCATAATATGAATCCAGCAAACCACCACAATTTTTTATGAATTTATTCTATTCTTGAGAGGCTATTTAATGCAGAAATCCATTCCATTTCACTTTCATAATGCAGACATCTAAAATTTAAGGCTTACTTTCATAGCTTTGTAAAACGATAATTGCTTTATGAGAGGAGATCAACTGTATCAAATTATTCTCACTCAGGGAAATGTCTACCATATACTTTGATGCAGAAGATACAAAATTTGATCATTTGTCCAAAAAGGATCCAAAATTTGGGAAAAATTTCCACAGGCAATGAAATGCAGTTCCCATACTTTTGAATTTCCTAACATACATCAAGAAATTTGAAGAAAAAATTGAAAATAGTAGTTGGAAGCTAACATTCCCAAAGTAAATATTCAGCCTAATGATCACCTGCTGATTTTTATGATGATTTTTAAGATAAATGTCACCACTCATTCCTCCTGGTGGGTCCTGGTAATCACTGGTCAAGTATAAGATTAACTTTTATAGAACTGACTGATAACAAATAAATAGCAGCAAAGCTAAGGTGATAAAAACAGAAGAGCAAAAAAGAATGAAGAGAATTAAAACAGAGTTCCATTGCAAATGAGAAGACCAAAATGTGTGAATCAGAAATGAAACCTCATTAAGAGTAGAGGAGAAAAACATTAGCGAAGGATAGAACAGGCAAAATTATACAGCACATATTTTAGAGTAACAGCCAATTGGAAACACTGAGGGAAGGGTACACGAATGGGAGGCATTGCAAAGGAAAAGCAAAGATGGAATACATCACGCAAATCATATGAGATTTTAAGCAAGGCACTTCAAAGGAATGAAACCACAGGTGGAATAAAGAATGTACGAAAGATTTTCAGCAGACAAATCTATAGATTGATAAGATATCACACATGTGGCTCCGACTCTAGATAATTTTTAATCCAATGCAATGCTACCTTAATTCAAACACAAAATTCTTAAGAGAGATATATTTCCACACCTACCTTTCCTTCAGATGCCTCTTCCTCAAGTCAATTTTTCCAAGGAAAAAAGCATCTATGATGTGCAGTGCCCTGACCCGTTTCTGGCTGCGCCCCTCCCCTTGATGTTCCTGCAGAGTCTCTCCGAGAATTAATGTTCCAGGCGAAAGTTCCACTTTAAGCTCATTAACAAGATCCCACCTGGGTTTGCCCTTGCTCTTTGGGTTGAGGCTATACACTTTCCCTTGGCCCAAGCCTGATAAAAAAGAGTAGAATTAGTACAACAGTTTAACTAATAAGCTTTGATGGCTGAGGTCCTTTTGGCCTCACAGTCAGCCACTTGCAGACAGGGGCAACAGCAATCGGACAAATAGAGGATTAGCCCTCCAAATTTAAACAGAGCAAAATGGGGCTTAACTATGGTGGTTTTGCCAGAACAAGTCTTTTTATTGTAGCTGGCTGTTTTCCACTTCATAAATAAGTAATCTACCATTGGTTAGACACAATCACCATACAAAAGAGCTTTGAATATACAATGTTAGCTTCAAATATACAACAGTACATAGAAGCTACAAAATTACATGTGAAACTCCTTTTCCAGTTATGAACACAGGGTGGTTACTAACCCACTGGGTTTCATTTCCAAAATCAAGGTTTCCAAAAACATAAATACTCCAAGTTTCACACAAACCGTATTACCCACATAATAATAAAAATATTACTAGCCCAATACTTTCCCAGCCCATATATCACTGGAATAAATGACGTTACAAAAATTATGAGTAGAGCAGAAAACTATTTCAAGGGGTCTCAGATGGAACATGTTTAGTTGTTTCAAAATTCACTGTCTTTGCATAGTACTGAACACACCCCACTTTCTGACGTCCATGCTATGATGATCACATCTGTACAAATCAGAGCATTTCAAGCATTTGTTGGTACTCATCCCTTGAAGAAATCAAGGCATTGCTGAAAAGTCACAACTGCTAGATAGATCCAATGACTTAATTGCATTTGGAGACACATTTACTGATATGGACACCTCTGATATGCAGACACCTCCAACTTACGGGCAGTATCTGAATCCTAGACTCAGTAATATGCAACCCTACTGGTACACCCTCTCACATGATGACACTACAACTTTAAGGATGCTCTAATGTGAGCAAGTCTCAAATTTCAGACATACTGAAATAAAAATATTCGATAATGAAACTGTGGATGGCGAACCACAATGGAAGTGTGAGGAAAGAGACTCCAAACAATAACACTGATTTTACTCTTTGAGTGGTTTCAGGAGGTTAGAGCTAACAACAATTTGCCTGTATCAGGCTTTTTACTGCAACAATGTTGAATAGAATGAACTTAGTTTTCTGAGGCAGTTATCCCACAGAACAAGCCTTCCATTAGAGAGATACCAAAAAGAAATATTTCCCTACTTTCCATGGGAGGCACCCTAACTCCAAAACTGTAACAATTTGGAGCCTTTTCTAATCAAATGACTTGCATGTTATATAATTTAAAAAAATCATTTAGTCAATTAACAAGTCACACATGTATGAAGTTGTATAATGAGCATTTACACCAAATGCTATGTACTTAAATATACACATATAGAGGACTCCACTTACCGAGGTAAAAAGTTAATTTAGGGTCCTCTGGTCTGTTAGCAACTACATAACATCTCCAGTCATGAGATGATTTAATAAATTCTTTTAATACTTTTTCATCAAGAACTTTTTCAGGTGCGGTCATCCAACCTGCAAAGGAACAAGCAGATATTCAATATGCTACCAAATTATAAATAAAAGCAACAAGATTATAAAAACATTGGAAACAAAACACACGATTTTGTAACTAAACCATTAAATGAAAACACAGAGAAACATATATGATTGATTTTTAAAAAGCTTCATGGCCACTTCAAATATGTACTAAGATTGGAGTGCAATCATAAATTGTCAATAGATTTAAATATCTTTAAGGGATCAAGATAAGGCCTATACGTAGGTTTTGAAAACAAGCAAGAGTTAACCTTTTAGCAAAACCCATGACACCTCTTCTTAATTACAGCATTCTAAAACCACAAAGTGTGACATTAAGAAGCTAAATATTAGATATAGATAAAGATAGAGTAAGGGTAAACTTAGAACAACTCATGGGTTTATAAAGTTACAATAAAATGTAAAAATGGATTCGAATTTGTTTTTAAAGATGTAATAATTTATTCATGAATTGGAAATGATAAGAACTGGGAAATATAATTAAGTGCAAGCAGGATTCGGTATTCCAAATTAGATAAAATAAGTTTCAAAATCAGGATTCAGATTCGATAAATTTTGGATTTGACCTATCACTAGTTATCATGTTACATCAAACATTACATTGCAACAAAATATTTTCATATGAGAGCATACAAAAAGTTCTCCTACGACAAGATTCAAATGCAGTTGTCATTGATACTGCCCCATTAATGCACAAAATAATAAAGAAATTAAGATTTCTCAAATTGAACATCGGTGTAAAGTCTTACTCATAAGACATTTCTTTTTATACCACAATTTTGTTAGTCTTTCAGCACAAATGCCTCTCATTCTTTAGAATTATTTTACTGAAAGTCAATCAAAATGCTAGGGATTAGGTGTATTGGATTTTGGAGTGGTGACCGACAGCTAAGGTCATTTGTGCCAAAGGGGACAGGTAAGGGAGGAAGGGAGGATAGAATCCTGATGGCACTAGCCTGCTCTTCACAAAAGGCACCAATGGGACCATGATTTAACCTCCCATCTGACAAACTGAGCACTGTACTTGAAGTGCCCTCCAAAGAACACTTAAGTAGGGATTGGGATTCCTCTTAAAAATATCCTCCTCTTCAGGGATTTGAACCCTGGATGCCCACATGGTTAGCCAGTACTCTAGGCACCACACCAACCCAATCCCCTGTAAGTGAATTAAGCTGACAGTTGTAACTACAATAAAACCAAGAACACTGCATAAGGACGGAAAACTCCCATCTCGACTCTGTTGCAAATGGAAGCGAAAGAATTGAAGTTCCACTTTTGGCCACAGGCTGTGCTGTTTGAGTAATTGCTCGTTATAGCAGACCTCTCTGGGCTAACTATATGTGTTTTTAAGTCTCCTTTTTCTCCACCAGTACAATGATTTATACTGCAAGTAATACTTAAAGGCATTGGATAGTAGATTTATGCACCTAAGGTACCAAGCCATTGACGAGAAAACTCTCGAGAGCGTCGCGAAATAAATAAATGACACCGAAGGCGTACAGCATTAAGTGATGTGATCGGTGGATTCATATACCGAATTCCACCCTAAAATTTCTAATTTATGATGTAAGATAAGGGAACGGAGTGCATTGAAATAATAATTAATGCAATTAATATGAAAGCTAGTTCATTTCTGGTAATTCAATGCCAATTTACGTATTTTGAAACCTCCGCTAGCGAAATCAGCTGATGATGGCGAAATCAGCTGATGTGGTTGGTAAAACTTGCGAATAGAATCTTCGCAAGTTTGTGCTTCCGGCGGGCTAGATATGAAAACAAGGTTATTGTATGTCATCGGGAGGAAAATGTAGCTCACACACTCGATCCTCCTTCCCTAGGACTTTATCCTTTCGAGGAATAGCCTTCCTCCATTTTTGAAGCCGAGACTGACTGATGAATAATTTGAAATAAATAGAAAAACATCACGATTTAAATACGTTCATGAGATAAATAGTGCTATAAATTTTCAACTCCATGTGACCATAATGGCTACTATGTGGTAAGGGCAACAATCGCCACCCAAGCCGGCCCTGGTGGCGGTGGGGTAAAGTCCTCGCCTGCCAAACCGAAGGTGGCAGGTTCGAGTCCCGCCTGGGTAGGATATTTACACCTCTCTGGGCATGATTGTGTGTGTTCGTCCATGTATTAAGTATCTAGTAATTGGCTTCGGCTGTTGGATACAAAGAAATTATTAAGTCAACTTACATTAACCTTAAACAAGCTTTTTTTTCTTTACGCCGAGAATCTTGTTCCTCCTTGTATTCTCGTACCCTGTAGAGCACCCCGGCACAAAACAACACCGCAAACCCATTTTTGACCAAATTCTCGTCGTTTTTCCGCACAAAATCACTTCGGACTCCCTTCAATACAATGCACTACTCGTAGTCAACAAGGAACCATTTGGTACTGAGCCACCTATCGGAGGGTTCTGGAATGCTATTAACCTGCGACAGTAATTTTAGCAAAAGACGGTCGAAAGCACATCAAGAGTCGCGTCCTTATGCAGTGTTCTTGAATAAAACTGACTTCAAACTGAGCTCTTACCCCAAGCATACTTTAGTCCATGTAAAAAAGTATTTCACTGTAACTCAGAAATATCATATTCATGCAGTTGAGTGGTCAACTTCAAGAACCTGTAAACCTAAATCTCCAATTCTTATCCACTGAAACATAAAGATAGTAATTCAACACATTTTCAACAGCCTGATAATAATGGATTTCAGACTCACCAGTGTTTCTGTCAAGTAATTCATCACACTTTTCAGAAGGCTTGGGGGTATTTATTTTCCTTGGTATGTCAGGAACATCCCAGAACCGAAGGCAACTTGTCTTCAATTCTGCCTGTCTCAATTCTACTAAAGTTGCATCTCTACAGAAGGCTGCTATCTTTATAAGATTGACCACCTGTCTTTCACCTAGACTGATCAAATAAATCAACCATTAAAAAGAAAATAACACCAGGGAAACTTACTTCATAAACCTTTGAGGCCCTCTCAGGTCATTATGTTCATTTTACAATAATCTCACATATGTTTAATAAAATTCCAGACAGTTTTATTACACAAATCCATCAGATTTGTACAACTTGATCACAGACAACTGGCTTTAAGAAACTGAGAAAACACAAGGTATGAAGTAGATAATTTTAAATTATTTTCTGTGATATTAGGTTTCGACCTCTCAAATTATGTTACAGAGCAAAAAAATAAGGTTATAAAAAATGACTCTGTTGTTCCAAGGTCACACAAGAGGAATGACTGCAGTGACATTTCATTTTCCTCAATTTGAGAAAGCAAACATTGTTTCCAGGGGTAACACAGTATATTATAGCCCTTCAGAGCCAAAATTCTCTTTAATATTACGAAAGAGAAATCACTTGCATGAATTTGATATTTCTCATGGACTACTGCTGCATGTTATTCTACATATAAGATAGGTGTACTGGCGGCATAATACATAATTTGGCAAGAAAAATTAGCTGATGGGGACTATGACACCTTAGGCTGTCCCTTGCACTTGATTTGGGGAGCACACAGCATTTCTCTTTGGAAAAATATTTTCTTAGCAGCTGTTGCACATTCAATGATTGCAGTGAATTTTGGCTTAAGAGATAGATTAACTTAGTAAATTACTGTAAAAATAGGAGTTTGTTTCCTCAATTAAGGAAAATAAATAGGTGACACCATTATACCTCATGGGCGACCACTACATTGTAATCAAGGTGACTTTTTCATTAGCTCATTTTTGATTCCATGATGTAATTTCGGAGGGAAAATATAGCATCTGAGAAAAAGTAAAAAATAAGAAAATGCTAACTATAACATAACAAGTGTTGAACCTAACATTCCCAACAATGAAGTTTTAAGTTCATCTCTGCAGCGCAGATATATAGAGAAATAAGAAAATTAATAAATAAATTGTAGCAACATCAACAAGACATCAGAACATGGCAGCCATTCAGGGAAGCAAAATAAATAATTCCATGTAAAATCTAGATGCATCTGCATGCAATTTATGCATCTGTGCAAGCAATAAGTTAATGAGAAATATTTATAGTTCAAAAGTTTGTTGTCACATAATACACTACATGCTACAGCAAACATTTAATTAAACTTGAAGGAATATCAACATACACATTGTTTGATTCAATTAAATATTCCATGAATTCAGCATCTTCTTTTATTATCTCCATAGGCACAACCTCCACAACATCCTGTGATGATTTCTTCAGCTGCCACAACCTCTCATTGATTGAAAACATGTAGTCTCGAATATCATTGCAGTCATCTCGCTTCCACTTGCATATGACATACCTGAAATTAGACTAATTATATAAAACTCAGCTTAAATTGAATTTAGAGTGAAGAATGACAAAAAATACCCCAGCAAATTGAACAGAAAAATGAATAGGAGATAACCAAATGAGTTGTAGAATACATACTTACAGCCACTACCAAAGCCTTCAATATGCAATACTCCCACATTATTTTAGCTGCACTTCTACTAAGCAGAGTGAATTTTATGGGTAAATATATTCACTTTTAGTCACCTTACAATACATATCTTTCTTTTTTTCTGTGATAAACTGATTAAAGTAATTGATTCTCTTCTAAATAAAACAAATCCATTCTCTCTCCGATGTTTAGTTGGGTCTAGTTCATTTCGATTTTGGCACGGCAATTTGGGAACAATGACGTTTGGCATAGACCATTTGGGTGTAGGTCATTTGGGTGTAGGGATGTTTGGGTACAGCCATTTTGGCATAACTGCTAGTGTTGCTGATTAGTCGATTTTCTTCCTAATGCTTGTATCTTAATCCGCAACATAGAATTAACATTGAGTTTCATATGATTTGATCATATGAGTTTCACGTGATTTCAAAAATTTATATAACAATGTTTTCCCTATCATTCTTGACAGGTTATCACCTTGTACAGCCTATAATTCTTTTCAAATATGTATCATAAGGGTAGTGAGATTATCATGTCGAAGCAATTGAATTAAAATTTTTCATAACACTACACAATTATCTTCAGTTAAATACTTTTTCCTTTTAATTACAATTGGAAATACTGAGCAAATTCTCGTACAGTCACCAGATTCCTCTCCTCAAACCACATAGCCATCTATCCTTCATAATATGCAAATAGCAACTCTTATGAGTGTTTTATTTCATTTAAACGATATTACTTTAAGATGGATCTAAAATGAGTTAGGTGGGCACCTTTCACGAGAGCCCATAGCAGTTCAAAGGTCTCCACTTCCATGGAACTATCACCAAGAGGGGTGGATAGAGCTGAACATTGCTAAGATTATCTCCAAATCCCTTTAGGCAGAAAAATCCAAGTAACTCACATTGAGAAAGGCCCTGAGGGGAGATGTGTTATCTTTATATGCAATAGGTGTAACCCAGCCCTGATGGAGAAACATCATGGTATGGCTGCACCTTATTCATTCATAAGACTTAAATTCTGGCCTATACCATGAAGCATAGAGGAAAGGTTATAGAGAACTAATCCCTTGATTCTGAGGCCAATGGGAACAAAAATCACAGCTGAATTCACAGTATAAGGAGCGAAATGTATACTCTTTCTAATTACACGAAAATACAGCTGTATCGGAAAACTTCTCAGGCAGTAGATAAATAAAACTGCAGGAGCCTTCACGACAAGAAAAATATAGCAGATGTTTTATAAAACACCTAGGTAAAATAATATACCCTAAAATTCAACTAAAAAGTAATATTACAAATAAACCTGTCTTTTGAAAATCAATGTTGGACTTTAGTTCATACAATGCTGAGTTTAGCTACATAATGGACTGGAAAGTTGAGGAATTCTAGCAACACATATATACAGAGAGATACACAGATGAGCAATGAAATTAACACAGGCTAGAACATATGTAAAGCGTATTAATTTTTAACCTTATTTTATAGATTCTTATCATACAATGAATACAAAGTAAGGTCTTATTCACAGCCCAAATATGCTTCATTTCAAAACAAGTCATGGAAAAAAATTAAACCTACATACCTTTCTGAATTTGCAGGGCGGCTTGTATTAGGTTTGTGGATAGATATCTTCTGGAATGATTTGTACAAAAGATATATGAGGCCAGCAGAGAAAGGAGTGAAGAGATCAAATACTTTACAAACAAAGTGCCCATCTGAAAAGATAAAAAAATATGGTCAACATCAATACCACAATCAATTATGGGAAACAGTAACATTATTAACATGTAAATAAAATAGTATCGAGAAAATAAAGCATAGATAAGCATCGAGAGACAGAGTAACCTTAAGTTTAGGCCTTCTTGTCCATGACTAAGGTTTACCTAGGGGTAATAATTGAGTTGAAGGATCATTAACCCCTTAAATGGGGAGAGCGTCTTTAAATGCGCTCTGTAGGCGTCACTGAATCAGGGAGAGTCTTTAGACGCGCGTAAGAAAAAGATTTTTCCCTGCTCGGGGAAAGCGTCTAAAGACGCAGTTTCTTTGTATCTATGCTCAGCATGGTTCTGCCATCTACTGTGATTTTTTTGTACTCTGTGGTCTTAGCGGCAGAGGCATAGAAATTCCTTACTTTCGTTGAAGTTTTATGGTAGTTTCGGGTCTAAGGAAGCCCTAACAGTAATTTTTGCTTTCTCCAACCCTCGGTCACATTTTTAAAGAAAAAAGGGTTAGTTTGGAATGCTTCTTTTTGGTGGAAGAACGTGTTTCTTTTTTCGGTGTTCCTTCAGATTTTATTTTGTGCGAATAGTTATGGATGCATTTTGAACATTTTAATATTCTTTTCGCTGAATTAATCTGCTCTTTTTTTTCAACTGCAAATTCAGAGAGTAGTGTTTCACATGTAGAGTTACCGCTTTATTGTGAGTATTATTTCTTCTGTGTAGCAAATACAGGCACATAATCCATTACTAGTATTCCATCATTGTGCTTTCCTCCTGTTGAATTTTTTCATCTAGGATGTACTCTTCTTCTGTGCCTATGAAACGTTTATAGCATTTCCGAGTGTTAGTGCGCATTTAGTGATTATTCGACACTTTCATGTAAATTTCCATCAGTGTGTAGTACATCAATTTAGCTATTTCTCACTTTTACATTTATCATCTTCATTCATACATTTTTGCGTATAGTGCATATTTTTCAGCAGATAGCCTAAGTTATCGATATAATGGCTAAGAGACCACCCTCGCTTTCAGATAATGATATTAGTAAAATGTTAGAGCTTAGAGAAGAAGAGGAAAGTGCAAGTGAAAGCAGCACACAATCAGAGGAGTAACACTCCAATGTGTCAATTGGAATGATCGCTGGTACCAGTGGGAGAGCTGCAGGGTTTCCTCGCAAACTACAAGAATTGTGGGAGATTTCTGAGAGTGAAACAGAGTGAGGCAGAGGATGGTGATCAGGAAGGCAATATTATGCAGTCACATTCTAGCCTTTGGGTTGAAAGAGGAACTCCTAGACCTAGATTTCCGGCTACATTCGAGGCTGGTGCAAAAGGTGATCTAATTGATAAAGACCAATCAGATGAAATTTTTGAACATTTTATTGATGATGAAATCTGTGACTTTATAGCAGAGCAAACTAATTTGTATGCGAAGCAAAATATAAATGTAAAAACCTCACAGCAGAAAATGAAAAGGAGAAGCCGTGATAAAGACTGGGTGGATACAAATGGGGAAGAAATGAAGCTGTTTTTTGCAATGATGCTTTTGCAGGGGATTGTACATAAGCCTACTCTGAGCAGTTATTTCACCCGCAATTGGCTCTTGGCAACCCCCATCTTTTATGAAGTGATGAGTGAGAAGAGGTTTCTTTCTTCTCTTGAGATTTCCGCATTTTGCAAATAACAAATCTTTTAGTGACACTGGACCAGTATCCCCAAAGTTATATAAAATCAAGCCTTTCTTTTTTCTGAAATTTTCTGAGAGCTACATTCCCGAGGGAGAAATTTCTATCATTGAAAGTTTATTGCTTTGGAAAGGCCATCTAGGGTGGAAGGTGTATATTCCGAAAAAAAAAAGGTCACGTTTTGGAATGGAATCTTACAAGCTTTGTGAGGCAAAGAGTGGATATGTGTGAAATATGCTGATGTATACTGGACAAGACACAGAACTTATAAATTATGTGGAAGGAGTTGATGTGCATAATTTTACCAAACTCTCACAGATTGTGCTTACGCTCTCTGAAAAGTTGCTAAACAAGGGCTATCTGATAGGTTTAGACAATTACTACAGCAGTCCCGAGCTGTATGAATTTTTAAATTTGGTGACAACCGATGCAATAGGAATGGTGAGGTCAAACAGAAAAAATCTGCCCAAATTTATCATGATGAAAAAATAGAAAATGGGAGAAATTGCAGCCGCCTTCAGAAATAAGTTGTTGGCTCTGAAGTGGAAGGACAAGAGGGATGTTTGTTTTTTGAGCAGCATCCATGATGCTAGCACAAAAAAGGTGCAGGACAGAAGAGGGAGGATCAAGGAGAAGCCTCTCGCCATTGTAGAATACATTGACTCCATGGGAGATGTTGATCTCTCCGACCAGTACACCTGACGTACAGTACGATGAGAAAGAGAATGAAGAAGTACTACCAGAAGATTTTCCGACACCTTCTTGATCTATTCGCTTTCAATTCATATGTGATATATAAAAAGCATGGAGGGAAAGACAGCCATTTGAATTTCCGTTTAGACCTCATCTATCGTTTATTCAATAAATATGGAGGAGCGATTTCCAAGGCGTCAGGAAGTCGTTCAAAATTAGTCTCTCCCGCAAGGTTATCAGAAAGGCATTTCCCAGACCTAAATTCACCCACTGCCACTAAAAAACATAAACGATGCGTAGTGTGTCTGTCACACAAACAGAGGAGAGAAACAATATACTGCAACATTCCACTTTGTGCTGCGCCATGTTTCCTCACATACCAGACCCAAGTGCAGTACTAGGTGAAATATGGAAGTGTGCATATGCCTTTTAAAAAACTTTGCAGACTAGAGTACAATATTGAAAAAATAGACATATCGGTAAGTAACCTTTTTAATCAATAAAAATGCATGAAAAAATAGCATGAAATAAGCCTATTGTTGTTAACAAAAAATTGTTGAAATAATTAAAATTATTGTGGAAAAAAATCTTTTGCAATATTTCTACTCAGAAGTCAAAAAAAAAAATATATTCCAGCAAAAATAAAGTAAATCCATCAACAAATAGGAAAAACCCGCACCAAGGGGAGGACTCCTGAAAAAAAGGTCCCCATTAAAGGGGTTAAGGTCCTTCTAAGTATTGCATCAATTATTAACCAAGGGGCGATGTCGTTTGACACTCTTTAAACTACGTCCACACTGGATGACAATTACCGGCAACATGTTGATGGGCTATATTGCCCAGCAATGTTGTTGGATCATCTGAATACAAAGAAACATTGCCAGGGTCAACCGGCAGCAAAGATCAAAGAATGTAAATGTTTCCAAATTTTTCAAACTGGATGGAAAACATCCCTCAGTATGAACTCTTGAGCAACACAGAGAAGTTTACGGAAGTCAAGTTTCTTAATTTTAGGAGGGACTTAAGTTATTTCATTTTTTAGTTACGCATATGTTAATGACAGCACAACACTACTATTATCTGGTAAAAACATGTTAACGCCATCAACTGCTGGTAAAAGACCCCTTTGACTTGGCAGCTGGGATTTAGCAGATAATTTCATAAAATGAATATCTAAAGTGAATGCATCATAAGCTACAAGTACAATAGGAAGATCAAGACCTTCTGGACAGATCATCAATGATTTTGGATGAAGCATATTCAGCTAACTACTCTCCATTCCATAATATCATCACGTGTTTTCGGATGAACCCACCATCTGAAATCCAACCTTGATACTTATGCCACCAGCATACAAAATTTTTTAGTCCAAATGTGCTAGGGGCTATGAGTGCTACACTGAAAGGTTTATGATAATAGAAGCAAACACTACCCCTGTATTTTGATGTTTCTACCTTTCCATGATTCCCATCAACTTCTCCAATACAATGAGGAAGATTCTATCTCTTTTGATATTCAACTGCATTTAAAGACACTCATTCCCAGACTTCAGTGACCGAAAAAAAATTGCATTTGTACTTCAGTTTTCCAGTCAATTTGTAAAGAATGAGTTACAGGACCATTAAGAAGGCTAGTAAGACAGCACTAGCATTGCTTCTTCTGAAACATTCGTGGTTACACCTTTATCCTTCCCAAAATCACAAAACATAGAACTCATGTTTCAACCACCCAAATATTGGAAATAAATTCTGAGAAACATTTTCCAACAAAAGGAAGAACCACACAAATTTATGATAACTGTAAACGAAGACATTGTCCAGAAAGATCTTCAGATACAGTAAAAAATCTTAACTTCTGATTCATCGTGGGGATCACACATACAAAATATACGTGGCACAGCATTAAAGAAACTAGTTTTGTTTAGTGTATAACAGAAGGTCTACAAATGAAAAGTCAAAGGGAGATGCTACTTTGCTCTGGTTAGGCCACACCTCGAATATGCCACGAGCATCTGGGACCCTGGTCATAAAGATTTAACCAAAAAAATTAATGAAATAAAAAGAAAAGCTGCATGCTTCATTAAAAACTGCTACAAGTGTACATAAAGTGTTGGTCAACTTTTAGAGGGATTAAGGTGGGATCCTTAAGAGACTCTGATGCTACATGCTAGGCTTAACTTGCTTGAGAAATTCAGAACTGGAGAGTTCCAGGGCAACACACAGAATATTATCATGATGCCTCACTACATCTCTAAAGTGATAAAATAAGAGAGATACATGGCTGAACAGATAGGTACAAAAACTCGTCCTTCCCGTACACACTAAGCGACCACAGCTTCACCAAATACACTCCCATAATACACATAACCATTTCACCTCCACTTATCACCTTACCCCTTACATCTTTACAAGGCTGGTGTCCTGACACCCCCTGCCACATGCCCATGTGGCAGCTCGCAGGGTAGTATGTAGATGTAGATACCTCTTTCGTGAGCGAAAAAAAGAATCTACAAGGATGCAGGAGGCAACATGAATAACCCATTCTGTGCCTACTGCAGAGCATGAAATACACAATTCCATTTCCAAGTTAGAAATGGCATTCTTTGATTTGAGCCCTTCTCACTTTATCACACGAAGTAATGACTTGGGCTCAAGTTGTACATACTTAATTTTATTCCTCCACATAAACCATCCCCATCACATTCTGCAGAGGATCAGGTTTACATCCAATTGGATTTAAATTTTTTTAGCATCATATGCCTAGGGGATCGGGTTGGTGTGGTGGCTAGAGTACCAGCTAACTATTCGGATGGCCAGGGCTCAAATTCCTGCAGAGGATGTTTTTCAGAGGAATCCCGACCCTCACTTGAGTGTCATATGGTGAGCACTTCAAGTGCAGTACTCAGTCTGTCGGATGAGACATTAAACCGTGGTTCCCTTGGTGCCTTTCGTTAAGAGCAGGCTAATGCCGATGTCGGGTTTCTATCCACCCTTCCTCCCTTACCTCTCCCCTGTGGCGCAAATGACCTAAGCTGTCGGTAACCTCCCCAAATATTCAATCCAATCGCACACCTACTGCAGATACATTGATTCAAATTTTACCACACCACATTACACACCAATGGCGATAACATGGATGGTGGAATTCTGCAGTAAATGAGCTCAAAAGTTAACTAGAAATTCATAAGTCCTAACAAAAAAACTGAATCCCCGAGTGAAATTCACAATATACGGCAGAAAAACACTAACACTAGAGAGCACTCAATAGAAAACTGAAAATGAATTAAATTTAGTTTCAGTCAACAATGTAGAGGGGAAATATAAGGGTGAATCGAAGGGGTACATCTTCCACTCATGCGTCCTTTATTGCACCTGTTCATGGAAATGCAGCCAGCACCTCACAGCCAAAAGAGCAATAAGGGTCTAGGTTTTTCCCAAACCTCTTATCATCTACAAGGGGCAAGAGGTTTAGCCTTCAAAGACCCTGAAAACCATCTAGGATACCCTTTTGTACACATCCAGACACATCAATAGAATTAATTCCCTCATCGGTAGGCACCTATTTAAAATGAAAATAAGATCACAGGGAGATGTCAAAGCTAAAGCTACTACTGTGCCTACAGCCCTCTAAACAAACTTACCACCTCAAAGGCGAAAAGTTTCTAAGTCACAACATGGTCAAACCTATGCCCCCTTGTGACCAAGCAATAGACGCACGGAATGTGAAAAGAATCTTCGGAACTCACTGGTCGAGAAGGAACATTCCTTAACAAAAATTTTTGACCAGTGAGAGATAATTTCTGAAGGGATGAGGGGTGAGTTGGGTCCATCGTGCTGTCGGTCTTATCTGGTCTGTACCAATAAGGTTATGGGTGGGGAAGCATGGGGATAAGAAAGGTCGGTCAGTAAACGAAGAACAGCAAAAAGGCAAACATTAAATCATCCTTGTTACAAGGATTAAATACAGGACTCAAATATCCATTTCATGTCTCCATTGGCGCAAAGGAAATCCAAAATGAATGTGATGTATTTTCCTCTTTTTATGTCATGGAGAGGCTATTGCCATCGCTAAATGTGTTTGAATCATATCAATTAGAATATAAAAATAAATCCTTGACACTTAAATTTTTGGCAGCAACAAGGCTGGTCTAAAAAAGGATAGCGATCCATTTACCAGGCATTTATGGCAGATTTTCGTCACTCAGAGGGGTCACAGTTTCCTTAGTAATTTATACATTAAAAAACAAACATGAGAGAATAACAATCATCCACACACATCGCAATCTCTGCTGCTGAGGTCCCACAGAATTTAACAGCAGCCATTTTCTTCATGATTCCCTCACAAATCATTCGAAAATTGTGCATAAAAGATAAATGTATCTCACCTGTTCGAATAATATTTAGGGCAACAAGGAATTGACACAGGTATAACTGCTTCGACAGGATTTCTTGTATATTCTCTTGGGACTCCACTGAGAAACCCTGAAAGTGTAACAGAATGAAAATATACAATGTAGTAAAATTAGTTTATTTTCAATGCAGTGAGTTGACATTCTGATATCAGAAAATATTGAGCAGAAAAAAAATAAACTCAGAAAGATTAAGGATATTTTCCACACTAGACAGCTGCTAAGCACTGTCAGAATTTGACTACATCATGTATGGTTGTAAGAGTATATGAATGATTCTAAACAAAATACCTTGACACTGAAAGTTGAGAAAACAGCATTTTACAACATATACGATGGATTAACAAAAAATATTGAAGGTAAATTCAGGAGATAGCCAAGAGAAGTTTTTGAAGGCTCTGAAAAGGGTGAAAGAACATCTGCATGACTGAGGAAATCTTAATATTAGTTACTGATAAAACATTGTAACTGAATGGGCACCACTCCTGCTAGTTGCATTTTTTCTAGCAAGCTAACTCAGACAAATGCAGGTTGTTAAGTACAGTCTCAACACTTTTACTCTGCTGACAAAGGAGTGAGAACACTGAACTCAAAGAAGTCATGACATTGGTTTACTATGAAACTATTATTTTTACTACACCTAATTTTAACCTGCTAGAAGCTAACAGGAAATAATCACCCCTCATCTCAGAATCATTGAAGGCACTACACAATCATATGGCTTGATTCAAAGGAAAGAAAATGAACAGTAAATAAATACATAAGCCAAATGGCATCCACTAACAAAAAAAAACATAAGGGGTGTTCTAAAATCCAACTCTACCACCCCTTTTCATAGTATTCGTTAACTTCTAAGTGCAAAGAGACACCTGATGACCTCTTAACACATACAGCTAGAGGGATGAGGACAAAATGAGGGAATTTTTGGCCTCACAGACCTCAGACAGAGACATAGGATGTTGGTTGAAGCTGCATCTGCAGAATATATAGCGAAGTTCTTTCCAGGCATCAGGAATTTTGGTTAGTCACATCCTCTGTTCTACATCTACATTCACATACTACCATGCGAGCCGCCACATGGGTGAGTGGCATGGAGGTTAGGACATCAGCCGTGAGTAAAGACGTAAGGGATAAGGCTTTGGGAGGTGAAATGGTGACGTGGATTATCGGAGTGTATTTAGTCGAGCTCAGTTTTTATTGTGGTCACTAAAGTTTTGAGTTTTCTCAAAACTCTGACACACTAAGTTTTTGCACATAACTGTTTGGCAATGTATCCCTCTTATTTTATCGCTTCTGTCAGACCTAGAGATGTAGTGAGGCATTGTGATAATATCCTGTGTGTCACTCTAAAACACACCACAAAGAAGGGAATTAAGCATTTAGACTTATGTCAATGACATGTCTTATTCTGCACAGCTGACACTCCAAGCTGTCACCCCCACTCATCCACTTACTTCACCTCAGACAGTTCCGCGGTTTCTGTCACATTATGTATTTCCCTCAGTGACTTCCTCGAAGGCACCTAGGGTATGTTGATTTATGCCAACTTTACCTTTCTCCCCTCTATCACCTCTCCCTTCCCAAGCAAACAGCAAGGGTATAGGATTAGGGTCAAACATCCCACTGATAAGCACTCCTATTTTCTCTTAAGCCCCATTTACTTAACCAAAGTTCATCCTCCTCCTTTCTCACATTACCCTTATTATCCATAACACAGTGGATCATTTCTATAATAAAATCATCTTGGACACATTTTGGGACAAAACAACCTCTGGAAAACAATAATCGAAGGATAAATGAATGAGAAGAACTACCTAGAAAAACCACACTTGGAAAACCTCAGGCAATTTGTAACTGATATTAAAGTGAAGACTTTTATCAGAATGAAACACCTGATAGGAGATAGGAGTTGAGAGTGGCAGATGCCAATTTTTGTATTGATGACAGAGATGATAACATGAACAGTTGAGTTTATCACAGAGTACATATGTATCACTTAAAAAGGCACTATTAATGGCTTGGTGACCCATGAGAGAATTTTAATAGTAATAAGATGGTCAGGAAGTTCATATAATAGAATATTCTGTAATGTTGTATTCTAGTGCCACTTCTTATCAAGTTATAAAAACTCAGAATCACAAAATAAAAATAATTTTGCATGCAACATATAATCTTATCATTATTTAAAATACCGTATTTGAATAAATCTAAGATGAGGTTTTTTTCCCTCCCAACTCATGCAGAAAAGAGGATTCGTCTTACAATCAGATGCAAAATTCTCGACCTCGATTGGGTTGCATAATCTACATTGGAATAAAAATTATAGATACCTGAGTTTACCGCCTGATAGCTATGCAACGAAAAACCAACGTTAAAAATAGCTGTACCATAATTAAGCTTATTTAATTTTGCGTTCAAGTATAAAAACAAAAACATATCTTCCATTATTTGGCAGCAGGCAAAGATTCGGCCGGCGCCAATCAGTTGCCAGGAGCACAATGTTAAAAGCCTCAATGCCGTCGTGGAATAAAATGCTACAATGTTGGTGCGTATATCTCAGAGCAAAGGTAAGAAGGCAACATGATTTGCCTCTGATTAGAGAGATCGATTCAGTTGTGATCCCACCCTTCAGAGTATTGCGATGGCAGAGAAAAGAAGTCATTAAACTGCCGCTTTCAAAAGAAAAGTTACATTATTTGCAGAGAAAAATTCTAATTCTGCAGCTGGAAGAGTATTTGGTGTTTCGGAATGTAATGCTAGATGCTGGAGACAAGATTTGATTAAGATTTTCTCGTGTGTGGCAACAAGGAGAGCATTTTATGGACCTCAAAAAGGAAGGTACGAAGAATTGGAAACAAAACTTAGTGACTTTGTTATATCCCAGCGGGTTAAAGAACTACCAGTTTCTAGCAAAATTATTCAAGTGAAAGCAAAAGAATTAGCTCAGAATTTGGGGAATTCTGCGGACTGAATTTGGAGCTAGTCGATCTTGGGTGCAGAAGTTCATGGCTCGGAAGGGATTTTCTCTTCGTCGGCGAACTTTGATTTGTCAAACACTCCCACCGAATTTCGAAGAGAAGCTCGTAGAATTCGCAGCGTTTTGTGATAAGAAAACGACAAAAATAGGATATTTTCTTGGCCAAATTCGTAATGCTGACCAGACACCAGTTTACTTTGATATACCCAGTGCATACACAGTGACAAAGAAAGGGGATAAGGAAGTGAAGATACTTTTGGCCGGTGCTGAAAAACAAAGACTAACAGTGATGCTGTGCTGTACCACTGATGGGTTTAAACTGCCACCATACATAGTGCTCAAACGTAAAAATGTGCCCAAGGTGAGAATTTTCCTTCAGGAGTGATTGTAAGAGCAAATGAGAAAGGGTGGATGACGAGCGAAATGGTAGTTGAATGACTGAAATTGGTATGGTTCCGACAGCCTGGGCACCTTCTCAAATTAAAGTCACTACTTGTTCTGGATTCTTATCAAGGGCACATAACTCCGGCTGTGAAGGATGCAATGAAAGAAGCAGATAGTGACTTGGCTATTATTCCAGGAGGTATGACATCCCAGCTGCAGCCTTTGGACGTTTACATAAATAAGCCTTTTAAAGATCAATTGAAAAGGTTTTATACAGATTGGTTGGCATCTGAAGAATGGGAGCTTAAGCCATCTGGATGCGTAAAGAGGGCTCGTCTATCTCAGTTAGTGCATTAGATTCTAGCTGCAAGGAAAGGAGTGAAAGAGGAAATCATTATAACAGCATTTAAGAAATGCGGTATTTCGAATCTTATGGATGGAAGTGAGGACGATGAACTTTGGCAGAGCAGTGATAAAGATTCAAGTGGAAATGAATGTGATAGTGCCTGTAACTAAAATGATTTTTCGTGAATTATTTTGAGCAAGTAAATTAGGTACTTAAATCACCTAGTGAAAGTATTTTCATTAAAAAATTCTTATTTTAAATTTTATCTTGTTGATCAATCCATAGTTTTATATTATAGTAAGGACTTAGGAATACAACTTAATATGTTTGCATTTCCTATTTTTCTGCTTACATGCACAAATATTTATAAACTTAATCCTTAAGTATTTAATTATTTATTGCTTTTGAAGGGAGTATTGGTTTATGGCCACTTAGGAAAAAAACAACGAGAACTATCGTGGGCCACTTTCATTCATTGCCCAATGACGATGCAGGTAGTGAATATGACTCTCCGGTCTGGAGCTCTCTCTCACAATGACTGTGGTGGCAGGGTATATATATAATCTTTCGCTGACTACTGACTTTCGTATCCTCTCCAAGCTCTCAGCTGCATCGTGGTGATAACATGAAAGGTGATAATGACTTTCATATCCCCTCCAAGCTCTCAGTTGCATCAAGCAATAATGTAAAAGGTGATGGACCCTCGTGGCAGCGCTCGCAACTGTGAGAAACGGGAGTAGCGTTCCGCAAGGTCTATCACAGATATTAATTTCTCAATATTTTGGCACCGAAGTAAATGAAATAGTATAGAAATTTACTATATTTATTGGAGTTGCAACCTCAAAACTCCCGTCGCGGATATTCAAAGCAAACAACAATCAGATGATAAACAAAAGATGATGAACGTGAACAACAATAACAACAACAAACGTAAATATAAACATGCAAGTAGTATAAATGTACAGGCACTAAATTTCGTCTAACAGTTAATTATTTTTCAAAATTAAATTTTTTTCCCTAGTGGAGTTCCAAAAAAGGGGGATCATCTTAGAATCGTGTTCGTCTTAGATTCATGCAAATATGGTAATTAATTTAGGTTTACTCACCCCATCAGCCATCATGAAATGCACGCCTTGACCCTCAGTTCTCTCTTTCACATAATTTGTGAATTCCTTAATATTGTCCGAGACTGTGACATCTCCATCACCTTCACTCCCACCAACCCCTGAAAAGAAAAATTCATTTTTCATTCTTGATTACCAAATTTCCAGACTAAAGTAAGGAACTAGTGTCTCCATTATGTATCCTAAAATCAGGCAGTCTCATGAGCCATGAGTTAAGCTAAGTTTTCAGGCATCAGATTTTGTGCTATGTTAGGAGACGCTGATCTCTCTATTTTCATATTACACTGTGATGCAGCAGCATCATATGTTTCAGGGATTCTATGATCAATGACTTCGATAACAGTACCTATTCTTGGAAGAGTCAATCCTATTTTCATTCAACAAGGAAATTGCAACCGTAAATGTATGCTATTCATTATATTTTCCTTCCAACATAAAATCCCAAAAATCACAACACATTCTTTGGGCTGGGAAATACTGTCACAATAATAGTGCTCTCCACATAGCACCCTTGTTGGGATATGGCTCCTACAGAAAAATCTTAGCCAGCACCATGATTCAGCCCTTGCCCATCTGGATAGGAAGCCAACACTACAGCCACTTCTTCTTCGGTTATCAACCCATGGGTTGGTTGGCAACAGCATGCCATTCTGCTCTTTGCTCAGCTTTCCTCTTCATTTCACCATATGAGACGCATCCAGAGTCATTGATGATCTGCTTCATATAGCTTAATCTAGGGCGTCCTCTACGATTAGTCCCTTCAATGAAACCTTCAGCTATTAATTTTATAAAATTGTTACATCGTAGAATGTGACCTATTACTCTAAGTCTCCAAAGACTGTCTCCAAAGACTTCTATTTTTATGTACTCTTCTCAGCACTTCCTCACTGGTGATTCTCTCTCACCAGCTGATTTTCTGCATCCTTCGATAGCACCACATTTCTAGGGCCTCTAATCTGCTCTTTTCATGTTTCCCGATAGTCCAACTTTCACACCCGTAAAGGGCCACACTCCAATTATAAGCTTTCATAACCCTCTTCCTTACTTCTAAACTAACATTTTTACCAGTCAGTCGAGTCTTTTTATCATTGAAAGCTATTTTAGCTAGTTGCATTCTGCTCACAATTTCTCGTTTACTCCTTCCATCTTCTGTTATCTTACTGCCCAAGTAGCTAAATTCTGTAACTTGTCCTAGCTCTTCATCATTTATTCTTATCCTTACAAGTTCACAGCAGTCTTGAGCACTGCATACCATCACTTTAGTCTTCTGCTTATTTATCTTCATTCCATATTGGTCTCTAAGAATTCTTTCCATCTCATTAAGTATAATTTCTAAATCTTCTCTCTTTTCTGCAACTATGGCAATATCATCAGCATATCACAACATATCTATTTTTTTCCCATTTACTTTGATTCCTACATTAGCATTTTCCCTTACTTTATAGATTGCTTCTTGGATGTATGAATTGAAAATTATTGGTGATAGACAACAGCCTTGTCTAACTCCTTTCCTTATTATAGCCGTATCTTCTTTATTCTTATTTCTAATTAAGGCTGTCTCATTTGGGTATGTTTTAAATATTATTCTTCTATCGTTGTATTTCAGCCCAACTTTTTCCAAAATCCTGAATATTTTTGGCCATGCAACATTATCAAATTCTTTCTCAAGATCAACGAAAGCAATATAAGTTTCTTTTTAGACATTTGTTTTTCAATGAGAAGCCTTAAAGAGAGTATTGCCTCTCTAGTTCCCACTCCTCTTCTAAATCCAAATTGGTCCTCACTTAAAGTATTTTCCAACTTTCTTTCAACTCGTTTAAGGATTATCCTTATAAGTATTTTTGAGGCAAGTGATAATAGACTGAGTGTGCGATATTTCTCACATTTCATAGTAGATTTCTTTGGTATAGGAATCATAACACATTTTTGGAAGTCTTCAGGAACTTCACCTGTCTTGTATATTTTCCTTGTAAGTTGTAGTACAGAAGCTTTCATTGTGTCACCAGCTTTTTTAATCAGCCCAGAGGGAATGTCATCACAGCCTACTGCTTTCCTACCTGGCAAATCTAGCAATGCTTTCTCAAATTTTTCCTGTAAAATATCTTCTTCAAGTTCTTCCTCTTCTATTTCTTCACTTGATTTCATTACATTATCTAATAGTGGTTTCCCTAGGTAATCCTCTTCAATTTATTCTTTCCATCTCTTAAGTTAATAGTCTCAAAACAGCATTTAGCCTTCTCTGTTCTCTAACGTTTTGAAAGATTTTTTGTTTTGTTTGTTGAAAAGCTGTTATACAGGCTATGTCAGTTTTCCCTTTGTTCATATTTTCTTCTACTTCTTTACATATGTTATTGAGGTAAGCCACAACACCAACTAAAAACCCTTTTTGGTTTATTACCCGGCAAATATGGCAGGCATGAATATGGATGATTGAATCCATTGGACTTCAAACAAAAATATTATGAAATTAAATATTACGCTATGATTCACTCCCTTACCATAATGAGTTTCAAAGCTTTCAGGAGTTCCAACCAAGAAATCAGACAAACGAAAATCATTTTCATTTTTCAGGGTAAATCCAAATCCTTTAGCTTCCCATCCTTTCCTCCATAGTACATATTCTGAAAATCCTCCTGGCCCAGCACAGACATCAGCAAAATACAGAAGCTTATTTCCAACCATTGACCTCTGAAAGTACAAAACATGGGCAGTTACTCTCTCAAGTCCTCATGAATCAATCACAAAATTCATAATTTTCTTAGTTAAAAAATTTACCTACTGTAGCCTCCACAATATCCAAACATTGAGGAACGAATGATGGCTCATTGATAGTCGTAGTTACATTAATTAAAACTTATTTTACTGCATCAAACAATAATTAGGAGGATATTAAGATTCAAAATTTCAATCCATGTCTGTATAAAATCTCGCGAAATATAGGAGGAGCTTGCACTTCAGGTAAAATAAATAAAACAAATGCCACTATTTCCTCATCAAATTTCTATCAGAATAAAATCTAAAAATTTAGCTTTACTGGGCATGACTTGCTGTTGGAGCTGCAATGAATTCTGTCCAGTACTCATAACTAAAAGGCATATAAGAGCAAACTTAGACCATCTTTAGCATTTGTACTTCATCTACCAATGGAAAGTTAACATGCAAATCCTTTATTATTTAGCAACAGGTGGTTGTTTACATACTAATCGAGACAAGGAAGAACCATATTTCCCAGCCCATTAGCTACCCTCTTTACTATAAAATGAGTGCTAAAATTTGCCTGCATCTTATGGGCTGAGTGTGAAGCTATGTTTTCATTCCCCAGATTTTGCACTACTGCCAGAGGTCTCCACCTCTCTACTATCACCACTGACTGCATTTCAGAGTTGCAAGTTAAAAAACCACTCTCCATGAATCCTATGACGACAAGATTCTACAACAAATAACTATATAAAATACAACATAGGAATAACCTGACTTTTGTTCCAAACCTGCAGGTGTCAGAAAGCCTAAAACTTGATATGCTATACTACTGGCTCAAGTTTTCATGTAACTGCTTTAATGAGCCCTATTATTTACATACACATCTTCGTTGGTATAATGTTTACATGCTGGTACCCATCACAAAAAGGGTAAAGTAGCGAATTTACAAATATGATTAATTAACACTAAATAATTTACGGAGCCTTATTTAAAGTACCGATTATAGTCCTTCTACTACTACTTTTTGGGCAAAAAATTTTAGGATCCTTAGGTGACTTGGGCTCGAATACAGTCTCCACCATAACTTTTTTAATAAAGATTTTTTTGCAAAAATTGAGGCACTATATTCATGTATCGCGAGTATACTCATCAAGTGAATACTCTTATGGTATAATTTACCATAGTCAAACTCCATAAAAATCGTCAATATTTAACTTCAATATCAACTTAATAGCATTAAAAAATAGTCTTACCAAAAACCTTGACTTTTGGCATAAATGCAAAATATTGTTTTTTTTTTGTTTCTTTGAAGAGTTTGCAACTGGCACATTTGATACTTAAACATTTTGTAACAATATGGTGGGAAAAACTTACCCCATTTTGATCCTTAGGATTTGTGAACATAAAATCAAAAACAGCATCCATGTTGGCCATTTTCATAGCAGCTCTATTGAGGAAGATGCCTCCACGAATAGTCTCAAAGGGGTTGCACCGCATTCTTGCCTTCCTCAACTCAAGAGGAGGCAGCTGGTCGAAAACATTCTGGAAAAAGAAGGGAAAAAATACGTGAAGAATGGCTGAGTGGAATTCACTCACTAGCCAAGGGGGACAAGCACATGCAAGGAGTTCATTCCAATATATCCAATATCAAACCCACACAATAAAGAGAAGAAACACATAAGTGTTCCTCAGGACAATTGCATACAAGTTTGCATTTGCCTGCTCTAATAGCATAAAAAGAGAAACATAATCCCTGCACATCACTTTCATGTAAATTTTCACCATTGCCAACTTCAAAGGGGAATTACGTTTTTCAGGACTTATTAAATGAGGTCAATGAATTGACGACATTATAGAACACTACTGTGTTATAAAATACCTTTTGTTTTAGTATAACTATATACTGTCAAAACCTGAGGACTTACTGCTTTAAACTATAGTAAGTGTTTGATTGCCCACAAATTCTGTATAATTAGGATAACTTTCTGCGCTCTCATAGAAGGATTATCTGCGCTCTACTTCGTAATGTAATTAGTGTCATAGATTAAAGAGGAGGAAGAGAGTATATGACATGTAGGAAAGTGATGGAAAAACTATTTTTTCGTAAAAAAAACACCAAATATAACCATTTCATTCAATTAGTCCATAAATATCATAGTTATGGATTGCAGTAACATATGCATGGGGGGTTAATTCTTTGTAGAGGGCCAAGTGATCCTGATGGATAAGTCTTGTTCTGGGCATCCCCTAAGAGCATCAAGCAGTTAGAATGCCATGGCTAAGAAAAGGCAATTCATTTTATGGGAAAATGCAACTTTGCACATTTCAGAACATGTTTAATGTGCCACCACGTCCAGACCTAGCATCATTCGACTATCACCTTTGTGGCCCAAAGAAGAAATTCATGGCCAAAAAACATTTCACTTTCAATGCCAAAATCAAAGAGGCTGTGCAAAGTTGGCTCTACCCAAGAAAGACCAGCTACTCAGGAGAAGATATTTGAAAACTCATGCTACAAACAAAGAAATTCATTGAGAGATTTAGCAACTATGTTTAGGAATGGCATACATTTGTTCTTTTACCAAACATATAGTATATTTTACCTATTACAGATTCTGCTAAGTAAATTATTGCATGATACTTATTGATCCATCCTCGAATTAAGTCCAGACCAGGACACAAAATTGATTTCCAGGATGTGAAGACCACCTCCATTCGATGATTTTCCCCAAATTAAAAGTAAGGCCAATGAAATTTTCATGTAATTCAACAATTTAAATCAAGAGGGTAGCCACAAACATCTTCACACAAAGATAAGAATTTCCACAAAAAATCTGGCCACACGCAGACCTACAACACCTTATGTAAGAGTACCAAAATTAATTGACCAGAAGACACCACTTGTGAAACCCCGTCATTTATCAACCACATGTACAGCAGAAAACCTGAGACTGTAGCCTTAATATCTTGGTAATGTTTTCACACACTCCAAGTATATAACCAAAATTTTCTCTTATGGTCTATCTTTACCATGGCAAATCGATACTTACAACACTCAACCTGAATAAAATCAGCACTAAACAGAACTAATGACTAAAAATGGGAACCTCAATAAGTATCCCAAAGACAGGAGAGCACCATAGTAGACATTTCACAAAAACTTTTCAAATCTAAAATGCTGGAAAGTGTTTCAAATGGAACTCACCTTATTATTGAGAACACCTCTTAGTACTTCTGGATCACAAAATTCAGTCTCGTTATCAATTTCAAGCTTTTTAGGCCCTTCTTTCATCCAGGAGTTGAGATCAGAGCTTTGCAGCTGACAGTGATCTTTTTCTTCAAGCCATGACACTTCTTCTTCAACAATCACAATCTAAATTTGTTCATATATAATTTATGGTTTTAACTTCAATGCAATAATACATCCACAAAATAACCATACTAATATTTTTTAACACTCGACTGCTCGCGCTCTCATTAGTAACGAGAATGATGGCATGGGATACCATAGTATCCCACTACTTTCATTTCACATAAATAATTTAAAACTTTGTAAATTCTTATCTCAAGGGTTGAATAACCATTTTAAACACAATTTGCTAAATAAATGTAACAAAATCTTTATTTTAACATTTACAGAAGTTCACAATCACAGTCACATCTTGAATAGTCACTATTCGTCACTTTCTGTTACACTGTCATCAGTTGGCCATATTCAATCAAATAAAAGCTACTAAATTTAATATAAAATCTATCAAATCAACAAAAGAATGCCACACACAATCCTGGCAATAGTGAGCAATAAATCTTGGTGGAGTAAGAGATATTTAAAAAAATATCACGTATGGCACTTAGTTGCTCACATGCATTTGCTATGAGATAACTGTTATAACAATATAAATATAATTAGATAAATATTGAAAATATATCAATGATTGATGGCCTATAAAATTGTCAAAAGTAATAATCAGGAAAAACAGCAATGCACAGCAAACTTATCTAATACCGATGAAGAGAAAAGCTTCATGTTGTCTGTACAAAACTGTCACATTAGAGGTCACGTGGGATACTCAGGTGTCCCAAATGACATTGCTACGAGAAACTGACAGTATATATAAAGGCTTGACGGCTGCTAGACAGTACCATGGTATCCCAAGCGAGCACTGGAGCATTAAGGACATGAGAACAGTTTTACATAAGTTACTATCACCTACCTCCTGAGAGAAGTCCCACTCGAGCGTTGCAGCTTCCAAGCCTTTCATACTAAAACCAAGACCCAGCCGACCTCTTTGAGTGGACAGCTCCACTGGGGCAACACGACCTTGGCTGTGCTTTCCAAGACCTTCTCCCTTTTTATGACCCATTTTATCCTGAAAGGAAACAACAATGACTATTAATGATTATTCTGATCAAACCATGATTTTTCGAATTTCACCACTCACCACCACCAACACTTCTGAACTAAAAGACGCTTATCATAACCTTGATTCTAAAACTTTACTTTAAATTTGAAAATGATGAGGCTTATGTCCTAATACAGAACTGCCATTACCAGGCAGCTGTACTATCAATACTGCAACTGTTGCTGATGATAGTAATGGCAACTTTTGTAGGAACAACTGAGGTGAGGGCCCAAATATATTCACCATTATAAGATCCTAGTAGGCAAATTAATCACTCAAGATATAACTTTAAGAATAATAAGCTGAGAAAATGATCAATATCAGAGAACAGATTCATCATTGTTTAAATAAAAGAAAAACATTTTTGTGTGGTCCTCTGCTTACAAGGCTCACATAATACATTTAAAAATAATTTTAAAGGGCGACCTGAAAATGACTTCATACTCATTGCATGAGACTACATTTTAAATAAATCACAGATGGAACACCAATGTTTTCTCTTATTTCAAAATGATTTTAAGTATAAAATGATTATTTAGCCTTGAAGTGTTGACTTTATTAACGGAATCCATTATACTTTCCCCACACTTTATTTATTAATCCTCCTGAATCAATCATTAGGTTTTCAGACTCATTCTATTTATTCTACTATGACAGTTGAAGCTATAGAGCTTATGGGCAAAACAGCTGACAGAAGATCGTAGCCCCCTTTCATATTATCTGATGGAAGGTGCTGGAGCCTATCTGACAAAAGGAGCATCATAAGGCTCCAACCCTTCCAAGACAGAAACAAACGCTTCATAGTCTATTTGGCTCCTTGACCTATTCTGTACAGGCCTGAAGTTCTCTTGGGAGCCCCAGCCTGCCTTAGATGGGAGTTTCAGCTGGTACCTTCCACAAGACAATGAAAGGCACACAATATTATATAGCAGCCAATTACAATCAGGCTACTAAATAGAGTGAAATGACAGATGAAAAGCACTTCAATGAAATTCCACCCATTAGTGATGGTAACAGCTGGGAAAAGCCATGTCAGGTTGCCCTGGCATTCAGCCATTAATATTAGTCATTAAGATTAGAAAGTTCAGTTCAGATCTCCACCAGGTTGAATCATTTACAATTGCAGGCATTCCGGTGGCTAAGTCATCCATCACTTTCAGGGCTATATGGGCATCGGATAATGTGGCCATCAGAACAACAGCAACTATGGTAACCACCCACTGGAGATCAGAATGTAACTCCTTAATGATGTATGCCGCGAATGCCTCAGATCTTATTTCATTACATAGAAACTAGTAGGGATATACCCCAACCTATACCTATACCCCAACTCTGGCTTCTCTTCTGCCAAACACCTCTACGGTGGCTAGCATGGTAATATGTTTAAGTATGCACATAATTTACAACCCAGACAGAATGCATAGGCAGCAAGTTTGAATTATAATTGATTTTCATTGGCTACACTTTGCACCTTTGCAAGTTTACAACAAGTTAGAATGGAAAGCATAGTCACAAGCAAATGTACCAGGTATCAAAGAAAAGCAAAGGTGCAACAGCACTGCTTCAAAATCGCAGGTTTTCCGGGTACCTCAAGCAGGCATTCGAGGCTGGTTCGCTAATTTGCAGCAAGTTGACTTAGCTGTCTAGGAAGGGTGCTTCAACACCACAGTAAAACAAAATGAAACGTCAAAAAGCTAAGGTTACTAAATAAATACAGACCAGCATCCGCTGAATTTTGCTGTTTTCAAACTTCGGCTGTGCGGCTTCTTTGACCAACGTCTGGACTCGACTCGTGAGTGACGGCCGCCGTGATACTTCTTTTTCTTCATCTTCACTACTGGAACCACTGAGTTGAAGTGTCTCTTCGACATTATGGTGTTGGTGGAAGCGTCCTGCTGACGACATACTCCCTGAATATCCTTCAAATTTTCTTATCACGCCATCATCTGGAGGAGAATCTGGATCATCTGATGATAATTTCCTTTTTCTGGACTGATCCGCCTCATCATCGTCGCTACTGCCGCCTGCATAAATGATGAAAATATATACACTAATAATTCATGAGAAAAAAATTCTTTCAATAGTTTAAACGGTCGGATTGAAATGGAAATAAAATTAACACCAGAGAAAGAAAATATCCATTAAAATAATGACTAAGAAAATCATTGCGATGAACTATCTTGCCACCCGGTATAATTTTCGCCAAAGATCAACTATCATTACACCGGAGTAGCATTGATAACCATCCACCGTTGAACGCCTTTGGAAAGTTTGGATCTTTTAAGAACAATTTCCTCACGGAGGTATAACTCACGCCGTGCAATTACAATACAGCAAAATCGAGTGATTCACACACAACGCACGCTTAGTTCTTAGCCTTTCATTCAACACCAATACATACAAAATATAACTATTGACGTTGATTAAGTGCATCACATTTCCTAGTTAATACTATTTCTCAGAAGAACGTTTAACTTCTGAAACGACATAAAACTTATTCATGAATAGTTTCCTTAATTTTATGATAAAATTCGCACAAACGCGCACACATGGGATAACATACCAAAACAAAATTTGTCTACCCTACGACATAAGGCCAAATTAATAGGTCAACACCGGCATTCTACGAACTATGAACACTCTCGTAACACCAATTCTGAACAACAACAGTTCAGCAGAAATTGTCAACATAATCATAAAGATACATTTTATGACGTTCTTACTTTTACAGTACATGTTAACGATCTCCGCGTGCTCCGCCTGGCTCCGCCGACGAACCACTTGAAATCTTTCGTGCGCACTCAGATCTTCCGTTTATTTGTTTCTATTCGAAATCTCATATTTGAACCTATAGATAACACTCTTCCACTCAAGAGGAATTGAAATTGCGGTTCCATAAATGTAAATCTACTTGTGGACTGCGGCAAGGAGTGTGTTATCATCGAGGACTCTCAATTGCATATTTTCGAAAAGAGAGGTAAGAAGGGTTGCAAAGAGAGATGAGGCTTTTCCCTCTCTTGGCGTTAAGATTTGGCGGTAAGCGCGGAGGGCATTAGTACGGTAGGTTCTATATTACGCCGCTAGGGTCTCGCGCGAGCTTCAATTGAAAATATAGCACCTGAGCATGCATAATATAGCATGGGAGAAATATTATGCTCATGAAGCCGCATGAAGCATCAACGAGAGGGGTTGAGGCAGTCTAAACTCTCGTGTACATAATCTCTGGTCTAAACCAAGAACACTACATGCAGTGTTCTTGGTCTAAACTAGTGTATAGATTTTGGTTGAGGTTTCTCTCCAAAAGCGCCTTTTAAACAGATGTTCTACAAACATACGAGTGAAATAATAGGAGAAACTCGGGAACAAACTAGTACCTATATTGAATAAACCAGAAATTAAACGAGAATATTTCACCAGCTTACGAATTACAAACAAAATATTGCAAGGGTCAGCCAACATGAATTATGACGTCGGAAGCTCAACGATGAATCGCCTAACCACGGACTATATCCTTGCGCGAGGTTTTCGGCAAGTTGGAAGGAGGAATGGGTGAGCTATGAAATAGAAGCTATTGTTAGCCTCGGATAGGAGGTTTCGGTAAGGTCAAGAATATTAGCCGAGGAGGTGAATGGAGTACAAGCGATTGGTAGCCTTGGAGGGGAGGAAGGTAGTGAAATGAGACAATATGCGGTGTTGGACTTCAACTGGAGCTTTGGAAACTCTTTTTGTCTCCATCCGCGGAATACAGGATTTGGCCTTTGTGCCATGATTAGCCGTCTTTGAATGTCCTCGGAGTCATCTTCCGCCAACTGCTCTTTAAGTGAGAGTGGACCTAGAGGGGGTATGATTGCGGCCTTCAGTTGCGGCTTTTTGCTGCAGGAGACACTGAAAATTGGAGACGAGGAAATTGCAGCCGCTGGTGGATCGATGCCGTTAGCTTAGTGTTGGTCCGCATGGTGGGCGTGCCTCGGGCAAGTCCTTTGGCTAAGTCCGGAGAGTAAACAGTCCACTGAGGGGAAACTGTCCCAAGAGGGGAAATTGAACAGAAAAGGAAGGTATGCCCAAAAAACACTACACTCGTATGAGGAGGAAGAACATAAAGCCTCCTTGAGTTTATGGGTGTGGGGAAATGAAACAGAGAATGTAGAACTGAGAATCGATTTTTCTCTCCGATGTGTTTCTTCAATAGCTTGTATGCTTTTTCGGTATTTCCCATCTTCATGTTTTCGTTGACTTCCTTGCAGCAGCTTTCGATCCAATTCTCCCTAGCCTTCTTGCATTCTCTATTGACTCGGTTCCTTAGCTTCTTGTAGAGGGCTGCCTCTCTTCATTTCTGGGGTTCTTGTATTTTCTTCTTTCTTCTATTATTATCCTAATCTCCGTCATTATCCATGGCTTCTTCATGTTGGCCGTCTTATTCACCAGTTGCTCCTCTGCTACTTCTGTGATTTTCCTCTTCAGCTCATCCCATTTTTCATCTACGCCCATTTCTGCCTCATTTTCTTGTTTCTTGTCGATGCAGCTGCAGTGAATCTCTCTCTATTCCCTTCTTTGGCCAGCATTTTTGTGTCCCATCTTGGTTCAGGTTTTATCTTTTTTATTTTCTTGTATCGAAGGTGGCTGTCCATGGCTACTAGGTTGTAGTCACTGTTCACATCTGCACCGGGATAGTTCTTACACTGCTTGACTTTGTTCTTGTATCTAACTCTGATAAGTATGTAGTCTATTTGGTATCTGGCAATATCACCTGGCATCTTCCATGTGTACCTCCTGCACAGATGGTGGTCAATGAGAGAGTTAGCTCCTACCATATTCTTCTAATTGCAGAACTTGACCAGCCTTTTACCCTTGGCATATCTTTTGCCTAGTCCGAAGTATCCTACACTATTTCCTTATTTTCCCTGTTCTACCACTGCATTCCGGTCTCCCATAATGATGAGGATGATCTTTTTCTTCTCTACCCATAAGACTTCTTCAATTTGCTCATACCCTTCATCTATTTCTTCATCCGTATGACTAGACGTGGGCATGTACACCTGCACGATCACTGTGTCCGTTGGCTCTCCTTCCAGCTTCACCATCAGAATCCTTTTGCTGTACTGCCAGATTAACTTCACTCTGATGTCGCATCTTTCTCCAGTATGATGCCTACACCTACAATCCTCTGGTGATCTCCTGAATATATCACTCAGTATCTGTCGCTCCAGGAGTCTTCAGCCCCTGACCACCTCATCTCGCTGACTCCCAGTATATTTACCCCTTGCCTCTACATCTCTATCTTCACGTTCTCTAGCTTCCCCCCAAAGATCTCACATTCCATGTTCCTATTCAGCACTTGTCCTTATAAGGACTTATACTGACTTATGTACTCCTCCCAGTAGTCCCCACCTAGAGATCCGATTGGGGAACTATTTTACCTCTGGAATATTTTACTGGAAGGAGTGCCATCACATCTTATATACAGTTAAAATGCAGGGCTGCATCTTCTAGGGAGACTAATGTGGTGGTTTCCCTGTTGCCTTCCACATCGCAGTACTTCGACCGATTCTGTGAACTTCACTTTCACCCAAAGCTGGGGCTGTTGATGCCGGTCCAATCTCCTTGAACTGCGCCATCGATGCTTTCTGCTGAGACTGCTGCCTCACAGTATTGGGGTCAACTTTGGGTAGCATGCAAAAGTTGGTTGGCAAGCTAGGAAAATTTTTTTTTTCATCACTTGGTCTCGAACCTGCGACCCTCGGAATGGGAGTCAATCATGCTACCACTGGTATTAGGATGTATAATACATTTTGTGATACTTAGCTGATAGGCAGTGTCCTGTTACTCAAACATCTGTGTGTGCTTAAGAATCAATATTCACCTAGTGGACATTACTGTGGGTCAGAGTCTTTGGTTGGCAGAATGTGTTGATACAAGTCCCAGAGGCTGAGAGATACTTACCACAACTTACTCTTGAGTCCCCATTCGGTGAAGTTTCCATTTGGAATCAACCATAATCCCTTCTTGTAAAGGATAGGGTCTTCAGTCCAATCTTGAAGAGTGCAATAATAAACTTAAGACAACAAGGGGACAGTGTTTGAGCTGCTCACCACCTTCTGCTGCAGAGGCTGAGTCCTCTTTCATTGGAAGAAAACATCAAAGCATTTAAATTTTATTAGAAATGTATGTAGAAAAATTATACCCTGTTAATGAGCATCAGAAATAGGTACACTACATCTCTGGCCATGTTAGAAATGAAGCGCTCTAACATATTACAAAGTAAGGTGCCCATGAGCCTGTTTTGCCTATTAGAATGTTGAATGTCCCCATTACCAGGACTTTTGACATTGGTTTGGGTGGACTACCTCAGCGGTAGAAATTGAAACAGGCACAGGAGGAGGCTGTCTCCTAAATATCAGGAAGAATGATAGCTAAAGAAAGATTGAGGTGTTCAGTGGCGATATCAGTAAGACTGATAGGTTCAACCTGCAGCTAATAGGGATGGAGAACCTAAGATACAAATGTAATATGTTTAAAAATAGGCTGGGAATCAGGGCTTTTAATTTGATTCATATGTATGTAATGAATTCGACCAGGGATGCTAGATGATCTGAAATCTTAGCTAACACCACTTAGCTGGACACTTTTAAAGCGATAGGTACCCTGAGGCTGCCTCTTTTACTCCTACCAGATCTGCTTTCTTTGCTGTATAGTCAGGACAGATAAAGGTATAAAAACAGACAACAGCCAATACAGGTTACATCACAGAGAGAAGAAATGGGGTTTCAACTTAAATATTATTTCTAAGGTGCTCAAATCATATGTAGAAAGAGGGTGATGATGCGAGGACAACGGATTTTGGATAATAGATGGGATTGAATTTTGATATGCACTGCATGCATGAGTGAGGCTTCAGTTCTTTGGATAGGCTATTTTCAACGGTGTAAACCATCTTTCAGCATTGGCATTAGATTGCAGGTTATGAGCAGGAGCCTGTAGTCTTTTAAGACCACTAGAAGCACCAAATCACTGAAACAAATATGTACCTACTCTGAAAAGGCTAAATTTGCTGAACAGTCTGTTTATACCTCAGACAGCTGATCTTGTGCTCCAAGCATGCCCAATTTGTAGTGCCACATTGGCATCATGATCAGTACTGCAGTGCTGTGTTGATTACATAATTTAAAAGTCCTAGAAATTACAGGAGCATGGCAGTTGAGCCAGTGAATTTATAGTAATCATATGATCATTCAAGTGTTGTGTCAGTAAAACAATCTCTGACACTGTGGAGATTCTGTCACATAACCTTTCTCATCATTTATTCTGGCCATGGCCTTTTTAAAAGCCATGAACATCATTGAAATAATAATTTTTTAAATTTGAACTATGGTAGAGTATATAGTAACAAGGGCATTTAACACTCAAATTGAAAGCTTAGAATCAATTTGATCGTAGGTTAGATAAGAAAAGGAAGGAGAAGCATCATAAGGTACACTTACAATTATTGCTGTATCTCATTAAATATTGTACCAGCTGATTGCAATGGACAGAATCATTGACTACAAGAAATCACTAGGCAGAGGTTGTGCAATTTTCCTGCATTCCTGGGACTAGCACTATGTTCCACTTAAATTGATTAGAGATCTGGGGCCCAAGTCTGTAACTTTCAAATGCTTGCAAGGGCATCCCACGAATTTCTTTTCTCTCAAAAATGGGAGAAAAGAGATTCGTGGGGCACCGCTGCGAGCATTCTGTCCCATCTGTAGTCTGTAACAAGTCTCTCTGGGAGAAAGGAGAAACACAAAACACCTGGAGAAAATAAATCTGCAGGCTGTAAAAATCACTAGGCTTGGGGACAGATAAAATGGCCTTCACTTTTTCTGGTGTTATGGAATACCCTTGGCACTAATATGGTAACCCAAAAACTCCAACTCCAGGACCCCAAGATGACACTTCTCCGGCAGCAGACCAGTGGACCATCAGAGTCAAGTCATGAGAGAACCACTCTCCCACGGATCCACAACACTTCCGAGGAAGGAGCATGTGCCAATATATCATCTAGCTAGCAACTGTGCCGTGAAACCCTGCAAGGTTGTTTTCCATAGTCCTTTATTTAACTTAACAGTGAAGCAAGGGTTGTATTCTTAGAGAAAACTCTACCATGACTGGCCTGTACATCTACATGTCATTTATCGAGGGCTCATGTCACCTATTGAACTCAACAATGCCTGAGTCATAGCTGCTACTTTAATCTAATGGATAGTCTCTGGAAAAATAACAGGAGTACCAACCTTAACTGATAAATTGAATAGAAGTATAATACACTAAGGAGAGGTTTATGAAATGGAGAAGGCCAGCATCAATGGAGAGCTTCATTGCTTGGTGCACACTTTCCAGCATCGTTTCTTCTCCCCTACTTGAACTGACTCATACAAGAAGGGATGGTACTCCACCATCTCTTCATGTCCTCCTAAACTCGCAACTAGAGAGATGCTGCCTTATGAAAAAACATAAAACAATGAACAGTTTCCAATTGAGAATGGAGACACCCAAGCATATCAGTCAGGATTGTAAATGCCGCTGGATCACACCCATTACCTTAGTTTATTTGTTAGATATTTAGTGGAATGCATATTTTTAAGCAATTTCACTACCTTCATTTATTTGTAATAATTTGAGTAGAATGCATATTTTTAAACAATTTCACTAAGTACCTTCATTTATTTGTAATAATTTGAGTGGAATGCATGTTTTTAAGCATTTTCATTATCTTTTTGACATGTTTTAATAATTCGGCTGCAAAATACTAAAGAGGAGGATATCTGCTCGATACTGACCATTCGTGAGCTCCCAATGTCCATACTGCTCCTGCCCCACCACACATGTGGTGTGTCCAGTTGGAAGACCTCCGAGAGGACTAATTAGTCGAACCACTTCACTTCTGATAACCCTCTCAATATCTCCAGAATAGTAGATGGTGAGTAAATTTCACAAAGGTTTTGAAATTTTGACAGTGTCACTGTAGTTACTGCAACTTCTTGCCATTCCATTCCTAAGAAATAAGTTGATGGTGAAGATTGAGTCGCTGGATCCTGGACGTGGTGCCAATATCTCTTTTACCCCCAGGCAACCCCACTAGCGGATATCAGCGATAGTGGCACAGGTCCAGCTTAGTGAGGCTCTGGCTCCACACAAGCTTCCTCATAGAAGTGGACAAGAGACCTTGTATACTAATTGAGTGAAGACTTTGGCACGGGAGGAAGGGATTAAGTGAGCTGATGTATTAGGTGCGTACCCATTTGCCTTAGGTATTAAGTAATAAACCACATGAGGCTTATTATGCTCAGCCCATCTATCACAGTGAATGGAAGGAACAGTCTTGAGATGCAACCTCCTCACTTCCTCTTAAACCTGCTTGGTCATGGCATACATCTCTCCTTGTCAAGTACCATGTTTCAAAGTCAGTGATGATATGTGGCACTGGCACTGGCATTGGGAAGTAAGAGATCTCATTCCTACATTTGGATTTCCAAAAAGGGAAAAATAGGAATGAGCCACAAAAATCCGATGGTGTCCTAAGTTGTGCTACACCTGGTGGGAGAAATATATTCCTACCACATTCTTAGAAGATTTGGCTAAAATGGAGATGGATTGTTTAGGGAATTTCTTTTTTGTATTAACTAGCAATCAATATCTAACATTAAATTTTTTATTCTACTTATTGGTGATGTGATTCTTGGTACAACGGTTTACCATTTTACTATTTTGAAATTTTTAGTTATCAAGGCTATCGGGCAAATAACAACCTGCATCGTGCAGGCACACCTTAAGGTTATGTATGAAGTATAAAGTTATTTACAATACCACACAGGAAAGTAAAAGATAAATAAATACCATTCTCTGACAGCAATAAGTACTTTAGAAGGTTCCACAGAAAAATAAATAATTAACTCTCAGAAACTTCATTAAAAGTAAGATGTTTATGCAATTCTCATAAAACACCTAATTCTCTCTGCCAGTAAGTGAAATATGTTCTTGCAATGAGATTCTCATAGTTTAAAACCATAAGCAAAAATGTGGAACAAGAAGGGATGGAATGTCACTCATGCAACAAAAGTTAGTATTTATTTTTTATTATATTTCCATTTGGATATATTCAAAATATTGGGGGGGGATCAAAGAAGTGATTTTATGCTCAATTATACTGTAGCTTTGGTCCATATTCCCTGTCATGTGAGAGAATGCAGCAACTTTTTGTTTCAGTGAAGTACATATATTTCAGTTCAGTGAAGAAGTAAAGGTCATTGTGGGTCTTGATAGCAAAGCAGGAACAAACCTGACACAGGCTATCATGACAAAACTACATCACTTCGAATGATGTCAAATTGGCCTACATGAGCAATGAATTGGGTAGCCGAGTGGTAGGTATGTTATCTCATGATATTATATCCTACCATTTGTAACACCCCACATCCTGACGTCTTTCTTGCATCTGAGCATCTTCCTCTTGAAGGGTTTAAATTTGGAGTTAGATCAAGTATGTATAATGGTAATTATCACCCAGGTATATTGCGTTACAACTTTAAGATGAAGTCAGTTGATGTGATGAACAGCAAACAGCCTCACTCAGAGGTGAAACGTCTTCATGGTGGAAACACTTCATGGAGGAGATGGGAGGGAAGAATCTAAGAGCCTCATGGTCTCTTATGGCTTGGACAGGCTTGACAAATCTCCTCTCACTGAGCCTACCAAAATCTCCTGCGCACTGAGTCACATTGGCCATGACCATGCCATCCAATGTGACAAAATATACATTTTCTGAACAAATTATGGGAAAGGTTGACCAATCCCATACACATTGTAGGTGTTCAAGTGTGGTTTGAGACTGTCGTGAAGGAGGCCTTTTACAGTATATGCCTGAAAGCTGACATCTAGCCATTTGGTATACACCATTGAGTACATGTGGTACATAGAGAGGTAGCCATATACGATATATCTAGATAACCATATTACCTGAGGGCCATCTTATTTGAGCCAAGGTTTCAGTTTCATGATATAAAACTGTCGTTGATAATCTGCACATTTCAACCTGGCAATCTTCATGGGATTATGGACCAATTGCATCAACCATCTCATTTATTTACTTTGCTAATTAGTTCCATAGCACCGCCATAATTATTTCTTGAGTTAGATGATTGAACAGCGTGGAAGTGTCATCATGATGGCTACTTAAGATGAATAAATAGAAGAACTAATATCGCAAAAATTGAGAAAAAGAAAGCTGCTAATAGCTCCTTTACCGATATGCATTGATCACAGCACATCTCCAACATTGTTTCATTATGCCATGATGCTGTTTCACTATATTTTCCTAAAGTTTGTATTTGGTAAATACTCAGTTTTTATTACATACAGACATACCAATCATGCCGTTCCCTTCATGGGTAGGCAGAGTCACTAAGTTTCACTCATAAATACATATTTGTACACCTAACACTACTTCAATAATTTCTACCATTCTGACTTATCCTTGCAACCCTCTTCTGCTTCATACACGCCCTCCTATTTTTAAGACGCCTAATATTCCTTTTCCTTAGAATTTTCTCAACCACATTTAACCACAACTTTCTCGGCCTACCTCTACCTCTCACACCATTCATTCTACTCTCATATATCTGTTTCATTATTCGACTCTCATCCATTCTCTAAAAATGGCCAAATCAACAAAGTACACTCCTTTCATATATGACCATTACTGGAGCATCTAATCCACACTCATTTATTACCCACTCATTCCTGACCCTATCCATCCTACTTTTGCCGCCAACACTCCTCAGATAACTCATACCCACTGCCTTTAGTCTACTCTTATGTCCATCCTGACATACCCAAGTTTCACTACCATACAAAAAAGTGAGGAGAAGTATACTTTTGTACACGGCGATTTTCGCTTCCTTAGACAAGCACTCATTCCTTGATATGCTCCATATGCTACCTACCACTTTCCTTCCAGCATTCGCACGTCTCTTTATCTCCTCATATATTCTTCCATCTTTCGCATACATCTTACCTAAGTACCCAAAATCATCCACTTGTTCAATTACTTCAACATTCGCCCTCGTCACACAGTTATTCTCCCCATTCTCCTTATAAAAACTGCTACTTTAGTCTTGCATGCACTTACCGTCAATTCCATTCTCTCTGTTGATTCACAAAATTTATCTAGGAGCTTCTGTAATCCTTGTTGGCTCTCCGAGATGCAAACAGCATCATCCGCTTATAGGAGAACTCGCACATTTACATTTCCAATCAGAACACCATCGTTTTCACTATATGCATATCTAACACATTTATCCATAAATATATTAAACAGCCATGGTGACATTACGCATCTTTGCTTTACGCCCAATCGTACGTTTTACAAATTACGTTTTATTGCAAACCAATCACTCAGAACCCCGTTAACTCTCACACTTGCCTTACTATTATCATACATCGCCATCATAACATTCAGTAACTACCCATTCACCCATAGTCCTACAAAACCTTCCAAAACTTCTTCCTATTTACCCTGTCATATGCCTTTTCTAAATCAACAAACGCACAATCCACTTTCTTTCGGAGGCCCATATATTTTTCTATCACTTGCTGAAGCGCGAAAAGATGGTTACTACATCCTCTCCCAGGCATAAACCCACACTGAACACCCCGTATTCTGTCTGAAGTAATATTCCTCACTCTTTCGATTAAAATTTTGCTGAACACTTTTCCCAAAATGCTCAATAAACTAATGGTTCTCTAATAATTATATTCGGTCTTTCCTCATTTCCCTTTGTACAATGGAACAATGATTGCATTCTTCCAATCCCCTGGAACAACAAAAGACTGTAAGCATAATTTATTTAGTTCATACAGCCGACAAATGAGTAAATTACACCCACACTTCAACATCTCACTGGATATCCCATCTATGCCTGCAGCCTTCCCAATTTTTTAATACTCTCACAGCCATTATAACCTCATTCTTACCGATCTCTTTTTCCATCATCACATTCTCACATACTACTTCGCAAGGTTCATCCTCAGCGCCTGTAACATTATTGTATAAATTCTTCAAAATACTCCCTCCAGCAGTTCCTGATATTGCTTTCATCCCACACGATCTCTCCACTTTTGTTCCTTACTGCATTCATTCCCCTCTTCTTCACCAATCTTAGCCCTTTTTACCCACTTCCAAAACAGCTTTTTATTGTCTTCAAAATCGCTCTGCATCTTGCTAAGTTTATCCGCATGCATCCTCTCCTTGCTCTCTTTCATAAACAAATGTTCAATCTAAATTTACATGATTTATTTGGCTAAAATGGTAGTTGACTGCACTTTCATCCAAAACAATTCTCTGGACTGGATTTTTTCGTGAGACTTTCAGTGAGTGAAGAGTTGTGCAAAGCCCTCCAATAGGTACAAAAATTACTCTATCTGTTAGGATTGATAGAATTGTTTTTATATAGTTTGCCTTAAGTATTGACCTATTAATCCAATGAGATTAGTTCGTACTTCAGTTACTTGAATCAGATATTATGTGTAACATCAACTTGTGATTGACTATATCATTTGCTTTGTATTTTTACCAATGAAGTTTCAACAATTTGTAAAGCCATGTTTACTTGTGTATGCATGAACCCGTATGACTGAGTGAACAAAAATATCATTAAAATTGCATTGTGTAAACACGTGAAACTACACTAATGCATGAACCTGTGGCTGTAAATTAACACTGTTCTAACTTGGAGCAATTTGTCTTGCATCTTTCCAACCACATACTTGCACAGGCATATGCATCTTGTAAACACGCCTTGAGGTTATGTGTGGAGCAAAAATTTATTTACATTGCAACCAAGGAGGTTGAGAGAGAAATATGCATCTACTATTTCCTGCCAGCGAAATAATCTTAAGTAAGTTCTAGAGAAAAATATAGAGAATTAAATGCTGGGAAATTCATAAAAAGTAAGTTATTTAAGCAATTCACATGAAACTATACATGTGCTCTGTCAGTGAGCAAATTGTGCTATTGCAAAAGCATTTTCATTGGTTATAACAATATAGCCAACTTTTTGTTATATAATCAACAAACATTTTATATAATCAACAAACACTACATAAAATCAACAAATATGAAACAACAAGAAATCGAGTTTCACACAAGAAACCAACTTGAGTATTCCAATTAAATGTGAGAAAAATGAATAGAGGATAGAGTGAATCAGGGAGTAACACAGTTTCCATAAGAAGAAATAGTTTGTCTTTGCGTACATTAGACGGCTGCACGACTACATATTATGTCCTTATTTACATTACAGATAATGTGAAATTTTTAATATAGGAGTAATAATTTTCCTCTCTGAGAAAACTGTTAGGAAACGCTCATTGATGAGCAGCTCTTTCCATCGATTTAGGCATAAAATAAATGCCTTGAAATATCAAAGAATGGTGGAATGAACAAGAAATTCTATCATAAGTTGGAAGAATCATAGTTGTTCCATGATTCAGTCACATACTGCTCCGGAGAGTTAAATTCTGGAGGAGGAATGAAAATTACTACTGAATAAACAGACTTCATGTCAATCAAGAATTTCACAGCAAATAACCTCATTTATGCATTTAGTTTCAATAGGGATATATGTGATGATTTATATGAATTTATATTTTCATTTACATCTGAAAAGTAGTTATTCAAATGATATTTAGACGAAATGAAAAATCTAAAATTTTCAGTGAGGTATTGAGGAAAAATATTCTAAATCAGGAGCTTCTTGCCATGAATGTTGACGTCTTTGATTACAGTTGAACATGGTCTTCAATCCATTCCATGTGAGTGCTAATTCTTGTATAGACGTCAGGATATACCCCACATCCGTGCATATAAGTATCAATGGAGAATAATCCAATGACCAGATATGGGGACTCCTCTGTGACTTTTATATAGAGTGGATCACCTTGGTCACCCTGGAATAAAAGAGAAAGATTTCAAATTAAAATAGAGTAGAGTAAAACTGTACTCAGTTGGATGTAACAAATTGATACATAACTATAGGGGCTCGTGAACTGGGGGATAGGGTACCGGATTTCAAGAATCATGTCCATTGAGTAGCTGTGCTATCGGAGAAAATAGATGGTGTAAATTAGAAACTCTCAAAGGCTGCAAAATGACTGGCACAAAATAATTGGCGCAGGCATATACAAGCAGACCAATCAATTTGTATGTATGTCTAAAGTCAGCAGCTTTGGGAGGAACACCTATTCACTGGTTGTGAAACAAGTTAGTCTTCACAGCCCTCAATATTCAATTGGAAATGTTTAACAATAGGTTTTGAGCCAGTAGTAAACACATAATTGCATCTACCACGTGATGACGTAATGTCATTATAATAATTTACTCAGAATAAACTGAATAAAGAGGTGAAATGCCACAATAGTTGATTTCTCATTCTGAAAAACATAAATTGATAAGCTAAGCCAAAAACCACAGCTCTGGCTAGCTCACTGATTCTCGAAATAATTTTGGCGGGATAAGATAGTTGCAATAACCTTTGTTAAGGTTGAATAGACAAAGAAAAAATAATGTTAGGGCTATAAAATCTTGATGAGTGAAATTCCACATGATTACAAGTTAGATTGTAATTATGGAAAGTTAGAAAAAATATCACTTGATATTCAGTGGAAGCAAAACAATCTAATGAGTAGAGTTTTGAGAGTACCTACTGGAAATTTAAGCTGTGGAATGATGTATGGTATACTTTTATTGTTAATAATCGACACATTAATACACAATGTTACACCTTAAATATTGTAATATGGGCAAGTAAACAGGATTTATGAGATCTTGAGGTAAGTTCCGGTCATACATTATTGATACATATTCTGTTTGGCCATCAGACAATGCTGCAAATTGACACCTGTAATAATTGTTCATAAAGGTTATTTTTTGCACAAAATTTATGTCAGCAGAACATTTTCAAGAGTGTAGCCCATAAGCTCCAGGATGCTCCTTTAACCCTGCTGTCCATGAAATCCTTACAAATTCCATTCACCTCATTCAAAAGGTATAAAAGAAAAGGTCTGACAATTAAATGCTGCTTTTATTGGCAATTTGTATTAGTGGCCTAGAAAAAGGAAACTAGATGTCGTTTTTTGTATTTGTAGGTAGTTTATCAATTAGACTTTCTATAAGTGGGACCACGACCGTGTCATAAGAGAGAAGAGAACAGTTAAATTCCGAGAGTTCTCTAAGTTGTATTTAAAAATAGCATAAATATTGTCTTATAATAATCATCACACCAAGAATATCTTTTACAAAACACTGTACATAGTGTTTCAGTAGATCCAGCGCACTATGGTTGAAACGCTCATGAACATCAAGTAGTTGAACAAAATTAATCACCAGACAGATTGATTTAAAATGTCAACTTCATATGGAAGAGATGACACAGTAACTGTTGCGAAGGATCATTCGAAGAATTCACCATTTACTCATCGCAGACGGTAGACTTGGTAATGATCTGTTAAATATCACATCATCATCATGAGCTCCTCATCTTGAATGAAATGTACCCAAATACTTTGGTTTCCCTTATGAATTAGAGCATCTTAAACTAGAATAAAACTGGTTGAATTATTAATAAAGATCAAGAGTGGTATCATAACCCTTGTACTGCATGTTCTTCAATGATGTAATCTAGTTTCAGAAATTTTTTCTACATACTAAAACCTTTAGGTTGAGAATATGGCTGTGAAACCACGTCATATATCTCTTATGGGGTGAGAAGTCCATTTAGAGATTTGTGGTTTCGGATGTTTTATGACTATTAATGTGGAATTCATCATTGTTCCAGAGGGTACTTTATTCATGGAGAATTTTCCTGAAATATGAGAATTGGGATAAGTGTAATCGAAGAATTGAAGTGAGATGGTGGTATTTTCTTTGGTCCCAGTTGTGAAGGAAACAATGTTCTACAAAAACTGTGCTTGTTATGAAGTTCTAGAAGATTGGATTCTGTAGAGTGGTGATTTGCAGTGGAGATTTGCAGTATGGATCCGGTAACTGTAGTAGGGTTGCTCTTTTATAAAAGTTTGGTTTTGAGTGGAGGAAGGTCCCACAAGCAGTCGAAGTGCAGCAGCAGCTGCCCTACTTTTATCTCTTTTCTGTATGATACGGGATCACCACAAACCAGGAAACTACTGTAAAACCTTCATGCAGAGTGTGGTACTCTATGGATTGGGAACATGGACCATTGGAAAAGCTGGCCAGAACAAGCTAGAAGTCTTTGACACCTGGAGGATGCCAAAGATAAAATGCATGGAAAAAATAAGAAATGATGAATTGTACAAAGGAGTAGAAGAGCGAAGGACCATGTGGAACACCATACAGAACAGAAGAACTAGATGGATTAGACACACTCTGAGACACAATGGGTTTGTGAAGAACATAATTGATGGTAAAATAGAGGGAAAAGTCCCCAGAGGAAGACCCAAGAATAAGTTCATGGACCAAATAAAGAGGAAAGTACAAAGGGAGAGATATAAGGGAGTAAGTGAACTAGCATAAGATAGGGAAGGGTGGGCTGCAGTCAACCAATCTTAGGATTGAATGACCAATGATGATGGGATCATGGGATCGCCATTGGAGACATTTTATGCATGAGTAATACCTCATGTACAACAAATGGAAGAGAATTCTTCAAAAAGTGAATGAAAGCATGAACTAATCGAAATGCAGGATGATTGCTGGAAGATCTGTGAAGGGCAGAAAAATTGTGCAGCCATACCATCGACCTGGAGATGTGAGAAGGAGTCCTGGAGAAACTGGAGCAAGTCCATCCAACATACCTTAGGGGGTTTCCCTGGCAAACTCAAAGGCATGAAAAGTTATAAGGTGATAGACCTCCTCTTCAGGACTATGACCATGGCCTTCAGATGGTTTTTGTGCAGATGAAAAGTGGGACCTAATACTCTGGTTTTGTTAAGGCTTAAGAAGGAAATTAGGTTGTGAGCCTTTGTTCGATATTGTTCAATGTTGAAAGTCGGAGAAATGAATTATCATCCATGCAAATAATTGTAAATAGGGCTATTACATGCCACCAAGCCTGGAATAATTATAATGATGAAAACAATGCATTGGTCATCAAAACTGGCTATAGTTCTTCTAAGTTAAGGGTTTTTATTTATACTAAGCTGATATATACTTACATAACATGCTCCTGTCCCAGGATTTGCTTGAGTGCAAATAACGGCATCGTCAATCGTATCAGGTCTATATATTTTGCTGCAGTGTTCATTAGGAACCACTTTTGTATCATTGTAATAGAGGAAGTTACTAGTACTTGAGTCTGCAACAAAAAATCATTTCATTAAAGGTTGATTGAGGTACGCATTGCCTTTGGTTCTCTGATACTATTTCATATTTCAAAAACGTTTTGTAGGTATAGCCCAATGAAGCTGAGGTCAATCATCCTGCTAGAGAAGATTTTCCAATAGTGGAAAACAAAACTCACCGCACTCCAGATCCATGTGAACTCAATCGTTCATGGAAAAATGATGGTCTGATTTTGGAATATAAATACCCTCAACTTTGATACTTGGAATATATTTATAGACAAACTGCTATCCAAAATTAGAGCCATAACGCAGGTCTTCCATTGACTTAAGATGATTTCTCGGTAATAAGAGTCGCTACATAATTGGTGATTGCTAGAGATGGGCCATTCTGAAAATTACCGCGGTGTTATTCGTAAATTACCGTGGTATTCTGCGTAATTTACCGCAGCCCCGAAAAGTACCGTAGTTTTCGGTAGTAGGTACCTATTAACCTCCGTCTAAGATATTTTTCATACCAATATATTCCAAATATATACCTTTAAGCCAAGTCAGTATATATTTCATACATTCTTAGTTATAAAATAAGGCACATGCAACTCATTTGCGGAATACATTTGTATTTGTGGGACTGTATTGGACTATCATTTTAACGGTTTGAAAGAAAATTTCTCATACCAACAAAAGAATACCGATACGCATGTGAGCAGCGGCATTTCCTTGGAAGTTCTCTATTTCTAATAAATTAATGTGGCAATAGTAGTGGTTTATGCTGTTAACCCCTCGTAATTGCCATTGGATTTCCATTTCATTTCTCAATTTGCCATTAACTGCGGAAAATTAAGAAGTAACGGAAATTTTCGAAAATTACCGTAATTGTCCACCGTAATTTACCCATCTCTATGGAGATTACTATAATGATTGCCTACTGAAATCGTCACGATGATATTAATACATTATCACCGGGATGGTATGTGTAACCATACTTAAAACATACAGCAAAAACTTATAGAATAAGTACCTATATATTCTGTGGTGTAACTATACTGCAAGTTGCCTGCTAATGCATTTGCTCTGTCGAATGCATGCATGTTTTATTTTAACTACCTAATGACTGACAAGTTCGTAGGCAAGGGTAGTTTTATCATCAATTTGAAAATTAGGTAATTAAGGTATAAAAAGTAAAGCAAAAGGAAGCCAACGTATGTGCTAGGTTTATCATGTCAGAAGTAGATGTTTTTTTACTCTAACTACATGTAGTACATAATTTCATTTGGACAGTTATTAGGTGGCTACTTACCGTTATTTATGCTTCCCCAGCCACTAAACTGTGCAGTTTCGTTAAGGTAGTCATTATGATTGTATGGAAGAAGGACCGCTGAGATATATTCTGGAAAGGAACGGATGGAATTACATTCTGGTACATAAATGGTACTAGTTGATGCATCCTTTACATTAATAATTATATCTTTATGTGAATTATCTTTCGAATGTTTTACTATATTGGCTTACACTGCATCTACACAGACCACTGAACATTTAATTGCACCTTTCACTTAAGTGCACCGTGTAGACGCCCTCTCATCAATGAAGTGACGGGTCCACTTAAGTGAACTTTTGTTCTGTTATGCATGTTTATGAATAACCAAAATTAACTCAAGCTCCCGCGCGATACGAAGTTCTTTCCATGAACACAAGCTGTGGCTACGGTAGAGTCAATATTTACGTGTAGATGCTCGTCTGCATTTTAGTGTTGTTTTTAACTAAACCCTACCCAAGAGCACATGCAGTGTAGACGGGGCATTTTTCCCTACTCGATGTATGAACAAACGTTCAAGTTTGAGGTATACCTACCCAATTCTCTAATTTTCGGATTATGTGAATGAAAATTGTTATCGAAATTATCTTAAGTTGGTAATACGATAGTACTTCTACCCAGCGGATAAATAAATGGAGAATGCTAGTGCTCTCTGCTGGGAGTGCCTAAGAATGGGACACCGCCGTAGTTCACGTTTTGGTGCCTGTAGACCCCCGATGTTGTTCACTAAAAGTATTTCATCCTATGGATAAATGTTTCTCGGGTGTTTCACTGGGTAAGTAGGTCCATAAGTCTCGAAGTTTCGGAGAGCGACTTGCTCTCCATCATCCGGGGTTTCTAAAAGCCGTGTTTTCAATTTTGGCCAGTATATATACTCATTTCTTTGGGTCTGGTGCCATCTGATTGGTTATGGGGTGTGCGCGTTTTCCCGCCTTCCCTTACGTACTTCAGGGTGTTAATGATAGGTCTTCAGGTGTTACCAGACTCCTCCACTCAGACTCAGTGACTCAAGAGTCTCAGCGACTCAGCCCATGATCGGTCGCGGTAAGGGAGTGAAAGGCTGATCTGATCGAGGAGCAGACACCTGGCTTGCTGTGCGCCATCCACGCTTCAGGACCACTGGAAATCCTACCGTCATATTGACCTCGCACCGTCTGGCACATTCTCTCCCGGTTTCACTACTTATCACCCTCTTGGACAACGATTTTCGGTCTTTCGGAACACACAACGCAGGCGCGGTCCCCTCCTTGAGGGTAGCCGTTCTACCACTCATTGGTCTTGGCGCCAGCCATAGCCGACGGGAGCAATCCCGGCACCATGCCACTGGCAGGCGCCCAGGCGGAATCCTCTCACGAGGACATTGAGCACTCTCTCTCCCGCCACCTGTCACCGATAGCGATGGCTTTTCGGTTCCGTGGCGTACCATTCGCAGTATCACCCCCGTTTTCCCCAAACAGCCATTCCTGACGGCAGAGGAATCCGCGCAGAAGCGCTTACGCTTATCGGCAACCTCCTTCGTGGCGGCCGTCCCGACGACGAATCAATTCGACGTCACTGCCCCGATGGATGCGGAGGATCCCACTGACGTCACTGCATCCTCGAGCATGGGGGCCGAGCCAACACCACCAAACCCACGCAAGCCTCCCCGGCCACCGGCGCAGCGTAGCACTCCACGCCGCCGTCTGGAAGTCCTCGCGGAACCCGAACCGTACCCGAGCCTTCCCGATCCCATACCCACACCGAGGGAATCAGTAGAGTCCCTCAGCATCCCACTGAGGCAATTTCAAGGCCTAGGAATTACTCCACGGACTAGCTCCACGGCCTTATTCGGGGTCAATGACAAAGTCTCTTTCGACAGCACCCTTGCGACGCTGTCAAACATCACCACAGACGCTCCGGCGGGACATCCGCGGGACGTCCAGGCGGGACACCCGTAGGATGTCTCGGCGGGACATCCATGGGACGTCCCGGCCGGACATCCCCGGGATGTTCCATGACCGCATGACCTTGGACCATTTCGGGCGTCATCTTGGGATTCTCCGAGATCACACTTAAAAACAAACGTGATCAACATAGGCAAAAATACCATCCTTACCTTGCTGTCATTATCCATACCATGAACTTCGTGTATCCACATACGTTAACTGCAGAATTAATAATCAATTTCGACCTTTAAGGCATATACATATCTGTGTAAAATACGTGATAGTATTCCTGTTAAATTACTACCAAAGATAAAAATCTGAATTTCATAAGTTTTAATAACAGATCAACACAATAAAACTGCAGTGTTAAACTAATGTAAAGCCCAACAAATTATGATTCAACTAATGTAAAGCACATCAAATTATACACAATTTTCCCATGGCAAAGGTCAACCAGTTGTCACAGTCCATAAGAGCACTGAATACTTCTCCTGAGATTATACAAATCATACCCCACCAGCACACAAACGTTAGAGTAACGTTCGTATAACGTTCGAACCAACGTGGTTTGAAACACGTTATTATATCCAACCATACGAACGTTTTTTTCTCGTTTTGAAGAAACTGTTAGGATGTAACGTTCGACTATCGTTAAAAAAACGTGGATTTTACGAAACCCACGTGCTTACTCTAACCCACCTGATTTTTCAATTTTACATTGAAATTTATAAAAAGAAGGTCGTCAAGATTACATCATGATATTTAATAAGTCAATCAGCGAGTGAGATCTATTCCACACTTTTTATCACTGACCGTGATATTACAATACCGGCGTGGGAAGTTGACCAAATAGAAGACGAATACGGCGCTTATAGAGCTTCGGAGATCATGGAAACGAAGTTGAGTGAGAAATGACACAACTTCAAAAGTTTATCCTAACCTAAATACCAACACGTCAATACCAGCTTAATTCCAACATGAAACACAAGATCTACTTCCAACTTCTAGTGAACTTTTTCTGGTATACTTTCTGGTAAAATTAAAATAAGACATCCTATCAAAGTGTTCTTTATTCATATAAAATTAATTGGACGAGCTTAGTCAAAAACAGTAATTCCTTTCAATCTTCTAGACGTAAATATCCACATTCAACATTATGGTAGGGCGGTGATTAACTGAACTAATGTTACTTACCCAGAGTGCAATATTTGCAACGACAAAAAGGATGGAAACAATCCGGCTTACGCGCGCTGTATTGTAAGTAAACTAGCTTCGAGAAGCACAAATTCGGCGGTCTTCGCCGTTAAAACTTCCGGAGGGCTCTGAGAATACAGCGGCAGAATGCCGGCCAGCGTCCTTCCCTTTTTGTTCTCCACATCTGGAAACCATTGAACCCTCCCGCCCTCCCTCTCTCCTCTTCCTAGGGGGAAGAGGTACGCACTCGGACCGACCTGAGCCCAAGCATGAGACAATGCGACCAAGGGAAAGTGGATCGAGTGGAGTGATTTTTGGGGTCCTAGTCAGTGAATGGTATCAACAATACATACATAATCACAGACAGTGACAGACTGCAATGCAATTTCCAAACACGATCCTCTTGACAGATAGTCAAAATAAGCAATGTATTGAGAAATATTCCTTGATTGTAATTTGAATTTTGAACTCTGATTGAAAGAAATAAGATAACACCAATTTCCATGCCGCGTTAGGCCACAACATGGATAGTATTATTAATTTATTATTGATATTGAATAAGCATTTGGGAAACTAGACCCACGGTATACACGGCTTGCAATTGCAAGCGACGCTTAAGCGACGTCCCATACGCGTCCCGAACGTCCGAGTTTAGTTCCGGGACGACTTTGGGACATACGGGACGTCCCTGGGACTTCCCACGGACGTTTGTGCTGTGTGGAATTGTGGTGAATGATGTTAATGTGGTAGGTTTGTTGAGGTTCATTGAGATTAATACAGAAAGGAATGTTTTGTGCACTGTTTGGTAGATATAAATAATGAATGATTAGCAAAAGGGGTGATATTGGCTGTGCACAGAAATCTGGTATAGCCTGCTTTATAGAATTGCAGCGACATCTAATATTCCTACAAAAATCAAATCTGTCCTCAGCCCATGGCTTAGGGCAAGAGAGCGTCTTTTCCACACACCATACTGGCGTTCTGCAGTATTTCTTGTCCGTATATGGGCGTTATTATAATTCTGTTGCGGCCGACCAATAGGATTCATGAGGTAAATTTTTAAAGGGTATACGTTATCCCCTAAAAGGAGATATCCTGCTGGTATTCTACCCGTTTCAAAAAACATTATTTCGCAGTTTTGAAAGATAGTGCTGTCATGTACTGAACCTGGCCACCGTGAAGCAGTATCTCTAATTAGTAGATATGCATCACGGATTGTTTTCACGTTTAGGGATATGTAGCCTTTTCTGTTCCGAAATCGCACATCTATATTCCTTTCTGGAGATTTTATCGGAATATGTGTGCAATTTATGCATCCGAGAACTCCTGGAAAATGACCTATGCGATAAAAATCGTGTACAACCGGCGACATATCAACACCTGTTGAAAACACAACGTACAGAGGTCGAAGAGCAGCAAGAGCATCAGGCACTTTCTTAACACGCCTGCATACAGTTGCTTTAGACACTCCGATTAAATCTCCTTCCACAATTTGTAAACTTCCTGTTGCATAAAACCTAAGTGGCATTAATAACTGCTGCATCGGTGTTAGAGGATTGTTACGGTTTGTCGTATATTGTAACCTATGCTCTATTTCGTCAAGTATTTTCCGCACTACACTCTTGCGTAGTCGGTGTCATTCACGTAATTTGCTTTCGTCCAGCTCCTGGAAGTGATCAGCGACCACTTGTCTTTGCCGTGGATGTCTTCCCTCCTTGTTTTCTAATACATCCAAGTACATAAGTTCGGCATCGAAATTTTCAGCCGCCATGACGGATTCAATTAACGTCTCGTTAGTTCTTTAACGGACCTACCTTGCTCAGTTAAATGTACAAGAAGTTCAACGTGCGTATGTTAAACATAACGTGCGTCGGTGATGCCATATTTTTTTTTAACGTGGCGTTGCAGCTACCCAACGATTCGTTAACTGTCTAACGAAGGTTGGTGAAACCAGGCATGAATCTCTTGGTTGGAAAAGAGTCAAACGATATCATTTAGGGGATATAGCTTTGTCGTCCACCAAAAAAGTTAAAAGGTAATACACTATGTCCTGGTAGTTTTTGGTGGTTTCATATCTTTTGAAAATATTAAAAGAGAAAGTTTTCTGTAATTACGACGTTATCTTCATCAATATAGCATCGACCCCTTCCGGCACTTTCGTCATACCGATATAATTCGCAATATTTTAACAAAACTTTGTCTTAAACAAAGATCTCTTTAAAGAGAACTTGGACTTCGAGTTTATGGCAAAGACTCGTTAGATGTCTGGTATTAATAATGTACAAAATTTTTAGAGTCATATTCCGTCAAAAGATGATAATTATGAGGATATATACGTACGAGAGACAACAGCGAAGGCATTTTTTATGCGCTCAATGAAATTTCTTGCAATGAATGCTACATTAGGAGATAACATTGGCTTTATATTCAATGTAACCATTCAATAAAAAAGAGAAACCCTATGCCCACCATTACTAAACTGTATCATGCATCGTGTAAGGGTTATGCAACATGGTTCAAAATGTTATATGATCAGAATTATAAGACAACTTTGTGTTGATGTATTACTTTCTCTGTATTTTGGAGAGTTTTTCTCCTGTATGGTGTATGGTATTTTGTTCTAGGGCTCTTCCCCCGTGCTACAGTGATATTTAAACAACAGAAGTAAGCCGTTAGACCAATTGCAAATGCTTCTATCATTGCTCCAAGGCGACCTATCTTCATGTCATTAGGATTACTGCCTTTACCTTGTATTTATATATTTTGTGTTATGTAAGTGGAGACTAATGTAGTTGAATTTTAAAGAACACTAATGTAAACTCAACAAGACTGAGGAATAACTTACATATTCCATTTCTAAGGACAAGTAACACTTCCCTTGGTCCTAGAACTGAGGATTCACCTTTATAATAAACTCCCAAGAAAAGTACAAAACATTGAAACGATAACCATTTTTAGTGTAAGATTAAAGAAATGCTACAGAAAAAATTGTACATATTCAGTCAAGGAATGCCTCATAGACAAGCACTTATGTCTGTACATTACAGTGTTTAAATGTTTTAATATGTGTAAATGACGTGTCCTCTATCATGTATTCTGACCCTTGAACAAATAAATTATTGATATCAGGCTTTCCCAGTGAATGCTATACATTCCAAGGCCCTTTTAAGGGCCAACATACTTTCACGATCCAAGGACTTCTTCAGGGCCGTATCTACCGGAACTTCACTTAAAGCACGTTCCAAGTCTCTGGGTGAGAAACCATTATTCAGGGATGTTTTCCTCAGGTGCTGAAGCTCCCCAGGAAGGCTTCTCTTGTCCGATATTGTTCTTGCTCGGCTGACAAGTGTCGTTGTGACGGCTCTCTTCTGGGAGGGGTGGTGGTGACTATTTGCATCTAATTAAAAGTCAGTGTGCGTGGGCTTTCGGTGAACTGCATGACGCAGTGCGCCATCCCCCTAGCGGTATACCAGGATGTCGAGGTACGGTAGGTGGCCTTCCTTTTCTTTTCCTATGGTGAATTTGATGGTGGGATGCTGCGAGTTCATGTGGTCCACGAAGCTGTCAAGGGTGTCGACTCCGTGTACCCATACAACGAACGTGTCATCCACGTACCTGTAGAAGCACTTGGGTTTCAGTGGGCCGTTTCCAAGGCTTTCTCCTCAAACTCATTCATAAAAAGGTTAGCCACGGCTGGAGACAAAGGGGATCCCATCGGTAACCCCTCAGTTTGCTAGTAAAATTTTCCCTGGTATAGGAAGTATGTGGACGTTAAGATATGGTGATAAAGTTCCATTGCAGACTGGTCGAAATGTGACTCCAGGGACTTCAGTATGTCTCCCACCGGAACGCGTGTGAATATGGAGACCACGTCCAGAATCACCATGATGTCCAATGGATCCAGGCGTATGCTGCTGAGCGTACCTATTAACTCAGCCGAGTTCTTTACATGGTGTGTGTTGGCCCTTAAAAGGGCCTTGGACCGTGAGAGTTAGGTAGCTAGAGCATACATTCTGTATGTCTCAACCATCTCAGGAAAAATCTCAAGGATACTCAGTTAGCAGAAATTAGAGACCACTCAGCGGCCGCACAGCAAATTGATCGACAACGTAGAGGAGGTGGAGGACGAACTGGGAATGAAGATTCCGGGAGTCTACAGGATACAGCGGGAGTGTGGAAAGGCGTACGTGGATGAAAACGGAAGGACAGTGGAGACGAGATTAGAAGAGCACGAGCGCTGCATCCGGCTGAGGCAACCTGAAAAGTCTGCTGTTGCTGAGCACAGCCTCGTCCACGGCCACAGGGTGGACTTGGATCCAACGAAGGTCCTTTGCTGCGAAAGAAGCTATTGGGACCGGATAGTTTAGGATGGCATCGAAATTAAACTAGAAAAAAGAAAAATGAACCGTGATAGTGGTTTCCACCTGAGTAACGCGTGGAGACCAATCCTGAAGTCGATTGAAGAGGAGCGACACTAAGAGCCAATCACGGGATAGCACGGGAAAACCACACGACACCAGACTCGTATATATAGCGGCCGATTCCCTGTCATCGCCACTTCATCCCTGAAGACGGTAGCGTAGTAAGCTGCCGAAACATGTCGGAGATGTAAACCCGTGAAATATACCTCCAAATAAATTATTATTATCTTATTACTGCTGTAACTTTCCCCTCCGAGTCCCCGGCTAACATCGGGTTTCGTTGCCGTCATAATGGCCGAGAACTCGAGAGGGGCGGTGCAGAGTTCGTAGCCGCTTCCGATTAACCCATCGGATCAGTGGCTACGCTGCGTTCGGGTCGTGCGCACGAAGCAGACGGAGCGACCCCAAGAGGACGGCCTTCTGCATGCGGGCTGCAAGTGATTCCGCCTGTGCCACGCAAGCAGGAATACACTTGATGCTCTGTATCAGCGAGCCCTTGTATTATTATTATTAATATTATTCTTTGTTACTTCTGTAACTTTCCCCTCCGAGTCCTCGGCTAACATCGGGTTTCGTTGCCGTCATAATGGCCGACAACTCGAGAGGGGCGGTGCAGAGTTCGTAGCCGCTTCCGATTAACCCATCGGGTCAGTGGCTATGCAGCGTTCGGGTCGTGCGCAAGAAGCAGACGGAGCGACCCCAAGAGGACGGCCTTCTGCATGCGGGCTGCAAGTGATTCCGCCTGTGCCACGCAAGCAGGAATACACTTGATACTCCGTATCAGCGAGCCCTTGATTCCACCGAGCACACCTATGACTAGGACTACTAGTTTTACCGAGTGTCCCGGGTACATCTGCCGAAGTTCGAACAGCAGGTCTTGATATTTCGTCTGTTTTTCCGCCTCTTTCGAGTCCAAGTTCGTATCGGCCGGAGCCGAAAACTCAATTACGAACATGGAACGAGATTGGCGGTCGAGGAGAACGATGTCAGGCTTGTTCGCCTCCAACTGCCTGGTGGTGGGGAATGAGTAATTCCACCATATTTTTATTTTGTCGTTCTCCACGACGGACTCAATATCTCCAGGGGAATAGGGCAGCACATAAACTTCGTCGATGCCGTAATGATGTCGAAGGTGGAAATACAACACCAGCAGAGCTGCGTTGTGCCGAGCTAAATACGCTGACTGCGCGTAATAACTGCAGCCGGAGAGAAGGTGACTCAAAGTCTCCGGCTTGGCTCGGCACGCTCTGCATCTCGTGTCCGTCACCTCCGCCTTGAATATCATTCGGCGGTACACGAGAGTGTTGATGACACCATCCTGGCACGCGAGAACGAAACCCTCTGTTTCGGACCTGAGACCCGCGGAACGAAGGAAGGCAAACGTCAGCTCCTTCGATAGCCCATGTTTTTCCATGTTTCGGTAGAAACCTCCATGCATGGGCTTATCGGTGTGTGTCTTGAGCAAGGTCTTCTGCTCAGCCTTTTTGACCTCGAGCTTTAAGACGTCTGCCCTCAGTGATACGATTGACGTGCCACTGTCGTTACCGTCGGATGACAGGTCAAAGTCCAGACCGATTTCGTCCGCTGCCCTCTTCGCCGCCTGGAAGAGGAACCCCCACCCCGGCCCCCACCCCGGCACCTTCGTGCTCCCTTACGAGAGTGAGCAGGGGGTCCGTGCTGTTGAACACACGGCAAACTGTACTCAAAACAACTCTGTTATGTAGACACTCCAGGCTCAACATACCTCTACCGCCTACACTGCGAGGGAGATACAATCTGTTTTTATTATTATTATTATTATTTATTATTATTATTATTACAAGGGTCGAAAACTAATATGGGCAAGATATGTTTGTATTATCCTATACATAAAGCCTCAAACTTAGAGATCGCATGAATTATATTTGGAACAAATGGGATACATATTCATATGTACTTACTGCTGAATGGTAGTCCTTGTGAGAGCTTCAGCAAGGCGATGTTATAATGGAATTCACCAGGAAAGTGATTTGGATGGATGTATTTCTCTAGAGATTGTACCAATACCCTCGAGCCATCGTCCCCGTATAAATTAGATGCACCCGCGGTGATGGTGAATAGCTTCCCTCTGAAAAAATTAATGTGAGAAATAGCACTGATAATGATCGTCGACAATTTTTGAAAATTATTTGTAAACGGTTAAAGTTTTATTTCTCCGTTACTTCATAGGACTGTTAAAATAAGTTTCACTTACCCCCATACACAGAGAGCTGTAGTAAGAACGTAGTACGGGTGTATGATTACCCCACTGCAGAACGCAGACTTGTCAGATGTTATGAAAACCTGGAACGGTATTTCCCCTGGTCTTGCTGGAACACCTCCTACGATCTTTGGTCTGGCATGCTTGTATCCTTGTAAGGAGAGAAGTGCGCATCAGAAGCGTTGCATTCTTGTATTAATGATATTTTTTTCTAGTCCTCAAAAAGAAAGTGGGCATTTTTTTTCGGCGCAGTACCCTACATCAATTGCTTTCCTCAACCGTCGATTGCTTAACATAATGATATCAACCGAGGATACACTTATCGCTTATTGCATTCACTGAAATTGGCAATCCACAAAAATTGGGTAACAAATATGCCTTCGATATTTATTTGAAACAGATAACCCTGAAAGCGTTTTTGGTTTTAAGTAAGTGGAAAACTTTCCGATATCTTGGGAAACATTTAGGGCGGAAGACAATATTTGTTCCTGCTTAATGCTTTAAACTTGTGGCCAAAGTAAAGACAAGTTTGGACATAAAAATTTGCATAGTAGCCGAAATTTTAACGCCGCATAAAACGGCCAGAAAGGGCGTATCATTCAGGTATATGAAGATATGGTTCTTAGCAACCATTTCAACCAAATGTCCGGTGTTAGTGTACTATTTGGACATTTATTTCCATAAAACACCATTAAGGAAATGTGCGAATATGTGAAAAAACTTGTCATTTCGAATACAAATTCACTGCCAATTCACAAAAACGTCGAACAACCTACACTACGCTTATGGGGAATACAGACATATAAGCACATTAATGGCGGATTCATGTACGTTGCGATGACCTATATCGAAGGAAGAACACAAGTGATATTGCACGACCTTGGTACACACGACGACACATGTTTTGTCTATTTATTTAAATGGAAAATAATCCGAATTTCCACTGGAAACTACGGTAAAATCGTGTAGAATCCATATCACTAAGAAACCAATTTATGTTTGAAGAGTTATTTGCCTTAAATTTCAAACAGATGGTTGATACTATCCATAGGAAAGTTAGGAGAGAGCAGGGTTGAACACTACGGTTGTTATTTCGGTTGTCAGGCTTCAGTTTGATGTCACAGTGCCCTCTCCATAAACCGTTATGGGGCGTCTTCATGTGGCGTCACAACTGCCTTCGATAGCCAGTAGCCTACCCCGGCCTTTGGCGAGTTCGGACATTCCCGGTGGCGCGCTATGAGAAAGTGAGTCACAAATATTTATAGAGAACGGAAAATCAAATAGATAGATATATATTTGTAGTGCTAATTGAAAATTACTATTTACCTCAAAAAAGAAGTTTAATGGGCAAACAGGAAATTAAATCTCAACCAAGATATCCTTAATGCTTGGCAGAATCCTCGAAATTTTCATCTGAAGCCCATGTTTCACCGAATACTATTAACATTTCTAATAACTCCGTTTTGTGTAGGAAGTATCAAGTGTCCTTTAAACTTTTGGTGCTTTCATTGAGCAAGATGGCTTCGTTGTGGTGAAATTCGTCATCACATATAATTATAATTCTAATGCAGGTGGATTTATACATAATTCCGGTCCTGTATTATATCTTCATGGCCCTAGCGACATTTGGGACTTGTAGTACTTGGTATTTACTGGCCAAAGGACGGAGTTTACAGCTTAAAAATATTTCTTTTTTCCACAAATGGGAAAAATACGGAGGTTTATAGTCGACAGCTATGCGAAAAAATCCCGAGAACGTATAAAAAGAAACTGTCGAGCTCATATTCTTCAATTTGGGTGAAATGTTACGTGACACTATCTTAGTTTATTAAGTGATGCAAATATATGATGCAAAATGAATATTAAACTCTTTACCCGGTGCAAATTAAATGTAAGCTATCCAAAACATAGGTCATTATCCGATCTTATCCGCATCAATTGACCAATTGCTCAACATTAACGAGTAAGTAGAGTAATATTTATTCATAAAAATAAAATGCACTAATGTGCTCATGTTATACCCACCAGTTTTTGGTACTCCTAACCCGGCGTTATACTTTTCCTTTCCCTCTTGCTTTGGCACACTATTTACGGGATGAAGATGGTGCCTATCGACCGCCTGTCAGGAAGAAATTGAGTGCTTTCTTTATTTTATTCCCTTTCGAAGAGCCATGCACTACTGATAGAGCCTGAACTATAAAATTACATGACGTCTCTGATCTTCATTGCTATTATGATTTACGGTTGATGGGTAGGTTCTGAAGGGTAATTTCTGCCTTTGGTGGTCTACTGAAAGATTCAAAGTATCATTTTGACTTTTACTATATGCGGAAGAGATTAAATTGCACTCATAAACATCCGCCGGTGGCGAGGTTATATGTAGTATGAGGATAAAGGTATGCGACGACTGGCTGGAAGAAAACATTCTAAAACCTCTTTTCTGTGGTGGCTAGGATATATACATATCAGGTGCATAGAAATACAAATAATAGAGTTCATCTTCGTTGGCTCAAGAATTACGATCCTCGCCCATTTTTCTGTTGCCATTTATTGAGGTATTCTCCGAGTGTTTGGCATCTCGCATCTCCTAGTCACCATTTTCTATCTCCATTAAATGCAGGAAGTACTAATAATTAAAAAGTAACATAATGTGCTACCTAGTGCATCTTTTTCTAAACGCCTGGCTTTGGAAAAACCCATTGTCACGGTATGGATTAGGGAAAGGCATTGAAGTAGGTATAACACCACGAACGTTTGCAACGAAAATATCCATATTTAGAGAATATTTTGCTGTGAAACAATATTTCCTTTGGCAGAATGTCGTAACTGATTTCATGATAAGACATTCAGAAGAAATAGAATAAAACACCATGTTCTCACCTGTAAAAATGGGAAATGATGAAGACCAAGGGAATCAGAATTACCTTCATACCTACAGGTTTGTCTACCTCAGCGGGAACCCAGGTGAAGATGCTGGAGGCTAAGCTACCCACTAGTATTAGAAGGGATAAAAAACATTAATTTAGTTGAGATAATATTAAAGGTTATTTATGGTGGTTTTTATTTTTACTATTTAATTCTTTTTAAGTCGTTCGGTATTACTCGGTCAGTAGGTACTCACGCCTTATCTCAGAATTATAGCTAGCGAATGAAATGGGAGATAAAAATGGTTAATCACTCGGAAGACATGAGATTTACTCATAACAACTCTTGTTACTGCACCGTAAATAAATCGTTTCTAAGATTAAGCGTATCAAATGTAATTGTTAGTTGGCATTAAAAGTTCTGAAAATATATATGTAGTACGGTAGATGACTGACAGTGTAAGTGATTCTTTGTACCGTGCCGATAACATTCTGCTAATCCTCCGAATGACCTTTCGTTAGTGGGTTGACCTGGATTAGTTTTAGATTTTACGACGCATTCTATTGCACAGAAGGTTTTTTTAAAGGCTCCAGTGTATTGAGAAGGGGAAATTTGTTCGTCTTCGTGTTCAATGCTTACTTTGTAACCTTATAATTTTACGCGCGGAGTTCATTTCTCATGTTTATGAGGTGACTGAGGCGCAAATACTATTATATTAGGCGTCACAAATTGAATCAGCCAGTAACAAAATACTTCTTCTTTATCAATGGGTATATTGATCCATACCAAAATGAATTTAAGAATTAAATGGCAATTCCGATAGATTACTGGAATATGTACTCATATCATAAACGTTTTTTTATCAATCCTGCGAATTTGTATGGAAACGGTAGTCTCAATTTATTTAATATTTATACCTGGCGTATAATCTAAGACTCTCTCACCCTGAAACTAACTACAATTCTTATTTAAAGACAGGTTTTGTTGGTCAATTTCCTCTTTTTGGGGCTTCAGGTTTGACGATGATGAACGACTCTTTCATTAAAATGTACTTAGCGATGAAGGAATTAACCCCCTTAATTACCCGAATAGCTTAACTTAATTTAGTCTACAGATTAATTCATTAGAATTCCAATTTCTTTTTGCCGTTGTTATGCTATTAATCTTGAGTACACATGAGACAAAATCTTCAAGATCTAAGTGAACAACTGATTTTGATAGGGATTGTGATCTAACTATCCTAAAGCCTCCCAGGTGGTTAACAGGAAGAGCGAGCTTCGACAGATGTCGGAATCACGAAGACAGTGGATATTTTACCGGGAGTGAAAGTATTCTCACTCCACCCGGAGCGATTTATTGGGTCCGCGGATAGAAACTTAAGTTCAGTCCCAATTTTTCCTATTCCTGGAGGCAGCAACATATCGTCTGAAGAGCTCTTGCATGTAGAGTGCATGAGTGTCACCCCGGGGCTGAGCGGGCGTTCCATACCACCTACCTATGGAGGCTATCGTACAGGGGCCAGAGCCTCTTCGGATTCGAATTGTGTGATCTGGAGAAAGTTGAGTTTGTCCGCACATGGCTGGAGCGATGTCGGGAGTCGGTCACGGGCTGGAATCACATTAGGAAGTGGAATAGGATCACTGTTCCTTCTCTCACGCAGTAGTTATCGTTTTGTAAAACGACAGCCGCCATAGGGAGACTCACGTGTCCATTCCTATAACTTCACTCCTTCAGTTTTAAATACTTAGGTAAACCTCCTCATACAATTTAGGGAATTCTCATATCGCTTTTGCTCTCATGAGCGCAATAGAAAAATAACATCAGAGCGAGTGCTCGCGGTATGGAGAACCACAATCGCGTTCTTACCTGAATTTCTTCCATTGTTTTGAAAAGGCCTTGCCCTCCAAACAGATCATCACGACGGAGGAACTGGCTGCTGAAATACAAGCTTTACTTTGAAAGAAGGATATTGCTCTTCCGCCAGCTTCTCAAAGCAATACCATAATCCTTATGGAGAGAGTCGATATCATTGCTTGAAATTTTAAGACTAGGAAATGAAATTAAATCCTTCTAGCCTTTCCACTCCCTCAATGTTTCGTTATAACCTCATGCCAAGTTTTCAGAGGCTATTAATATGGCCGCACATTTAGTGTAACATATAAATTGACATTACCTTAACTTCTGATATATTGCGGGTAGCACACATACAAGACATATGTGGCACAGTATTAAAGAAATTAGGTTTTGTTAAGCGTATAATAGGAAGGTCTTTGGATGAAAAAGACAAAGAGAGATGTTACTTCGCTCTGCTTAGGCTACACTTCGAATACGCCGCAAGAATTTGGGACCCTGGTCATAAAGATTTTGCCAAAAAAATTATAAAATACAGGCATAGCGGCACGATTCGTTAAAAACTGCAACGAACGAACATAGAGTGCTTCACAACTTTTAGAGGGATTAAGGTGGGAGCCCCTAGAGACTCGGAGGCTACACGCTTGGCTCAGCTTGCTTGAGGAATTGAGAACTTGTGTGTCTCAGAGCGACACAGAGAATATTATCATGACACCTCACATCTCTATGTTTGACAGAAGCGATAAAATAAGAGAGATACATTGCCGAACAGGTAGGTACAAAAGCTCGTTCTTTCCGTGAACAATAAGCGACCACAATTAAAACTGAGCTCCACTAACATAAGTACACTCCCATAATACATGTCACCATTTCACCTCCCAAAGCCTAACTCCTTACATTTTTACACGGCTGGTGTCCTAACACCTCCTGCCACACGCCCATGCGGCAGCTCGCAGGGCAGTATGGAAATGTAGATAACCTCATATCCATTTTTCAGAGGCTGCTGATGTGGCTTCGAAATTAGTTTAAAATATTTTTTATTTTGCAACCCTTCTCTATTGGACTCCGTCATACGATGTAGGTCCCTCCCCTACGGGATAGGAACTTCCCACTTTCCTATCTTTCTGCTTCATCGCTCTGGCCAGTTTTGTGACGTTTCTTCCTCGAAATAACTAAGGTATTCTCTTCCCTGATTTTATCAATAACTAGTGTTTACCAAATGTGTTAAGTCAACATCCAAACTTTAAATTGAGTTATTCACAAAGTCAATATAGAGGCGAAAAATTCATTATGTGAATTATTTATTGAATAATTTATGGCAAATAGTCCGCTTTTCAACTCTTAAAGAGATGATTTTGAGATACTGATAGTTCAAAACTAAGGCTTATGAGATAAATACTTCGTCGTAGCATTAGGAATGGGAATATTTAAAAACAAAAATCCTAGCCGGAGAATCAACCAATGAGAGCCAGCCGTAGAGCAAGCTCAAGTACTCATCTAAGGAGGCTGCCTCCTTATACTCATCCAATGAGTAACTCTGAGTCCGACCTATATTGCTCGGATTGATTATTCCGGCCTTAAGGTGTCAATAAAATAGAAGGCGAAACTGTCGCCATCAACAGACAATACAACGTGGAGGGAATGAGCTGCACACTCCTGATGATAATTATATACAATGAAAAATCAGGGCTGCGAGTGTATACCTTAAATTACAGATTATCACTCAATCTTCATACCTGTACATAAGCCAAGACCATAAGGACCAAAGGAACAACGAAAAACTTCATGTCAGCGAGTTAAATTCTGTCAGATGAGGTGAGGAACACTTACGGTTGGCGAAGATTGAATACCAAAGATTTGTCACAAAGCAACTGCACCTCGATATACCACTAATCTTATCTTTTTTATCTGATAGTAAGACACAAAAAAGCAATTCAATGACGCGGGAGATAATAATCGTCAACCATGAGTAATACATTGATAAAGTCATTCCGGAAGTAGCACTGGAGTTACGAAGAGCTGCTAGCTCATATTTCTTAGAGCAATAACTGACTGCTGATTTTTGGATTTGGTCGAGTTTTAAAAACTTCAGTTTAACTATTCAGGTGGCTTAGGATTGGTTTGGATTAGTTTCCATTCGCTTTTCATCTCTTCAAATCACCGGTTTCCAAGGTTTGCAGACCATTTCACTTACGTCCATGTTTTGCCTTCTCCCTTCAAACTGATTTCAGTAGTATCCTTTGTCACTCCGACGAAGATTTGGATCGCTTGGTAGAGGATTTTGGCATCATCAATATTTATATGCTGAGCTTGATCGAGGCTGTTCTCTAGGGCTGATTTTTTCCGTCAATCATGTGTCATGCGTCTTTGGTGGTCCTCATCTGATGTTCTTATATTCTTTAATATTTAATGCCTTTAATGAAACTGTTGATAGCCTCTCTGATATTTGTAAAGACATTGAATTTGCCACACAATCCCCGCTGTTAAATGTAAGACTTGCTCCTGCTGTCCTAAGACCTGTCACCGATTAGATCACCTTCTGTTCTCTCTTTATCCCTACTTTACCTTGAAAAATAAACAATCCCGCCTTCTTCCCTTTCGTTACAATTTCCTTTTCTCCCTCTCGAATTCCCCCACCCTAGTTCTGTTACCTCCTCATCCCTTCTTTACGTCATATTTGTACGTCATTCTTTACCTTGAAGCATAAACAACCCTCCCCCACCCGCTTCTCTTTCGTTAAAAATTCCTTTTTCTCCCTCTCGAATTCCCCCACCCCTCCCTTGTCCTCTTTGATTGTATATATAACTGAGACTTGTAAGTTTATTCACCTTGAAAATGGCACTTTGTACTGAAACTATGGTCGGTTGTCAATAAATGTTTAGTGTGGAAATTTTTACAGTTTCATTGCAATATGGAGATGAGCTAGGCTTTCGTTGAGTCATAAAAATTTTTACTCCGTTATCATAGCTATAAAGGAGAAAGAGGCAAGAAATAACTCATGAATATCAGAGAAAACCTCCATTGCACAGTCCTAAACAAACCTTTCATATTTTGGAATTTCTCTCAAATCAGATTCCCACAACACATCCCCGATATTGTAGGGCGTCCGTCGTGCGTTTCTCTGAAATCTTCCACAGGCAGCATTATCCGAAGGTTCTTTATATCCTCAAGCAGGTCAGGTATTAAGGTGGTTTCCCAGAATTGTGCTAAAAATCCTTAATGGCACCTTTAATGAAACTGATGAGAGGTAACTCCATTCTTATTGGTCTATGCTCTAACTAGCGTCCTAAGTGGGGTAATGTCATGGTAAATGTAATTCCCGGGCCGGCTTGGTAGTACTTACGGGTAACTTGAAAACATCGATAGGGAAGTTTTGTTATTCTAGAGGAGAGAAATCACCCTAAAGGCAGATGAGTCTCCCAAGACCAATGGCAGCAAAATGGAAAAGGCAAGGGGAAACCATTCCATTAAAGATCTCCGTGATATCCCTAGTCCCGCTGGACAACTCAATCTAAACCTATGAACATGAATACTACTGTCGAGAAATTTTCCGGGGGTAAAATATGCCTGCAATCAGATCTCCGGGCGGACACTTTTTCAGAAGCATGAATACTCCTCACATCGCACGTTATCTGCCATGGCCATTCTAGGAAGATGAGGTTAAGGCAGGGTAAATACATTCGTAAATTTTCCCTGCTCCCAAATTCACCGATTCTTTGCATTTTATTCACCTTTCAGAACTCTGCAATGACACCGGAAGAACTTCATTATTCTATGGACAACCTCCCTTAATTCAATGACACTGTTATCGTCCGGATGATTATGAGTAAATAATGAAATAGCTGCTGACGTTGGAATGTACAGCGGTCAGCTTTGAATATCGGTAACATTCCTTTCGTAATCTTTATAAAAAGGGTATGGCAAAGAAAACCAACTACTTCGACTTCTTATCGAAACAGAACATTCATATTCAAAGTAATTATTAATAATTACTGGTTTTATTTAAACAAGCCATGTTGATTCAATCGTCATACCTTTCCGATAACATGTGATTTCTTTTTGCTTTACTTTGTTTGTAATGATGTTACGATCTCTCCATTTTATTTCTCACGAAAATCTTTGAAGTCGACCAAACACATAGCCTTTACACTAAATCCCTATGGTTTAAAATAACTCGATGTTACTTATTTGACTATGAGGTGCCATAAATAATATCTTCAGTTCACTCAACTCGTAAGTTCAGCCTCCACTCCATTATCCAAAATCAATTGTATTGAGGCAACATCCTGTCGGCCCCATGTATACATTTCTGGAAGAGGAATAAACATTCCGCACAAATGAAAGCCCTTCCCACAACCCTGGATTGTGGAAAGGCTCCACTCTTCTGAAAGAGACCTAGGCTGCGGTTTCTTTCTCAGCTGGAAGTGGGCATGTCGGAGAATTGTTGTTTTTAAGCTGTTTCCAATCATTCGGGTTGTTTTGGACTTCTATTTCGTTATTAGTGAAGGAGAAAGGGGGCAGATCTGCTAAGTTAGACAATGTCAATAGATTCATATCGCTATTGGGGAAGCAGTGATCGATAAATTCAAGAATACGAAACATCTCTACGTGCCGACTAAGAACTTGGTTAGCAGCAGAATCTGCTCCTATATGCCATTATCTTTGACGTTTTCTGAGAGTATTTATATTTCAACATCATTTTTTTATCAATTAGATTCTCCCTTGACAAATTCCAAATGACCCACATGTCTTAAGATGCCTCATTCGCAACAGCTTGAAGGTGCTGAGAGGATATGTCCATCCAAAGTGATAGAGTACTGCTCCGTGTTGCTATCTCTGGTCTCCATCGTCGTATACCTTTCTGAGATAATTTTCTCATAGTATTCTTAAACGTTAAAAAGTATTTATGAGCTGATGTAATACGTATTGCATTTTATTTTGATATCTGAAAGATTTCCGTCACACCACCAAAAGCACCAATAAAAGCGCTCTGAATATGAATAACGTTGATCAGGCTGACATCACTTACAGGATCACAGCGGAAAGGTGGAAAACCTTTCCGCTGAGGGTTCCTACAAGTTGAGCATTGGCGTAATCCTTATCGAGTCCAATTTTTCAAATGAATAAAACTCTCACGGTTCGTTTATGCAGTGCTGCTTGAGTTTTTATGGGACACTATTATAAAAATTACTTGGCCCCAACGTTTCACGTTCTCTGCTGGGAACTTCGGTAGACTGCGCTAATGCCGCCCTTTGTTTCCTTAACATTGATGCAGGAAACCCCAAAGAAAAAGCTGGAAATTTTATATTCTATTTTTTTAAGTATATCTCCATAAAAGTCATCTAATTAGGACTTTACCGTGACTCATATTATGTCAACATTAAATTCGAAGGGTCATGTTTCCCTCGCGCAATGGTAAGGACGTTAAAAAGGCTCTACGCAATGCAGATGGTAATGATGAACGTAGAAGACTATTATGGGGGTGTATAGCATATTTTCCCATCTCTTCTTATCTAAGAATTCCACTTCGGTACGCCAGAGGCAATGCTGAGAACCGCAAACCTCGGTTCCCCCAGGGAACCCTCGCCGTCACGAACCTTGGGTGAAAGAGCCCGACCGGCCACTAGACCGCTCCTTCTCCCCCGCTCCAATCTGAAAACTACCTCGCTGCCTCCTTCCCTTGCAATTCTTATGCAGGCCTCGCTAGAAAGACGAGCGAAGGTGGCGAAGAGGCTTTCTTTCGTTTTGATTTGTTTACAGTTCACTCGGTTAAGTTGGCGAATGTGCGATTAGAACCAGCGCGGGCTTTCCACCACCGGTGGTCGTGGATGTTCATTCTATGTTTAATCAGCAGCAGAGTTGGGATTAACGACTAAAAAAATAAACGATTGAAAGTAATAGTTAAAAATGTAATTAAATATTTAATTTAATCGAAACTTTTTATAAAAGTTAACTTTTAACTTTTATTTGTTAAAATTTTACATTAACTGATTCAAAACTAACTTCGTTAACATTTTGGTGAATGTCGATCTGTTCGAATTTGGGCACGAAGCTTGTCCAACAGACAAAGGGGAAAATAAAACGGTATCTAAGAAAGCAATATATCAGGGTGGAAGGGTAGTTGTGCAAGAAGACAATAAATAGGCCCAGACGAATACATCCAAACAAAAGCGGAGTTGAGTCTATCGGCCGCCCAAGTTTCGGAACGACCCTCAGACGACAATACACGAGACCACTCAAAAACAATGTCCACGATGGCACGAATGCTTCCTCGGCTTGTTATCCATATCAGAGTGTTGAACATGAGAAAGGGGGTCACCAAAAACCTATGGCTGGTAACGAGGGGAAGGGGCTCATTCAAAGTACCGTATCTGTAAAATGCGCCAGCTAACGCACTCGGCGACATCCCGTCCTCAGCGGGGTTGAGTGGAGTGACCGTAAAAATTTCGGAACGCACTCCCAGACGAAGAAACAGGACACCACGCGAAGACATTGTCCTGGGGCCCTATCCACTAATAAGGCAATCTCTCGGATAGTTCGCGGTTGTTTCTCGGAAAGACGTCATAATTTCGGAATGAGCTATACGGAAACACGTCCGAGAGCGGCCGATGTGGAGGGTCTCGGAAAATAACTTTCCGTTTCTCGGAATCGGAAAGTGATGTGCCAGCTGGTAAGTTATGGAATTTTTTTTACAGCGAAAGTGGTTCTACAGAAGCTGGTAAGAAGTGATAGGTAATTTGCAATACTGGTATGTGCACTAAAAATTATGGGAAATGGATTGTTATGTACGGAGATAGGAATGAAATAAAGTTAAAGACGAAACCAGTTGAAAGTTGAAAAGCGTTAATGCCTTGTACTATCAATTTACTTTGGCTTCTGACGTTACATTTGCAGTTCGACCGGCTAGCTTTTGGATTACTGCTTTTTGGATTTTGACGGACCTCTTGGACTTACTCTTTTTTTCGGAATCGGCACTGATTGACGTTTTCAGGCAAGGATCACTTAACGCTTTGACTTCGCACCGTTTGGACCATGATTTTCGTCGAAGGCTCATATAACGTTTCTTGTCCCAGCAGTCAGAAATATGAGGAGGGAATAAACGGAAGAGACTCGGCCAAAAATTGAAACAATGCATTTGAATTGAAGGTCCCACTTGTACAATGTAACTTGTCCAAGGAGAGGGGTTTGGGGTACTATTTGCCTATGAAGGGGGTGGAAGGGTATAAAAATGAAGAGCATTCGTAGCAATGTTGAGTTGTGACTGTGACTGTTTCGTGTGAGGTCGAGGTCAATCCCAATCCCAATAAAGTTAAATAAATCATTTTTGAACTTGAAGTTTGCATTTATTTTATCGTAATTGCAAAAAATAGATTTTAAAGGTTATTTTATGATTATTTTTTAAAGTAACTGAAAAGATAACCTTTAAAGTAAAAGTTACTCTTTTTTAACTTCAACTTTAATCTATTTTCTCCGACTCCGACTTTTTCAGAAAAGTAATTTTTAACTTCAACTAGTTACTTTTTACCGAGATTAACTTTAAATTTAATCAGTTAATTTTTTTTTGTAACTTTCCCAACTCTGATCAGCAGAGGGTACCCGTTGAAATTCAGCGAGAGGGGATAAAATATTGAATATGACTTGGAGGATACAACCAATATCCTCTCAATTCCCTGCTCAAAGCGTATAAGCAGGCGTGAAGCAATTCAGGGGACTCGGCAAGACAAATTAAACTGCTGATTGCCACGTAGTTAAAGGAACATCACAGATTTTTCAGGCTTTGTCAACCTGAAAAATCGGCAGTTGTGGAACACAGCACCTTGGCTACGCGATAGGCTTAGCTTGCTTGAGAAATTCAGAACTGGTGTGTTTCAGAGCGAAACGGAGAATATTATTTTGACACCAAACTAAATGTATAGGTCCGGCAGAAACAATAAAATAAGAGAGACACAGTGCCGAATAGATAGGTACAAGAACTCGTTCTTTCCACGCGCAATTAGTGACCATGAGAAACATTGATTTCCATTCAGAAAACTTCCATAAGGGACTTCACCATTTCACCTCCCAATATTTTATCATATACATGGCTGGTGTCCTAACACTCCCCGCCACACGCTAATGCGGCGGCTTGCCGGGTAGTACATTGATGTAGATATACTATCACTACACTACTGAGACGACTAGATTTTTCAAATATATTATATTTATCTTTGTCATTTATCAAACAGCTACGAGGAAATTTAACATTGTATTCCATCTTTACGAAGTCAGCCAGTTTTCTTCAACCTCTTTTTTTATCATAAATAACCCACAGATACCAGAAAAGAAAAGGGTAGATAATGTGCACATTTAATGCAGAAGGATGTTATTTTGAATTCACGAAACGGAAGTTTGTACAAGGTACAAACCATGTTTAAAACGGAGGTAATTTCATAAGCAACGGTGATAACGGAACTCTTTGAATTTGCCTGTACGGAAAGTGAATAGTGCCATAGGTATGTGTGAGTGCATGAGAAGCGATGTTTATAATAAGGATCTAGAGTTTTCTTTAAAGCTTTCTTTTGCCAAAAATAAATAAATTAATATGTTTTCAATGTTTCAAGTTATTTTATTTCACTGAAGCGTAGTCGACAGGGACGGTCTGGCTAGGTCGGCAGGTGGGCGGCTTAGGGGGGCCCCCGACAGGGGGTGTCAACAATATTAGCAAGGAGAGAAGTTAATCGCGCCTCACGACAGCTGACTCACTCGACAGCTAATTGCCCTCCAGCCAGACTATAAAAAGCGAGAGTAGTTGAAAAGTAAAGTTTATCGTACTTGGATTGCTACGCTTCTCATCAAAATCTCACTGCAGGGCCCCAAAATAGTTAAAATTACTAATTTTAAGAATAAATAAATCTACTTGTGGTCTACGCTCTCAATTTTTATATAACATTAACGGCTAAAGAAATTGCTGTTTCAGTTTTTACGGGAAAGTGTTGATAATTTTGGAATAGGTACTGATCAGTACCTCGCTCGCTCGAGCGCTAGGAAAATCAGTGACTATCACTAAACTGCAAGATTTTGTTGTTTGAAATGAAGAGGTTTACTGTTCTGTGGATTCCGAAAATCCAAAAATCACCTCCGGTTTCTCCAAAAATCACGAAAACGTGAAAATTAGAAAAGGCAATTTTTTAATGTTATTTCGTAACTGAAATATTTATAGCGGGTAAAAATGCTCTCTACGTGGACATCTTATTTGTTTAAGATTTTTTATATAATAATAAAATTAAATTGTTAAATAGCAAAACTATATTCCCGAAAAGGATGGAGTCAAGGTTTTCTACATGCTCAAATGCGGAGAATGAGTGCGAAGTATACTAGCAAAGCAAGAAAAATTTTATTTCTTATGTTTTTTAAAAATAAAGTAGGTATAAATTAGAATGTATTTCAGCGTATTTGGAAACAAACAGCCAAAAGTCCGTATCAAGGTATTTTTTTCATTAATCGCAAAAATGGGTAAATGAAAAAATAAAATAGTTTTATTCAATGGTATTATATGGAGGAAGTAGTAATAAAAAAACGTTCCCAAGAGGGATGAAATCAATTTATAAAGAATAGACACACATAAATACGTAGTCAATGATGAAAATGTGACTATTTTCATGTAAGACGTCACGATTGAGGCGCTGAAATCCCATATATTGCTTGGTGGCAAGGGTATAGGCTCACCTTCTTCATGATCAGTTAATCTAATGAATTACAAATAAAATTGTATCATTTTCGTTATTTGAAATATATGTGTCTCTTCAATTATGCATATTCTGTATTTTCAATAATAATTTCGAAATGCGCGGAAAAATCCATACCAATTCATTACCTTATTTACACCATAAATAAGTGCCATTCAGCATTCCGTATTTGCGCACGGGGATAATCGTGACTTTATGCGGATAAGATTAATACTAACCTATTAGCAATGTAATTGCGTGAATCAATCCTCAAAAATTCATTCTATCCCCCACGAACATTTTTGCAACTTATGACCATTAATATTTTGCATTGCCATTAAAAAATGGATTTTTTTACGTTTTCGTCAATTGGGAAAAATCGGACGTGATACAGAAATTCAAAGGTTATTTTGGGAATCTGCGGGGAAAATTTGTTCCGAAACCCCTCTTTGCTTCAATATAAAAGAAGAAGTTGAAAATTTGTTGATTAGTGTTTTTTAAATAAATTACGGGCTAAATACTTGATTTTACCATCTAATGTCAACTATGGATGGGTCAACTATAGTAAAATCTCCTTGAAATGCTAGAAACACTGGTGTTTTCACCATTCTGTTCGCGGCTCGCATTCCCCTTGCCAAGAGTGGGGTTTCAACGTCAAGCATTATTGCGTTTGATGGAGCTAATAACATGGGAGGTTGTTACAATGTCCTACAAGCCCACTTTAAAAGAGAAAATCCTGATTTTATTTACTCCCACTGTATGGGGCATGTATTTTTGGTGGTAGCCGATTCAACTGTAAACTTGGTGCAAGCCGAAAACTTATTTGGTTTATCGGAAGAATAAGCTATTTTCCTATGCTCGTCCTTCAAAAGAATGTCAGTGTGGGAGACTGAAACTAGAAGGAAACATCATGCTCATGATAAACTCTGCAGAATCCATAATATTGATGCTACAAGGTGGTGGAGTAAACATAGGGCACTATCATCGGTTTTTGTTGAAGAATATTTAAAATTAAATGGTAAAATCAAGCAAATTAATCTATATAATCAGTATGTCATGGGACATATCCCCGAGAAATTTTGGCAGCATATCAAAATTCATGACCCGAGATTTAGTAAGCCAATGGACAGAATTTGAATACATTTTTGTCTTTAGTTTTTTTGGATATATTTTTTGTTACCTCTCCTTTGTGTAAGTACCTCCAGAGTAAGAATATAAACTACGCTTACAGCCTGGAATATGATGGATTGTTTGTTGCAGCAACTCAATTCTAAAAGATGTGATGAGTACTTTGAATTTCTTTACGGAAGAACAGAAAATATTGCTGGAAGAGTGAGAAGTGATCTAGGTGACTCAATTGACGTGGAAGTGGAATTGGATTTTAAAGCACAGAGGACTTCAAGAAAGAAAACAATGTCAGGAAAAAAGCCAAAGAAGAAGCACCTGAAATTGCTGCCACTCAAAAGTATAAATTAATCTACTTTAACATTATTGATCGCTCCAGAACATGTATTGAAGACAAATTCGTACCCAACTGAGACATTTTAAAATATTGATCTTGGCTTGATCCTAAAAAATTTCCCGAAATAGAATAGGTAGATACTTTTCCTCCCGACATTATTTGCGCCATTCTAAATTAGTGTAAAGTAGAAAGAAGTTCTTAGCTTATAGAAATAAAACAGTTTGCAGATCAGTATGAAAGTTTTACCAAGATAGAAGAAGTTGAATATGATGAAGGAGAAGACATGCCTAATCTGAGAAATATTCGAAAAGACAATGGAGATGATGAAGTTAACTTTGAAGAAGAGGAAGAAAAGGAGTTAATTCATTGCACCCAAAATAGACAATGCTACAAATATTTAGTCTGTGCGTTCCCCATTGTCTATGAACTGTCTCAATCTGGGCTTTTTATTAACTTGTACACAGCGTAAAAGTTTGTTGTTCCTTCACTCAAGTACTCACTTCCTTGCACTCAAGTAATATGTGAAAGTGTATTTTCTGAATTAAAAATCGTCAAGGACAGACTTAGATCAACACTGACTCAAGATACTCTGTCCAATTCACTTCCAATGAATGTGGAACTAGAAGTGTTTTTCAATTTAGATAGACATTATCACTGATAAATTAGCTAATACTAGTGAGGAGCTAAGGAAAAGTTATTGATTTAATTTTTAATTGTTGTACAAGATATTTTTCCAGGATGATAATTCAAAAAGTATTTTCTCCAACTTAATACTGTCATTAATTTATTTTTGGTTATAATTTAGAGTTTACAGAAAAAGTATCATTATTATTCATGTAAAAATGTATTGGTTTTGTAATTTGGCGATTTTTCAGAACAATGAGTTTGTTATAAAACAGAAATTCAGGGTAGCAGAATCAAGTGATTTTGAAATTTCAACTTGCGAGATCATTTTGCTATTTGAACACTCTCCACCGTCTCAACGCAGTGCTATTTACGCCCGCTCGATTGACTTTTGATACTTATTATTTGAATAGTCTCCATATTGTGTAAAAATAAATAGTTAAATTAATTTTTCGAGGGAGCAGTAGACGCGCCGGTATTTGCAAACCAGTGTGTCGCGCTGTCTCTTACAGAGCCATATTAAATATTTGGAAATACATATCTGTATATTATGTATCTGGTTTATTTCGCAATGAAACAAATGTGTTTTGATTGCGAGTTCTTCTGGTGTCCAAATAACATGGATAACAGCGCTTTCTTTCTTGCAACAACAGCCCCCCCAAATGTACCCATCCAAACATTTTTCTAGCTACGGCCTTGCCATTCACCAATAAAATAAGGGGCCCCATATTCGTTTCCAGCCGAGAGCCCCAGACAATGCCAGATCGCCTCTGGTAATAGAAAGAGAAAAAATAGGTTTTTACTGCATACGTTACATTTTACGAAAACTAATTTGAACAATAAAGAATCATTTTTAGTTGCTTTGAAAAGTTTTCATAATTTTGCGAAGTCTCGGCCTCCTCCATCGTTCACTTCAAGACTCAAGACAGTCTTTAAGAGTGGTTGTATGAAAATCACCTTGAAACAAGGTAAAGAGGCGTCCAAGGTAAATAAAGTTTTCTGCGCGAGAGAGTACGCCATCGTATCTCTCCCCTAGCTTATGTTTTCTCGTCTGGTGATTGCGAATCGCTTAATTCAGTCAAGAGCGGTTTTTGGGGTCGAATTATATCCACTGTCTCGAGTCCCTTTCGATTTTTACTTTTCTCTCAGCCGGTTCAATTCGACCGGTTCAAAGGGCTCAATTCGACCATTAATTGTCTCTCTCGAAAGTACCGTCTCCCACCCTCCCTCGCCAACCCAACTTGGCTCATCCTCGCAACATCGAGAGTTGATCGTAGCTCTTCCAACTTTTACAACGCCTCGTCTTCACAGTGCCGTCCGAAGTTTTCTACTGAGTGGTCGTCCCAGTTTCTGGAGGCACCGAGCCGAGCCGCCGACGAGAAAGCCCGTGAAGACACATTGGGTATGTTTCTAGGGTCTCTTTAGTCATAGATCACGTAAGAGGAAAAAAGTACACGGAGCTTGCCTTCTCTAGTTGAAAGGGGACCAATTACCTAATCACCTTATTCTAACCACCAACCTTCCTCTGTGAGATGGTGAACCTTTAAGTTTCCCTTCGATTCATGATTTATTCATGGAATGTAGCTGTTCTAGCATTTCCAAATCTACCCTCTTGTATTTAGATGTGATGGAGTACATTTCATTCAAGTAAAGAAGATGTGGTGGAGTTCATTTCAGAGTTTGTGCAATGGAAACTGAAAAAGGAGAAATGAAGTGTGATATTTGCTTGAAAGAGATTGAGGTAGCCCCATAGAGTTGAAAGAGATAGAGGGGCATGCAATTGCCCGCGGCAAAAAATAGAGTGAGTCTTCTAAACCACTGAACGATATCATTTGTGTATGATAAGAGGCTGAGAAATCTTTAAGGTGCCTGCAGGCAGCTGTGGGATTAGGGCCTGTAGACTTACTTGGTTTAAAAGAAAACCTAACCCGTCGAGAAGTATCAATGTAACTTCGTTTCAGATTGAAACCCTAAGTCCGGCTTGGTTTAATTTTCATTTCGGAATGTAAGTAGAAATTGAACCAAATATGATATTCCGGAACTATTCCCTCTCTCGAATAGTTTCGATTTTAGTGAGTGGGAGCTATGATAGATTTATAACACACTTATGATAGACCGTCGACAGTAAAACGACTTGTCTCGATGAAGACTATAGTGCAAGTGTCTATATTTGTCCTTTCTAGTGCACGCAAACAACACCAACAGATTTTCGACGGGCCAATCATATTTGGCAGCAGACATGCGCATGCTCCCTTCTTTTAGGGAATGCCCAGTGTCTGAAAAATCCGGAGGAAAAGCGGCGCGCCTATCTTGAATCACTGCACCGCTTCCCCTCTGTCAATATCACGCCCTAGGGATCAAAGCTGCCCCTTTAGAGGGGCATTTTCAGTGGTCATCGACTTCAAGGACGATGTGGATAGAATCTTTCTATAACTCCTTAGGTAAAAGAAAATACAAAGAACAAGAGGGGACATTATTGCTTGAGAGCCATGCGTGGAATCTGATGGGCACATTAGTTTTTCTCCTTGGGTGCCGCATATCGGATAAACTTGTTAGTTTAAATGGTTATGGCCTCTTCCTTCTCCCTTTGTGCTTCTAAAGAGACCTCCACCTCTCCAATCGTTCAAACAACAATCGCACCCACAGGGCCGAGACAACTTTTTCCCCTCTCAGATTTCCGCAAAGACGTTTATTTAGTAACCGTCCCTCCAATCACGCTTATTATCTTTTTAAATTCGATCCATTACCTATACTTCAGCACTCGCTTCATTCGCAGAGGAAAATTCATAAGGATTCCTTTTATTACCCATTAAGATTGACCAGCCAAACCCAAGCCGGGAAATCCTAGTCGCGGGGGGGGGGAGTGAGGAGAGGACGCTACAGTATAAAATTCCGAAGAACAGGCTGCTGTTATTAATCGGAATACTAAACTGCAAAAATACGTTTCATATAATTCGTTACGTGAATTGATGTACATATTTTAGTGAATATCGAAAGACTTAAAGTTTAAGAGCGGAAATGAAAGAGTACATATTTTTCTTGTTTTAAGCTCCGCAGGAGAGGAGAATATTCATGTCACCACTTGGATCCCTCTAGCTTAACCATTCATTACAGCCTTTCCGGAAGACACTTAAAATAGCTTGCCCAGTTCATGGTTTTTTCAGAATTTTTATAGGTCTAGGACGAAAAGAAAAGTAACGGCACAGCGATACAACACTATACCTATGCGTTAACCAGGCTTTTAAGTTAACTAAATTTAGGTGATTGAGGTTTATCTTCATGTTATTATAGTGCTTGTTTACGTGAGAAATCGGAATCGATTCAGATACTATTTGCATTATGAAGAATGGCATTTCATGGAAGATTACGAATCATCTATGCCGGAGGAAATAAAAACCTCGTGTACAATTTCATGATTCCGATTCCTTCTCCATCTCCATGTGAAGTGGCGAATTCACTCTCCATCCTCCTATTACACTATGATTGAATTGTTGATTTACTTCCTTGAAGTTCTTTTACCTACAATCAAAATGCAAAAGGGTTATTGTTTAATACACGATTAATGATTTTTTTATATTGAACGTAGCTAATATTCGAGCCTCCACAGCATGTATTTAAACCAAATGGCTAAACTCCTGTTGTCAGACACATTTACATTGTATTGAATGGTTGGAAGATATGATACCTCGGAGGGGAAAAAGGAAGAAATAGAAGTCTTTGAGATGTAACTATGGGGGGAGAACAGAAAAAGCGCAATAGACGGAAAGACTAACGAGAAGAGTCTTAGTTAGGTGAGGGAGGAAGGGAAATCTGGATATCACACGTCCTAAATACGCATAGTATAAAGAAATGGAACACTAAGGATATCCGTTACCTTGCTCAATTATGCTGCCTGTTGTATCATTATTTGAATCTCCTATTTCACAATGTTGATTTGGACGGTATCAAGGGGAAAACTGAGGATAACGCAATCATGAGCTTGAACAAAGTAAATTCCATGCCAAGGAAGCGTGGACATGTGGTTGCTGGCTCAAAACAAAATGGTAACTTTAATTAATGGTTAATTCCTATCGCACATATTTAATTGAAAGAATATTTTCAACAGCACATCAAATATGGCCAAAAGAGCTGGTCTTCATTAGTTATTTAGTTTTTCATTATTATGAGGAGTCCGCAATAATAAGTGAATATAAGTATTGTTCCGACGCATCAGGGGTAATGGTCGGTAAATGACCACCTATGACGGCGCCGCGCCGCGCCGCCGACACGGAAGACCGGCGGCGCTATCGGCGTCGCGCCGTACATAATCCATCGGCGGCGCACAGGTCTATGCCAAATTCGTTGTATCCGAAGCCTACTCCCCTGTCAGATACCGGTTTGAACCTGCGGGAGGGTGAATTGTTGGCCTATACATTTGGAGTCATCATCTACTATCAGCACCATGAGTAGCGAAAAACAAGATGATGACGTAAGTAATGACCAGGTGTTTTTGGTTCTAACTACAATTTAATTCCAAGAAGCGGGGTCAGTGGATTTTGAATCAACGATGTGAAATATTCTCCACGTATTTCATGTGTTTGACGGGTGAATTTTCTCCCATAAAAGGCGAGGATCTGTTATTTTCCCGGTTCAGAGGCCGATAAAGTACATGAAATTAAAACTTGCCATTTTACCAGATCTCTCTAAAAGGTTTAGAACAGGTTAATTTGTCGTCAAGTGATGTTTGACTCGGAGAGGCCAGCCATTATCAGAAACGCTCAAAGTGGTTTTTTTGGGGACGGGTCGATCATGGACTATCCTGTCCGAAAAGACAAATTTATCACTACACTAAATGCAGTTATATTGTATATAATCTACCGAAAAGAGAAGTTTTCGTACCTATCAAAATAAATAATATTTATAAGGAAATGAATAATATTTAAGAAGAAACAGTTTGATTATGTCGGCTACAATGTGGACAATCGAAAGCAATTACCTTTAATTTCAGAAGAAAAAGAAATGTACAAGTCATAAATACGGATACGACTTTTTAAAATTGTTCTCATAAGAATACGGAGCTGATTTTTAGCGTTTGCACGAAAGCAGCAAAAAGCATCTCATATAATGTAAGATTATTTTAAATCCATTGATAGCTGTCGGTAATAAAATAGCTGCCACTCCATGTTCAAACAATTTTTTAAATCACTTTCATTACCTCCTTTCAAGCAAACGCAGATTACTCCTGTAACACACTGGATTTTATCACTCCAAAGTGCATTTTCTAATGCCATTTCTCGAACAGAAAATTCTGGCACAGTGTGATGAATATAACCTCCCTCGATGAATGAGACATTTGATGGAGTGCGACAAATACCAACAGACACGGGAAAGTCTGCGGGAAAAAACGCCGGGCGAAACCAAGGAAATATCCATGGTCCAAGCTTGGATTGTAAATTATTATGTAATTGAAAAAAACATATATTGAAATACATCAATTGAAAACATTCGTTATATGGACTCTATAAACTTTTTGGCTTGATTGAAAAATGTATAACCGCAATTCTTTTCAAGATTAGAAGATATTTAACGACTAGACGTTGGTGCCTAAGTGCTTATTGCCCTCGGTATACTTGGGAATTTCATATAAAGTAGTGGTATGTAATTGACCTGTATTTTATAGCCATATTTGCACTAGACTGGTAGCAACGATACACAACTTTCACTATGTCTGTATTTTGTCTGTTTACTTGTTTCAATCGTTTAAATTAATCAAAACATTAATGTAATTCAGGCCATAGAAGTCCAAAGTTCTTGTAAAGTGACAACATTAAGTTTGAGTACCCTGATTACAGTAATTGATTGAATAAATATTATCACCAATGATTCTTAATTTAGATTTAGTGGTGAGCAGTGTATGCATTGCCATTTGTGTCTCAATATTAACTATTATAATTAATTATTTTACAATGAGTATTATATTTAAGGCTCCGTAAATGATGCCATAGGGTATAATCGAATTTATTTTATGATAGAAATATATCATTAATCATCTTGGTTGTCGCCTCGCTCTACGATATTCTTAACAGCGATGAAACTCTTTATGTCTCTTTGGTCGATGGACTCAGTCGCGTTAAATTAAAAAATGGGAGTTATATGATGGATTTTGATATGCAAGGAGGATAATTACCAATTTCCTTTCCTTTGAATATATCGTAATTCGTGAGTAGCCCAGAAATTAGCTCAGAAATAGCTGTGAATACAATGTCATAGGGAAGGTACGAAAAAACTGACATGTCATTAAAATGGGTGATTTTTGAAAATATATGATGACAGAGTAGCTTATTGTATCAAGTAATATTTATTATCACAATTTTATTAAATGTGATCAAGTATCCAATCTCTGTACGAGCTAACTCTCGTGTAGCCGTCAGGTCCCACCCCACACCCGTTGGCATTGAGAAAACAAGCTATTCCAATCAGGAGATTTGGACCCCCTCTCGAAAGTTCCTTATAAAGTGGGCCGCCTCCATCACCCTAAAACATATAAGAAAGATATTTCAAATTAGTGCCCGAATGTGGGCAGTATCTAACCTTTTTATCAAAAACATAATACAACCAAAGATTCATAGTTTTGTTTTACAAACTGGTAAGAGGTACCTCAAATCGTGGAGGCATTTGTATAAAAAAAGGAATATCGTGCTCCTAGGTAGATTATGTTGTGAGTCCACATTTTTTATATTTTCGGTAGGAACTGAAAAGTCATCGGCTCACTAATATAATGCATGATCATTTCGGGAAAATAATCCATCATTGAGTTTTTCTTTTAGGTCTAACGTTTTTGACGTGCACAATTAATTGAAGACAAGAATCATGTCACGATTTTCGGAAGTGGTCACTATCATTAAAGAAATGATGGAATCTACGGATATAAAATAATAAAAATATATTTATTTAAAAATCATTTAACATTGCTGAATTACTGGCATTACATTTGGAAATTCCCTTTTATGCTTAGAATAAATTAAAATTTGAAATATTACGTCAGTTCAATTAATATCTTTTCTGTTTTCTTTGATCAAAATAAAAAAATAGTGGAATACATAGCACACATATTATAAGAAATAGTGTAAAATAGTTACACAAAGGAAACCAATAGAGCACTAAAATTTTGTGAGCTGAGGGATTATTTATGTTCAATCAGGTTTAGTTACGTAAATATCAAAGTAAATATTTTTAAATATCTCTCTCCCTCTTACAGTGATTACAAATGGGGAAATATTATCCATTACAACGTGTAATAAATTAAATGGATCAACAGACATTTATCAATAATTTAGGTACTCACGTAGCATCCTCCAATACCCCCATCTGCGCGAGTACAGATTATAGAATCTACTACATCATTTCCATAGACTCTTTTGCACTCCTCATTTGATATAACAGTTACCGGAGCGTACTGCAGAGTTGGAGATAAAGAGCCATCTGAAAAAACAAAATTTATTAGCCAAAGAAAAAAGTTACATCCATAAGGTACCATTGTTTTTATTTGGAGCTCTGAAATGAGTGGAGATCGGAGTCTATCAGCCTACATAATTTCATTCTAATGACGATACTTAAGATTGTACAGAGTTTTCTCCCCTTTTTCCTTGATTAATGCTTTAATTTCACAGAGCATCACCAAGACAATAATTCATAATTCCTATCACTCTTGTGAGGAAATGCTCGATGTTTAGCGTAAGGTTACGCTAATATTGGTGCAATTAAAGTAGCCACATGAAGAGAAATTAAGGGAAGGTAATGAAAAGCTGCGGTAGTCACAGCCAACATTTTTTACCTCAATCAAGTTGTAGATGATTGTATTAAAATTAATGAATTCACTATTCAGATTTTCTAGGCAGGAGTTAGGCTAGGTAAGTTAATAGTAACGTAAATTAATTCTTCCAATTATGACGTCTTTTCCAATATTTGAGATGGACAATGAGTAAAACATCCTTTCCGAGTATGAAAGAAATGCGAGCTCATGATGATTCAAAAATTTCCAATTTGTGGTGACCACCAGAGTGAGCACCTTAGAGTGCTCGCAGTGTAATTAAAGTTGCCAATTCTCTTCTACTTAACGTATGATAAAAGTTATAGAGTCACATTGGTGAGCTGCTCTGTGACAAAAATGGAACCAAATATACGACACGATTTACACCAATAGTTGAAATTTATTTTTGTTGAATTAAACTGTTGCTGCACACTGAAAATTCCGGGGGATATCAGGAAATATTAACTTATTACATAATAGATAGGTATGGTTCATAAAATATTTAAAACTCGCGAATTTATTTTATTGAAAAAATTATCTTGTTTAATAAAATTTTACTCTCATTAATCTAACATCAATAATGGCGAATCATTGACAGCTTTTAGCGCACAAAATGGTATGTCTTCTTTTTTTATTAGATGTTTTTTCAAACCTTAAGCATAAGCATCACATGTTAAACCGATCACTCTGTGGAAAAATGGTTATAGCAACTTAAAGAGCGAAAAAATGCAAATAACAGCCAATAGATGTATGTACAACGGATCTGATTGTTGGAAGCTCTTAAAGTCCTCCTGACATTGAATGGTATAAACGAGGGAATATGCTAATCTTGACCACATGTCTACAGTATGTGAAGACATGGCCGTCTTCCTTTGCAAGCACAAAAGGGAACTAGTTGAGTTCTATCTGAGTGAATGCGTGACTACATCTACATTTTACTCTCGCCATCGCACAAATAAAAGGACAACAAGCAATTTATATGAAAATTGGGAGGATGCTACACGCTGTAAAGCCGAAAATGTGAGCCAGATTTCTCTCTTTAACTACTAATGCCGGTGGCCATATTTCTGCAGCCGTATCTAGATATCTTCAGTCAAACTCATGAATACGGCACATCTGAATTGTTTCCTATGGTCATAACTATTCCATCCTTAATACTCAAACTTCCTATAAAGAGCACACTCCTAATATATGCTTTTAATGCTTCTTCAATCCCTTGCTACTAGCACTGGCTGTGCGAGGACTATTTTTAATTTCAAATACGTTTCTTGTTTGTTCCTTCCTATTCTCTCAATTCGTTTGTTCCGTATATTGGAGCTTCAATTTTATCTTTTGTTGTTTTTTTGCAAAGTTTAGCATTGCGCAATGACAATATCTCTATTTGCTCATTTTTATGTGTTCCTATCCATTTTTTTTCTACCTTTCTGTATTCACATAAATGTTTATACAGAAAGGTAGAAAGAAAGTGGATAGGAACACATAAAATTGACAGACACAATGGTGGTGTGAAGATGTAAAGATGGCCGATTCCAAGCAGAAAATATTCGTCCGTGGTTCGATTCCCGGTCCAGTCGAATTTTTTCTGCTTGCGTTAATAAATCGGATGCACCTCTGTACCTTTCTGTATGAAAATTTATCAACATTACATGTATATATCTACTCTGAAAAAGACGAGTGCTTGATCGTCGAAATATCAGCAGCAGCTCTTATGTTAGTGTTCTTTATTTCGTGTTTCTGTGTTTTTTGTCTGCCTCCTTGCGGCATTTATATACTCATACGTTGTCACTCAAGTGATCCTTCGTCAACTTCGTCACAGGGTGACACTATATATAAAACACTTAAAAAGCAAACTCACGATTGTAAATATTTCGGTGGGTCGCCCACACCTTCATCAGTGATGGAATGAGGATTGAGGAGGAAGATTTGTACAGGAGGGGCGATGAGGGGAAGGAGCAGGTAGGAGGGGTGGGGAAGAGGGGGAGGGAAGAAACCAAAGACCTATTCAGGAAAAAGGAAACAATGTAGCGAGAAGTGGGGGGAAATTAATGGGAACGGTTGAGGCCAGGTGGACACAGGGCGTTAAAAAATCGGATGCAACTTTGTCCTTAGGTCGTCAAACTAATTATAGTGGCTGAAGGCCCCCTAATTTCTACATCCTTCCTAAAATTTACAACCCTAACATCCCCGGCCGTCCTATTGTTTCCTTCTGCAGTTCCCCTACTGAACGCATCTCGGCATTTTGATCACTATCTGCAGCCTCACGTTCATGCCCTGCCCTCATTTATTAAAGATACACACCACTTTCTAAATTATTTGAATACTGTCAAACTTCCACATAATACACCTTTTTTATGGCCACTATAGATGTCACTTCCCTGTACACTTCCAATTCCCCACTCAGGTCTCCGTTCCATCCGAAATTTTCTCAGCCAACGCCCCCCTCCTCATATACCCAGTACCGACTTCCTCTCACAACTTATGAATTTATTCTTACCCACAATGCCTTCTCCTTCAACGATCTTCACTAACTCCAAACAAAGGGCTGTGCCATGGCAAGTCGATTTAGCCTTTCTTATGCCAATCTTTTTCTAGTTCTTCTGGAAGAGAATTACCTGTCTCAAGCCCCTTTTAAACCTCTTCTGTGGCTCCGTTACATAGATGACATTTTTCTACTTTGGACACATGACATCCTAAACTCCTTCATTTCCTCTCTCGATGCCTCCTCGTCTGTATCATTTACCTCTACTATATCTTCCACCCATATAACCTTTCTCGATGTCGACGTAGCTTTATCCAACCGTAAATCCAGTACCTCTGTTCATATAAAGCCCAATAATAAACAGCAATACCTTCACTTCAGCAGTTGTCATCCCTCACATACCAAACGTTCCCTCCCATACTCACTTTCTGTCAGAGGTCATCGAATTTGTAACTACCCGGAGTCCCTTGATCGCTTTCTTTCTAACTTACACCAGTCTCTTCTTCACAGGGGCTACCCTGAATCCCTTTTAAATAAAAATAGTCTTAGAAAACCGTACCAACCTAAATCAGCTTTCTGTCCAAAGTACAACAATATTTCTATTTGCACCACTTTCTTCCCAGGCGTACAGTCCCTAAAACATCTCCTCAAAGAATTATTCCCTATACTTTCTAGCAATCATGCCACTACTAATTTATTCCCTAAATGTCCCTCTGTTGTCTTCAAACGTCCCCGAACCTGTCCTTTATATTTAGAGCCACCAACCTCCTTCATAAACCTTTGAATATTTCTAAAGCTCCAGCCAACCGCTGTAACCGGCCAAGATGCAAAACTTGTTTAGTTCTAATTACAGACCGACTACCCAAAACATTCGTTAATCGTTATCTTCCTTCTGTTTCCTCCCCTTCTTGTACCATATCTAATATAGTATATATCCTTCTTTGTAAATTATGTACAGCCTTTTACATTGGGCTCTGTAGTATCCTCCTCAATATTAGAATTAACAATCACCGTGCTTCTTGCAATCCTTCTTCAACCAATTTCTCTTTCTCTGTCCCCCCGCATGCTGCCTCCAACAATGTAAAGCTCGGTAACTAAGGATTTGCGACCCCATGTTGCTGTGATAAAAAATGCATAAACTCACCTCCCCTACCTCCTCCAGAAGTTTCGAACTTTCCTCCTGAAACACCTCCTCCAGAAGTTTCGAACATTCCTCCTGAAACACCCTGTATATATATCCGCCATATATATACACATGTATATATATGTGTGTGATCGTATCTTTTTTTGTGTCTATCTCCTCCACCCTATCGACATCATATATATTGGGTAAAAGGACCTTGGTGCCACTCACGACGCATTTACATCAGCGGTGATTGCTTAACTAGTTATACTTAAATCCAAACCCTGAAAAGATAAAGTTTTCACTAACCTAGTAATGAGCTTATAGCTGTGATAATGTAACCTATCTACTTCCAAATTTCTTCCATGTCTGTTTTTACTTTTTTTATCCTTTTCAGACGCTTTAGTCATAGTCTTAAACTTAAAAACTTTGAAAACTAGTCTATTAGAGCAATGACATCTATCCTCAAAGTGAGGTAGACCTAAGCATTTTGAGAGAAACTATAGACAATGATCCCGCATAAAAGTGTTGGGTATTTTTTGTTGACGTAGATTGATACACCGTAGGTAAATTGTGAAAAGGAGAATTCAATGTTGTTTCTTATCACTTATCTGACAAATATGAGAAGATTGAATAATTGTTGAGCGTAACATACCTGTGGTTAAATAACCCCAGCCACTAATCCATGCAGCTTCGTCAGTATAAGTATCGTCATTTGTTGGAAGTAGGGCTGCTGAGATATATTCTGAAAGAAATGAATCCAATACAATTATCATCACATAGAGGTTGGTGAGAATAGGTCAGTACGGAGGAAATTATTGAAGCAGAATTAGGTGTACAAATATGTATGAATTTATGAGTGAAACTTTGTATCTGTGCCTACCCCGGAAGGGAATGGCGTGATTGGTATGGTATGTATACATTGGACTTTTTATAATTACCATATAAGCATTAGGCATAAAAGTAATATTTTGCTTGAAGCACTTCAATGCTCATGAGACATACTGTAGCGTCCAGTTTTTTGGATAATTATTATACCACTCTCAAATATTCTAAATATATTGAATTCATTCACCCTTTTTATATGTCTAGGGAATGATACATTTTTGTGAGTGTTTAAGGGTCCTAATACAACACGTAGAATTAAGTAAATTAGGATGCGTTAGAAAATAAACTCATCACGCTCGTTCCAAGTGAGTCAAGAAATTTAGTTATCTCCATCCTTGAAGACATTAAGGTTCCTGACTGCGACTATAGGACACAGATAAGGAATAAGAGTAGAGGCAATTTTCCACTCAGACCAATTTATACTTGACCCAGGGGTGTCAGCGTTCTACGTCTGATATTGATATAGTGCATCAAAACCTACGTAGGAGTGAAATTTATCTAAGTAAAAAATTGCCATTACTCTTATTCATTATAATGAATTATTTCCATCACATCAAGTCGGATACTTCTAGTTTGGCAAATGACAGAGAGATTACCTCGAAAGTAAAACTTCATCATATGAAACGTTTTCAACTGCTCTTCAATACGAGCAGCGCCTGGGGTATCACCCTGACATCTGCGGTGCATTTCATCTGAGGGATTTCCCATGATATTCTGAGATCTAAGCGTTGTGATTTTATTTCAGCGACCGATGAGACCAAATGCATTCAGAAGTCGCAATTTTTATTAAAAATAGGGTAAGTTACGTCATAAAAGTTTATCAGAAGATTTCTCATGGCCTACGCAGATAGAAGTCAAAACTGATCATTGAAATAATTGAAGTTTTTCTTGAGAATGCACTGTATAGAGAGCTCTCAGGATTCCCAATAATTGTTTCAGATTTGCCCCACCGGTGGAGTAGGGATATCAGCAAAAGAAGAAGCTGGCGAAATAACTAAAAATGGTCTGTTATGTCAATGTTTCAGATATAGCCATCAACTATTGCAAAGACACATTTCAACTATTGGCACATCTGAAATTGTGCATGATTCTCATAGTCCCTACTCGTTAATCACATAAATTATCTGAGTTACGACCATATTTGCCGAAAACCTGTCTCCAGTTTTCTTCGAAAATTATCCAAGCGTAGTTGTTACTTCAATTGAGGTGTATTTTAACAAAACAAATATTTATGATAATAAATAAGTAGTGCATTTTCTTACCTGAGCTTTAACTTCTGAATTTTGATAATTTCTGCAAGCTGTGACTTCAAACAATGGCGGACGCTGGTTTTCTAACGAGATTTTGCGTTGTAAAATGTGATGTAAGTTATAAACTGAAGATGCTGTTAGCAGAATCGTGTAGTGACTGAATTGGGACCATTTATTACTGTGTAGTCGACAATTGTTTTCTTTTCAACTGAGGGACGAAGATAGGATATATCTCACATACGTCCGTTGGTATAAACACCAATAACTTGTGAAAATCGAAATACTATATATTCCAGTCTAATACTTCTTACTATGTAAAATTTATCCGAACATTTGTTGGACACTCGGCTTTTTCTATATTTCAAAATCTCGATTCAGGGTATCATATCTTAAAAATGCAGAGCTCTAGTTATCAAAACATCCATAAAAGTTAAATAAATCCTTTAATTCGGATATGATGGAGTTATCATATGAAAATTGTGAGATAATATTACACATTTCAATTACCATTCAAGGGAAGTTCTTCAGAAAGCTTCAAAAGTGCGATGTCCGCGTACAAGGTGCTTGGATTGTATTCCACATGTATAATTGGATCTAGAGATTGTACTACTACCCTCGAGCTTTCATCTCCGTGTAGCTTGACTACACCCGCGTAGATGGTAAACAGCTTGCCTCTGGAATAGGGAAATTAATAATTTTGGTCAAATGTTCGCGTCGTAATGTAAACCTTCAATGGATACCCTTACATGAATCAAGTAACAATGATTTAAGATCATATGATTCCCTAACAAATTTTGCTCGAATATGAGCATAAAACCCAAAATCATGCTGAGATTTTCATCAAATTCTTTTACATGGAAGTTTATCATCATACATCATACAGTCCACTCAATACATCAATGCAGACCACTGTTTAAAACGCTTTATTGTAAGATATGAAAAGTAATGCTCACATATTTTGGTGTTAAACTCTTTTTCACTACTGTTTTCTATTAAGTTCTACTCACGCGACTGCACAATCAGCAGATGTGAGTACGTAGGAAGGATGTATAATCACTCCGCCACAGAATTCTGATGTGTCGGAGTCAATTGAAACCTGGAATGGTATCTGCCCAGGGCTGGCTGTGGAACCAGCTGTTATCTTCGGCTTAGCAGGTCTGTTCCCTAATTTAGGATAGGTATAGTAGCCATTAGTGCTTTCCTGTGTTTAACATTTTTTCGCACCCATGAGATGAATAACAATTAGTATGTAGAATAAAGTTCTTACTGAGCCGACCCAATCTCCATTAGTTTTATTTACTTCATGGCATAAGACCATTACATATATAATAGGTTGTCAGTTTTATTATAATTTTGAAATGATATACTACTCTTTATTATTTTCTCTTTAAGGGCAAAGATAAAAACCGGGGTTAAAAAAATTTACTACTCACCACCAAGGCCTGTGACTTCTTCTGCTCATTATATCCCGTTTAATTATAATCTCGATTAACCATATTTCAACCTCAGTCCAGACGCACTATTCTCAAATCTTAAAATTTTTTAGGAAATTGATTCATTGATAAGCATTTCTTTGGATTCCGCGATATAAAATTTATAATTCGATTATTCCACAATAATTACACATAAGGAGCATGTGAATCTCGTACGGGAGGAAATCTATACTCGTTGTATACACATTTAGAGCTTTTATAATTACATTGATAACTCACAAGAGAGAAGGCTGTATTCTAAAAGGCTTTCACAATCAAAAACGCAACTTAGAGATTTCATAAGCACATTGAGATTTTGCTGATGAAATGAACTAATTGAAATGATCATTACCGATATCTAAAGAGAAACAATTCAACCATATTCGCATAATATGATATCGCACCAATTAAATGGAATATGCGTTAATTTATGTTCCTTCTCAGTCAGGATATGAAGTGATAAGTTTTCAGGGGTATTTATGCTATTTGGCGAATGTAGGTTGGTAGCTGTAACCATTATTCCTTTTAGGAGCTATTTCATTTTAAGGCATCGTAATTTTATGCACAATGCTCTCACTCGCGGTTCTCAGCAGAATAGTAATTCACTGATTTAATACATGGCTGAAGTTATGTTGTCACCGTAAAACCCGTCCTTCTGATATGCTAACAAAAAGCAGTTAATTACATCAATAACCACGTTGGTATCCTTCCACACAATTGCCTAATTTTTCATTGATGGTGCTTTTTAGTACAGGAAAAACTTTGCGTTGATTATTTATCAAATATATGATGATTTTTATGTCAATGTACAATATTTATGCACTAAAACTTCTCACATACTGAAGTACAATTTCTTTGGCGAGAAATAAATATCTATACGAAACTTACACTTTTTTTTAACATATTCAAGGTTTTGTAATATTTTCAAAATTGTGACTCATAATCATGACCAAATTGTTTAGAATCGATAATGTCTAAGGATCCAGAAATATATGGTAAAGAAAAAATACTGAAATAACCTAAATAATCACTTATTCTGATTGATATTCTTACACAATATGACCTTATGGCGCTAGACAATATTTACTCTAAAGCGAATTATATGCTGAAAAAATTTCCTTTCAAGGTTTCCTTGTTTCGAGACATAAGATATAATAATTAACACTCAATAAGCAGTGTGATACGTGTAAGCGATTAAAGAAATTGAAAAACTGTTGGATACCATCGAAAGTGTAAAATGCTGTTTATAAAAACTAGACTCTCAAGTCCAAGGAAAAGATGATTAATTTTACATTATATGAGAATTGTTAGCGTTTAATTGTATTCTGGCGTAATTGTAGGCAAGCGTAATGGTATGAGATATTTCAATGTTGTATTCACCATTTTTAAAGACTCTCGAGATGGAGTCCTTCTGCACGGCGGAAACTACTCGGAATTTATCTCTATCATGATGAAGATGTTGTCTTTCAATTGCCTGTAAAGAAGAAAGTATGCTCATAAAATATTATTGTAAATTTTAAGATATTATAGAAAAGTTTAAAAATTAATGCATATTAAATTAACCGTTTCTCTTGAACAAATTGCTTTAAAGAGAATTTCTCAGCTTAAGTGCATTGTAGTATTTTTACGTTTCAAACTAGATACCCGTCAGTAAGCCAAAGAAGCGCGATGAGTATACTGTTATCCCATATTCGCAGATTTCTCCACGTGGCACTTGTTTGGTGCGATGTGGAGCAATCTCCTCATGCAGGTAGCGGAATGCTTTTTGATCATTTAAACTATTCTTAACCTGAGAAGTGCATATATTTTAATACCTAGGTTAATAATATATTGAAAACAACCTTCATCCTGTCATAAATATTTTCAAAACTGCAAATAAATGACCTGTTTCTTGAATATTCAACTGATCAAAATATGAATCAATGTTTACGAAGTGTTTTTATCCTCGGTTAACAATTATTCCACCAATGTGTGTTATGGGGATACAACATGTTTAAAAAAGAAATTCATTTGTTTAATTACCTGCACATATGAAAAGACAATGAGGACCAGAGGAACCAAGAGGAGCTTCATATTTGATTGTGAAATTGTCGAGTACTTTGCTCATACCTACCTTATATACTAAAAGATACAAAGATACAGTAATCTCGGCCAAATAATCAGCTCGACACTATCTTCATTTTGGGAGTAATGAGAATCCAATGTTATCTTTTTTCGACAGCCAAGTCTAATCTTACTGAATTTAATCTTTTGCATTCATTACAATAGCATATATTATGACACATTTAAAAAGTCATCAGTACATTATCTTTTCAAATAATTTAGCTCCAGCTTAAAATAGCATATTGGACAAAAGACACTGCTGATGCAAAACATTTTGTACCTTGTCTCGAAATTATAAGCTCATCCTTAAGATAAGGTCCACCCTTGTATAATTCGGCTTCCTTATTTTGAGTGACTTGGCATTGCCCGTTCTGCAGTCAATTTTTTCAAAGGTATGGGACAATGGAGACCACTTCAGGCTGGTTGATATTCAATTCAAGGCTGATGCGTTTCTGTTTTGCATGCTTTGGTCGTGACAAGGATGTTAAAAATATTTTGCTATCAGTCATTTAAAATCCTATTATCTAATCCTATCTCTGTGTTAGTAATTGCATAAATTTTATAAAATTAAATTATATATCTATATAATAATATGTTTATTTACTCATACCGCTCAGCAATTTAGAACCAGCTAAAAATGGCATAATGGACAAAAACACCGGTGATGCAAGGCATTATGTACTTTGCCTCGAAATGATTGGCTAATCCTTAAGATAATATCAACCTTGCCTGCCTATGCTCCATTATTTTGAGTGATTTGGCATTGCCCGTTCTGAGCCCATTTTTTCAATAGTATAGGGCAATGGAGACCACACAAGTTACATTTTCAGACTTCACTTTGTGGAAAAGCGACAGAGGAAAAGAAAACTCGCTTTGTACTTTCCACACTGCTTTATTCTCTCCGACCATGGTTTCGAAAAAATTATGTTATTATCAAGGTACAAATTAACATTTTTGTTGTCCATATATACCAAACAGAGGGCGGGTGGGAGAGACGAGGGTGGAGAAAGGAAGGGGGGGAGGAAAAGGAAAGGTTGGTTGAAAGGAGAATGACGTCAATGGGGATGGGTAGTGGATAAACAACACGCAATGGCTAGGTTGAGTATATGACGCAAACAAACATTAAAAGCTGATTTATATCAGTGGTTAATGCACGTCAAATGTGAGGTCATTTACTAAATTAGAATTTTGTTTGACGGCATTTACAATTTCATATTGTTCGAGGAAATCTAATTTGTTGCCCTTATCATGTATATGAACAATTTCTGGTTTAAAGTCACTTGAATGATTACGATGTAATAAATGTTTGGCAAACAAAAGAAACATCACCAGTTTAAAAACATTTTCTCTGCTCCTTAATCCTAATTTCAAATTTCCGTCCAGTTTGGCCAATGCACCCAGCGTCACATGGGTTAGAGGTTTTTAATGATACGATGGATGGAGTGAACTCCAGGGAAATAGGTGTTGCAGAGGGAGATTTGCTCACGAGGACACTTATTAAGAGAGAGAGAGAGATTTAGAAGCAGAGGGTCGTTTTAGGATTTTTTTCTGAAGGGGACGCACAAGGTAGCCCGCACTCTATCCTTTCTAGATTCAAGCCCGCTTATTCATATGGATCCAAGCCCCTTTTTTCGAACAAACTTTAAAAATTTTCACCAACCTTCTCCTTTCCAAAAGCTCTGAACCCTCTTTTCTCCACTCCCTAAAACCTACTCCCAATCTCTATCCCTCTGAAATTTCTGCCCTAAAACGCCTCACCCGTAACCCTGATAGTGTCATCACTCCCTCTGACAAAGGCTCCACGATAGTCATACTCAACTCCTCTGACAATCTAAATGAAGCTCTCCGGTAGTTGTCCGACGTCTCTTCTTACCAGCCCTTCCGAAATGATCCAATCCCCCTAAATATTTGGAAAACATAACCTCTTTTCTTAAGAAAAAAATTTCGACGAAGGTCTCTCTTGACATGATATCTCTCTTCTCACCCCCACACCCTCGTACCCCCAATTTGTACATTCTTCCCAAAATTCACTAGTCACAAAACCCTGATCGCCCAATAGTTTCTTATAACTCAGCCACTGAACGCATCTCCGCTTTCGTTGACTACTACTTACAGCCCTTTGTTCTTCTTTCTTCCATCTCACATCAATGATACCTATCACTTTTTTAAACGCCTCCACTCTACCCCACTCCCCTCTGAGTGTGACATCTTAATGGCCAACATAGATGTCACCTCTCTCTGCACGTCTATTCCTCACAGTGAAAGACTTACCGCTATCCGTCATTTTCTTAATTTTCTTCTTTTCTCTCTAATTTTATACTTACAAATAATGCTTTCTCCTTCAAAAAACAAATTCTACATCCAAACTAAAGGCTGCGCCATGAGCAGTCGTTTCAGCTTCGCCTAAGTTAACCTCTTATTGGGGGCCTGAGCAATCTTTTCTCTCGTCTTGCTCTCCTAAACCTTTTCTCTGGCTTCGTTAATTTGACAACATTTTTCTTCTGTGGCCACATGGCCTTGATTCCCTCAACTCTTTCATCTCCTCCCTAAACTCCTCCTCCTCTGTCTCCTTCACTTCCAACATCTCTGCTTCCAACATCACCTTTCTGGATGTAGACATCTCCTTAAGCAACCTTAAATCTTACACTTACGTCCATCTCAAGCCTACTAACAAGCAAAATTATCTCCATTATAACAGCTGCCACTCTTCCCATACTAAACGATTCCTCTCCTACTCTCTCTCTAACGTGGTCACCGCATTTGCAACAACCCCGACTCTCATGACCTTTTTCTTTTTAATCTCCACCAATCCCTCCTTCGCAGAGCAGAGCGCAGAGACGCTGAGTATCTCCTTAAGAAAAAATCCTACAACGACCCTCTTCTTCTAAATCTCTCTCTCTTAATAAGTGTCCTCATGACCAAATCTCCCTCTGTACCACCAATTTCCCTGGAGTTCACTCCATCCGTCGTATCATCAAAAAACTCTTCCCCATTCTCTCTGGCAACCTCACTACTTCCAAAATTTTCACCCGCTGTCCTTCTCTCATCTTTATACGCCCCCGCAACCTCCCGTCCTCTTTAAAATCATCAAAACTCTTTCTAAATCAATTTTTCGCACCACTAAATCCCTTTTGACGCCGTGCAATCACCCGCATTGCAAAACTTGTGTCATCCTTATCACCCAGCCTTTGCCTGATGAATTTCTTGCCGTTCATCTTCCTTCCGTTCCCCCACTTTCTTGCATCTCCCATAACGTTGTCTAAATCCTTCTTTGTCAACTATGCCCCAGATTCTACATAGGTTTAACTACGATTGCTCTTAATATCCGTATGAACGGCCACCACTCCAGTTGCAATTATCCTTCTACCCTCTCGGTTTCCCTCCCAGTCGCCACCCATGTTTCTTCCCAGAAGCCTACTTTCAATGAAATGTTTAAGATGGGTAATCTCGCCTTCTTTCCCCCTTCCTCCTCCCCCCTCCAACTCGTAGATCTTGAGTCCTCTTGTATTTACTTATTCCAATCTTTCTCTCCACCAGGGCTCAATAAATCTCACTAACTTCTTCTATCACCTCTGCTCAGACTATCTCTTCCTTTTAAATTCCCTCTACTTCCCGCTTCTCGCCCCCTCCCTTCCTCTCTCTCTCCCCCTCCTCCCCTTCCCTTCAGTCCATTTCCTCCCTCCCTTCCTTCTACCTCAGTCCTCCCTTCCTTCTCATTCTTCGACGTCCTTGCGACCAAGGCTCACGGAGCGCCGAAATATTAAGGAGCTTCTCGTAAGTGTTTTTCTTTTTTGTGGTTCTGAGTTTTTGTCTGCTTTCCTGTGCCGCTTTCTATGACATTTTTAAGGTGGGTATTCTCGTCTCCCTTCCTCCTTCCTCCTCTCCCCTCCAACTTAAAGATCTTGAATCCTCTTGTATTTACTTTTTCCAATCTTTATCTCCGACAAGACTCAATAAATCTCACTAACTCAATAAATCTCACTCACCTTCTCCATCACCTCTACTCAGACCAAACTCTTCTTTTAAATTTTCTCTACTTCCCGAGTCCCGTCCCCACCATCTCTCCCTCTCTTCCTCTTCCCTTCTGTCCCTCCCCTCCTTACCTTCCTTCAAAGGATGTGATCCGGTACGAAACTAAACGTAAAGTGTAAGTGTTTCGTACCAGTACGAAACTTTACTCTCTCTAATACGTTTCGTACCGGATCGTCACGGTACGTTATTTATAAAGTTTCGTACCGGTGCGAAGCTATACTATTTCTAATATGTTTCGTACCGCATCGGCACGGTACTTTATTTATTAAGTTTCGTACCGGTATGATATTTTATTCTTTCTACAACGTTTCGTACCGGATCACCATGGAACTTATATCAATAAAGTTTCGTACTGGTACGTTACTTTACTTTTTTTAATACTTTCCGTGCCGGAACATCTATTTATATTTTCGATAAAGTTATGGATCTGACCGCAATTTCATCATTTTTAACACGTATTTATTTCACGGGACTTCTGCTGTAGGGACTAGGATTTTGAACGTTTATCTTCCTATATACCGACTTAAACCGAGATGTTTTAATCGTTAATCGTTATACCACAGGTATGTCATGTAGGGTGACCAACTCTCCCGTATTACCCGGGATCTCCCGTGTTTGACCGTATTTTTTCGTCAAGTAAAATCATTCACTTTTAACCCTTCTGCTAAACGAAGGGGATCATTAAGCTCATTTTTTTTAAATTTGTTGATGTTGAATGGACTGAAATCCTTCGTCATAATGTAAGTACTAGATGGTGATCTCTTACTTTTGCCGTAAAAAGGCCTTAAAAAATTGGGAGCCTATAAAAAGCTATTTTAAAAGCATAGATGATTCAGACTGTCCAAAAGTTTTGAAACGGTATTTAAACAATGAAAATCCAGAAGTAGAAACAATTGTTGAGGCTCATATTAGTTTCTTTGTGAATATTGGAAACGTTTTTATTCAAACAGCAAAATATTTGGAGAATTCTGATCTTAGTATAATGGAGTCCCACGAAGCAGTATAGTTACTTATTTGTAAAGTTGGACCGAGATTTGAAGATATATACTTCGGTAATGCTACTCACAAAATGTTAGCTACTATTCTCAGTTCAAATTTTTAATCTACATGTGAAAGCAAATTCCTTGAATTTTATGATTCTTTGTATTCTTACATGCTTAACAAATTTGATGATATTTTAGAGTGTTTAATACCACTATGTCTTAAAATGAAATTAACATTCAATGACATACATGACGTTGTGGAGTGTAGCCAAATGGGTTGTGTGAATGAATATTAATTGTATGAGGAATTTTGTAGTTGTGAGGATGCAATAACATGTGCTGTGTCTGTAGAGGGTAACGCTAGACAGAAATGGGTGGAGGTTTTCAGCAGCTTAAAATTGAGCAATATAACTTCTGAAAACTTGGAAAAGTTGGTAGGCTATGTAACGAGCATACCAGGTAGTAATGCTCACACAGAGAGAGTATTTTCTCTTTTGAATAACAAGTATACAGATGTAAGGAATAGGAGCAGTACATAGCTGATCAAATCAGAAGTGCAAGTTGCCATGAATTTCACGTATTCTTGCGCTGAATGTTTAGAATTTGCAAAAAGTTACGGCAAACTGTTGTCTGAAGCTAAATCTGTTGGAAAATATATTTCGGTCTTCTTAACGCATAAAATAGTATTCTTTTTAAATTTTTTTACAAACACTGCATCGCTATTTTCTTTTTTTGTGAAATTTTGCCGTGTTCTAAATCTCCCTTATTTTTGGTCAAGAATATAGAAATCTCCCTTATTTCCTTCAAAAATAGTAGGTCACCCTAATGTCATGTATGCATTAATTTTGAAGGAAGTGATTATATAAAGTAACATGTTAACCCATAAATGATAAAAACAAATATATGAATTAACAACGTTTAACAACCTATTGAACTTTACTAATAAAATGTCATTTATCATTTTTGAAGTCAAGTCATACCACGGCGATTGATTTATTATATTTTTTGTTCAGCATTATTCTCAACTTTGTACGGCCAGTATTTGTGATGTGATTGCGCAAAGGAAAATAAGATAGTATACAAATGAAATTTACAAAATTGCGCATACTGCTTTGTGATACGTAAATTTGTGGACTGAAAGAGAAGTAGATGAACTTTATTTTTGATGTGATAATATATGAATATCTTTAATGTACTTGTTAGAAAATATTTAAAGTAATGTTTTATTATCCTCCATGTGAAACGAGCGTTCTTAAGCATTAAGATAATTTTTTACACATATACATGTTTGTTTCTTCAATATTTTCTTTGGTTCTTTATTGATTTTTGAGAGTGATCATCTAAAAATGGTGAACGAATTCAATGTATTTAGAATATGTGAGAGTAGTAATAATAATTCTCAAAAAAACTGGACGCCAGAGTATGCTTTACATATGTAGAATATACTAAACTTTTAAATAGTATGTCGGTTCAAAAAGTTAACAAAACTTCTTTGATCAATAAGTTTTTAAAAAATATGCTGATGTTATAGCATATATACCCTTAGAAAATGTGTAAAATAGTTCCACAAAGAAAACCAGTAGAGCAATTAAATCATGTGAGCTAAGGGTCTAACATGTTATTTCATTAAGATGGGTAATTTAAAAAAATTGATGAAGAAGTAGCGATCAAGTTATATTTATTATCACACTTTTATTTGATGTGATCAAGAATCCCTTCCAGTCTCTGTACGTGCTTTCATATGGCCATCTGGTCCCACCACACACCTCTTGAAATTGAGAAAAGTAAACATTCAAATTAGTAGATTTGCACACCCTCTTGACAATTCCTTATAAGGAGGGCCGCCTCCGTCAATAAAAAACTTATATGGAAGATATTTAAAATTAGTGAGATAATGTTAGCAATCATGGACTTATTAATAATTCACGGACGGTTATGCCTTGCGCATTTTCTTTTTTCTTTTTAGATAAAATATAGCGAGTTGATAAGTTTTTCAGTGGGTAAAATGTAGTGGTTAGCTAGGTGAGTAGCAAGTGAGTAGAGGCTTTTTCAATTATCAATAAGACAATTATCAATAATAAAAAATAAAAGAAATAAAGTGCTAAAATACTAGTTTTAGATTTTTTTATAATTGACTTAACCTTCTTCGTAAACTCAAATTTTGAAATAATGTGTAAGTTTACTTCATTTTTTCCGTTTAAATGATGAAAAAGTTAACAATAAATACTTGGAATTTATTGAATAGACACTCTAAGAAGTTACGTAAAAAGCTGCACAAATAAACACAGAGGAACAGCTCAATTGTGTAGGCTAATGGATAATTTTCCATCTTTCAGCTCTTATTGCGGAAATACTTATAGAGCACATTTAAAAATTGATCGTTCAGAGAGATAAGCTATGTAATTATATTTACATTCTAGTATCTCTGGTTTTCAATTCTCCTTCCATTACTGGGATTGTTATCTTTTCGGATAGATTCCGGATATTTTTCTAGCCTGATTTAAGAGGTGAACACGTGGCACCATCACTCACTTCTATGGTGTAGTTCAACTGGGGCTGATCGAGTGTAGGAACACTTGAGCCTGAGGATATACAAACAAGAGTTAAGAATGTAACAAAGTATGTTCACGTCCTCAGCTACTACTCAGTTATAAATACGTTCTTCGGAAATGCATATATCTACGATAATATAATGGGAACTCGCAAAAATAAAGCAAAAGTTCTGAATTAAAGATATGAGTGGGAATAAAAATATGGCTTCATACCAAAGCGGAGTGAATTCCACTCAAAATAAAAGAATCTTTTTAGGAATATCTTACAGCAATATTTTGATAAATATGTATTGTACTGTGTTATCTTTACTGAGGAATATGTTTTAGTATTTATAAAGGCTCCATCGCATGACCTAGATTAAAAATAATTAAAATAAGCTATACGTTATTCAAAAACCTCGACGGAGCCGTAGCGTTAAATACACAAATAATAGTCATTGAATGATATAAATAACAAATATAACCATTATATACTCTTAATATAGTTTTTAATACTTAATACAATGGGCTAGAGCTGTCCATGCAAACCTATGCACGTATTACAGGTCTGCTACATGCTTGCTTCAGGGCAGAGGCGGGCGTGAGAAAATTGAATATTTATAAATTTTTGTTAGTTTGTTTCTGGATTCCTATGGAGACTTTTCCAAGAAAATAAGTTGGATACTTCTAGGTTACGAAATAGATTTTGGCAAATTCTGATATGGAGCATTTAAGAGAACTCAATTTACAATTTTTTGAGCTGTAAAATGAAAAACAAATAGAAAACTCATGATAATCAGTTTCAAATTATATAACAGAATGTTTCAAATATTACTATCTTTGAATGAAATTGGCTAGCACATTAGGGATATATCGTTGATCTGTGATAATCAGAAGCCGAGATAAAAGTAAAAATATAATTAATAGTTTAAAAATATAAATACGCCTAAATCACATAAAATCTTTTCTGAAAACGGTTTCAGATATGTTTTTGAGGTCACATGCTACACATACACTAAGTTTGAAAACAATTTGAGACGCTAAGGAAAGCACGAACGCACGCAAGATTTTATTGAATGTCAGGAAATCTCCTCCCATTATTTACTTTTTAGGTAGACTATCTCGTTATAGCATATCCTTTTTCGCATCAGCATACGATCTACCCTTCTTCATCCTGTCCATGAAACCTATCTTCTTCCTTTCTCTTCCCCGCTTGCCAAACACCCTTCCCTCGATACACTCTTGAGCTATTGCTCTCCCCTTATTACATTCTCCAGCCCCCTACTCTGCCCATCTCGAAATTTATTCAGAAGTTTCCTTTCCTTGCCCAACATTTCAAACACTTCCTCGTTGGTCCTCTTCTCGATCCACCTCACCTTCTCCAACTCTCTCCACACCCACATCTCAAAAGCCTGCAACCTATTTTCGTCCTCCTTTCTAAGGGTCAACGTTTCTGCCCCATGCAACGCTACGCTCCAGTTCAAGCTCTTTACCAGCCTCTTCTTCATATCCTTACACAAGGTACCCGTCATCATGTCCCTTCTATTACTAAGCACCTTCTTAGCTAGCACAATTCTCTTTCTTATGTCTTTACTACGATGTGCATTTTCTTGCAGTGTACTACCCAAGTATTTTAAATCCTCCACTTGCTCATATGTGTCCTCTTACTTTAATCACCAGCCTCGCTTTCTTTATCCTAGAGAATTTCAATACTTTTGTTTAATTATGGGGTATTTTCATTCTCAATATCCCGCCTTTCATTTCTAAAGCATCTGCCCATCGCTTGATCGTCCGCGAGTCTAACCGACTTTATCAGATGCCCTTCTACCTTGATGGCAACCTCAGGTTCTTCCCATTCCTGTATTGCCATTTTCTCAGCATAAATGTTGAGAATCAATGGCGAAAACGGGCACTTCTACCTTACCCCGCGTCCTTTACTTGCCCACTCTGATTCACCATCAGCCATCCTCACCTGCACCCTTTGCGTCATACAAAACTTTCGGATATGTCTCCTGTCTCGCCAGTCTATTCCTATTTTCCTGAGAATCTTCGTTAGTTTATTCCATTTACCCCGTCAAAAGCTTTTTCAAAATCAATAAACCATGCGAAAAAGTCCTAGCTATACTCTATGCTTCTTTCTGTAAGTGTTCTCATCACCGCAATTGCATCCTGAGTTGACCTTCCCTTCTGGAACACAAACTGGTAATCTCCTAAATCGTACTTATCCTTGCTCTCCAACCTTTTATTGATTAATCGAAGTAAGTCTTTGGCTGCGTGTGAAATCAAACTGATTGTTCTATAGTCCTTGGATTTTGATGCATTCTTCTTTTTCGGGAGAGGAGTCAGGACTGTTTTCTGGAAGTCCTCTGGCCATACTCCTTCCTCGTAGATCCTACGTATAAGTTCGAAAAATGCTTGCCAACCTTCATTTCCTAAACTTTTTAGCAACTCCAAAAGTATTTTGTCTACTCATACAGCTTCTCTTGCCTTCGTCTCTTTCAATGATTTTTGTATTTTTCTGTCGGGTATCAGTGGCCCGAGTTTATCTTCACTTAATGTTCCATCGTACTCTATATCTAAATTAGCTGGTACATTATCGCTATCATATAGCTCCTCCACGTATTCTCTCCCCCAATCTTGAATATTTTCCTGTTTGATTAATATCTTTCCTCCTCTGGCTTTAATCTTTGATACCGTTTGCTGTCTCTTTTCTCCCGATAGCAGTTTTATTCTAGAGTATTACGCACCCACTTCCTCTTCTTTTTGCAGTCTCTCCATTTCCTCGCATTGCCTTTTCCACCAATTTTCCTTCGCCCGATTGGTTATTCGCCGTAGTTGATTATTTCGCTCCATGTACTTCGCCTTCCCTATGTCGGTGTTGACATATTTCCAATTCCTTCTCTCCTCCATTTTCCTAATCATTTCTTCCGTAGCCACTGCTTCTTTCACCTCTTCATTTCCGCTGTTCTATTCTTTTCTCATCCCCTCATACAAAGCCTGTTTTTACATTCTCCCATTTTCCTCGATGGTTCCAATTTCTTTGGCATCGCCTGTGTTGTCTTCCACTATCTCTTGGTATTTTCTGATTTTTCCCCTTTCAAACCTTCCAAGTTCCACCTCTTCATCCTCTTACTTTTATTTAGCTTTTTGAATCTAGCGTCACAATCCATCATTACTAAATTATGATCCGAATCTGCATCGGCCCCCGCCTAGCTCCGCGAGTTCTTAACACTTTTCCTGGATCTTTGCATAACCATGATGTAGTCAATTTGATATCTACCTGTGTCTCCCGGTATTTTCCATGTGTACCTTCACCTCTGCTAGTGTGTAAACCAAGTGTCTGTTACTACTAATTTTTTTCTCCTACAAAATTCAACTGCCTTCTCTCCGCGATCATGTCTCATTCCTAATCCATACCCTCCTTCTTCATATCCATCACTTCCTTCCCCCACTACTGCGTTCTAATCGTCCTTTTCCATTAGATTTTTCTTCCCCAGGACTTCTCTGATTATTTCCTCTTGCTGGTTGTACAACCCATCCACCTCTTCCTACCTATGATTGCTTTTAGGCATGTACACGTGGACCAAAACGAAATTTGTAGGGCGTGCTTTTATTTCTACCACTAGAATCCTGTCGCTCACCTGCTCAATATTTAATGCCCTCATTTCCAATTTTGCGTTCAATACTATAGCTACCCCACGTTGACTGTCTACCACGCCACTATAGATTACCCTGTAACTATCACTCCAGTAGTCCCCGCTGTCCTTCCATCTCACCTCGCACAGCCCTATAGGCATCTCTGTTCCCTCTATGCATTTTCTGTTTAGTGTTTTCCAGCTTCCCAGCTCTCATGTATACAATTTCAAAATAATGCAAATTAATTCATTCGGAAATTCTAGTGTTCATTTTTTCATAGTGTCACAATACGACATTTCCTCATTTCCTATATTTCCAAATTTTCATTTACATTTCCAAATTTTTATGGGACATGCCTTGGGGTATGTTTGTTCATATTAACATTACGTCATTAACGCCATATTACATTAACGCCAATTACAGTGGTTTCTAGTAGATTTGATAACTTAGCGGTCTGAGCATTTGACGCGAAATCAGAAGGTCCGTGGTTCGTTTCTAGGTCCAGTCGAATTTTTTCCACTTGGAATCGGCCATCCTTACACCTTCACACCATCATTGTGTTCGTCAATTTAAGTGTTAATATCCACTTTCTTTCCACCGTTTTGAAAACATCTTCTGAAGCAAGAAGAATGCCTTTGTGAGAAAAACATCCCTTGCAAGAAAAACGACAAAGATTATTTCTAGATGCTTAAAGAATGCCCACCAGCATTCTAATAAAACTCTATAAGCGCGGCACGCGCGAAGGAAGTAGGATGCTGCAAGACACGCTTCATAGCATAATTCACCAGGATTTTGGGCTTGATATATCTGTTTTCTATGACAATAAATAAGTCACAAGAGCAGAATATTTAAGTGGCTGGCCTTCTCTTGGAAAGTCACTGTTCCACGCATGGGCAACTTTACGTGGCTTATAAATGATTTAGTACTTTCCAGCGAGTATTATGTGTGAAAGTATGAGAAAATGGTAATGATGACGATGGAAGTGTTTTCCATTGAAACGTTGGCAACAGCCAAACCTTTATCCCGGTGTGAATCCCGAGAGAACTTACTCCCGCGATTCGAGCGGCAACACACTTTTTATCAACACTCCCAAGGGAAAAGCTGTAGATATAGTGTATAAGTCTATTTTACTAATGAGTTGATGCAGTTTATTTCATGATGATCAGTGTTTGCAAATATAAAACGAAAAAAAACTGAAATACAAAAAAAGGATATATCAAGATAAATGAAAAACGGAGTCGGTCATCTCCCCGTGGTGTTTCTCGGGTCACGCTAAAAACGTCACAAATTTCATCCTAATGCAACCTACGGACGGATTACCACCAATAAATATGGTTAAAATATAGACCCATCTGTTTTGAAACTCAATTTATTTTAAAATAGCGGAAATTATAATGACGTCACTACATGCTTCTTACCCGAAAGAAGAACGGGAAATTCTGCTCAATGAAGGGCATCAGTAGTATATGAAGAAAATCGGCATTTGCACTAAGAATCACCATGATTTTTTATTTAGTATATGAAACCAATGATTATGGCTACCCTTTACACCGAAGGTGCAGTCCGGGAGATGGAGGATTCATAGGTCAAATAAACATGGTTGCGGCTACAAAAATCCTTTAGACGTTGCTAATCGCTGGATTGTACCCTACTCTCCGATCCTGAATAAGAAGCTCAACGTGCATATCAACGTTGTATAGCGCAACTCAAAGTCATTGTGTGCAAATATATTTTTTTACACAAGGAAAGCAATCAAGCTGTTAATTCACTCAGAAGATGGCTCATGAGAACCGGAGGGATGAGGTGACCATCTATCTACCTGGGTTCTATTTAAGTAGTAATGAGTCTGCGTGGCCCATTTTTGGGTTTCCCGTGCATGAAAGAGGACCAACAGTCACTCATCTCTGCGTACACTTGGAAATCGGTCAGTGTGTATCACTTTCTCGAACGCCTCCACTCTACCCCACACCTTTCTGACTGTGACATCTTAATGGCCACTATAGATGTTACCTCTCTCTATACTTACATTCCTCACTCTGAAGGACTTTCCGTTATCCGTCTTTTTCTTAACCAGTGCTCCTCTGTTCCTAGTTCTGATCTTCTCCTTGATCATTCGAATTTTATACTATTTACTAATCCCTTCTCTTCTAACAACAATGTTACATCCAGACCAAAGGCTGTTCCATGGGCAGTCGTTTAAGCCCTTCCTATGCTTACCTCTTCTTGGGTGCTTTTGAGCAATCTTTTCATTCTTCTTGCTCCCTCCAACCTCATCTCTGGCTTTGCTACATTGACGATATTTTTCTTCTGTTGCCACACAATATTTATTCTCTCAAAACTTTCATCTCCTCCTTCAAATCCTCCTCCTCTGTTTCGTTTACTTCTAATATCTCCTCTTCCTTTCTGGATGTCGACGTCTCCCAATGCAACTTTAAATTAAAAAATTCTGTCCATCTTAAGCCAACCAACAAGCAACAATATCTCCATTTCAACAGCTGCCATCCCATTCATACGAAACGCTCCCTCCTCTACTCTCTCTCTATCAGTGGCCATCGCATTTGTAACAATCCCAAATTCCTTGACCATTTCATCTCGAATCTCAACCAATCTCTCCTCCGAGGAGGCTATCCTGAACGCCTCATTCAGAGAAATATCCAAAAACAACCCTCTTCTTCCAAACTGTTCCCTAATAAGTGTTCTCGTGACCAAAACTTTCTCTGTACTACCAATTTCCCTGAAGTTCACTCCCTCTTACGAATTATCAAAAACCTCTTCTTTATCCTCTCCTACAACCTCACTGTCTCCAAAATTTCCCTCCACTCTCCCTCTCTCACCTTTAGACGTCCCCAACCCTTCCGCTCTCTTTAAAATCACCAAACCTCTTTCCACATCAATTATCACTACTAAATCCCCTCCGACCCCGTATTGCAAAACTCGTGGCATCCTTATCACCCAGCCTCTGCCTCACAAGTTTCCAGTTTTTCCTATTCCTTCCGTCCCCTTACCTTCCTGCGTCACGAATAATATTGCTTATATCCTCCTCTGCCAATCATGCCCTAATTTTTACAGTCCACCGCTTCAGCTGCGAAGAACCCCGGGAAAACTATGACCCTTAGTCTGCAAAAGGACAAATGTACAAGCACAAACGTGAATTATATATATGTACCTTGACCATAATATTTATTGATAAACATTCATTTCTTATTTACTTTCAATCCAAACTACTAATTATCAAGAAATCATAGCTTGCAAACAAAAAAAACTTAAAACCAGTGATCTATTGTATCTCATTCCTGCTGCAATTTTTCAGTAGAACATGTGTAACGGTGAATTGAAAAACAAGTGCTTGACATTTCAGCTTTTGTTGTACAAACTAAATAACCTCGAGCATCAAATGACACTTTAACATAAACAATTACAAATGAGGCTAAAGAGGAATCCTTTCTCATTAGAACTTACAATCACTCTAAGGTCATAGACTATGCAATTTTCTGCATTAAGCGTTGTGTAATACATTAATAAAAAAGGAGAAGTTATTACAATTACTACCACAAGGCAAGAGGTTTCAATGACTGGACGTGAAATACTTCTAAAACTTTTGTCACGATCAGTGCAAGCAAAATAGATACACATTAGCATTGAATTGAATTATCAACCAATTTGAAGTGGTCTCCATTGCCACATACTATTGAAAAAATCGGCTGCAATAACGGGCAATGCCAAGTCTCTCAAAGTAATCGAGCTGATTCAGGCATGGAAATATGGTATCTAAAAGATCAACCAATTATTTTCACGGCAACGCACATAATGTCTTGCATCACCAGATATTTTTGTCCACTTAAGCTGGCGCAAATTCATTTGCAAAGATAATGTGTTGGTGTCTATTTACATATGTCGAAATATCAATTTTTGTAATGAAGATAAATGATTAAATTCAGTAAGATTAGTTTTGGGGATTTTGCTTTCCGCAAAAGATAAAATTGGATTCTGATTACCACAAAAATGAAGATAAAGTCGTGCTGATTATTTGGCAGACATTACTGTATCTTTGCATATTTCATTATATATAGGATAGGTATGAGCAAAGAACTCGACAATTTCACAATCAAATATGAAGATCCTCTTGGTTCATCTGGTCCTCATTGTCTTCTCTTATGCGCAGGTAACGAAATGAATAAATTTCTAAATTCCATACTTTATATCTCCATTAGAGACGCAGACAAAATAATTATAATCCAGGGTAAAAATACTCAGAAATCATAGGTTTATATTTAAGTTTTCTTCTGAAGATTCAAGAAATGCACAATATGTTGTAGCTTTGACGATATTTATGCCAAAATGATGGTTGTTTTCATGGGTAATTTATCTTAGGGAGAAATATTATTTTTAAATATTAACACTCCTCAGATTTAGATCAGTTTTAATGATTTGAAAAGCATTCCGCTGAGTGAAGAATGTTTCCAAATCACACCAAAATATGGGGTAACAGTTTGCTTATCGCGCTTCTTTGGCTCGCCGATGGGCATCTAGTTTGAAACGCAAAAATACTCCATTGCACTTAATTGTGCAGAAACATTCACTTTAAAGCAATTTGTTCAAGAGAAACGCTTAATTTCAATTGCACTAATTTTTAGACTTTTCTATTATATCTTTATAATTTACAAAAATATTTTATGAGCATGCTTTCTTCTTTACAGGCAATCGAAAGACAACATCTTCATCATGATAGAGATAGATTCCGTGTAGTTTCCGCCGTGCAGAAGAACTCCATCTCGAGAGTCTTTAAAAATGGTGAATACAGCATTGAAATATCTCATACCATTACGTTTGCCTTCAATAACGCGAGAATAGAATTAAACGCTAACAATCATCTTAAAATGTAAAATAAATCATCTTTTCCTTGGGCTTGACTGTCTAGTTTTTATAGACAACTTTTTTCACTCTCGTTGATATCCAACAGTTTTTCAATAACTTCAATGGCTTACACGTATCACGCTGCTTATTGAGTGTTAAATATTATATCTTAGACCTCGAAACAACGAAACCATGGAAGTCAATTAATTGAGCATATTATTTGATGCGGAGTAAAAATTGCCTAGCAGCATATGTTCATCTTGCGTAAAATTTCATTTATTCACACAACGGCACCCGAATCGTTCAACAATCAGAATAAGTGATTATTTAGGTATTCCAGTTTTTTTTCTGTTTTCTATATATTTCTGGATACTGAGGCATTATCGATTCTAACCACTTTGTACATGATCATGAGTCACAATTTTGAAAATATTTCTTAACGTTGAGGATGTTAAAAAAAGATGTAAGTTTTGTATAGATATTTATTTCTCGCCAAAGATTTTTATACCACAAAGTGTGAGAATTTTTAGTAAATATGTAGTGTACATTGACATAAAAATCATCATATTTTTTATTAATAATCAACGCAAAGTTTTTCCTGTTCTAAAAAGAACCATTAATGAAAAATTAGGCTATTGTGTGGAAGCATATCAACGTGGTTATTGATGTAATGAACTGCTTTTTAACTGGGTTTTACGGTGACAACATAACTTCAGCCATGCATTAAATCAGTGAAGCACTATTCTGCTGACAACCGCGAGAGAGACCATTGTGCAGAAAATTACGATGCTTTGAGATGAATTAGCTCCTGAAAGGAATGATGGTTACAGCTACCAACCGATTACTACCAAGAATTAGCCTAAATACCGATGAAAAATTGTCACTTCAATTCCTGTCTTCAGAAAGAACATAAATTATACTGTACACCACATAATTGATGCGTAATTATATTATGATAATATTTAATTTATGTTGCTTTTAATATATCGATAATTTTCTTTTTACTCGGGATATGTGTATTTGACCTGTAAGTTCTCATAGTCATTATGGAAATTCTGGATCGTGTTCTCTATTCTGAAAGTCTTGTAAAATATTTCTCGAAGTAATGAGCAATCCTTCTGTACTGTGAGTGATCATTTTGATTGTGAAAGCCCTTAGTCTTGATCCAACGATTATAGATTTGCTTCACGTCTCTCCTAACTTCATATGGAACATAAATTATTCGGTAAATCATGTAACTGATGCGTAATCATATTATGAGAATATTTAATTTGCGTTGTTCTAATATTTCGATTCTTTTTACTCAGAATTCTTCATCAGCGAGTACTCGGATACTTGGTAGTAACAAAATATCAAAAGATTCGACACTAAAATTTTCACAATTGTTTTTTAATTGACGTTGAAATCTGGGAATGAAAAATATCTGACAGAGACGAAGATCTAAAACTTTCAGAAAGCTGTATACAGACATTTAATTTAAGGAAAATGAGTGACACTAATTTGATGAGATGTATTTAGCATATAACAGACATCGCCACGAAATAACGTTATTCTTGGGCAACCGTCTTCCATACGTACACCAAGCACTATTGCTAGTGATCCAATCCTTTTGGAAAAATGCTGATTACGAATTTAGTTTTCCATTCTGAAAGTCTCTTAGACTAAGTCACAAAGTCGTGAGCAATCCTTCTGTGTTGTTGATGATCAACGTGATAATAAGGTTGAACTATAAAAGTTGATACAACGAGTATAGATTTGCTCCCCTACGTCCTTCATATGTTCTTTTTGGAGAATATGTCGTGGGTTGCTAGAGTTATAAATTTTATTATACGGAATCCAAAAAAATATTTATCAGTGAATGAATTTCCACAAAAACTTAAATATTTGAGTATTGTGCATCAGTGCTGAGGTTGATGCTGGGTTGATCGGGATTGTGATTAAACAACATATTATAAGAAAAAGAAGTTACAGGCCTTAATAGTGTGTAGTAAATTTTTTTACCCCGGTTTTTTATCCACATATATCCATATTAAGAAAACAATGAGGAGTAGTACAAACGCGTTTTAAAATTATAATTAACTGATAATTTATTATATATGGAATGGTCTAATGCCATGAAGTAAATAAAACTAATGGAGATTGGGTTGGCCTAGTAAGAACTTTATCCTTCATACGAATTGTTATTCATCTCATGGGTGCGAAAAGATGTTTAACACAGGAAAGAATTAATGGGTACTATATCCTAAATTAGGGAACAGACCTGCTAAGCCGAAGATATCAAATGGTGCTACAGCTAGCCTCGGGCAGATACCATTCCAGGTTTCAATTGACTCCGACACATCAGAATTCTGTGGCGGAGTGATCATACATTCTTCCTACGTACTCACATCTGCTGAATGTGCAGTCGGGTGAGTAGAACTTACTATAAAACAGTAGTGAAAAAGAGTTTAACACCAAAATATGTGAGCATTACTTTTCATTTCGTACAATAAAGAGTATTCAACAGTGGTCTGCATTGATGTATTTACAAGGTATAAACTTCCATGTAAAAGAATTTGATGAAAATCTCAGCATGATTTTGGGTTTTATGTTCATATTCGAGCAAAATTTGTTAGGGAATCATATGATCTTTGATCATCGTTACTTGATTCATGTAAGGGTATCAATTGAAAGTTTACATAATGACGTGAACATTAGACCAAAATTATTAATTTCCCCATTCCAGAGGCAAGCTGTTTACCATCTACGCGGGTGTAGTCAAGCTACACGGAGATGAAAGCTCGAGGGTAGTGGTACAATCTCTAGATCCAATTATACATCCGGAATTCAATCCAGACACCTTCTACGCGGACATCGCACTTTTGAAGCTTTCTGAAGAACTTCCATTGAATGGTAATTGAAATGTGTAATATTATCTCAAAGTTTTCATATGATAACTGCATCATATCCGAATTCAAGAATTTATTTAACCTTTATGTTTGTTTTTCCAACTAGATATCTGCATTTTCAAGATATGAAACATTGAATCAAGATTTTGAAATAAAGAAAAAGCCGAGTGACCTGCAAATGTTTGGATAAATTTTACATAGTAAGAAGTATTAGACTGGGATATACAGTCTTTCGATTTTCAAAAGTTATTGGCGTTTTGCCAACGGACGAATAGAGGACGAATCTTATCGTCATCTCCAGTTGAAAAATGGCGACAATTACAGAGGACGTCAAAATAAATGCTCTCATATCAACAACTAGTACCGAAGACTGAGCTTTGCTCGGTAGACAATATGTATAATTAACTTTTGAAAAATATCGACATCTATATTTTGCAATGTATTTTATCATCAATTTACAAAATCTCATTAATTATCGTTGACATTAATTCACTCGAAAATAAAAAATATAGACGACTATTTAATCTTGAATGTTTGCTAAAAAAATGGTCGCGCTGATTTAGAGGTCTTCCTCGGAATATTTGAAGAAGCAAAATAAACGAATAAATAAATAAAGTGTGGCTGCGGAGCCAAACAAAAGTAATCCAAGTCTCTGTCTATGCGCTTCTTATGGAAAGTTGGGCTCTCATTTCTTCATAAAACATTGTTTAGGTAATGGAACCTATCCCTATCGGTATATCGTACCGCAAAACCGCAGAATGCCAACATTCAGGTAGATCGGATATCCTGTTTTGATATAATTATTCCACATCCCAATCGTCTATACAAATGCTGCTCTCGTTACAATGTACGAGAAAAACCTCCACGTCAATATGACACTTTATCGCCAAACACTGAAAAATTCTAATGTAAATTCAAGACCACTTTCGGGCTGGTCATCCATAGCGTCATGGTGGATGTAAAACTTGATTTCTTGTGGCAATTTTTCTTCGCGTTAATTTTTGTGACGTCTTTATTCAGAGGAGATTATGTTGCTCGATATTTCGTTTCTTCGTAGCTATTGTTGGCAAGGCAATAGCAATGAACTTCTACTATTGAATTACCATTGGAGATTATATCTTCTGGAATTTCCTTCTCAAAGAAATCATTGACCGGCAAATCTCCATTTTTAATTCTTAACAAATAATGTACAAAATCTTCTTGTTCTTGACTAACTCGCATTTTTTATGACAATGAAACGAACCTAAATTGGTTCCATTTTTGCACTTTTTCAATTATTAGGTCGAAAAGTTCACTTAGGTTGGCTCTAGCTAACAAAAACGAAGTCCAATGACCGATCGGAGCTCTGCCCTCTCCGAAAAGTACCCTCGGATTTCAAAATCAGAACGTACTGGGTTCCCTTCCTCTCCGGTGAAAGTATGGCTCTCCCTCCGCCTATGAGTTTCTTTCCGGGCAAAGTACAGAAATTCAAAATTGACTACAACGCTCTCCCCAAAGGGTCAGTTGAAAACCCAGGAAACAGGTTAAGGAACGGAATAAGTTTTGGCTACCATCGAACACGTGTGCAGTAAGGGATCATTCGAAAATTCTTAGTTATATTCGACAAAAAAAATTATCACTGCACAGACTCGATTCTACACCGTTAGGTGTAAATTTAATGGCCACAAAATTAAATGGTGAGTGCCCTAACGCTTGCGTCCATGACGCCACTCTGAGATAGTTACCGTAGAGTTTTAAACCGGAGCAAAATAACATAATGGAAATTTTATTATAACCCGGGACTAAGGGGCTTAATTTGAAGTGAAAACGAAGTGTACTGAAAAGTCAATTGCAAGAATTAAATACTTAATTCTCTCTGCCATCCGACAGTGAAAATTTTGACCCTTCATCTTAATTGCAATTAAATAAATGAATCAAAAAAAGAAAACCCTGCATTGATTCCAAGTAAAATAGGGGCCCACTTTGTGAGCCTAGGGGCCTTTGAAGCCATGAAGCCTATAGTCCACTGCATTTTTCGTACCACAAAGCCCATCTACACCGACTTTTAGGAGAATCGGTACGGTATTTTTCAAGAAAATATTTACATACCGATATATTACGGCACTACCCTATTCTAAATAAAAATCGGGACTTCTAAATGCTTTCTGCCTTACCGGTCGCTGAGATAAAATCGCAACGCTGACATCTCGGAATATCATGGGAAATCTCTTAGATGAAATGCACCAAAGATATCACAGCGGTACCTCAGACGATGCTCATATTGAAGAGCAGTAGAAAATGTTTCATGTGATGCACTACTTTAAGTTTCACTTTCGGGGTAATTTCTCTCTCCTTTACAAAAAGGGAAGTATTCGGCTTGATGTGATGGAAATAATTTATGATAACGAATAAGAATTCTACAACTTGGATGCACTACCTCTTCATCAGGCCCTGCGATTATGTAGCTAACACATTGACACACCTTGGTCAAATTAAAATTCATCTAGGTGAAAAATTCTCTACTCTTATTCTGTGTCCCATAGTCGCAGTCAGGAAGCTTAATGTCTGCTAGGATGGAGATAACCGAATTCCTCGACTCACATGGGACGAGTGTGATGAGTTTATTTCCAAACGCATTCTTATTTATTTAACTGTACTAATTGCCTAAAAACCTTGAAATACTCACAAAATACTATAATTTCTAAGCTATCTAAAAGGGGTGAATGAATTCAATATATTTAGAATAATTAAGGGTGATATAAAAATTATCCAAAACATTGAATGCTGCAGTATGTCTCATGGGCATTGGAGTGCTTCAAGCAAAATATAACTTAAATTCCTAATGCTTATATGATAATTTAAAAAAGTCCAATGTATACATACATACCAATCACGCCATTCCCTTCCGGGGTAGGCACAGACACAAAGTTTCACTCATAAATACATACATCTTTATACATCAAACTCTGCTTCAATAACTCCCCCCATACTGACCTATTCTCACCAACCTCTATGTAATGATAATTGTATTGGATTCATTTCTTTCAGAATATATCTCAGCAGCCCTACTTCCAACAAATGACGATACTTATACTAACGATGCTGCATGGATTAGTGGCTGGGGTTATTTAACCGCAGGTATGTTACGCTCAACAATTATTCAATCTTCTCAATTTGTCAGATAAGTGATAAGAAACAACATTGAATTCTCCTTTTTGGCAACTTCATGAACTTTATAACTCAGCCTAGGAAAAACTGCGAAATCTACAGCATTGACTTCTCACCAAAGATTGCGAGAGTTGACAAAGATACAAAATGACAAGCGAAATTCTTTAAAACGCATATTTTGTTGCTAATAAATGAAAATGTTTAAATATTATCCAGTCCTATAATTTTCACATAATCAAAAAATTAAAGCCAAGGAAATACTTTTATGCCTAAATTTTATTTTACGTTTCCAAAACTGCTAAGTTTAGGTAGTGCGGTGTCGCTTATTGCAGTAACGTGTCTCCATTTTTGGTTATATTACATGATAAAAAATATTGATAAAATTATTTTAAAAGTGGTGTATAAAGTTAGCATTTACATTGACCAAGATATAAATTCTCAAAGTACAGCGGCACATCATTTTAACGCCGACCCTCGTGGCGAACGAGGGCGTAGTCCAATCTTTGAAGTTCAATATCTCCGTTGTTTATGCACTGTCCACGACCAAACTTGTATCTCAGGTAAGAAAAAACTAACATTCCAAACTAGAAAAATAAATCAAATATAAAAATGGCTGTCTTTTTTTGTTCAAATTTAAACAATTTCAATAAAATTCAGTTTATTTACCAAACTGATAATACATTGTTGTTATAAATTCTTTTGCAAACAAAATAAGATGTCAATCGTTTCTCTAACTATTTTTGTTTAGGAGATATAGAAAAAAGAAAAAAGGTCTTACCGCAAAATGGTCGAAACTTTGATCGTCTCTAGATCTGCCAAAACATTTTTTTTTCGAAAACGCTTCAACGATTTTTCATTTAACGCCAGATGAAATCCACACAAAAATTTTGGTTCGAATCAGAGATACCAAGGGTCAACTCACTGCTGATCTGACGTGGAGTGACCCACATTGAATTCTCCTTTTCACAATTTACCTACGGTGTATCAATCTACGTCAACAAAAAATACCAACCACTTTTATGCGGGATCGTTTTCTATTGTTTTTCTCAAATTGCTTAGGTCTACCTTACTTTGAGTATAGATATATCGCTCTTAAGACTAGTTTACAAGGATTTTAGGTTTTAGACTATGACTCAAGTGTCTGTTAAGAATTAAGAAAGAATGAAAACTGACATAGTATAAATTAAGAGGTAGACAGGTAACATCATCACAACCATATCTTTATCAAAACTTTATCTCTTCAGGGTTTGGATTTAAGTATTACTAGTTGAGCAATCATTACTAGTACATATTCAATTAGATAGTATTGTTTTATATGAAATTAATTTCTGGAATCAATATTTTATAAAAATTCTCGAGTTTTCTTTGAAAGAGAACTTGAGTGAAACGACGCTTGCGTTAAATAAGTCCCGTATTTTTAGCACTACGAATAAGTGCGTAACTTTGATATCTGATTACTGAAGTGAGTTTGACGTGATTTTTCAGGATATAAATTATATGATAAAAATAAGGAGCTAACTCCTGTAAAAAGATAGAGTAAGTAGGAAAATAATCCTAACGACTCAATTTAGGTACCCGCAATTCTTTGATTTCAACAAAAAAACTGAATTAATATTTTTATGACTAACCCACTATAGAATTGTTTTTGCAAAAAAGCAAAAAATTTTTCTGATGACTTGGTTTAAAACATGTATAAATCAGGAGCATAGTTTGGAGAATTACTGCTCCCAATTAAAACAAAAAAATTCGTCGCTATATTGCAATAACAATCATACTTGCTGATACGAGAAGGAATAAGAAATGAAACAACTGATGGACACGCAGGCAAAATTATTGATGGGGAACTCCACCAATGCCAAATACATGAGATTTGACGCTGACATTTCACTGAATATCAATAGAATAAGTTAGAAATGATAACATTGAAAATAAATATGCTTTCAAAAATATTACCGAAAAACAAAACAAAACGTTGAAAAAAATATTTCCGGATATTGGGGTCAAACTGAAGACTCTTGTCGGGTAGTATCTCAAGCGCAGCACTAGGGTTCTCTTTAAACGCCATTATCTCGTAAACTAATGAGCGTCCACGCCGAAAAGTGGGTGTTTTCGTTACTAAAGAGTGTAGGAGAATCGTGCAATGAAGTTTTATTGAAATCGGCTACCCGTGAGCAGTGACCTCCCCTTGCCATATACTGTCAATAATCTACCGGTAAAAGATCAATGGAAGTTTGAAGGACTCCTCCAGAGTTGTACATGTGCCGGGCTCTTTCAAGTATTTCACTCTTCACCTCAGTGCACGTCCTTAAATTCTTCATCTCCTCCATGAGATCTATTCTTTTTCTTCCTCATTTTCTGTCGCCGAGCATCACCTCTCATATCACGGCCTATCACGAAACCCTATTGTCTCTCTTCACCCATTCTAGCCACACACACTGTCTCCCCCTATCACATACTGAAGCTTCCTCTCCTCTCCATCTATGCACTTCCTCATTTATCTCATTTCCGTCATTTTCATATTTTCTTTACTCTTTCACGCCCATGTATTGAATGCCTCCAGTAAATTCGAGTCCTCCTTTCTCAGAGTTCAAGCATCTTCCCCATCAAATGATACCTCAATATAAAGTTCATCAAGTATCTATTTGAAATCCAGTTTTAAATTGATAACATTCTCATTTTTAAATATATTTCTATTTATTACAGTCTTTAGATCCGTGATTACATTCTCCGTAACACTCACCTTCATGAATCCAAACTGGTCATTTCCCAACTATTCTCGGTATTAATTTGTATTATTCCTACAAACTTTTTACCAAGTAAATAAGTAAATGATATATTTTGAGTAATTCAACTACTACTCATACTCAAAGGCTTCCTTCTCTTTTACGATATGTATTAAGACTGTCTTTTTTGATATCCTCAGACCTAATCGTTTTTCTTAGCCCTACAATGTGCGAAGGAAGGTCTACTTCCGTAAATGTCTAAATTCTTCTGTTGCCCCACGGTATTTTATGTGCTCAACGGCTCTTTGTTCCTTATCTCTCGTAATGCTCCATTTCTCTATCATGAAATCTCTGGACTGAGGTTATCCTTAGCTATTACTTTCTCATCTCTGTATCTAAGCTCATTGGTCTATTATCGCTGTACTTTATCTCAACTTCATATTCTCTTCTCCATGAATATCTTAATGCATACTTTGCTACTCCTGCTTTGTCCTTAACTTTTGAAATTTTTTCTTCTGCTTTGTCGCCAAACTGCCTTTTCTCATCAGCGTGTAGCGCTCCTAATTCCCCTATACCCTGCAGCTTTATTCTTTCCTGCAGATAACGTTTTCTGAGACAAACACCTACTATATCCTTCTCGTTTCACTGATACTAGGTTACACTCAGCACTCAAAACCTGGTTTACTATCTTACAAATTCTTTCAATTCCCATAAATTTCGCTATAACTAACATCTTTTCCTCTAACTACTTGTATTCTCTACTTTTGAAACCATTCAATACCTACACGTATCACCTCTCCATACTCCCACCCTATAATCACAATCTAACACCATTGTTTTCAGGACACATTAATTGAGTTTGCTAACGATTTCAGATAGATTTATGAGTTTTTAGTATTTTATGAACCATACCTATCCATTATGCAATAAGTTAATATATCCTGATATCACCCGGAATTTTCAGTTTGTAGCTACGGTAAATTCAACAAAGATAGATTTCAACTACTGGTGTAATTTGTGTCGTATATTTGGTTCCAATTTTGTCACAGAGCAGCTCACCAATGTGATTCCATAAATTATATCATACATTAAGTAGAAGAGAGTAGGCAATTTTAATTTCATTGTGAGCACGCTAGAATGCTTAATCTATCGATCACCACAAATCGAAAATATTTGGAATCAACTTGAGCTCGCATTTCTTTCATACTCAGAAAGGATATTTTATACATTTTCCATCGCAAATAATGGACAATACGTCATAGTTCGAAGAATTAATTTACTTTACTATCGTGTCGAAAAAATCTGAATTGTGAATTCATTACATTTACCACAATCCTCCATTACTAGGTTTAGGTACTTAATATTGGCTGTGATTACCGTAGCTTTTCATTACCTTCCCTTACTTTCTCTTTATGTGGATACTTTCAACTGTGGTCAATTATACAGTAAAATACAGTAAAATATTTTGGAATTACCTTAACTTCAGATATATCGTGGGGAACACAAAAAACATATGTGGCACAGCTTTAAAGAAACTAGGTTTTGTTAAGCGTATTATAGGAAGGTCCTCGAATGAAAAAGTCAAAGAGAGATGCTACTTCGCTCTGGTTAGGCCACACCTCGAATATGCCGCGAGCATTTGGGACCCTGGTCATAAAGATTTGACCACATAAATTGACCAAATACAAATAAAAGCAGCACACTTCGTTAAAAACTGCTACAAACGAACATATAGTGTTACACATCTGTCAGAGGGATTAAGGTGGGAGCTCCTAGAGACTCGGAGGCTGCACGCCAGGCTTAGGTTGCTTGATACATTTAGAACTGGTGTGTTTTAGAGCGAAACAGAGAATATTATCATGATGCCTCATTACATTTCTAGGTCTGACAGATGCGATAAAGTAAGAGAGATACTCTGCCGAACAGATAGATACAAAAACTGGTTCTTTCCGCGCACAACAAGCGACCACAATAAAAACTGATCTCCTCTAAATGCACTCCGATAGTACATGTCACCATTTCACCTCCAAAAACTTTACATCTTTACACGGCTGGTGACCTACCACCCCCTGCCACACGCCCATGTGGGCAGTATGTAGATATAGATAAATATTTGCGTTACCTACGCTCAATATCATGTGCATTTCCTCAAGGAGTGGTAGGAGTAATAGATTTTTCTCTTGGTGAAGAACCGTGAATTTAAGGCATGGATCAGGGCAGGGGAGCAAATTCTGTGCAATCTTAAGTATCGTCATTAGTATCACATTATGTGGACTGAAAGAGTCCGATTTCCACTAATTTCAGAGCTCCAAATAAAAAACAGCCGATAACTTCCGAATACAACTTTATATCTTCAGCTAATAAGTTTTATTTTTTCAGATGGGAATCTTTCCCCAACACTTATGTACGCTCCGGTAACTGTAATATCAAATGAGGAGTGCAAAAACTCCTATGGAAGTGACATAGTAGAGTCTATTATTTGTACTCGCGGTGGAGGTTCGGAAGTAGGAGAATGCTATGTGAGTAACAAATTTGATTGATAATTGTCTGTTATTCCATTGAACTTATTACACATTGTAATGGATAATATTTCCCATTTTTTAATCGCCACAAGAGGGAGAAAGTGACCTAAAATAATATTTTCCTTTCGTATTTCCCAAAAATTACCTGATCGATGATATATCGTCTCTCAGCTCCCAAAATGTTATTGCTCTACTGTCTATCATTGCGTAACTCTTTTACACAATTTCTTATAGTATATATCCTATGATTTCCACTTTTTTAAAAACATTTTGATCAAAGAAAACGAAAGGGATAATAGTTGAACTGACATATTATTTCAAATTTTAGTATATTTTAAGAGTTAAAGTCAATTTCCAAATGTAATACCAGTATCTCAGCATTTTTAATTGATTATTGAAATAAATGTATTTTGATTGCAAATCCTTAAATGCCATCACTTATATAATGAATATAATTTAGACCCGAGTAAAATATTCCATGATGGATTATTTTTGCGAAATGATCACTTATTATATTAGTGAACCGGTGAACCGATGGCTTTCCGATTTATTCCAAAATCTTCAAAAAATGTGAACTCACAACATAATCTTCCTGAGAGCATATTGTTCCTTTTATTATTTTAATGTGACCAAGTATTAATGGAGGCATCTGATTCCGCAAAGTGCAAAACTTTATTATAACGTTTGTTGTACAATGTTTTCGATAAAAAGGGTAGATGCTGCACAGTTCTTGTCGATAATTTGAAATATCTTTCTTATATGTTATAGGGTGATGGAGGCGGCCCACTTTATAAGGAGTTATCGAGAGGGGGTCCAAATCTCCTGATTGGACTATTTTCTTTTCTCAATACCAACGGGTGTGGGGTGGGACCCGACGGCTACACGAGAGTTAGCTCGTACAGGGATTGGATACTTGATCACATTTAATAAAAATGTGATTAAATATCGTTTGATACAAGAAGCTCTTCCGTCATCACACATTTTTAAAAATTACCCAATTTAAAGACATGATAGTTATTTCGTGCCCTATCAATGACTTTGTACCTCTACTCATGAATTGTGATAAATTAAAAAAGGGAAATTTTTAAATATCCTTCTTGTTTATTAAAGGTCCCTCACTTTACTCCAATAGTTTTATTTAACCTGACTGAGTCCATCGACCAGAGAGATTTTAAGAGGCTTGTCGGCGTTAAGAATATCATAGAGCGTGGCGCGACAACCAAGATGAATTGTGATATATTTCCATCATAAAAGAAAATTGATTATACCTTATGGCACTATTCACGGAGTCTTAAAAATAATGGTTATGATAAAAAAACACATAATTAGTTCCAATTAGAGTTGCTGATGGCGATTTATACACTCCTCATCACTAATTCTAAATTAAAAATCAATGGCGATAATATTTATTCACTCAATTACTGTAATCAGGATACTCAAATGTAATGTTGCCATTTTAAAAGAAATCTGTAATTCTCTGGCCAGATTTACGTTAATTTGTGATTAACTGAAACAAACAAACGGACAAAATACCGATATAGTGAAAGTTGTGTATCATTACTACCCGTCTAGTGCAAATATGGCTTTAAAATACAGGTCGATGACATACCACTACTTCATAGGAGATGCCCATGCATACCGAGGGCAATAATGCCCCCTTGGCCACAACAGCTCGTCGTAAAATAACTTCTAATCTTGAAAAGGATTGCAGTTATAAATTTTTTTCACCTGGCGAAAAATAGGAGTCTATAAAACGAATTTTCTTGTAATTGTTGTACTTCAATATATAAACTATGATGTTTTTTCAATTTAATAATAGTTTACAATGCTCTTTGGCTTGGACCATGGATTTGTCTTTGGTTTCGCCTGGCTTTAGACTTTCCCATGTCTGTTGGTATTTTTCACACTCCGCTAAATGTCTCATTTATTGAGGGAATTTCTATTCATCTCACTGTGCGTGAATCTTCAGTTCGAGAAAAAGCATTCTTAGAGTGGCAAGGTTTGAAATGCTGGCCGAGTCGTACTTTAACTGAGACTGCCAATTAATGCTTCCTACAACTCCTGAGATAACAGGGCTCGTCGACTCCACTGACTTTACCGCAGGTAAGTAGTTCATTGCCCTTTCAAGTCTGCCATTACATCTCCAGCTGCACCAGGGCAATCTTCCCAAGCGATACTCTCAAGTCACAGATAAATACCACCAAAAAGTACAAGAGTTAAATTGACCGTGACCTAACCAGGACCGTGACCAATACCTAACACAGGAGAAAAGTTGGAGTATAGGCCGATATGAAATAGGTTACCTTTCATTAGTTCCATAAAAGAGGCTAATATAACATCGAGCATTAATTTCCTCCAAATTTATTCGATTCATATCTTACTTGTCTAACGTAAAATTGTCCGTGTAATACTTCTTCCATTAAGAATGCATTGTAATAAGTGAATATTAGAAAAAGAAAAATAGCGTATTTCGTTTTCACTTTTTGTAAATTCATCATTCTCCGTCAATATATCAGCAGTTTTATCTTCGAAGATTTTATTTTTTTAAGCAAATACCCTTTATATTTTCGGCCATAAATAGCCGGCATATCCACTGTACACATCTACTTTAAAGATGCATGAACGAAATGGGTTCATTGATTTGCAAAGGTGCTTCTCGTCGAGTAATAATTCATCGCCTTCATTGGTCGATGATGACTTTTGACTGCACCCATTCATCTTCTTTGTTGAGGTCGTCTCGGTTTTTACTGAAGTCACTTGCTTATGCAGCTGATACAAAAGGAATTTGACTGGTTGACATCGGGGAGAAGCAATTATTTTTGTAGTTCTGACGCTGAAATCTGTGTAAGATTGCGGACTGCAGATTCTTGATAATGAAGATGATACATTTATGTGTATCCCTCCTAATTCCTCGATATAACTACAAGCCATTGTTTTCTCGACCCGGGATTAGATGGAAGCAAATAATAAGCCATGCTGCCACTAGTCTCCTTGCGCGACTTTAAAAGAAAACGCTACGCAACACTATTAAAGCTCTAACTGTCTCGGCTAGGAAACTGATCAAGAAAATTATGAAAAAACACTTATAAATCACAATGAGGAACGATAACATAATGAGGAACGTTACTCGTGGTTTAAGTGCAAAATTTGTCGTTCGAGTGTGTTACACTATAAGCAGAATTTACGTATTAATCCAATTTAACTGCGGCATAGTGATAATTGACAGTTCAGTTTACAAGATGCTTCACACTGTATTTGCTTAGTAGAGAAAATCGGGACTGGATCACAAAAGAAGATCAATAAAAGCACAGATCTCAAATCGGCACTATATAGCCTATTTTTTTAAATAATAAACTACTGTAGTGTATATTAGTGGGTTTCATGTGTGGCTGAACAAACAAAATTAGACCGTATGAGTAAAATTTCAAACTTGAGAATATATATTACGCCGCAATAAATAAGTCTCCTGTCTCACCAATCTATTCCCATTTTCCCGAGAATCTCCGATAGTTTATTCCATTTTACCCTGTCAAAAGCTTTTTCAAAATCAATAAAACATGCAAACGTCCTGGCTATACTCTATGCTTCTTTCTGTAAGTGTTCTCATCACCGCAATCGCATCCTGAGTTGACCTTCCCTTCTGGAACACAAACTGGTCATCTCCTAAATCGTACTTATCCTTGCTCTCCAACCTTTTATTGATTAATCGAAGTAAGTCTTTGGCTGCGTGTGAAATCAAACTGATTGTTCTATAATCCTTGGATTTTGATGCATTCTTCTTTTTCGAGAGAGGAGTCAGGACTGTTTTCTGGAAGTCCTCTGGCCATACTCCTTCCTCGTAGATCCTACGTATAAGGTCAAAAAATGCTTGCCAACCTTCATTTCCTAAACTCTTTAGCAGCTTCGAAGGTATGTTATCTACTCCACCAGCTTTTCTTGCCTTCATCTCTTTCAATGGTTTCTACCAAAGATAAGGACATGATAAGGATATGGTAAGGACAGAAGAGGAAATATGTTAATTGAGCAGGAAGATATTCAAGATCGGTGGAGAGATTCCTCCTTTTTCCCTTTTGAACGCTTCCAAATTCTACCTCTTCATCCTCCAATACGTGGAGGACCTATATGACAGCAATAATGGACCAGGTAATATGTAGCAATGTGGTTAGTCAGGTATACCAATTTATTCAATGTATGTACGTGCATATTAACGCGTGAGATGGAAATCAGACATTTTACCGCTTTGTATATATTTTTTCTTTCTAGCCACAGAAGTGGCCTCCGTGTGGAGCATAAAGCTTGGAGAGATAGGTAGTATTAAAACTATGATGAGAGAAAATAAAGTTGAGGTGCCGTTAAGTATTACGTTAATCACTTCTTTGCTTTGCTGTTGTATATGATGCAAAGGACGCAGGTGAGAGGGGCTGACGGTGAATCAGGGTGGACAACTATAGGTCGCGGGATAAAGCAAGGGTGCTCGTTTTGCATAGCCAATGCATACAAAATATCTTGAATTGAATTTAAAATATTATTAAACCAATATTTAAAACACTATCGGTATTCAAAACAAAGTCGGAGAAATATGAAATTTTAAAAAGCGCGCGCAAAATCAGCTCAGATCGTAGGTCGAGTCCATCGTAAAGAGGGGCCTGCTGTAAATGAATCTCCTAACCACAAGTATAAACAGGTGTTGGACAGTAGGGACACCTGAGCCTTAGTCCCACTCAAATTGTCGCTGATTTCAAATCAATATTTACCTCGATGGATAAGTTATTCACTAACTACCCCATCAATCAATCGTAATGAAACCCACTCCTACCGTCCGTGAATGGGGAAGAAGATAGACCTGTAGGATATAAGTAGGGGAAACCTACATCAATGCAAAATTGTAGGATTACAAAAAACAGCGTTATGTCATACACAACTTGAAAGGGTTTTTGACCAGTTGATGCCAGATGCCTTAAATTTTAAGATCACTTTTTAAGCATAAATATAAATTTATTTCTCATACATGAACCTATAAAAATAAAAGTAAGCAACATCAGTGGTAAAATAAATTTGATATTTTATTAACGAAGATAAAATTTCAAAATGAGACAAGAGGAAACTTCCAGTAACATAACCATTTACAATCATTGAACTGCAATGAAGTGAGTTTTCCAGAAACTGGTCAGTGCTGCAAGGTATAATGTCATCAGGCAACATTGTCGTTAATCCTCATCCCCTCAGAGTACCTAACAGTATACTAGCCAGGATGCTAAAAAGGTAGAATATTAATTAACATTAAAAAAATACAGTAAGTAAGCAGTGGTTGCATGACAATATCAAAAACATATACAACTCACAACACAGATAATAAGTCTTTCAAGAAGTTAATGGTACAGCAACATCATTACGAACACCTTTCCACAACTAATTACCAAGGCGAACATGGAAATCCAAGGAACGTGCCGGAGAAAAAAGCTTACACTAGAGAATCTTAAGGTCAAAGTTTTAAGGTCAAAGGTTTAAGGTCAAAATGTAAACAGACACTACATCTAAGAATGTAAAGAGATAGTTAGCTGATTCGACAAATAATCTGACAGAAATGTCCTTCAGCACTGAGACACATCACCTGAAGACAATAATACCAATATTTTAACCGAAAAAAATAGAAAAAACTTAGGAATTAGGAATTTGGGTGTGTGAAACAGACATCGCGAGTGGTGCGGGCAGGGATGCGGAGTGCAAAACAGGAGAGAAGATTATCAGAACGGAGGGACCCGTTCATGATAGAGAGAAGGAATTTTAGGTCGGAAATTAGCCGGCAATGTGGGAGATGTGAGAGACCTAGAGACAAAATAATTTCATCTAGAGAGCTGCGTCTAAGGGAGGGCACGCGATGCCGGACTATGGCTAAAAAGAAATTAAGGGGGCGGTTGAGTATTTTAGGTGTAGTGGGGGACACAGTTAACCAGATGGGAGAACAGTACTCAAGGATGGGTAGTACACAACCAAGAAACAGAGATTTAAGGGCAAAAGGGTCGGTAATTTCATTAAGTCTGTATAGAATCCGCACTATGGACATAGCTTTTTTCGAAATTGAAGAAATATGCTCACTAAAAAGGAGCTTTTGGTCAAAGGTGACCCCTAAATCATTGAAGGAAGTGACGGAAGGTACAGGGTGTTTGGAAAGTTGGTAAGTAGAGGGGATAGTTTTGCGTTTTAATGTGAAGGACATAATAGCGGAATATAAGAACGGAATGGATATTTATGGTCCTCAAAAAATGAACTTCCCAACAGAAATGATAGAAATTATAAAAACAGCGTAAAAAATATCAACTCCCATATAAAACTCGGGAACAACATCTCGGAAACCTTTATAAAAAACTCCGTTAGGCAGGGATGCCCCTTATCCGCATAAGTAAACCTTATCATAAATAGAAAAATATCCAAACTAGTTCACATAAATGGAGAAGAAATACCAGATACATACGGCTGGGAGAAAGCAGATATAATAATAATAATATTAGGGTTTTGGTGGGAAAACGACCTCCCCAAAGTGGTCGGGAAAAATTGGAAAAAGGCCATCGACACTGTAAGAATATATCTATGTAACTTTGCCGACTATCAAATGGCGATTGTAGCAAAGATAACATTAATCAACCAAATTCTTCTCCAGCTGCTATGGTATGTCGCTCACGTGTGGTCCATACCAGAAAAGGAAAATGCTACAATAATCAAGTTAACAAACGGGTTCATTTGGATCCGGTTTCTAAAAAAAGTAGAAACTATACGCACCCCCCAATCTGGGTCAGGTCTCAACTTCATTGACGCAAAAACAAAAGTAAATATATTAAATCGAAAGAAAAAGTAGCAGACATTCTTCACGAAGTAGACTACGATAGAAAAAGACTCTTGATAAATGCGCTTGAAAGTGCGAAAAAGCTTAGATACTTCAAAAACACTTTAAATGAGGCCATTAATATTAAAAACAAACACTTCGTTCATGATAAATTAGATTCCACAAAAAATCTATGAGGAGGAAATGAGAAGAAACTTTAATAGAAACCTCGATACCAACGAATCAAATATCTGGAGAAACTTCAACAGAATAAAACATAATGTAAAGGAAATTACTTTCATGTACGAATGCAGCGGGTGTACGATCACAAACAAAATGAGGCATGAACTCAGACTTAGGGATAACCCTATGTGCTCTGAGTGTGGGAGGATGGATGAAATAAAACATAAGATACTAGGCTGCGAACCCTATTGTAGAGAATGGCGGATAAAATATAAATATTTATAAAGACTTTGACTCTTTGAGAGATGGCCTCATCTCAGATGAAAAGCATTTAATGCAAAATTTTAAATTATTTCCGAACAAAAAAAGTAGTGTTTTAAGTTAAATTATCGCAACCTTTGCAACAAGCAGAAATACTAAAAAAATTACCAGATGTGTTATAATTGACAAAATCAAAACGATAACAAAAAAATTATTTTAACTGATAAGGAAATACAATGGCTACTACATGTTTTTTAAAAATAAAATGTATAGATGTTTGTAAATTAAAGAAAACAATCGTGAAACTGTCTTTGATTAATATGTGAAAAGTGTCAATTAGTGAAAATATTTCAGTCCATTGATATGTAAATCTTCCAGTACAAGGTAAGAAAATGAAAACATCTATGTAGGAATCTCTTTTATTCCCAAGCAACTGTCTTTGATATTCAAAAAAAGGAAATGGCTGTTTTTTAAGAGCCTTCATTTGTATACATGTAGTACCTGTGATAGCTAAAAATATTTTTTTTTCTCATATGTACCAATATCAAAGAAAATGTAGACAACTTTGTAAATATTGGATATTTCGAGCAAGTAAAGTCTTCTGAAATAGAATTTGACGCGAGGTCTAAAGGTACGTGGTTCTATTCCCGGTCCAGTCGAATTTTTTCCACTTGGAATTGCCCATCTATACATCTTCACTCCACCATTGTGTTAGTCATTTTTAATGTTCCTATCCACTTTCTTTCAACATTTCTGTGTGAAATTTTATACGTATGTATTTGCCGTTGAGCGGTCTGAGTGAATGAACATATGATTGTGTGGCCTGAACGGCTCATTTCCTACTTGGGATCTGCGCTCCCCGAAACGCCTGTTGTATTTCTTTCACCACTGTCTATGTGTTTGTGTTATTCCTTTATTTTGCCTTCCGTGTGTGTCATTCTCTCTCGGTCGGTGGGTGAACAGCAGTCCTCGTGCCATCTATTGTCCGTCCTCGTGGGTCATGCCTTGGGGGTATTTGTTCATATAAACCCCTCGCCGATTCTAGCGGTTTATTAGTGGACTGGATAGCTTAGTGGTCTGAGCAACTGACTCAAAATTGGGAGGTCCGGGTTCGATTTCCGGTCCAGTCGGTTTTTTTTCCGCTTGGAATCTCGGCCATCTTTACACCTTCACTCCACCATTGTGTTGTTGATTTTGTGATTTTGTGTGTTCCTTTCCACTTTCTTTCGACCTTTCTGTGTGAAATTTTATATGTATGGATTTGCCGCTGAGCGGTATGAGTAAATAACCATAATTATATAGATATATAACTTAGTTTTATAAAATTTATGCAATTACTACCACAGGGATAGGATTAGGTAATAGGATTTTAAATGACTGATAGCAAAATATTTTTAACATCCTTGTCACGACCAAAGCATGCAAAACAGAAACGCATCAGCCTTGAATTGAATATCAACCAGCTTGAAGTGGTCTCCATTGTCCCATACCTTTGAACAAATCGACTGCAGAACGGGCAATGCCAAGTCACTCAAAATAAGGAAGCCGAAGTAGACAAGGGTGGACCTTATCTTAAGGATGAGCTTATAATTTCGAGACAAGGTACAAAATGTTTTTCATCAGCAGTGTCTTTTGTCCAATATGCTATTTTAAGCAGGGGGCTAAATTATTTGAAAAGATAATGTACTGATGACTTTTAAAATGTGTCGTAATATATGTTATTGTAATGAATGCAAAAGATTAAAATCAGTAAGATTAGACTTGGCTGTCTAAAAAAGATAACATTGGATTCTTATTACTCCAAAAATGAAGATAGTGTCGAGATGATTATTTGACAGGGATTACTGTATCTTTGCATATTTTGGTTTATAAGGTAGGTGTGAGCAACAAACTCCACAATTTCACCATCAAATATGAAGACCCTCTTGGTTCATCTGCTGCTAATTGTCTTCTCTTATGCGCAGGTAATTGAGTGCATTAATTTTTGATTTCCACATACTGTATCACCATAACAGATATTGTTGGAATAATTGTTAACCAATGGTGAAAACACTCTGTAACCATTGATTGAAGGTTCAAGAAACGGGCAATTTATTACAGCTTTGGCGATACATATGCCACAGTGATGGTTACTTTCAAGATCTAATTATCTTAAGTATTAAAAATATATGCACCCCTTTGATTTAGATTAGTTATAATGATCAAAAAGCATTCCGCTACCTGCGTGAGGAGATTGATCCACATCGCACCAGACAGGTGCAATGTGGAGAATTCTGCGAACAGTTAACTCACCTCGCTTCCTTGGGTCATCGATGCACTTCGAGTTTGAAACGCAAAAATACTGCAATGTACTTAAGTATTGCAGAGAATTTCACGATGATGCAAGTAGTTCAAAATAAACGCTTAAATTTATGTGTACTAATTTTTAAAAGTTTTCATATATCTTTATAATTTACAAAAATATTTGAAGAGCGTCCTTTTTTCTTTACAGGCAGTCGAAATACAACATCTCCATAATAATAGAGATGAATTCGGAGTAGTTTCCGCCGTGCAGAAGAACTCCATCTCAAGAGTCTTTAAAAATGGTAAATACAACATTGAAACATCTCACTATATTACACTTGCCTCTAATTACTACGGAGTAGAATTATACGCTAATAATTCTGTTAACATGTAAAATAAATCATCTTTACCTGCCAATTACATTGTGATTGACTGTCTAGTTTTTATAGACAACTCTTAACAATCTCAATGATATCCAATAGTGTGTTAATCTCTTCAATCGCTTATGCGTATCACAGTTTAATGAGCGTTAAATTACATATATAGGTATTGGACCAAGGAAACCCCGAATCTAAATATTTTCAGCATACTTATAAAATGTATATAGGTCAACTCAAGTCGAGCGGCAAGCATTTGCAACTCAAATACAACTAAGACAAACTAACCCAAGAGGGGCAAGTCAGTTACCCCAGCAAGGTTTTTATTAAAATTTAACCAAACATGTGTGATTGATGAAAACGTGTGCAAAGAATAACATTATAAGATCTTAAGGAACAAATACATAAACGCATACAATTATTTTATAACGTTTAACCTAAATAACACAAAAACTATCGCTGGGGTAACTGAACTACCCCCCTTGGTAGCCGAAGAGGTAAAGTCTCATTCATGTTGTGATAATGATATTTAAAAGAGTAACCTTCAGAGCTACTCGAGTTAAAATTTATTTTTATTCTGCAGTATCTTGTCACTCATAACTTAAATATTACAAAGTAGGAGGGTAAATCTTAGAGCAACCGGAGTGGAAATACTCCCTAAGAATTCATTTTTATTCAGCACAAACTTATCACTAGTTAATTGAGCATAAAAATCTAAAAGGCTAACCCACAGAGCTGTCAGGGTTTGATTTTCTACTTAGGACTACATTTTAATTCTGAGTTACCTCATCACTCATCCCATGAGCATGGAAATTTATGAGGGTGACCCGCAGGGCTATCCGAGTCACCTTGGTATGATAAAGTGAAACCTTCCGAGCATTGGAAGTTGGAATTATCATCAGGAATTCACTTTTATTTTAATTAACCTTGTCACTTGTCATGTGAGCATGACAAAGTAGGAGAATAACCTTCAGATCTACCTGTTTTCTACTTAGGCATTCACTTTTAGTCTGCAATACCTTATCACTCTTCACTTAAGCTTTACAAGGTAAGAAGAGCTTCCAAAGTTTGAATTATAGTTTGCAATTAATTTTTATTCTGCATTAGCATATCACATTTTTGAGCCTCATATCTTAGTTGTCATATGTCAATTCACTTTATATACACCACAGATGTGAATGGTATTGGTGGATTTTTTCATATTGATTCTTTACACTTTTTCATGTAGTTAGCTACTCTTTAACCCTTCTTATTGCATCTTCATTATTAACCATATCAGTTCATTGTATCTCTTTAATATTTTGCCATAGCCACAGCTCAAACCTTTCTAAATATTGAATCTCTTTTCCTCATTGTCCACGTTATCGATTTATAGAAAACCATTGTCAATATAAAAATTTTTGCAAACCTTGTCCTTAAATCCATTTTGATACTCTCAGTTACCAGAAGGTCCTCAACTTTTCTTTCTTATTTTTCCCTAAGCAATCCTACTCTAAAACTCTGGTGTACCGGATCCATTACAGGTGATAATGCTTCCCAAGTACTTAAATGACCTCTCTTTCTCGATTTTCTTGCTTTCCTAATTGTTTTTTACTTCTAAGTATTCTTTAGAGATCCTCATTAACTACGATTTATCAATATTAATTTTCATTTCATAGTCCTCTCCTTTCCTCTAGGCCATCTGCATTATTTCTTGTAGTCCCTCTCTACTCTCTTTAATTACAGTCTGATCATCTGTGTACTTGATGGTCCTTACTTTATATCCTCCCACCATTATCCAGCCAATCACTGCAGAAGATTCCTCTATCATATTGTCTTCATATATGCCGGACAACAGTGGGGGAATGCAACACCCCTGCCTCATTTCTCTTCTTAGAGTAACATCATCAGTCTCATCCTTTCCAATCCGCACCAATACTCTTTGACCCATGTGGAATGGTTTTATTAATCTTCTATCTTCTTTTTAGTCTACTCCATTTTCTATTATGATTTTGATTACCACTTATAATTTCACTGGACCGAATGACTTCTCGTGGTCAAGAAAGCAAATGCACATCTGAAAGTTCACCTTTAGCACTCATTCTGTCAGTAGTCTTAGCATTCTCAGCCATCCAATTGCATCTCTTGTTTCTCTACCTCTTAAGAATCCCTACTGGTCCTCTGCTAAGTTTTATTCTACCTTCCTTTCAATCTTCTTCATTATTATTCTGATGATCATCTTTGTTGCTTGGGCTATTAAGTAAATTGTTCGGAAATCGTTACTGATACCAGCATCCTTTTTCTTTGGCAAGGACACCATTATTGTCTTGAAAATCATCTACCTATTCATCAGTTTCATATGTTTTATTGATTAGAATTTCGAATCTTCCTATTGATTTTCCCTCTAGTAGCTGGATTAATCTCTCATACTGGAAAAGGAGGTTTGTGCAGAGTAGAAAATGAGATCTATAAAAGAGTTAGCTGGCACGCGATAAATTGTAGATCGCATTAATGCATGACCCTAGGCATTATCATCCATTAAAAGAAAAAGCTGATTCAGAAAATATCTCTATAGAATCTTCTTCGACACGTCATGGTTTGTCTTGCGTCACCTTATATCTAAGCTCACCTAGAATGAATGTTTAAGGTAAAAGGAATACTTGGTAGATTATTTAAATACAATATCAAAATGTGCCTGTTTTCGGGGTAGATTATGCTAAAATATTCAAGTAAAAATGTAAGTAATTTATTTTATCAGGACTTTTTTTCCTTCGCCTAAAAAATTATTCACTAAATTTTAGCACCGGTTATCCCGCAAATAACTACATCTTGTAACTTCAATTTTAGCATCTTCAGGATATATTTATTAATAACTTAGACCAATCATTTTACCACTTTGATGTGACAAAATTGAATATGTCAGTAATAGTGTGGCATTTTTGTTCTGTTTCCCCCCAGCGGTCTGTTTACCCTCCGGACTTGGCCGAAGGACTTATCTGTGAGCCAACGATATTGAGACATCGATATCAAGACATCCATCGATATCCATGACTCAGCGTCTCCTGCCTGCAATTTCTGCCGCCGAATTCCTGCCGCCACTTTCCCTCACCAAGTCCTCTCTCATTTAAATTGCAGTTAGCGGAAGACTATGAGGACGCTCTAAGGCAGAAAATCATGGCCAAAAGGCAAAATCCTGAATTCCGCGATTGGAGACGAGAAACAGGTCCCTAAGCTTCAATTGAAATCCGACACAGCATGTGTGTACTCATTCCACCACCTTCCTCCCCTCCAAGGATACCAATCACCTGCATTCCATTCACCCCCTCATAGAATTCTACTCTTTGACGTAGCCGAAACCTCCACTTCGAGGCTACCATTCGCCTTTACTACCCAGCTCACCCATTCCACCTACCAACTTGGCGAAAACCTCCCCTCCTACGGCGCACCTGACTCCTCGCTCTCTTTTGCTGGCAATCGCCGCGGTGTGCTCATGCCGAGCTGTTTGTCCGGCACTTGGTTGAAATTGGTGATTGATTGTTGAGTTTGAAACGTCGGAACAGGTTGGCTGACCCTTGCAATAAGTATTTTGTTAATGATTCTTAAGCTGGTTAAATGTATAAATAAATATATATAAAAAGTTCTCAGGAAAATTTCACGAACGCGGCAAACACAATATATAACTTCGTCACAGGGTGATGCGAAATACAACACATTAAAAGAACACTCACAATTTCAAATATTTCGGTGGGTCGCCCGCACCTTCATCAGTATATATACATATATGTATATATTGTAACCTTTCCCTTTTTTCGGTCATCACAGAGGGGGGAAAAGGGAAGGGGAATAGAGGGGATGAGCTGTAGCATGGCCATCTTTAATTTAAGATTAAATTAAAGATGGCCACGGCTGTAGTCGAGGGACGCTAGGCGATGTTGGGCGCCAGCCGAATCGTCCGCCGAAGTGGGCGACGCGGCAAAAGAATAGGATATTCCCCGCGTTCCGGGACTGTGAGGAGGGGAGGATGGAAGGGAAGTTCCTCGGCGTCATGAAATTGCACACGAGGTTTTTATTTTCTTCGGAATAGTTAGAAACAAGAAAAATATGTCCTCTTTCTTTTACCGCTCTTAAACTTAAGACTTTCGATGTTTACTAAAATATGTACATCAATTCAAATAACGAATTATATGAAACATATTTTTGCCGTTTTATATTCCGATTAATAACAGCAGCCTGTTCTTCGGAATTTTTTCTGTAACGTCCCCTCCTCACTCTCCCCCCCCCCCACCGACTGGGAGTTCCCGGCTTGAGTTTGGCGGGTCAGTCATAATGAGTAATAAAATTTGAATGAATGCCTTATGAAGTTTCCTCTGCGGATGAAGCGAGTGCTGAAGTACAGGTAATGGTCTTAATTAAAAAGATAATAAGCGTCATTGGAGGGACGGTTACCAAATCAACGTCTCTGCGGCAATCTGAGAGGGAGAAAAGTTGTCTCGGCCCCGATGCAAAGAGATTGTGGGTACGATTTTTGTTTGAATGATTGGAGGGGTGAAGGTCTCTTTAGAAGCACAAAGGGAGAAGGAAGAGGCCCTGACCATTTATACTGACAAGTTTGTCCGATATGCGGCACCCAAGGAGAAGAACAAATGTGCCCATCAGATTCCACGCATGGCTCTCAAGCAGTAATGTCCCCTCTTGTTCTTTGTCTTTTGTTTTACCTAAGGTGTTATAGAAAGATTCTGTCCGCATCGTCCTTGAGGTCGATGCGGACAGTTTACCCCTCTAAAGGGGCAAACTGTCCGCATCTGTTTTGATCCCTAGGGTGCGATATTGACAGAGGGGGAGCGGTGTAGTGGTTCTAGGTAGGCGCGCCGCTTTTCCTCCAGATTTCTCAGGCACTGGGCATTCCCTAGAAGGAGAGAGCAGGCACATGTCTGCTCCAAAGGTGATTGGCCCGTCGAAAATCTGGTGGTGGTGTTAGCGTGCTCTAGAAAGGACAAATATAGACACTTGCGCTATGGGCTTCATTGAGACAAGTCTTTTTACTGCCGACGGTCTACCATAATATTATCATAAATCTATCATATCACTTAAACCGAAACTATTCAAGAGAAGTTACAGTTCCGGAATGTCATATTTGGTTCAATTTCTACTTTCATTCCGAAACGAAACTAAAACCAAGCCAGATTTAAGGTTTCAATCTGAAACGAAGTCACATTGAATAAGAAAGCCTATAGTTTAGTTCCGGTACGAATTTGCTCATTGGTTCCTGTTTCGTTTAGCAGTCCTGCTTATTTTAAACGGAGTGCCTTTCGATTAAACAACGTGGTGACCATATTATAGGTGGCCAAAAAAGGAGTTGGTGCGCTCTAGATAGTCCCGTACTTTTCAAACAATCGTTGAAATATAGAAGACGGAAGGCGGGATGATCTAACTTATTTTGAAATTTGTGGTACTGAACTGTCAATGGAAACATTAATGAACCACCGAATTAATTTCATTTTGACTTCGACTTTTCTGTTCTAATTGAACAAAGTACTAAACATTCGGTGATATTTTTACTTAGGTCGTTGCTATGTTTTCTGCTCGGGTTGAATGCCCTTCCGATAATTTTCGACTACGAGGTCGTCAAATATATTAAATACAGATTCAGATGTGATGTGGTGAAAAAGTTCCATAATTACGGAGAAAACACTTACAGTTCCACTAATAAAAGATTTAACTCGACTAGTCCCGATATTACGTGATCATCATTCTACTATTAACGATTTGGGTATAATGTATGTTCATGAAAAATGTGGGTGACGGAAGAGATATGCGTCAAACAAAGCAGTTTCAGACGGTCGTGGGGCTAGAATACAGAAACCGTTCAGAGAAACCCTGGGAAAGGGGCTCGTGATGGGGAGGTAAGGGGAAATCACAAACAAAAACATTAAGTGGGATGTCTACAGAAACTACTGACAGATGTCTGTAGAATCGACATTGTAGATGGATCGTTTGCCACTGCTGGTGAGGGGTGGGAAACAAAAACCGTAATGGCTTGGGAAATCCTGGGACAGGGCGTATGCTGGGAAGGAAGAGGGAATCAAGAACAAAATCATGGAAAATCCAAACGTCGTATCCTTGATGATGGGTCATCGGCCCCTGCCGAGTACCCCCTACAGAAGTGCAACACATCGTCTGGGCATGACGGTTTCTGCTAAAACCAGTTTGTCTATTGTTACATTTTTTATTCCTAATTTGATTGGTTGAACAATTTTATGACTTCATTTGTCTTTTGACCATTCTCGAATTACTTTTTCTAGGACACAAATTAAGAGTAATGTTGAGAGTCCATCTCTTTGACTTACTCCTGTTTTGATTTCGAAGGGTTCCAAAATTTTGCCCTTGAATTTTATTTAACATATTTTGTCAGTGAGCGTCTGTCTAATGGTTGCAAGTGTTTTAGGGTCGAACCCTTGTTGTTTCAAAATTTGATCAAGAGATTCGCGATCAACTGAATGAAAGGCTTTTTTGAAGTCATCGAAGGTGCAGAAATCCTTGCTGTACATCTTTTGGTGCCAAATTGTTAGTTTTAGATTTAGAATTTGTTCCGGGAGTGATCTACCTAGCCTGACGCCTGCTTGATATTCGCCAATTTTGGATTAAAGTTGTTACTAAAGAAGAAAGCACTGAGAGAGAATTTCATATGAGACAGGAAGGAGTGGAATTCCTCTGTAGTTGTTTACATCTGTTCTATCTCCTTTTTTTAATAAAATGGATGAAAAAGGCATTTTCTCTGTCATTAGAGATTTGTTCATTTCGCCAAAGCTTTGTATTTTTGGTCTTATTTCAGCTATGGTTTTTGGTCCAGCTGCTATCACGTGTTCTGCTATGATTCCATCTTCACCTGATGCTTCAATGTTTTGGGACTCTTTCATTTGTCTTGTGGTTTCCTCTTAATCTGGTGCTTGTAAATTAGGGTTTTTTTTCATTGGGATCTTTTGGTGGGAATCTTTCCTTGGGTTATAGGCAGTTCGGAAGCAGTTCGAAATAATTAGCAAATTCTCAGCCATTGTCTAGATTGTTAAGTTCCAGTTTCCCATTTTCTTTTCTAAAGCGATGGCTATAGGTGTGGCACCCCAACAGTTTCTTTTTCAATGTTTTGTAAAAGTTTGTGTTTTTTTCTGTAAATCTTCTTCGAATTCCAAGAGTTAAATTTTCTTATATTGCCTTTTTGTTCGTCTAATTAATTCGGATATTAGTCTATAAATATTGAGTTTTTAATAAAAATCTAAAAAACGGGAGGCCTTTTCCATAAAACCCTCTGCTCTCAAAATTTGCAATGCGGTACATAGATGAATGCATAAGGCGATAAAAATACATACAGGATCGTTTGAATAGTATTTAATCATATTTGAAAAACTATAAATAAAATTTTAACAGTGAAATAGACATCTGTTTACAACGAACTTTTTCGCTCGCTTTTGAGATATAGAGATAATTAATAATGAATTTGTCTTATAAAATTTAGTGATGAAAGGGTTAATATTAGGTTTGATTGAAGGTGTATGATACGATTTTTGCTTGAATACTTAAAAGAGTGCGGTCCACAGTGCACCAGCTGCACCAGCGCGCAAAGTGCAACCCTCACGGATTGTCACACGTCGAGCTTCTGTGTGTAAGCGACAACGGTTTCGAGTGGCTAAATCAGAGCGAGGTTGAAGGAGCAGATGATTTTACTGAAAATCACATAGACATGTTGATTCCAGTAATCACTCTTGAGACCACACGCGAGTCCCCATGGACTGAATTACAACAAGTATTATTTTACGAAATTTAGTTGTTCCTATTTAAGTATTTTATTGTTCGATTTTCTCACTATGATTCTAGACTACGTTCTTAGTTATCTTAAATACTAGTCTTAAATAAAAATAATTAAACAAACTATGTTTTTTTAAACAAATCCAACGCAATCAAGCACAGATTAACGTATTAACACTAAAAATACACATTTTGAAAAATCTCACGTGAGATTAGCGGGAGGGGGGGGAGGGGTCGAGCCAAATCTCACGACATCTCACCAACGGGGGAGTGGGGGTCGAAAAATCGCCAAATACGCCTCACGTAATCAATGGACGCCCCTAAACAAGCTAAGAAAGAGTTCATGGGAAAATGATAACTGCCGTGCTCAAATAAGATAGGACCACAAACCAGGAAACAGTATGTGAAAACACTCGTGTGAAGCGTGGCACTCAATGGATCGGAAGCATGGACCATTGGAAAAGCTGACCAGAATAGACTAGTAGCCTTCGAAACGTGGTGCTGGAGGAGGATGCTGAAGATAAAATGAATGGACAAAATAAGAAATAATGAAGTGTACAGAAGAGTAGAAGAGGAGAGGACCATATGGAACACCATAGTGAAAAGAAGAACCAGATGGCTTGGACACACCCTGAGACACATTGGGTTTTTAAATGAATATAAATGAAGGTAAACATAAATTAGGGTAAAATGGAGTGTAAAATACCCAGAGGAAGATTGAGGAATAAGTTCATGGACCGAATAAAGAAGAAAGTACTTAGGGAGAGATACTAGGAGGTAAGGGAACTAGCATTAGATAGGGAAGGGTGGAGGGCAGCAGTCGACTAACCTTAGGATTGAACAACCAATGATAAGATATCTGAAAAAAAGTTTGTTCGCATAAAGCATTTATTTATTTAAAGTACCATGCTAAAAATTCTGTATAGTTTCCTTATAATACTTCTACAGAATTTCGTAAAACGTTCTGTAGATATTCCTTAAAGTATTGAAACGTCATTTTACGGAATACCCTACGACGTTCTGAAGAATACCTTAAGATGTTCTGAAGAATACCTTAGGACGTTCTGCAGAAATCCTTAGGTCGTTCTGTGGAATTCCCTACAATTCTCCATATTGGCCCTTAGAAAAGGAACTGGGTCAACGGAAACCTCTCTCATGTTCCGTACAGATCCTTAGAAAAGGAACTAGTTCTGAAGAAAAGGAGTCCATTTCTGTAGAATTCCTTACATTCTACAGAACAGCTTCTTTGGAATTTTTTAGCAGGATGTTATTCTTCGTTCATCAAGTTATTATGTACCAATGTAGACCACTTGCAACTAGTGCATCACATACAGCTAGACTACATAAGTTTTCATCCAGAGGCAGGAATACGACGGTATTATTCCAATGTATTGGTGTGGAAAGATACGCTAGGCATAGATTCCCTTTGAGGTTATTTATTAGGGGAGGGAGGTTCAGCGTTGTGTAAATGATATCCAAAGATGCTTCCTAGATTTTACCGGCAAAAATTGGCTGAATGCGTAGCAGATTGAAAGAGCCTCAAGGCAACTTTTTTTTAGAAGGAAGCTCTTATTTGGTCCTTGTTCGATGTCATCATGCAAAATGACGCTGACATGCGAGGTGATGGTACATATATCATAATTGTTTATGCTTTAATTTATGGATATTCTTTAGTGCCAAAACTCCGTAAGAATACCCGCGGTCGATTGCACCGGAGTTTATGGCCGCAAAGATTAAAGAATCAACTGATGAAATTGAGTCTGTATTAGGCAGAGAAAGTGAAAAGCCTTGTTCGAACTTGTAACTTTGTCTGTACATTAAATATTCACGATGAGTTGCGAAGCCGGAAAAATGCCGTTGTCGCTGGACTGTATATGCTGTAATGAATTCCTATATTTCACAATGTAGGTATGTATTTTTTCGTCGCACACGGCCCCGGATGCTACAAATACACCAAAAGTGATTTATAAGTAATAACACGATTAAAAGATTGTATGATTGCAAACTTCATTTTTTTCCACTGCCACAAAGAAATTGAGTCGAAACTAGAATCTAAGAGAGCAGTTATCTGCACTATATTTTTATGACAGCCCTGCTAAAAAATTCTGTATACTTTCCTTAAAATACTTCCACAGGATTGCTTAAAAATTTCTGTAGATATCCCTTATAGTATTGAAACGCCATTTTACGGGATTCCCTGTGACGTTCTACAGAATACCTGAGGACGTTCAGCAAAATTCCTTAGGACGTTCTGTGGAATTCCCTACGACTCTCCATATAGGTCCTTAGAAAAGGAACTGGGTCAACGGAAACCTCACATATTTCCGTAGAGTTTCTGAAGTTCTACAGAACAGCTTGTTAGGAGTTATTTTGCTCTGCAGAAAATAGCTCTACAGTACGTATGTTCTGTGGAGTCAGGCTCTCATGTTCCGTACAGATCCTTAGAAAAGGAACTAGTTCTGAAGAAAAAGAGTCAATTTCTGCAGAATTCCTAACGTTCTACAGAACAGCTTCTAAGGAATTTTTTAGCAGGGAGCGTAAGTCCATCTTAAAAAAGAAACTAGCAAGCAACTTAAAATAAAGTGTGCTCACCACGCCCACCTGAACGACTATCGTAGAATTATTTTATGAGCGCAATAGACTGGCGCTGGGTGATTTTATCTCGACAAATAGTTTGCCATTCTTTGGAATGTGAGCTTATAAATAGAAAAGATATTTTGGAAGAGAATCCGATGACGTGGCTCAAAAACAGCGGCTAAAGAAGCAATAAAATAAGGTGAAGGATTTGCGCGTCTTACGTAATTACCTTTCTGAGCGCGCTATTCAGTAAGTGCGTACATTCAACAGGAGCAATGCAGCTAATGAGGAATGTTTTCAGCATTTGCTTCTTGACAGTTATCATTATGAAAACAAAAATAAAAAAACTCGCTCAAGTCCGCCGTTATCATCAGGATTTGTGACATGAATACACAAGTTTTCATAGTATTGTACTACTTCCGTTATGAATCAGTGAAAACATAATTAGTATATATATGACAAAGTTGAAGACGATAGGACGAAGAATAAATTCCTAGTATGTGGAAAAGAGAAACTGAATGCAGAAGTCATCCTGAGAGGAGAGAAATCTGAGCAAATGCTCGGAATGCTAGGAATGCATCACCTAGCTCGGAAGTACCATCACGTGGGATCCCTCTAGTCTTATTCCCGCCCCCTCCTCCCAACATCTGCCAATGGGTCACATTACAGTACAGTCAAAAGGCTTATACTTACGGATCGTACATACACTGCACGTTATCTTTTACAGTGATTTTCCCCCCACTTTCCCTTAGTCGACAACCGTAGCATTTGTCTCAACCCCTAGCACCCTCCTCCCCTTCGATAAGTAACTTTGTTTCTACATATGAAACATTAAATTCAAACATATTTTCTTATTTTTTAGTAAGATTATTTTTAGAGATGAGTTTAAATTAGGCAAAGTAACAGAGCTAGATATAATAGAATAACGCTATTTTCAGTTTTTTATTGTAAAACTATATTAGCTTATCATAAATATTTAATAATATTGACGTCCAGCGCTCCCCGCCCCCACCCTTTTCCCTTCACGAGCGCACCTGCGTTCCGAGGACGAAGGAAAAGGTCACAATATATATGTACACACATTCTAAATAAGATCAGAAATGAAATAAGCGAAAATAACATCAGACGTGTACTTTCAAATCCTTGATTCCCTAAGTCTTCAGACGCGGGATCGGTTTCCAGAAAGTTCGCTGAATGTTGTCAAACAAATGACTTACTTTTCCCACGAAGGTTTACTCAATGTTGTTCAAAATATGGATAGTACTGTAAAGCCGATTCTCGTCAGTGACTTGTGTGAGTATTACGAAATCGATGGTGAAGAACTTTGTGAAGAAGAAGAATTTACTCAACTGTGCAAAGTTAGCTACCCGAGCATTGATTTATCAGATGTGCTGAGCTTGAATGACGAGAGTCTGAGCCAAAATAATGACGAAAGTGACACCCACGATTCTTGCATCGACAAGCCTGATGGTCCAAGTACAGATCCTAATATAGCAGAACAAAAATTTCTGGATCAATGGGTCATTAGATCAAAGAATTCATTGGGCCTTATAGGTGTTTATTAAATATTTCTGGATTTCCTTACCTAACGATGTCATATCAGATATTTCTGGCATTGCCAGCAACGAGTTGCTCAGCCGTGATGGATATGAGCAGATTGAGAATTGTAAAAAATAGGCTGAAAAGCAGCATGGGAGATGTCTGGGTCGCCGATATGCTTGTCCATTCTTCCGAAAAAGACATTTTAAAATCCATTCATAACAGTGAAGTTATAGAAAAATTTGCTTTGTCATGTGAGAAAAGAAAAAAAACTACCACTGTACAAAGGACATCAAGGGTATGGTACCTAGTCAAAATATTACCATCATCACCAGTACTGATTTTATCTGTATCATTTTATTATTAGATATTACTTGAGCTTTTTACCAGTAGATATGATTTGTAAATAAGAGCTATGAAGAATGATGTAAATGGGTTCCATTTAATTAAAGACAAATCTTAATTTAAAATGTTTGGTTTATTTAGATGTCCTTATTTTTTGCACATTTCACTGGTACAGCTCTCGCGAAAGCTAATGGCGTTCGGATGCGCAGAAGAAGACGACGTGGAGCGGTGAATTTTGGTGGAAGGGGTAGGGAAAAGGGATGTAGGGGAAAGCGAAGACATGGCATTTGTGCCATACATGAGTGCATATAAAATATGGAATTTGTATGATGTGGACAACACAAATGCCGCGCATCCGAACGGCATAAGCTTTCGCGAGAGCTGTATATTGCTGTAAGGTGTGGTATAAAGTATCACAATTGTGTCATTGTAGTAAGTTCACCGCCTATTTTGTTAGATACACGATGCAGCTGTGTAGTTTTTGGAGCGCAATATTCAATATATTCCCCACATTTTTTCTTAATTCGAGAAATGAAAGAAGCCTTCAGTCACTTTAATAAAATATAAGAACTAAACGATTCTCATTTTTACAATTGAATCCTTTTTTAAGCATGCTATCATAAAAAATAAACTCTCACATCCTTATGTTTTTTTTTAGTTTTAATTAGTTCCCCTATTTAAGCACAATAGTTTGCTTAAGATTTTATTTCCATTTTTTAAGAGTTAGTTTTTCAGGGTTTGGTCCTTGTAGCCAAACCCTCAAAACTAACTCTAAAAATATGGATATGACAACGGTCGACAACGTGTATGATTTTAGATTTTATTGCCATAAAAGTGTTAAAAACAATTTTATGAAGCTAATAATTAAAAAACTTCCGGATTCCTCCGTCACCCTCAGCGTTATTCCATTCTACCTTGGACAGGCTATCAAATTATAATCTGGTAAGTAGCTATGTACCGGCGGGAGAGGGGGAGGAGGGTTGTTTGTTTTGGGGGGAATGGGCTATCAGCATAGGGGGGGATGGGCACCCCTGCTTATAAGTGGCGAATGCTTATTGACTACAGTTTACAAAAAATAATGACTTATCGCGAATCGTAGTGGACCACGAAGAGTCCGATGTACAATCGCAGTAAGCGATGAAATTATGAAATTTCTGAAATGGCCACAATCATTTTTATCTTCCGCCGTTGATTTTTTTTGGTATGCAAATCAGTGCACTGCAAGTCATGATAAATATCGACAGATTACTTCAGTCGTCTCTTACAGAAAATTCAAAAACCATGAGTAAAAAACCGCCAAAAGTTTGGCAACGATTTGCCTTGTCTTCAATCATAAGGGCTGCCGGGCGCATGTGATAGATAAGTTAGTTTCCCTCATTTTGTTAAGTATTCTACCGGCTAAGGTAGGTTTTGCTGAATTCCAGTGAATCTCCTCCCGATTTTCTACAATTTCAGGGGCATATCTCGCTTTAGTATATCCTTTTTCGCTTCACTATATGATCTGCCCTTCTTCATCTTGTCCATGAAACCTATTCCCTTTCTTCCTCTTCCCCGCTTGCCCAACATCCTTCCCACTATCACATTCTCGAGCCATTCCTCGTTCGTCTTCCTCTCCGTCCACCTCACCTTCTCCATCCTTCTCCACACCCACGCCTCAAATGGCTACAGCCTATTCTCGTCCGCCTTTCTGACGGTCCACGTTTCTGCCCCACACAACGCTACGCTCCGTATCAAGCTCTTCACCAACCTCTTCTTCACATCCTTACCCAAGGTCCCCTTAATCAGCTCCCTTCTATTACTAAACATCACCTTAGCTAGCGCTATTCTCTTCCGTATGTCTGTGCTACTATATCCGTTTTCTTATGGCGTACTACCTAAGTAATTAAAATGCTGTACTTACTAGAGTTTCTGTCCACCAACTTTGATCAACAGCCTTGCTTTCTTTATGTTACATCATTATATTTCTTAATTCCTCATTTTTTTATCTTCTTTATCTTTTTATCTTCTCCTTTATTTATTTTCTTTTATTTATATTTTTTTCTTTTTATTTATTTATAGATTTATATCTTCTCCTTTTTGAGATATTTATTTCACTCGCATCAAGTTCCATGCATGAGATGGGTAATCGGATCTCCTAGCTTTTCGCCTCGGATGAAATCCTATATCATGCGCTCTCCCTTCTCTCCTAAGTTCGAGTTGCGACACGATACTCTGGGGTGTAATTCAAGACTGAGCAGCCGTGCCATACAATACTGATATTTTGCTTCCATATCATCAAGTTTATGATAAATAACTCCTCAATCATACTTCAGATGAATTCATGGGATTATATATACCTATCATAAAAAAACACTTTGAAGCAATACAATGGGTTTATACCGAGCATTAAAATGCTTCGAAACAAGACGAAGTAGGAAGTAAGAAACACTACAATGAAATACTCTCACTCTCTGGCAAGTAAAAGGTGGTAGCCACAAATAGTCTTTGGAGGAGTCTCAACGTTCTGGCATAGGCAAAAACAGAGATGATAATTTATGGAATATTGGCAGCGGGATCGATCATTTCGTCAACGACGATGTGTTTAATGATCCGTCTATTAATGCGCGTTTCCCTAAATTTTAACGAGTTAAACGAGTAAATTCTAAAAACTTGTTTGTGAGAAGAATGTGGAGGCACTCAAATGACCGGCAGTTATTCCCGGGCAAATACTTAATCGGAATTAAGCGAGGTCAATCTATGTCGATGAGGCTTCAGTTGTTTTTTTAGATAAAGGACGCTTTACGCGGTAGTTCTCCCTTTCCGCCCGCCCGCTTTCCGACTTCCGTCATCCGCTTTTCCATCTCGTTTTTCGCCCATGTGATTCCAGCTTAGTGCTCAGACCAGCCGTCGGTGGGTGGGGAGGGAAGGTTTAGGAAGCGAGATGCAATCGGGTAACTGAGGAGTATGGAGACACCCGCGAGGAGTACGTCAGATTCTTGCCCCGAGTGTCGAATTGGGTACCCGCCGGTGATGCAACCGTGCTGCGAACACCGTGCCGCGTTTTGGCCACCTCACCTCCAGTCATTTCAACCCTCCCACACCTTCCTTTCCCCCGAACAAGCTTCCTTGCCATCCCTCTACTCCGAAGTTAGCAGGAGGGGCATCGTCCGTTTCTCCTCCTTCCCCCCTCTCTTCGAACTGATAAGATTTTTGGCGGGAACCTGGGAGGGTGGTGTGGGATTAACGGCGGGTGGAGGGGCTGGAGGGTACCGGCTGCCCCCCCCCCACGTAATGCGTGGTAAAATAGGAAAAAATATTAACTATCCGTAGTACTCACGAGGGAAGACTGCAAATGTTGACTCGCCGATTGATGTGTCGTATTTTTTTAACCGTTCCCGAGTACAAATGCGATTTATTATTAATAATATCACCACTATCTTTACGAGCAAAATTCGCCATTTCACGGACGACGCAGTGTTGTTCAGGGATATTAACACAGAGTTCGACAGAATTGCGTTGAAGAAAGACCTAGATGCTGTAAATGAATGGTGCAATACTTGGCAGTTAGTATCCCATTATGAAAAGTGCGTGGTAATGAAGTTTTGGAAAAAGAGAAACTTGACCAACGAAGCGGACACAATCAAACCGAACTATCAATTGTGGAGTATGTTAAGTTCTTAGGATCCTTACGAAGTAGGTCTAGTTACAGATATATATCGAATACAGCGGAGAGCAGCAACATTTGTGAGAATTTTAACGATAGGCATTGTAGTGTTACTGAATTGTTGAGAGATTTCGGATGGAAACCTCTGTCTGATTGAAGGGAAAAATAGAGATTAAATCTTTTGCGAAAGTTTAATGATGACTTTATTTTTCCGGACGCTCAAAAAATTCTGCTTAGTGCCAACTATAAGGTTAGAAATTATCACGGCTTATACTCAAGGATATACCGTTGAACCAATAGATTAAAAATGTAATATTTTTCCTCGTACAATAAGGGACCATAATAGTTGCGATAGATCAGCTCTGGGAAATTTTGATCCTCAGTTGGTAAAGTAGGTTTTGCACTTGTGCCAAATGTCTGAACATCATTATTGGCTACTTACCCCGCATGAAATATCCGGCAAGATGTAGCTCCTGCATGACGTAGTGCCTTGCATTACCATTCATCATTCGTGTTAATATTAATAACGACTATTTGTAAATAGTATACTGCATGGTAGCATGTTCTTGTACGGAGCACTCTCCTAGTTTGTCTGACCGCGTATTGTCATCCTGACTGCTTTTGGCCTGCGCCTGGCATCCGGGGGAACGTGCGCGGTTCTGATTTCAGCTTGGATGAGGGCATTATGCCTAGCGTGGAATCACCCCGTGCCACACATCCTAGTGGTGGCTTGCACGGTATTTCGTAGATGTAGAATATATTTTTCATGCTGATATATTCCTATCATATTCATTTAAACCAAGTCTATATGTATGTCATTCGGGCTTAATCTTAAATTTTGGCGCGTACAACTCATGTGTGGAGTACTCTTATAATTTTTACTTCTGGTTTGTGGGCCATCGTTTGAACAGTTTGAACGAAATTTCTCATGCCGTGACAAAAGGATTGGATTTTTGGGGAGGCGACCGACGGCTAAGGTCATCTGCGCCATAGGTGATAGGTAAGGGAGGAAGGGTGGATAGAAACCCGGCGTCGGCATTAGCCTGCTCTTAACGAAAGGCGCCAAGGGGACTACGGCTTAACGTCTCCTCCGACAGACGGAGTACTTCACTTGAAGTGCCCTCCACAAGATACTCAAGTAGGGATCGGGTTCCTCTGATAAACATCCGCCACTGCAGGAATTTGAACCCTGGCCGCCCTTGTGGTAGGCGGGTACTCTAGCCACCACACCAACCCGATCCCCTCCGTGATAAAAGGAAGCCAAATTGCTTGTCATCTGCCGAAATTTGTATTTACATTTGCTGTAATTCTAGCACATTAATGTAGCATTGTAATGCAATTGCTTAAGTGTAGTTAATTCATTACTATTGCAGTTGGCTTTCCTATTAAATCCTCTAATGGATACTAATTGCTGAAGATAAAAAATTATTGGAATTTTACAGTTATTTTCTAAAAATACCGTAATTATCTATGGTTATTTTCCTATATTTATAATTACATTAAATTATCCATATCTAAGCGAAGTCCTTTCGTTAGAGCGTAGAAGGGTTCCCGCCAAAACCTTATCGTTTTGAAGAAAAAAGGTGGGTTGTCTTGAGAGACTCGACTAGCATTTCATTTCACTGTTGAGAGGAGGAGAACCTCTCCCCAGCAGTCTGCCGTGTTCCCTGGTTAAAGGGGTGGGGGTGTGGACTGAGTGGCGTGGTGGCGTAGGTGGGGGTGAAGTCAAGGTGAGGAGAAGTGTAAAAGACGCTCGGCGGTCGAATGGCGGTATATTCCTGCCATGCTTACCCCTTGACCAAGGCAGAGGTCCCATTTGACCTGGGGAGCTTCGCCCACTAGTGGAGATGGGATTGCGCAAGCAAGGGACTCGGGGAGAAGCGCTTGGTCAGGGGGGGGAGGGGTTGGAGAGAGAGGGTCAGCCGCTGCCTCCACCCTCCAACAAGAAACGTGAATAATACCAGCCTGAGCGAGGACCTTACATTACCTGCGCTGGGTACCTAATCTAAAGAAAAAATTCAACTCAACCTGGACGAGCGAAAGAAATAATCGTCGCAAGAAATTCGAATTCAGGTTTTAAATGAGGTATCCAATCTATGTTGCAGGACGGCTCATTGAATAGTTTCTCTTATGTTGGCTTCAAGTTATCTTTTAGTGATCATTAGTGTGGAATCCTTTCGTTATTCCTTATTACTGTAATTGTATAATTGAACAATTGTATAAATGTAAAACTGTAATTGTATAATTACAGTAATAAGGAATAACGAAACTCGTTACTTTATATATAACGAGTTTCGTTATTCCTTTCTTTAGTTAACTACAAACAAGTACTTAGTAAACTAGAAACAAGTTCGAGTTTACCAAGTACTCAAGACTGCAAAGTTGTGAACCTGTGGATTGAGGTCGTGGGTTCGAGTCTCGCCCACATAGACTTTTCGGCACCCAGGAAATGAGGGTCTGTGCTTATTAACTTACAAGCATAACTTAAGGAAAGACTGAAGCCGAAAATCTCTCGAGAAACAAGGACGACATAATCATTACTACCTGTGGACATATCTAATTAATTCACCTCCAGATTGCCCTCATTGAATAATGTAGATACTCAAAATTGAGCCCTGTGTGGACAGCGAATAGTAAGAGGATGGACGGCAGTAGATTCGCGGTGGAAATGGCGTTGATGGTGCCTGACGAAAGAAGTTTTCCCGCTCATTTAGTGAAGAACATTCCGCCATGTACTCCTTACCTCGTCCACCCTCTCCCTCCCCATCTTTATCACGTGAGCTCACCTCCGCTCATATTTGGGAGGGGGTGGAGGGAGTGGTAAGGCAGCGCCTTCTCTACCCCTTTCTCTGCCTTCTCCTGCTCCCAACCCTGGCACCTTCGCCTGCCTCTCCTATTCGTCGACTTCCCTACCCTCCCGCCGCCCTCCTCCCTTCCCCTCCTTCCCCTCCACTAGAAAAACCAAAGGTATATGAAGGGGTTCAGTGCTAGATGAAGCGTCAGAATTCTGCCGCTGCCTGAGGAGGACCAAGGTTCACGTCACTAGTCTACTTGCGTCTAGCTGAGTTCGTTCTGAACCATACACAATCTGTCTTCACCTCCGTCTATCCTGATAGTGCTGCGTGCGAAATTGCCTCTTTGTGACAAGTCTTTGATTGGGTGCCAATATTCATCTCTTTATCAAGGACGACCTAGGCAGTCATATCATTTACTGTTCGATTTCCTGTTAATTATCAATGCAGAAGTAATGGAAAAGGAGCAAAGGGCAAGATTAGGCAGACGACTGAATTCTCCCTTGCAGCAAGTCATCGAGGACAGAATGGTCAACCGACCCCATTCGAATACTGGGGTATTTTCGCGTCTCGGCCTGTCATCCGAAAGTAAGTACCACCTTGTCAATGCCTCTGGACTGAATTTATCGTTAATATTAAGTAGTAATTGCGTAAATATTTACGCTTGTGGTTAAGGCTTGAAATGTTACTCCTGTACGACATTATTTTCTAAGTTGAAATTTTTACGCACTGTTTCCATTTACTTTTTCAGAAACGACTCGTCTCCACGTAGGAAAGCATTCGCAAGGCGGGCGCTTCGACAGAATCGTTCATTCTTCGTGGTGGCCGCTCAAAAGTAGCTCTCCTAGTTGAATTAAAGCGACGCCGCTGTGCTCACAGCCGCAGGTCAAATGGCTGTGCTACGGACAACTTGGACTCCAGAGGTGAGTAACTCAATGTCATGAACTCTTTTAAGATTATCTTTATGTGAACGAGTTGAGCGGGAATAAATGCAAGGTTTCGTCCTGTAACTGCAATCGAGGCTAATCAATTTAGGGATTGGGATGGAGGGGGGGGGGTTGGCTGGAGCACTAGCCTCTCATGCCGAGCGCCTAGGTTCGAATCCTAGTCATGGCGTAGATTTTTATTTAATCTCCGATGCCTACTCGTGAACGTCGTGGGGAGCACTTAAAGTAACGTATCCATTCTGTCGGATTGGGCATTAAATTCTGCTTCTCTGGACGTCTTTCGTCGTTAGCACGCAAATTCAGACGCCAGGTTTCTCTCCACCATTCCTCTATTTCTCTCCACCATTCCTCTATTTCTCTCCGAAATCATTCCCCTGCACACCAACCCTGGAAAATTGGTCCTTTAGGGTACTAATGTCGTCGGTTGCCTCCCTAAAAAAAAGCCAGTTGTACGCGGGGCGCGAACTTGCATCATTTTAAATTGCATTATTTTCTCAATCTGGCGTGTAGTTAAGATTGAAGATGGAGCTGGGGCGATTTCGCTCTCTTGCTTTCATGCATTCGTGCATGAATTCGTGCACGAATTCGTGCAATTCACCGCTTTAGACAATGCAATTTGAAATGCACGATCAACGAATATACATGAGCTTGTGCACTTATGCTCCTCGCGTATAAGTGGCTCAAAGCCAGTTTCATACGGGGCACGCAGTTGCACTAGCTGATGTATGTACGAACGTGTGTTTCAAATTCCATCGTGTTAAGCGGGAAATTGCAAGAATGCGGGTGCGAATGCATGAACGCGAGATGGCGAAATAGCCCTTGCTCGATCGACAATTATTGTTGTACGCCAGGTCGAGGAAGTAATGCAGTTTAAAATTGTGCTAGTTCGTGACCCGCTTAAAACGGGCTTAATAGCCACCAAACCTTAAAGCCCGTTTTGAACGGGGCACGTAATTGCTTAATATTAAACTGCAGGACTTTCTCAATCTGGCGTGCTGTAATTATTGAATTTGTTTCGGGGTTATTCTGCCATCTAATGTTCATTCATCCTGGATCCCGTCTCAGAAATTCACGGCTTTTCACGACTCTAAATGAAAAGCACGTATGTTCACATATCAGATGATGCTATTACATACCCATTGTAATGAGATAATTTTGTCTTTCTCTTTTTAGCAGTCAAAAAACTTTCGCTTCGGAACTGGTGTAGATTCTGAAGTAGTGGAGCTATCTTCATTGTGATACTCTTCGGGGACCTAGGGAAGCCGTTCTCGTCTGCCAACCATTGTGTTGTAATGATGCAGCAAGATGGGAGCTTACATCAAGGAGACGGGAGTTGGAGCTCGCGATACTTCTTTGAGCCCTTGGCGATCGGCGTTTACTGCAGATGCTGTGAGTACTTAATTTATTTCAACATTTTGTAGTGTATTCTTGATGTCCGCCTTACGTGAAGTATTCCGAAGAGTAGTGCTTGTACGGACCGTAATAAGTAGGATGAAAGGTACCTAGGAATGTACCTCAATTGGTTTACTAGCGTGTGTATCTATTATTTAGTGAAAACTTTTATCCCAATACTGCATGTATTTTTGAAATGACTGTCGCGCATGCGTCACACGCGCCGTCATTTGCGTCAGCTGTCACAGGGCGTTCAGGCAAGCAATGGCAGTGTAGGGAAAAGGGACAGGTGAATTGAAACTGCACTGTTTGATATTATTGATCTTATGTTTGCTTTAATCATAATTGGTGCGTGAATAGATGGAACTCCTGTGCGTATCAGTTCAGCTGTCTGTTTCTCTTCTATTAGCTTCAGAGGTATTGCGCGGGGTCGAAATAATATCCATATTGTCGTGCTGTATCTCGTCGGATGTCTCTAAAACTGATCTGAGCACAGCGTGTAGCGTATGTCACCAGTGTATCCTAACCTAAACTTTCTTAAACTGTGAAAAAGTCATCGTTCGCTTGTGACAAGTCTTCCGTGCTCCGCTGCCCGCGTTGTCTTAAATGTGAATCCAGTTTACTCATTACTTATAATTTCTTAGCAGCCTTTCATCCTTAGGTAGTGCATTCATTGGATGCAGGATATTAGCTCGCGCTGAGCAAATTGGAGAGATCTTGCCATGCTTATATTAATACATTATTACTACAATGGATATTGCATTCCGTTTGTTTATCCGGTAGACTAGGCAGATCGCATAGAAATAAAGCATTTTTTTCGCAAGACAATGTAAGAATTTTGACGTTTTTGTTCGCGATTTTTTGTAATAGCTTAGGCGTTCATTAATAACTTAAATTTTGAGTCTGTCAATGGTGAGATGATGTGAATGACCATCGTCAAGCACCATACCCCACAAGGACCCACATACTGATAAATGGCACGGTGAATGACAAGTAGTTTCTTTTTTTTGTCATTTTTTAGTCTGTCGTTACGTCTTATTCGGCGTTTACGGCTGTTTTAGACAGCGCGCAGATGTTAAACCATTGAGCAGACTGTCTTCCGTGTCACTTCAATTTTGTTTTACATAAACTAATTTTAATCCAGTGATTTCCTTCGGTCAGCACAAATCTTGTGCGTTCTAATTTTTGCCGAGAATAAGTAGACTGGCTCGCCCGCAAGATCCCATTGTGAAAAAGTACCGGTTTTTGAAAGTGTTCGAGAAAAGCTCAGACTTTGATAATTCGTTACTGAAACACAAGTACTTTTATGCCTACCGTATTTCAGTCAATGGTATACAAATATGTTAGCTATACATGTTTTAAGTTTCAACGTTGCATCATTTACAGGAAAAGATTATCAATTTTGGAAAATGATAACATTTCTAAAGTACGAATGTTGTACAAAGTTGTACGATTTCGTTCTTGGTCGCGGTGCAGTCTGTACCTTGAACATTTCCGACATTTAATTGTCCAATATATATCAACAAATGTTTAGTTTAAATCGATTGGTGTTTATACTGATCGAAGTGAGCAGCCACGGCAGGCGAATCGCCTCGGCAGAGCTGTGCAGTGTTACCGCGTTCACCCACTCGGGCCGCCAGAGCCCGTCACTGCCTGAAGTTCCTCGGTAGGATACAGAGCTTTATCCTAATAGAAAACTTCATCTCAGCCTGGTTACTGCTTCCTCGAAACAAAGCAACAATTGATGTATTTTCCGATGTGTTCACGATCTCTCGAAGCGTGGTGATAGACATTTTTGGGAAGACAGGTAAATTTTCTTCCAATTTTAATCTTAGTTCATCATTTGTTGGAAATTATTTTCCTAGATAACATTCATGAATTCAGCATCGAATACACCATTGGTAAATTTGTCAATGTGAATAGATGGCCGCCCTAGCGATGGTCTTTTCTTCCCGTGTTTTCCTCACTCTTCTCCGAATAATTTTTCATCGAGCGAAGGAACACACCAAGGCAACCGGCCACTCGCTGGTAAACTTGATAGTTTATCTCCAAGTGTATCTACTTCTAGCTATAAATAATGAAAATGGGGCTTAATATCATTCAGATTTCGCACACAGAAAACTGAGGTCTCGGAGGCATCTTGAGCATAGTTAACAATATCGAGGATCATGGCAGAAACTAAACGCCATAGTGCGCGGTAAGCAAATTTCGGTGAAAAACCAGTGCTTTCATGAGTGATTAGTAATGACCTCATGTGAATCATAATGAGGGTAGCGGGAAAAAGTGTGAAAAGGGTATAGATTGCGATCACATTAATACTGTTAATACCCGGGGCCGCCGTCCATGCCGGCGCCGAACTTGGCGGCCCGAGCGGTTGTACTAGCCAACATAGCATCGATTTGCCCATGCGCTTCGGCTTACGGGACCACTCACTTCAATCAGTGAAATTCCAAACGATTTAAAATTAAGCGTCCTAATTGATATATTGGAAATGTTAAAGGTGTACGGATTGCAACGCGACCAAGAACGAAATCGTACGATGCCCCACTTTTGAAATGCAATAATTTTCCAAAACAAATAACCACCTTTTTTCTGATTGGTAAAACGCTGAAACTTACAACAAATATAGTAACAGGTACCTATACTTATTAAGTTACACCCGAAGTAAAAATATTTAAGTGCATTTAAAAAAAATTAAGTCTACCTTTAAATAAGATAGAATTAAAGAAGGGAAATTATGAAGTAGTTTTTCTGTAGTTCTTCTCGTTATTTTTTTGTTTCCAAACGCGAGTGAAGATAGTTTCTGCTCAGACTAGTTCTGGAAGTGAAACGGACTTCTTGACGTTCACATAGGTACCTGGATAAATATGTTTGCTGGATTTTTCTATAATTTGTCTTTGCAATTATTAACCAAGACTGACTATATTTAGGCGGTTCTTAGGGATGTAAGAGTGATAATCGAGTGACGTTTAACTATCCCATAAATCAATTTATTTGGCCTTTATCATCGGGTGTATTAGCAGCAATAATAGACGAACATAAACTCCATTGTTCGGGGTGGTGAAAAATCAATCCAGGTGGGACTCGAACCCACGTCCTTTGGATTAGCATGAGGGGGCTTAACCCTGTCGCCAAAGGGGACAAGAGTGCTCAGCATTTTAATCAAGTTACTTAGAATCACATGGATTCTCTGATGTCAGATTTTTATGCTTCCATGTATTCTGAATTATCTATTGCTGAAATAGTGGAATTTTTCAATGGTTTTGACAGAAGATGGAATTTTATTATTTCTTGCAGTCTCATGTTACCATTTTCTGTCTTCAAATGTATTTATGAAAACACCATGAGTTAGTGATTCATGAAACCTAATGAGGCTGATTAAAATGCTTTGGGATTATTTTCATTCTTATTTCACTCATTAAATAATATTTGAGAACTAGCTTAAGCTGCCACATTCAGTGACAGCTAGTTTCCGAACAACCGCAGGTGGCAGTCAAGCCCACATTTGTATTTTACTCCCTACTAAAGGTTGAATTTCTTTTCCCTTTTCATTATTTCTTTGCTTTTGAGTAACGTATTGCAGTCGCCCAATTTACATCTTCCATTATCATAATTCTGCTTGCATTTTTGAGCTGTACCACAAACATTCTTTTCCTAACAGCTTTTATGCCACATCTTCATATAAACAACAGGAAGCAAACTCAGTTGTTCGGTCTACACTTTTCCAAACTTCCTACCCCACGTAACAATAATGGGCTGTTTAATGGTTTATATAACAACTTACTCAACAGAATAGGTTTGTTTAAACAACATCAGCTTAAAATGGGTGTAAAAAATAACATTTGGTTTGAACAGTATGTGCGTAACAATGACACATTAGATTTCTAATTCTATTCACAATGCATAGTCTTTAGCTTTGAAATACTAAAACAGGCTAAATGTATATCCGAAACCTTGAGTGACAAAAGGATAATGGTGGAGATTGAACCCCTTAGTCGTCATATCAAAAGTTTAGTGTTGATGCAACAATTGCGTGATTAGTCGTTAAAGATTCGATGTGATGCCAAAGTCTTTCCCTGTATATACATTCATACATTGTTACAAAGGTGACCTGGAATCAAAACTAAACTGACCTTATTATTCATGGTTAACGTAGCATGGAAAGATCAGCAAACTTCACAATCCTGTCTCTTAATTTAGTTTTTTATTGGTCAGATCACCTAATTATTAATTCAACAGTTCTGATTTTGTTATAAATGACCTCCCTTCAAGTGCCATTTTTCAGTTACCTTTCCCTGCTGTTAGAGAGGTCTACTTGAATTTGTTAGGTCATGTAAAAACTTAGTGAAGCTTACCACCAGTAGCAGCATGCATCTACAAATACAGAGGGTTCACTAAAAAAATCATATACTTCTCTCGTGAATAGCCTCGGCGATGGTTGCAAATGGTGGGCGTAACTGGGGTGTAGCATTTTCTTACATGGATGCTGAATATTTCACAACAACCGCCGGTAGAAACATGAAAATAAATATTTCAGGTTGAATCAATACTTTCCTCTACTATGCAAGATCCCCACATTTATGACAATTGAATTTTTATTTAAGTAAATGTCTTCTTCATATTTCTCTGTACACATTACTAAGGCTGTCTTACTCAAGGCACTTTATTGCACATCTGATTTACATTGAAAATTGCATTGTGTCAAGTGGTGAATTGCTAGAATGTATGTGCAAATGTCCATGCAACTGATGGGAAAATAGCTCCAGCTCCAATTCCGTTCCCGCAATCTCGCAATTTTTGTACAGTGGCGGAAGAAATCAATGCAAAATTTTTCACGCACCAGAATGCGGCATTCTTGGGAACTTCTAGGAGCAGCTCACACTTTGAAAGACTGGCAATACTGAGGAAGACGACATCTACCGCTAATATTTGAAATCTGCAATGGAACTCACATTTGCCGGATTCTAGGACTTACTCATCAGTCACCTCTTTTTCGAGGTTTCTTCCTATATTATTCGTACATTCAGTTGTGGTGTATTGCTGTGTATATTTCAGCATGTTTCTTACGTCAAATAATATCATTGCTACTGAAAGACTGTTTAAACAAATATTCACTAACCCATCCAACTTGGAATATATACTAAAATCTTCATCTGCTACCACCAAGGGGTATTTTTATGGTGGAATTTTCGAGGATCTTTTTGAATGACATGCCCTGTCTTTCTTTTGCTGAAATAATATGAATCGAAACTTATTGGCAGCAAGTGCTGATACAAAAAAGATTTAATTTAAATAATGTAGTCTACGTAATGTAATTTTACACTTTTCAATTTTTAGATTGATGAAGTTTCAATCTCAAAACGGATATTTATTAATGAATCTTATGACCCAAGATAAATCCGTCCTTAGTTTGTCAGAATGAAATTAAACTATGAAAATATACTTAAGTCTGTGATTTCGTGAATTAAAAATTGTGCTCGCATCGATGCCAAATAATCTAGATATATATTTCCGACATTTCTTTCATCATATCTCAGGAAGCTTGCTGACAAGCTGTTCACTGTGAAGCTTTTTCTAGTAAATGTAAAAGATACGAATAAACGTTCAGAAAACTTTAACCCAAATTAGGTGTAGTTAATGATAAGCAACTTTTATGTCTGACTGCATAATATGTTATACGTATTAGCTATGAATTCGCCGCATATATAAAAGTAACAAAATTTGCCTTTTAAAAGACTTCAGTTTGAAGTAAAATGTCATGAATGAAATAAATTAATAGGTAACGGTTCATTTTGCAACTGTCAGACTTATTTGGCCAGAAAAAGGGTGGTCTGTCTTCGCATTTCAATGAACGCAGATGACTTTTTATATGAATTATCACATATTGGTGATATGAATTAATGTAAGACATAGTTTCCGGTATGACCTGGTGAAAATTAATAATGTCACTCATTATAGAAGGTACTTTATTTTATTCCACACTATTTATTATAACTCATCTCGACCATGGTTTCGACACCAGGTATCACCCTCTGGTAAATCTTATGGGTCGTGTTCCCCTAGTACATAACAAACACACTCCAAGTATGGAGGGGGAAGGAGGGTGGAGGGAGAGGGCAGAGAGCGAATTGTCAATGGTCACATTTGAAGTTTAAAGTGGGGGGCAAGGGCAGAGGACTTATCTGTGACGCTGTCGAGACTGTAGGTGGATTCGGAGGAGGGTACCCTGGTCTTTTTAGGTGGAATGGTGTTACATAGTTTGTGACGGTTCGTTAAATTTATTATTGACAAACTAAATAAAATGCCTTTTAATATTGACAAACCAACTCGCTAGTGCAAGCTACCTTTTATGAACAGCAACATTTAACAGAAAAGCGTACTACTCTCACAGGCAATCACACAGAGCAGTAGTTCTGATTTCACCTTATCAGCCCAGACCTTACCAATCAAACTCCATTAGTACCCATTGTGCAAGGGTTTTGAGGCCAGCTGACAGTCTTTGTTAAAGCAACGAGTAATCTTGTGAGAATCTTGAGATCCCAAAAGATTTCTCAGTGTTGAAGCAATGCTTCATCAATACTAATCTAGTCAAACTGGGATTCTATGAAGGGCGCATGATATTGATTTGGGACGTAGTATGCCTTTAATAAGAGATTATTTTCCCCTTATGTTGCGGGTGATACCTTTTCTTCCAAAGATCGTTTCGGATGCCAGCAGTTTATCGCACAGGAAAGAAGTTGTATTTGACTTCTTTGAGCTCCTCAAAAGCATTAGATGGGTGCTTCCGAACTATTTTTTGAACCGATGTTTTTCGAAGTGAGATGAGCATTTTATTTCTGGCGCAGCAAAAATCTCTGCATCATTCACAACAACAAACCATCTCAACCACCACCACCCGGAATTTTGTGAAGGTTTACTGATGAGTACTTCATTAAGACAAGCGTCGATTGACGGACAAGCAGAGCAGACAATGGAAGCACAGATATTTTTCGAAGTTTTAGAAGCCTCTCCCTAAATTCTTGGAGGAAAAAAGATCTTATTAGCTTTTAAGTATGCCTCATCTTTCTCCCAGGAGGAGGAATCAGGTAGTAGATTTGTTAAAAGGTAAATATGTACATGTATAGACAAATTACCAGAGTAGAACAGCAGAACTTGCATATTTATATATTCAACCCGATGTTTTCTCATCCCTATTTATATTACACCAATGTTTTCCAACTCTCATCTCTCTGACATTTTTAATTTAATAATTTTGAATAGCCCTGTAACTAATAAAGCCCAATAAAAATAAAAAATGCTATTTCTTGCTACCATTGAACGGAAGTAATCAAATTGTCTGCTATAATGAGAACTATGTTTATTAAAATGTTAATCAATATTAATTTTTCATCCGCAATTAGGAGTATTTGCAAGTTCACAAATGTCTAAATTCAAGATGGTTCAAAACAAGCCATTTAACACAGATGGAGCGGGCTGCACGGAGCCCAGATCTTAAATCCACAGGAAGTATTTGGGGGTTCATTGTCAGGAAAATGTGAGAAACGAACGTTTTTTTACTCCCTCAAACAAAAAGACCCCAAATTTAGATGCAATATGGAAAATGGTGGAGGAAGAATGGAAAATGGACTCAGTAAGATGATGAGAAAATGTGGGCTACTCCATGTCTCAGAGACTTGGTCAGGAAATCGAGAATGGAGGGGGATGGATTGATTAGGCTAATACACATCCTCATCCTTTATATAAATACCTGCTCAACTCTTAAAGATAAATTACTGTGGTCATGTGCACACATGACTAAGGTTGAGAGACTTACGAATACATCTTAACAGTTTCCACTTGTTCTATATAAAGCTGTATAGTGCCCTTTACAGAAGTCATTAGCACTTAGAAATTAAATTTACGGCCTTGTAAAAAGCCTGTTATTATGTTCATGAAGGGCACACACAACTTTAACCTCCATAGAAGCAATAATATTATGACATTTATGTAGAGGAATAGATTCTTTACGGATGTAGCAATTGTATAATCATTGAAGGTGCACATTCCTAATTTTTACTACATTGAACACTCAGTGAATTTATGAGGAGTATACAAATGAGCGTATGGAAGATATCTAATTACTGCTTAGCTGCTACATGGAAAAGATGATGTTTAGTATTTTATCACTTTCACAGGGGAGATTCACGAAGCATTGTTGTTGGAGCATTACTTACGTATGAGTGTAAGAATGCTGCTCATAAAATTTAACTAGGTAATTTTAGCGAAAATTTTTTCACTGCCAATGTGTCAAAAGGTATTTTAATAATTCAGTAATTTACCTTATCCTCTAAGTATTATCTTCCATCCTCTAAGTTGAACTGTTAAACTACATGGCTAGGTGTTGCCCATTGCAAACCTAGAAAATAATGCTGGGAAAACTTCAAAAACTTGATAATTTCAAGAAAATAATGATAATTTCAAGAAAATTCCACACTGATTTGATATCTCACTCAGGTAAGTAATTTACAAATTCGTCGGATGGAACCAAACTAATTCGTAATAAATATAATTGTTATCTTTACTAAATCATTTCCAAGTAATTTCAAAGCGAAAGTAGCCTCAGGTAAGTTCACTTAAATGTGTAATTGACAATCTGAGGTCCGGTCTATTCCCTCATTCATGAATAGCTTTTCATTGATAGATAAATTGGCATATGAGTGGATATGAACGTCAGACGACAGACAGGACATGGAAATCAAGTGGGGCAGAGTACCCGAGAATGGGAAGTAAACATTTCATTTGACGATTAAGGAGACAGCTCTAATTCCTTTACATTGCCCTAATATGTGTAAAACTCTGACACTCATGGTTGAGGTCAATATGCATTCGGTGGGCCTTCTGTGAATGCCTGCGAAGTTTTGGCTACAATAAAATCACATCACATGAAATAATTATAGGGGCACTAGAAGAGGCCATGCCAAGATTTGAACTCCAGACTTTAATGTCTGCAGACGAACGCTCTCCCTCTAGGCTACCGAATCAATCAAGTTAAGTCTGCATCCAGTGGTTCTTACTATACATTGAAAAAAAGGGAATTCCAATGTTTTCTTTAAAAACTGGGTCAAATAAATGTTCTGGACTTATGAAAGTAATTTTCAGAAAGTAAGTAATATTATGTTAGGAGGAATTAAGAAATTTAAGTTGTCGAGATGACCTGAATGCATGTGGGCAGAATTTTACGAAGTATATTACGATATCCGAAAAAAGAGAATTTTCTCCTCATGGAAACCATTCTATTTTATCAGGTTTCCCATATTTTAACTTAAAATTTACAGGATAATATGCCAAAAAGTTAATTGTAATATATGATATTTTTTGAAGTAGTTTGAGGCGTATCAAATAAACTGTCATTGACTGCTATTTCCTTCATGCAGAAAAACTTTTTATTGAAGTTGATCTGGAGAATATATGCCATTTATGTCCGAAGTAATAATTCTTTCAGCGTGATTTTTCTTAAGTTTAACCCCTCAAGCGCGGAGGACCTTTAATTAAATCCCATCCCACAGGCCGGAGGAGATTTAAACGAATTCGCCTTTTCGACGTGCTATCATTCAATAATTAATATCTTTCAAGATATTTTATCATTATTGTTAAAACTTTTTGTGAACCAGCATAAGATATTGCGTTATTACCCTCTAACTTTTTAAACGCTTTGGATAAATATTTATTTTTATTTTTTCTCGTTCTCTGAATGAAACGGATAATTATCAGTGTTTTAAGTGAAAAAATGTTTTTGTTAATATATAGTGATCTTTAATATTTAAAATGCATTTTTTAAGTAAATAGGTACTTAAATTTTGTAAAATGGTTAAATGGATGTCATAATTATGAGGATACGTTCGATATGATAACCCGTCTCGATAACATGAAAATTCATTACTTCGTCCATTTCCTTCGCTCTGAGATATTGTTATCTAATAATGTCATGTAGAAACTCACTGTTTTATTAAAACGTTAGTATGGAAATATTCAAATGGCTTTACCTTAGTAATTCTGCTTCGTGTGATACGGCTCGAAGCAATCCAAGCACAAACCCATTGCACATGTTTCACACCAATACACGCTGTCTCTTCTTTTCCCATGCTTGGAACACCCTGCACATCTCTTTTTGGGCTTTGCTTTCTTCCCGGTTACAGGAATCCTCTTCAGGAAATGTCTCTCAGTTAGTCGTGGCACTAAATTGTCTAATGAGTGACGGCCTGGTACACATTTCCCGTATGCAATTGCATATTTCAAAAATATTCCTTCGACGAGCTGCACACGAAATGAAGGGTGGTCCAATTTTTTATCTGTATTTTCCCTGTGAATGACATAAGCATTTAGGATTGCTGTATTCAATAGTCTCCTAAATAACTTCATATACCACTTGTTGTGGCGTTTCCTTTCGATCAAGTACGTATGCAATAACTGGTCCTTGAGATCCACCCCACCCATGAATTTGTTGTAGTCTAACACACAAAGAGGCTTTCGGGTCTCTTTTTTGCCTTTGGATACCGTTCTCATTTCGTCACTATGGAATGTAGAGATCATCGAGACAATTTTTTTGTCCCTCCATTTGAAAACAGCAACGGGCCCAGAATTTTGTCCACATATTTCGTCCTTCTGCAACTTCTTCTCCCTCACATACTTTGGGACATCCTTTCTATTCAACCTCAAAGTTCCAACACAATCAGTCTGGTATTTACTTTTCAGTAGTGTTGCAAGAGCAGGAGAATTATAAAAATTGTCCATCCAAATACAGCGTCCTTGATTTAGCAGCGGTTCTGCCAAGTGTAAAACTATTGCCGTTGTCTTGTTTGAGTTATCTGGAATGATTTTCGAGGGGAATCCAGTATCTTTACCTGTGTACACAAGAAAGGACCATAAGTAGCCGGTATTTGCATCACAAAGCTCGTAGGTCTTGATTCCAAACTTTGATGCCTTCTGAGGAATATATTGTTTGAAGGATAGCCTGCCCTTCCACAATGTCATAGACTCATCTATGGAAATGTTGCGATTTGGAAAAAAATATGTATGAAATTTTTCATTTAGATGTTCAATTACAGAAAAGATTTTTTTAACTTCGGAGGACTCCGTTGATCTTTTTCTTCATTGTTGTGGAAATGAAGAAATTTACAAATTATCTCAAATCGGTCCCTTGAAATTACATCCCCGAAACCTGGAGTCGATATAACTCTTTGTCGAAAAGTAAGTTCGAAGTGTTGGCTTCTGCACAATTCCCATGAGCATGAATAGTCCCAGTGTTAGGTATATTTCTTCTGTTGTCACTGGTTTCCATGTGGTAATTCTCGACTTCCTTGAAAATGGGGCCTCACTTGAAGAAATCTGTTGCTGAGCATAACGATTTGTTTCTAGAACAATACTATGAATGAATTCTTCATCAAAAAATAACTGAAAAATATCTAGAGCATTGGACAAATTTTTGGCTTTGGTCCAAAATCGCCAACAAATATTTCTCTATTACCAATATAATCTCTCATTCCCACCCACTCAAACCTTTCTGCTTCATCAACATCCTCAGGTTCATCGTAAATAGGCTGCAGAGTGTCAATTTCCGAGCGATCATTGATGTAATTTTCTCCATTACTTTCCGAACTTACACTGTCGTCAGAATCACTTTCAAGTAATACTTCAGTAATTTCCTCGTCACTTGCAAATGGTAATCTTTTTCTACTTGTTGAAGCCATTATAGAGATACGTATTTATAAAAATAACTGAATGCAAAACATACACACGGATAAAATGACACTACACGGCATGAAAGGACACCACACTGCATGAAAGATTCCAGTGGACTGAAACGCTTAGTTTGAAAACTCCTTCGAGGGATGAGGAAAGATTTCGAGGGGTCCCAGTTTATGTTGACTGTTTAGAGAGGGACTCTTATCTTCAATTATTACTGTCTATGCAAGATGGAGCGAAGAAATGCAGAGCGAAGCACATGGACCCTTCGCTTCCGACGGACGAGACAAAGCAAACATTCATCGGGCTCAAGGTGATGATGCACTAGGAACAGACTGAGAGAGAAGGGAGAGAACTAATGGGGAAGATATCGTATCTCATGCTAAAGGAGCTGACCCTTCTTGACGACTCACAAGCAGACTAGTCAGATGTGTTCAAGATGGTACGAAAGAACAAACGCGAGAATTTTTAAGACCAAATTCATTTACTCACGGGTTTGGAAGTAAATATAATCGCAATATTAAAAACAAAATAAAAGTTTAAAACTACTACGAATATTTTATTGTGGAGAAAAAACCTTTCTTCACAAAATACAGTAAATTTACTGAATAAAATATGCAAGTTCTGACCGAGAAAAATTATTAGCTTCAGACGTACAGGGAGCGTACTGGGTACGCATGACGGCGGCATACGGTGATTCAATCATGCGTACTGGGTACGCAGGACGGCGCTGAGGGGTTAAATGAAGAAAAATGTTTTTTAAAGGGTCGAGAGCTCTAAAAAAAGTGATAAGAATCTCTACATAATTGACAACGACTTTGTAACTTAAGACTGCTGCGGGACTAAGCTAACTCATCTAGTTTATAACTCCATGACTGTCTCGCAAACATGAATCTTGTTAGTACTCCAATTTATGTGATGTGTAAAATCTATATCCATTCGTACAGACTTTGAATATTCCCGGTTTCCATTGGCTGTATCAGTGTTGTCAACTTGTTGAAGGAAAATAGATTTCAGTTAGTTCTCGCCTACACCGCATTCAGACACCAATGAGTTATGCGTTAATTTTTTCCATCGCTGTAAATTGAATTGCACAATTGTCTCATGTCTTAAGAGACCAAAATACGCTGTAATTCCATTGCCTTCATTTGTTTAAAAATGGCAAATAATTATATGAAAATGAGTTAATTACCTTAAATGGTTTTGTTCAGGGATGATGTTATTGGCATGACTGCTGCTGACTGTCTTAATAAGAAATCTTTCCTTCTCTCCTTTTTAGCTTTGAATTTTATATCAATTTTTTGTTGAAGTCTTCCATCGGATTGATCATCTCCTCTTTGATGAACAACATTGCAAGTGCATTCAACCTCCCTTCATCCATAGTACTTTGTAGGAAGGTCTTCATTCATTTCAATGCAGAAAAACATCTTTCAGCTTTAGAGGTTGTAATTGGAATTTTGACAACTACCTTCAATAGTTTTCACTTCACCAGAAGATTCATTTTAATTGTTTTCAATGAAGAAATTAAAAAGGCCAGTCACATTTGTCTTCTTGAAATTGTCCGTTGAATACATAATTTGCAGTTCAGTTTTTAATTTGATTTTGTCTAAACTAGGATAAAAATATGTAACAGATGAGATTATTTACCGGAAATGACTATTTGAATGAGGGAAATAGTTTATGCTCGAATAAATTCGAAGCTAGCAATTGGTTGAAATATCAAATCTTTCCTTAGCGTGATTTACGATTATGTCACATACTTCTTTTGCAGCTACATTCCTTGACACGTATTCCTCTAATCTCCTCTTCTTTCTTCCCTCGGAAGGCCCATCTTCTTCAATAGCGATTGTCTCCACATCTCTTATTTTTAATCCTCAATTCTCGAAGGACAATGTAGCCCTTTTGACAACAGATCAGCTGCTAGCTTTTGCAATTGATTATATTAAATATCAACGTGTGGCATTAATCTTTAAAAGAATTCTAACAAGAAGCTGAAAGTGGACTGTTGTACTTTCAAGTGTTATCCTTGTGCTTGGTTGATAGTTTTGCTTTGTCTGCTCATCTCTTCGATTTGATTCAGACATTGAATTACAGAATTCTTTTGTTCATATACTGTGACAAGTCCTGGAATGGAAATTCCACCTAGCTGGAGTGCCAAGTGAAACTATTTTTCATAATACCTAATCAAGGATGGCCACCTTTTGGGGTGAGTGAGGGAAAAACAATGGTGTCTCTTGAACGTTAGCAAAAAAACACATGCACTTCCTTGTTTTGACTGGCTACTTGGGCCAGAATTAAATTCAATTGATGGGCATAGCAGTGTACAAAATAAGCAAATAAGGATACTCAAGTCTGATAATCATTTGCTCTCCTGAGTTCCGGCTCCTTATGACATTAGCGCCATCATAACTTTGGGAAATAGCTTTTTCTTTATTTTCCTGAATGACATCTTTAAGAACACCCTTAATGCAATTTGCCAAAGTAGAGGTAGATTATTATTAATTATTATTATTATTATGTCCGACAGGGTTCATGAAGCTGAAGAACCTTTCAACTGGTCTTCCTTTGGGTAATGTCTACTGAAGTTTAAAGACTTGTTGAAATTGTGAAGATACATCAGTTGTCTCATCTACCATAATTGACAAAAAAGTCAGCAGTAGCTATCTCAGCTGATATTTTCTCACGGCACACATTAAGCATGCAGTCCTGAAAATCATTCTGAATATCTTTTGAGGTACCCTTAAAAACAGTTCTGTTACCAAGAGGTTCTCAAACAAGGTTGTCTTATGTAGATGTGAAATTTATCAAGCGTCTGAATATTCCAGGATTTGTTGATTGAGTACTTTCATCATGGCCCCGCAGAGCCAATTCAAACCAGCCACAAAACTTTAGTCAATAATTTTTGACAATACATTGAATTTTTTCTCATGGCATCATTCTCTCTCAATTACCCCTCTGAATTCACTGTTCAGTTGTTCCCTCATTACTGCTTTACCCAAAACTGAAAGATCAAAACTGGCATTCTTGTGTCCAATAGATTCATCATGCTTTCAAATTTTTTGAGTTAAATGCCCTAAATTGAGCACTTATGTTTGTCCAAGTCATGACCTTGTCTTCAGCAAGCTAGGGAAACAGTATAGCCTCTTCGTAGAGTCACAGCCAGTAATCCAACTGTTTCTCTCATTTCTGTGGCTTAAACACTCAACAGTATTGCCTTTCTCTGCTATTCTGATGTTGAGATAAGTTCAGTAAAGGAAAAGGCCTTCCTTCTTCCTTTATTGCAACTTTTCTTCATCAGAGAGGAAAAACTAGTCCCTCTCAAAAAATTGATACAATTATTTGTGTAGAGCGAGGAAAAACTGTTCGCAGACACGTAACACCATAGGTACACTTACTGACCGCGTAGCATGCAGTCACAACACGGGAAACTAAATATGTAGCCTGGATGAGAACTACAAATTCTATAATACACTAAATTAAACCATGTATTATGGGTTACAATTAGCTGTAGACACTGTGCGAACTGTTTCACTGTATTGAACTGGGTTCTGACTCAAAGTAGTTCGTATTTCCCCGTCAGATGGAGGTAGAGCTTCTGCTTGTGTGAATCAGTGCCTACAGCTGGCCTAATAGGAATTTTCCTCCTAATTAAGCCATTCTAGTTGGCAGGCCCACTTGTTGGACATCTGTAATCTTTCCCTGTTGTTGCATCGTAGACCAGCGAGCAGTCCATGCTTAAAAGCCATATACTCCTCTCTCCCCTCACTTCTCTTCATCCACAAACACTTCAGCAAATGCGGTTCACTTCGGTAAGTGAACCTGAAGCGAAGTAGAGCTAGTTGGGACCAAAAGCTGCTGTAATCGTGCCACAGGGGAGGAAAAGTTGGGCTCAGCGATAGGTGTCAGGGCTATTTGAGTTATGATAAGAACATTAGTGTATAGAAAAATATTGCAGTGATTTTCAGCTGTCAATGGGTTCCATTATCACAGATCATGTGGCAGATGGTGGTATTGAGTTTCTGTAAAAATTATGCTTGGCTAAAAAATTCAACATACTTATGTCTATAATAGCTCATAACTCACAGATACTAGTCTCTCAATGCTTCAGTAGAACATTAATGGACGTTGGGATTTATTCAAGAGAAAATTAACCAGCATAACATGTATTTAATTTTATTAAATTCTCATATTTGTATATATGCGGTAGAACTTACATTTTCTTTTATGTGGAGACTTTTGAGAAACCCCTTCTAATAACCTATCCTTTACTGCTTTTTGGCAGCCTCTTTCATATGGTCATTATCATTTTCTTGCACATGTAGGATAATTCAGAAATAATGTGGCATTAATTTAACCCTTCTAGGCTCATTTAGATTTCCCCTGTAGAAATTGATTTGTGTTAAATAAGTCCGAAAATTAACTAATCTTGGACTTATTTACATGTAAATATAAAGTACTAGATATAATAACTAGTCTTAAGGTTATTACAATGTACCTTACCTCAATTGTGAGATGAAAGGGAAAATGGATGAATTACTGAATCAAAACTCATGCCACAATAACTTGTACTTGAAATTAACATTTTGAAGTAAACTATAACCGAGCAATTCACGAATATCAGCAGATGATCTGCAAGTGTAATATTTTTTAGACTAAGTCTTGACACATTAAATATATTCCTTTGTATGGATAACAGAAAGCACAATCGTAGCAACAGATTAATTTTTTTCAAAGGAAAATATCCCTTTTCACACACCTTTTTAGTTAAAAATGATACAAATGCTTGCAAAGATATAAAAAAACAGCAGTGTTATTATTTTCTTACCTTGGTTGTAGAATCTTATCCCTGGAAGAAGCATCCGTAATATCATTGAATTCTGGCTTATCCAGATTTTTTTCTTATGCCTATGAGCTGCAGTATCATTTTGGTCTTGCATGCAGGGGTGCACACGTAGGGATTGCATGAGGCAAGCTGCACCATTGAAATTTTTGCCCGTAATTTTTGACCATATATTAGCCCGTAGATATGGCTTTAACTAAAGAATTCCCCAGAAAATTGAGCAATGAATATTATTTCCTACTGTTTTCAGTCAATAGTAACCTCTAGTGATCCTCTTCTCAGGGGTCCCCTTGATTTCGTTTAGAGGACGCAGAATGCATGGATCCCCAGTAGTCCCCTGGTTAGGGATAGATATGGGGCTTGCTGGGTAAAGACTGTAAATGTGGCCCTAACTGTTCTAACTAGGCCGACAATATTCTTTTATGTGGAACTCATAACACCCATTCTGATGCCCTGAAGAACCTTTTGCTGGGGGCAACTAGATGTGTGTAATAAAAAACTTCAGCCTGCAATTTGACCTCACTGTAAACATGAAATAACATTTTTAATCATTCACCTAACATTATGCTCATAATCAACTCAATGGTGTTGATAATGAGATGTAAGCTATTATTATAACAATTACCAAACCTTTCAAGGATATTCTGGTAGACTGTAAATTTAGGCCAGGACCAGGTGATTAACACTTGGACAGGAGTTCCGTGCTACCTGGCAGGACAGCTAGGGGTCAATTGACCCCAACTTCATTTTATCACATTGAAAGCAGTTTTTTCTTCACATAGACTGTTTTATTGTAGTAATTTTCATATTCATTCTTTAATAGAATATTTTAGTATTTAGTGTGGCATACCAATAGTCAACAATGCATAATTATCACTTCTAAAAATCATGAATTAAATAATATTCAGCGGTCATGAGTCTCAAATTTATAGTCACACTAATCACAAAATTGCATTATTTTTATACTTAATACAACATATCTGCTTCAAAATTTTTTGATGAGCATAATGGTTTTTCATTCATTGAAATAAAAATACATAAAATATTACTTTGTAGTGCAGTGGCAGAGGAAATGAACACAAAAGTATCATGCACCAGAATGCAGCATTCTAAGGGACTACTAGGAGATCGTTAACAGCAAAAATTTGAAATCCATGATGGAACTCACTTTAGCTGGAGCCCAGAACTTAATCATCAGCATCCTCTTTTTTGAGCTCACATCAATTCATTCATGCGTTCTACTGCGGTGCACCATCGTTTATTTCAGCATGTTTCTTAAGTTGTCCTATATCATTAAAGAGAGAGACTGGCCAAAAAATATTTACTATCTCACCCAACTCAGGAATACGCTGAAATCTTTATCTGCTATGACCCAGGCATTATTATTGTGGTCGACATTGTGAGGGCATTTTGAAACAATGCGTCCTGTCTCTTGCACCAAAATAGTAAAAAATAGCTTTCTTCTCAACAATAGTTACTGCATAAAATTATGAACTAAAACAAGTATTGTATACATGAATAAATTTTTCCCCTTCTTGATTTATTTTAAATTTATTTTATGAATTTTATGAATATGAATTTATGAATCTGTTATTAGTGAACCATTAGTCCACCAGTTGAGGAATTTAACAATGAAAACAGGAATAAACATATAATTTCATGAATGAAAGATAAATGTGCTTGCATCAATACAGAACAATTTTGGGTGCTTTCTTTTATCGTATCACAGGTAGCTTGGTGACCAGTTGTTCACTATAAAGATTTATCTGGCAAATGCAGAACATGCAAACAAATATTCAGAAAAAAAGTTAACCTAAATTAGGTAGAATAATGGGTAAACAACTCTTTGACACCTGACTTCATAATGTGTTCTTATATTTTACAGCTATAACTGCACCACACAGTTAAAAATTATATAAAACCCATAGGTAGATGGGAATTGTCATGAATGAAATAAATTACTAGCCAATGGTTAATGTTGCAGTTGTTAGACGTATTTAATTAGTGATGTGTTCACTTTACAATTGAAGCAAATTATTTTTGAGTTTTCTCATATTGGGGATATGAATGACTGAAATATGAAATTACAATGAATGACTGATCTGAAATTTTATGAAAACACCAAAGAGATGAAATTGGCCGCATTAAAATCATGATACTTGCCCAGAATTTGAATCCGGTTCTTAAGAAAGTCTTGACCGGGGTTTGAATCTCAGATATTTTTTGTGGTTGTTATTGTCATCCTCGAGGCAAGCCGCTTTGGAAAGTCATTTCTTGAGGTTACTGTCCTGGAAATGGGCTTCATTTCAGTGAAGCACCTGATTTTTATTTTTAAAGGATGGTCACATTTTCACTATTGGGGCGCAATGGAAAGATAGTGATAACATGAGCATGCACATTATAAAGAATCATGCTTGTGATTCAGGTGTAGGATTCGGGGTTCTTATCATTGTGTATTTCTTTGCGTCCATATGCTTTACTGTCAACTGAGTCACTTTTAGCGTAAGCAGTGACATTGTCTAAGAACGTTGAATGAAACTGTTGGGAAATGAAAAAGCATGTACTCTCACTGCCATACAAGCAGAAAATGGTAGTTCTCAGATTTTGCCACATCAGCGAAGACCCCTCCAATCTCAAGTTGTTAGTTTTTGTCATGCATGATTGTGGCTGGCTAACCTAAGTCTGAATAAAGCAACAAGTAATGTTATGCGACTATTGAGGATTCCAAGAGGGTTCCCAGAGGCAATACAAAGCTCCATCAATATGAATCCATCCATACTCAGAATTTAAAAAGGGGTTACGACATTGGTTTGAGGCGTTTTCTGCCTTAAACAGGAGCTTATCTTCCCATTGTGTTGGGTGTGATAACTTTTCTGCCTAAGATCAAGATTCAAAGGCCAGTTGTTTGGCTCATTGAAATAAGTGGCATTTTGACTGCTTTTACACTCAAGCAAGTATTTGAAGGGTGTTTTCTCACTTCTCAAAACTCAATGAGCCTCACCATAACATTGACTCATCGATGCAGAGCTCCCTTCCCGGGGACACAGCATTCTTCATTGACTCCTGGAAGATGTCAAGGAGGGATTTAATTTTAAATAGATGATATGATGGAATGGGATCGTTTTCTGTGGGATTTTCGGCGAACTGCAATGCCTGTAGAATCACGAGGAAGCGATCACTTGGCATGCATGCCCGAAAAATATCAATGTTGAATAGCTTGGAGGTTTTCCAATTGTCTGAAATCCGGTTGATACGTATTGTCCCCTTGTGGAACAAGAGCCCCAATCAAGTGATAAATTCCACCCTACTTAACGGCTTCCAGTCAGTTATTCTTCCCCTTGGTGACGAGTTACTTAGAAAAATTCTCCCAGCGTTTTTCTCAGTTTCGCTGAGGATTAAGTTGTAAAAGGCATCTGTGAACAAAATTTCTATATAATCCCTTGCCTTCCCATCACTAGGGATGTATTTGAGCCTGGGAGAGCTGACGAAGGATAAGTGGTGGCGAGGGTGCAAGGGTTCTTCCATCCAGGCCATTGGCACTCTAACAGTACCTGCCACTGCAGTGGCGGTGGTCGCTGGTGAGGGCAAAGTCTTTCCTCTTCCATTTCACTGCTTTTGCCGTCAGTCAGGATTTTCAGACGTCGAAAAAGATCCTTCATCTGAGGTTTCACCGTCGGAGAGATCACCTTCTATTGCGGAAAGAATTTCCTCCACACGGAGGCTTGATCTCGTAAAGCGAGCTGCAAGAGTAAAAATATTTAATTACGATTAAAAAGTTATCATCAATAATATCAATTTCTTGCAAAAAAAATTACATCATATACGCACCAGAAACTCCAGAAGGACCAGCAATTGCTTTTTCGGGAGGTTGCCGAGTGGATGGTGCATTTCCACGAGTCTCTGAAAATCAATTGACAAAACTCATTAATGATACTTGAATGTTTTAAGTAACCCTGGAAATGAAATAATTTCAAGTAAAACCCTTATTACTTTACCGTTCTTGAAGGAAAAGTCACATAATCGCCTTTAGGAGTATCACAAGTAGTACACCTTTTCATTTCCTATACGTGTGAATGACGTACAATTGACAGGTAATAATTTATAACATTTCATACTAATAAGAAGTATTTCACATAAAATACGATGTGAGAAATCATACCCCTTAAATGAAACCAAATATCCTCCAAAGCACTTTTGAGAAGCTGATCGTCCCAAATGACGTGAATGATAGAAAAAATACCTCACAAAACTTTCAAAATTACACTGAAAATTTAAAAAAAGCGTATTCGAAAACTCTGCAGTGGGTGAAAGCTGGGACAAGACTGAAGCATGGAGAAGTGTCAGGGAGGTTACTAGCCATGCGTTGTTCCGTTATACTCTAAGAGAGAGCACCCAAGGACATGGCATTCCGGAATGTCATTCGCACTGAATGGGTTTAATGTGAAAGTAGCCTCAGGCCATTTCAACAAATTGAGGAATGGACACCATTGGAATTTCAGGCAACTCCCTGATTCATGAATAGCTAAATTACAGTGAGTGGATATGAGCATTAGATGACATGTAGAATATAAAAGTCAAGTGGGGCAGAGTACCCGAGAAAGTGAAGTATACCTTCTCATTTGATGATCAAGGTGACTGCTCCATCCCTTTACAAAACTCTATTGTATGACAAATTTGCAAACTCTTTGAGGTCTATATCAATTTTCTAGCTTTTCCATGCGTTCCTGCTGAGTTTTGGTATCAATGAAATTGCATTGGTTAAGTGTGAAGGTATTCAGAGGCCTCACCCAAGATTTGAACCCCAGGCATCCCTGGCCATAGACAAATACTCTTCCCTCTGGGCTACTGCATGGACTGAGAACATCAAGTGGTTCTTACTATTCACTATTCACTGAAAAAAGGAAATTCCAACAAATACTGTGAAAACGAGAACTAAATATCCTGGACTTTTTATTAAAGTATTTTTGAGAGAGTGAATGAAACGCTAGTGGGAATTGAGAACTTAAACTACTCTTAGATCTCATGAATATGCGAGGGCCAAAACTTATGTAGGGTATTAAGGTATCAGAAATACTTTTAAGGAAAAATTTTCTCCTCCTGGCAAGCATATTATTTATAAAGTTCCCTGAATTTGAACATTCAGGATATATCAGGATAGAACATTCAGAATTCACTGGATAATACGTCAAAATGTTAATTGAAATTATATTTCTCATCAGTAGCTTTAGGCATAGTAAAAAGACGATCATTCACAGCCATATCCTACATGCGGAAAAGCTTTTTACTTTAGGTGAATGTGTTTTGGAGTTTAAATGCATTATTGTCACAAGTAATAATTCTTTAATCAAAAAGTTTCTTAAGATTCAATTGAGAGATATGTTTTAAAGGCTTCAAAGTTCTAAAGAAAAGGTATGCGAAGTATCATTACATAAGTGACTTAAGACTTTGGAACCTAGAATTGCTGCGGGGCTAAGCAAACTCATCACTTTTATAACTCCACCGCGGTCTTGCAAATGTGAAACTTATTAGTAATCCTATTTTTGCGATGCATAAAATAATTGTTATTCACACAGTTTTAAGTATTCCTGGCCACAATGGTCTGTGTTGTCAAGTTGCTGATGGAAAATAGATTTCAATTAGTTCCTGCATTGACAAAACAAAAAAAAAAAAAAAAACAAAAAAAAAGCATGTACAGTACATATGTACAGGGGCGGAAAAAATTAACGCAAAACTCATTGGCGTCTGAATTGCACACGGGAACTAATTGAAATAGCTTTTCCTTCGACAACTTGACAACACTGATACAGCCAATGGAAACCGGGAATATCCAAACTCTGTATGAATGGATATCTATGTTACGCGTAACATAAATAGGAAAACAAATAAGGTTAATAATCGCGAGATTTTCCTGCTGTCATAAACGTGATGAGCTTGCTTTGCCCCGCAGCCAGTCGAGGTTCCGAAGTTGTAGTCAATTATGTAGAGATACTTACCATATTCTTTTTAGAGCTTTGAACCCTTTAAAAGCATTGTTCTCAATTGAAACTTAAGAAGAGTTACGATGAAAGAGTTATTAGTTGGGACGCAGAATGCTTTTATTCTCCTGATCAAATCCACTTGCAATAAAAAGCTTTTCTTCGTGTAGAAAATAGCTGCGAATGAACGTTGTTTTAATAGTTCTCAAACTACTTGGGAGAAGTATCATACATTACAAGTAACATATCTGTGGAGATGGGTCTGATTTGATAAATTTGATAAACTTGGAGATCTCCAAGTTTATCAAATTAATTCATTAGAGCCTTTATCAATGCCCACTACAATCTCAGTCCTCTGACTTAGCTACATAAACATTAACAAATCAGCAAGGCCTCCTTGGCAACGATATAAAATATGATGGCACCATTTACGGTCGCCACATATCGGTGTATAATTCTGTGAATTTTAAGTCAGAATATGGGAAATCTGGTTGAATAGAATTGTCGTCATGAGGAGAAAACTTTTCTTTACATGTATTTCCGATACCTTAGTACCCTACGTTACATTCAATCCTCGTGCATTCAGGTCATCTCAAACACTCATTTTTCAATTCCTCTTAACGCTGTATTATTTAATTTCTGGTGCCTGCTTTTAAAAGTCCACAACATCTTATTTGGTTCAGTTTTTAAAGGAAACATTAGACTTTCCTTTTTTCGATCATAATAAGAACCACTGGACGCGCACTTTTCTTGAACGATACAGTAGCCTACCCTGGCAGAAAAGAATGGTAATGTTTGTGTAACCTAATGGTAAATTTGGAGTGTACCATTAGTGTACAAAAATGGTAAACTCTGTGTATACTCCGCGTAACTATAGTGTACATATTCATACCTCCTGTGTACAATCTGTGTAACATTGTGGTAAAGTGGCCCAATCAGTGTAGGCTTTGTGTAAAAATTGGAGCAGAATTGTGTACAGTGTGTACTGAGGCTGTTGTGGTACACAATGAGTACATTATGTACACAGAGTGTGTTTTAGTGTACAGGTGTACAATAATACAATGTGTACACTTCGAGGGTGATATTTATGTACTATTAGTGTAAATTATTGGTATCATGACAGTGGTACAATAGTGATGACATTTGAGTACCCAAAAATGGTAATCACTGTGTACATATTGTGTACACATCCAGGAGTCATGAGACACTGGTAACATAGCGGTATTAACTGTGTAACATGTGGTACAACAAATTGTGTACTGCTGTGATATCAAAAGTGTACAGAGTGTAACAACAGTACGATTTGTGTAACTTTGTGAGTAGATAAGTGTAATAAATGTGTAATGTTACACAATGTACCATATTTGTACACTCATTTGTTACACTAATTTTTCGCCAGGGTAGAGGGTCTCTAAGAGGGGCAGTTCGTCTGCTGCCAAGAAAGTCAGGGGGTCAAATCTTGGCGAGGCCTCTTCTAGTGCCTTTATAATTATTCTATGCGATGTGACTTTACTGTTGCCATAACTTCGCAGGAATATGCGGAAGGCCCAGTGGATGGATATTGACCTCAACCATGAGTGTGTGAGTTTTACACATATTCAGGCTCTGTAAAAGAATCAGAGCGGTCTCCATGATCGTCAAATGAAATGCTCACTTCCCATTCTCGGGTACTCGGCCCCACTTGATTTCTGCGTCATGCCTGTCGTCTGACGTTCATATCCACTCTCTTGCCAATTTATCAATCAATGAAAAGCTCTTTATGAACAAGGGGATAAACCGGATCTATGAGAGTGTCAACTACTCGATTTAGTGAACTTACCTAAAGCTACATCCACTTTTAAATTACATTGAAATGATTTAGTCAAGAGGAAAATTATTTTTATTATGAAGTAAAGCTTGGTTCCATCTATCGAATTTATTAATATAGATTGCTATTCTGAGTAAGAGACCAAATTCGTGTGGAATTTTCTTGAAAATATCTTTAAAACGGTTTTTGAAGTTTTCCCATCAGTATTTTCTAGCTTTGTAATGAGCAATAAATTAGCCGCGTAGTTGAACAGTTCAGCTTAGAGGATGGAGGATAATACTTTGAGAATAAGGTAAATTATTTAATCATTTAGATAGCTTTGGACATAGTCGCAGTGAGAAAATTAGGCAATTAAATTTTATGAGGAGCATTCATACACTCACGCGTAAATAATGCTCCGACAACATGGCATCGCGTATCTTTCCCTGTGAAAGTGATAAAATATTAAAAATCATCTTCACTATGTAGCGACTAAGCAGTAATTAGATATCTTCCGTATGCTCATTTGTATAATCCTCATAAATACCCAGAACAATCAATGGAGTATAAATTAGGAATGTGCACCATCAAAGATTACACGATTGCTACGTCCCTGAAGAATCCATTCCTTTTCAAACACATCGTAATATTATTGCTTCTACTGAGGTTGAGCTGTGTACCCTACATGACGATATTGACAGACTTTTTACAGGGTAATAAATTCCATCTCTTAATGCTAATGAATTTTCATGGATTTTGGAAAGGGACACCATAAATCTTCATTTATAACGAGTGGAAAAGGTTAAAATGTATGCCTGATTCTCTCAACCTGAGTATTTTGTGCACATGACCACAGTAATTGATCACCGAGAATTTAGCTGGTATTTACAAAAGGGATTAGAATGTTTATTAGCCTAATAATCAATCCACCATCCTTCATTTCTTGACCAAATCTCTGAGAGATGGAGTTGTCCATATTTTGGCATCATCTCACTGGGTTCATTTTCCAATCTTTCTCCACCATTTTCCACATTGCATCTAAATTTGGGGTCGTTTCATTTAGGGAGTCGAAAAACGTTTTTTTCTCGCATTTTCCTCATAAACGCCCAAATACTTCATATAGTGTTGAGGTCTGGACTCTGTGCAGCCCGCTTCATCTGTGTTACATGGTTTGTTTTGAACCATCTCCTAGAATTTAGTCACTTGTGAACTCGCAAATATTCTTAGTTGCGGACGAAAAATGAATATTAATAAATATTCAAATAAACATAGTTCTCATTATAGTGGAAAATTCAATGAACTTCGTTTAATGGTAGTGAGAAATAGGGTTTGTTTACATTTAAACACTAAATAAAAGTTCAATGGATGAAAGTTGAAGGCGCAACACCTATTGGATTAATTTTTTGACAAATATATTTGCCTTTAACAAACCTGCTATCCAATTCCTCCTCTTGGGAGAAAGATGCGACATTAGCATTATCTTATTAGCATTAAAGGCTAATAAGATATTTTTTCCTCCAAGAATTTACGGCGAGGCCGCTAAAAACTGGAAAATATCTCTGCTTGCGCTGTCTCCTCTGCTTGTCCGTCTGTCGACGCTCGCCTCAATGAAGTAGCCATCAGTAAACCTTAGCAAAGTTCCGGGTGGTAGTCACCGAGGTGGTTTGTTGTTGAGAATGACGCACAGGTTTAAAATACCTGCTGCACGAGAAAGAAAAGCCTCGTCGCGCTTCGAAAAATTTGGAAGCACCCGTCGAATGCTTTTAATGGGGTGAAAGAAGTCAACCACCATTTCTTTCCAGTGGGTTGAACTACAGGCGTCCGAAACATAATTTTTGGCAGAAAAGGTATCGCCTGCAACATGAGGGGAAAATTAGCTCTTTTTAAAGGCATACTGCAAATCAATATCATGCGTCCTTCATACATTCAGAGTTTGAATGGATTAGTATTGACGGAACTTTGTATTTACTTGGAGAAGCCTTTTGGAATCATTTAAAGTCTCATAAGGTTACTCATTGCTTTAACTCAGACTGAAGTCAGCTGGCCTCAAAACCCATGCAAGATGGGAACTAATGGCGTATGATTGGAATGGTCTAGGCTGATGAGGTGAAATCCAAGAACTACTGCTTTCTGTTTGTATGCCAGTGAGAGTAGTATGCTTTTTCCTTTCCTTATAATTCCATTAAACGTACTCAGACATTATCACCACAGACTGTAATAGTAACTCAGTTCACAGTGACGTCTACGGACGCAAATAGCGAAAGGATACGCAACTGCATCTGAAACTCGCCTTGAAATAAGAAAGCTCGGTAGTTGTAACTGGGTAACAAACTTGTATCGCGATCATGGTTCTTCATAATGCTATTGTTCATTTGCACTCATGATTTCGAAAACTTGATTGTCATTAAGAAAGATCAGATGCTTCATAGCAGTGTAATGCGCTCCTAGGAGTTTGTGCATTGCCCTACCAATGCGGCTTGCCTTATAGATGATGATAACGACCACGAGAAGGAAAGATCCGTGATCTCATCCCTGATCGAGCCATTTTTGAGTTTTAAATTCAATTTATGGTCTAGTAAAATGATTTTTATGTGGGGAATTTTATCTCTTTGGAATTTACGTAATTTTAATATCATCAGCCAGTCATTGCAACTACGTATTACATCCATTCATAGCGTCAGTATGAAAATATTCACAAAAAAACTCATTAGCATTCATTAAAAATCCAACACGCACTACTCTTTTGCTGGCCAAATACGTCTAACAGCTGCAACATTAACAGTTACCTATTATTTAATTTCACCCATGACATTTTACTCGAAACTGCAGTCTTTTAAAAGGCTTTTTTTGTCATTGTTACATGTGCGGCGAAATTGTGGCCGATACATATAAGAACATATTATGCTCTCAGACGTAAAAGAATTGTTTATCTATAACTATACCTAATTTGGGTCATTTTTCAAAATGTCTATTCGTAATTTCTGCATTTACTAGATAAAACTTCACAGTGAACAACTCGTCACCAAGCTTCCTGTGATAAGATGTAAGACACGTCGGAAAAATATTCCTAGATTATTTTGTAGGTATCAATGCGACAAGATTTATTTTTAATTCATGAAATTATATATGTCCGCGTGTTTTCATAATTTAATCCCATTCTGACAAACCAAGGATGGAATTATATTGGGTCATGAACGATTTTTAATTAATATCCGTTTTGAGATCGGAACTTCCTCAATCTACAAAATGCAAATCGTGAAAAATTACATCACGTAGACTATACTTATTTTAATTAAATCTTTTTGTAACCACACTTTTTGAAAATAAAGCTCGATTTATATTATTTCTGTGCATGATATACAGGACGGGTCATTCAAAAAGATAGTTGGAAAGTCGACCAAAATTAATATCCTTTGGTGGTAGCAGATGAAGACTTCAGCATTTATTCCGAGTTGGGAGGGATATTGAATATTTTTTATAATCAGTCTTTCGGGATAGTGAATATTTTTTATAATCAGTCTCTCTGTAAAGATTATATTATTCGATGTAAGATACATGCTGAAATGAACCCATCGATATATCGCGACTGAATGCGCGAATAATATGAGAAGAAAGCTCGAAAAAGAGGCGATTCATGAGTAAGTTCTAGGCTCCGGAAAATGTGAGCTCCATTGCGGATTCCAAATATTTGCAGTAGACGATGCCTTCCTCAGTGTTGCCAGTCTTTTGTAGTGTGTGCTGCTCCTAGAAGTTCCCAAGAATGCCGCATTCTGGCGCGCGAAAAATTTTGCGTTAATTTCTTCCGCCACTGTACATTTCAGACACATGGCTAATTTTTTGGTGCTCTTTCCGCAAAATATTTTTGCATTGAATTGCACAATTATGTGGAATTCCACAGGAAAAATAAGTCAAGGTGGAAAAATCATGGTCAAGGTGATTATTGTCCTCTCTGGAATTTGGCACCAATGTTCATAAAGGCAAATTATGTCCAGTTTACCTGTTAATGATAGGTAATGCTCCAAGGTCTTGTAGCTTATTTAGAAGACACTATGTTGAGCACTAGGGTTCTGATATTACTCTCAGCACTGAATAGGGGTTTGTTGTTTTTGCCATTTTGTATTCCTTCAGTTCCACTGCAGTCCGGCACTTGAATAAGAAAGCCTCAGGGGCAGGTCACATGGCCACTTCGCACTATACACCACTTCACCCCGAGCATGAAAAAGCACTCACAATTTTAAAGCTGGAATTTGCACCTTCAGACTTAAGCTTACTCACTGTTTTAGGGATGTGAGGAAAGTTCTTTCTCAGTTTCACCCAACAGCTTGTAAAGATGTAACCACACACTTTTTTCCTCAGACAAGATCTGATGATGTTGTATTTTTTCCTGCCACTACTTTGTGATAGTGCTTGCGAGGTTTCACATGGTGCTCACCTGTGTAGTGGGTATGGTGCATAGCTGCTGTTGTTGGCGAGGAGACAGGGGTTGTCAACCTTCCTGCTATCCACCAGGGAAAACTTGACTGTTTTATTCTAAAGATTTTTAGTCACTCTTATCCAGTCATCAGGTTTTTTGGATGTCTTCCCGTTGTCAATAAAATCACTGCTTTCAGGACTCATGTTTACATCTAAATGATCCCCAACAAAAGATAAATCTTTCAAGACAATGCCAGATTCTGCACAAGTTGCACTCGTGGGTTTTCATGATGTATCATAATAGATTCGAATCATGGATGTTGATTTAGAGTTAACCCTTGACATGCAACTTTCAGAGGAAATACTATTCACAGTATGGTGTACAAGAGATAGTTTGGTGAGAGTGGGCTCTTGTAAGTACTTTGGGGTTTCCCAGCCCATTCCTCACACTTCAGAGAGTTGATTTCACTTTTTTGGGATTCAATCAGCTGTAAACATTTCTCAAATTTAGATTTCATATCTAATACTAAACTGTATAGGTCTTCTTGCCGGGCCTGTATTGTAACTGGGTATTCACATGTAGATGTCGGCAGTATTGAGCAATATTTGCATCAATAGAGGAAATGTTTGCCGTTAGCAATCGGATTAACTAATTAAAATAAAACAAAGAAAGTCTCCAAAAGCTGTAAACAATTGGCACCCTTCGTCAGAAAACACCAAACTTACTGTGTTGGTATGCTCGGAAACCACAGCAGCGACCAACCACAGCCTCTCAACCAAGAATAACCCCCTGTGATGGTTTACGGGAATGTTACTTCCTTGCCTGGGACCAAACTCAGATGCACTCACACAACCCAAATAGGATCCTTTGCAAGGGCTAATGGGACCCTGCTAAGGATGCCTGGTTATTTACGCAAGCACACAAAATCACTCACTCACTCACACACACAAATGGGCCCAACTTCTGGGAGAATCAGTTCCAAAAGAGTATGGTCAAATCTACACAACAGGAATGGACGAGGGGGGGGGTGGAATAAGTGTATTTCGGCTACAAAGTAGCCCTCTTCAGCGAACCGAAGGTAATGCGTCTTGTCAACGCAAGGTTGAAGTGAGGAAGGGTTGAGACATACAAGTTGTAAATAAAGGTTAACTGAGGAGGAGGGAGGAGAAGAGACATCATCCAATAGGGAAAGAGAGAGGGGGAGGGGGGGAACCATGTGTTGAATTAACTAATGTTTTGGATACACCAACCTAGATAGTTAGCATGATAAAAAGTATTGCATCCAAAATCACACTTCATCAAAACTCAAACAGTTATATTTCAGAGCAGTACGCACAGGCATTATCAGCATCCACCATCTTGATCTCCTCGGAACCAAAGTTAATTATGCTGTTACGTCAAATTTTGCAATTTCTGATAGAGGCTAGAGAAATGGGCTATCTTTAAATTTGCAGGCCAGTTACAGAATTTTAACTGCAATGACACACTCCAATGGCAACTACCCATAATGTAAATGAAATATGTAGGGTTCAAGACCAATAAGAGGTACAGAGGAGCTAAGTTTATACATTACTTTGATTGAAAGTAGTTGTACTCACTCATACTTGGTGTATTTATTTTCAAAGAGTGACACATTTCCTATCCATGACACTACAGACTAAGGGTCTCTTGATGTGAAAATTCTGTAATAAACAGCCAAGCTAAGATTAGTTAAGAGCTGTGCAAGAGTGTGTAGTTGGATTAATGAATAGTATTGCTTCCTCATTCTTAGACCTCATTAGGATATTTGCAACCCCTAGTATGCCCTAATATTTTGCTCTTGGGTTACTGGATTTGCAGTGAGGTAACTAGAGATGGGACATTTGGATAATTCTCACGAAAAGTTTTGTAAATTACCATGGTATTTTACAAAATTAAGTCCAGTCTGTGAAAAGTGCTGTTAATTTTGGTAATATTCGCCTAAGACTGACATTTTTCATACCTCTCTATTCGTAACATAATTTTAAGCTAAGTCTAATTAATATTTATTTATATTAATACATTCTTTTATATTTATTTAATACAATCTTAATTATAAGTTATGACATGCACAATTCATTAATGGAATATTTTTACTTGCAAAGTATTTGTGGGGCACCTTTTTCAGTGGTTAGAACAAAAACTTTTCATGCGAAACAAATTAGTGCCGAATTTCATGTGAGCCGACTTATTTTTTTCCTTAATTTCCAATGCGTAAATGAAGTAGGAATGGTTTAGATGCCATTAACCTCTTGCTACTGATATTGGCTTTCGTATTAAATCCTCTATAGTATTTCATTGCAGAAAATTAAAAATCACTGGAAAATTATGCTAATTTAACCATCTCTATTGGTAACTCGTAGCAATGCCCTCTGTCACTGTGGGTTGTGCAACCATTATCCTTACCATATTTCTTGTTTTAATGTGTGTATATTTTTGTGTATAGTTTAATGATGGTTATCCAATACTTGTCTATTTTTGACAGGAATGACTCAACTGGAATATCCTTGCCAGAGCTGGTGCCCAACCGTAGTTCCTTTTGGAGCACCAGCATGCAGCCTCAGTTGGAGTATGCAGAGTGATGCAGAAGTGCCATCTAGTGAAATGTGCAGCCATCGAGGAATCTGAAGTAAATCATAGCAGTGTCCTGTGCTCATGGTGTTAGCTTCTTACCTGTAAGTTTATCTCATTACTCCTAATCGGTGAAAATTTTGCTATTGTGTGTGTATTTCACCCAAAGCTTGCATAAATTATACTATCGTGTTATTTTTTTCAGCCATCTAAAGAGCTTCCACTACATTTCCCCTGCATTTAATGCTGATGCAAAGTGTAAGTGCACTTTCAAAGAAAAATGGTACAGAGCATGTGACGACTTCGTAGATGGATGTTCAACATTCGCCGGTTGAGTGAGTACTTAAATTTTCATTATTTTACTGTTCATTCATGCTGATTTTAAAAAATGGTAAAGAAAAAAATTTCTCAGAAGTCTATCTCTTTATGTGTATGGGTTGTGTTTTTAGGAAGGATTGTGCAAGCCTCCTTAGTATGTTGTGTGGAGTTATTCCACATATTATCCCAGTGACATATTTATCCCAGTTAAAGGTCTTGTACCACACACTCCCCTGTTGCATAGATGGTTGATTTTGGTAAATTAAAAACTGGGTATTTTCTTTCTCAGATCAGTTTCTTTATAGTAGGAAATTAAAAGCAAATCCTCGAACCTTTTGTGGATTATTTTAAAGGTTCAATGAATAGTGCGTGTTAATACAAACTAAGGAATTTCAGCCGTATTAAGCATTACTAGTATTTTGCCACAAGCAGTGAAATGCCCTTTGTGTGTCGTATTTTTCATTTATAAAACAACTTTATAGGTGCATTTTTTTAAAATCGATAAAGCATGACATATCCTGACAAATCTTGTGAAACAAATTTTAAGCACATAACATGTTGCAGATGCTTCATTTTCTGCTAGAGTTAATGGCAATTTTTGCAGAATGAGCAAAGTTAAGTTTTAGAGAATAGTTAACAATCCCTCTAGTTATTACCTGAAAATCTTTTTGTATTATACACGAGAAAAGATCATTGTATTAAGAGCAAGACACTCCATTGTGCATGGAAACGAGGATGAAGCTATTTAAAGGACCTCCTCATAGTTATGATTTGCATTTGATTGAAAAAAGTTTCTCTTGAATAAGATCAAATGGAGTGATAATTTTTTTAAAGCTCTCAAAACAATATAAAAGCCCTATTGAATTAGGAAAGAAATCTGTTTACTAAGTACTATATGGAAGTTAGAATTGTAATGTGGGTATCTTACTATATAAGTTGAGAGAATATTTGGGTGCTATCCTAGCATTTGTGAGACCAAGTTCCGAGAATGTTGTAGTGTGATAACTGGGGGTGATGTCAGTATGTATGATTATCCAGAGATGGGAGTGGTCATGCTTAATCCTAGCTAGATTCAATGAGAATGTCAGTGCCATAGAGATCATAATCAGCCAACGATCCTGAGATTGGTTTGACACAGTCCTCCACTCAATTCTCCTATCATCTAATCCCTTCATATTTACACATTTCTGCTTTCATATCTTTCATCTTTTTTCTCAAATCACCTTTAGCTGTTATGCATTGGTTCCCTCACCCACTTTCTAAAGTCAATCCTATTCTGAGCGAGTTGCTTCGCATCTTTCATGCTCTTTCTGTGCATGACTCACAGTATTTCCGCATATTCTTCCCATTCCAGCCTTAGTCTTCCTCTTTCTTGTCTTTCTTCCTGTCTTGCCTCCATCACTGCTCTTGGCTTACTTTCCTCATTCATCCGAACCATATGTCCATACCATCTTAAATTTTTTTCTTTCCATTGACTTTACTATTGGGTGTTGCTGGAATTGCACTCTGATTATAGTATTTCTCTTTCTATCTCTTCCAGTGTGTCTGGGAGCTTGCCTTAGGTATCTCATTTCACAGCTTTGGAATCTACTTCTGTGCTTGTCTAGTAGGGTTTGGCTCTCTGTTCCATACATAGTACTGGCTGGATAATGGTGTTGTACACCCTCATGTGTATTCTCCGATATTTCCCTCTAACCCACTATTGATCTGCAAAGCTGATAATACACTTAGTTTGCTCTATTCATTCTGTGGCTCGCTTCAGTCTGGCCTTCCATCACTCGTAATTTGTGTCCCCAGGTAGTAGAACTTGTAAACCTGTCATATATCTCGTTCTTCCGACGTTATGTTCAGCCTTTCCTGCACCTTTTTTTTTGACACTGCCATAACCTTGCCTTTCCCTTACATTCATTCTCATTTCATGGTCTCTAATTGCAGTTGCCGATTCTTCCACTGCTGTTTGCAGTTCTATCTTATTCTTAGCAATCAATACAATGTCATCTGCATATACCAGTGACTAAACATATACAGGCCTTAACCTGTAATTTCATATCTTGTACCTAGTTAATCTGCATTGTTTGTATCTGGTCCATCAAAATGATTAGAGGACTTGTGCTATCTCCTTGCTTGACACCTTTCATCATACCAAACTATCAATGTTTTCCCAGCTATTCTTACTGCTCCTTTCACATAAATGTATAAACTTGTAAGTATTTCACTTAAGCCTACAGATACCCCTATTTTTTGCAGTGCTTCCCATAAGCTACATCTTGGAACGGTGTCAAAAGCTGCCTGTGGAACTTAAAAGGCTAGATGGACTAGACCATTTTTTTATATATTTGTCCGTAACTTGGTGTACTGTAAAACTGTGATCCTGGGTTTGACAATTTTTTTATGAAGGCACAACGTTCCTCTTTTAGTTCTTCAATGTTATTTGAGTCTTATTTCCAGAATTCTGGTGTACACCTTCAAAGCAGTGGAGGACAGGCATGTGGGTCTATAGTTGCTGCTTTGATTAGCATTTCCAGTGTTGTTGATAGGTGCTGGAATGTTGTTTCCAATCCATGTCTCTTTCACTTTCCATTCTCTTCTGCATATCTCCCATATCCAATCAATCACTGCATTTCCTTCAAACTTAATTTACTCTGGTACCAGGCCATAAGTGCCTGCTTCTTTACCAAGTTTATCATTTTTATTGCATCCTCCACTTAGACTTATTATATTTCATCTCTATTCCCTCCTATTTGTTTGGTTCAATTTCCATTATTTCTATGTGATCCTAGCGTCCAAAAGTTAGAGATAAGTGATTAAACCATACTCTCAACACATCTTTCTCATCAGTCACTGTCTTCCCTGTTTCCTCTGCTACACTTCTTACTCTTTTTTTCGATCTTCCCTTTTAGGCTCCTTCCAGTTTACCTTAACTTGTGGTGGTTATGATAGTTTTCTTCCACTTCATTCCTCAACTCTTTCTAGTGTTCTTCCTTTGCTTGTCTCACTGCTTGCTTTGACTCATTTCTCTTCTGTACACTCTCTCCAAGCCTCATCTGTTTGATCTCAAATCCGCAATTTCCAAGCAACCTTTTTATCCTTAATTTTTCCTGTAGGATGATCATTCCACCAGTTGGTTCTTTTAATCCTCCATCTTCACTATTTGGACTCTTGACTTCTCCGGTTTAATTTAAGAGGGTTTCTTTCAAGCCATCTAGCCTAATTCCATTTGATCTCCATCACATTCAACACTTGTTACTTCTATTCTCTTTCATAACTCTGCTGTTACTAGGTCTTGATGTTTTCTTTTGTTCATCTCTAAGCTGTCTAATCTAAAACCTCTCATAAGAAGAATCCTTTCTAGGCTTCAGAGGATGCAGCTGCAGCTTTATGATTAGTAGTCTGTTCTTTCTTTAGTTCATCGCTTCTGTGTACACGTATGTCATTTACAGCATACCTCATCCTTGTCAGTGAAGTAATCTACCACACTTCTTGCTTCTCTGTTCTCATACTCAAAAGTGATTTTGTGTGTTATTCAATGAGGAAAATGTTGCCAATCAGTGGATTTTGTATGCAAAAATCAATCATCTTCTGTTTGTGTTGATAACTTGCTCTCCACCATGCTGTCCTGTTGATCAAATTCCTTGTTTTAGGATTCTGCTTCTTCTGGGGTTCCAATCTCTCACTATCACTACTTGTCTGGTCTGTTCTCTCGCCTGTCTATGATTTCCTGCAACTGAGTGTAGAAAAAATCCTTCTCAAACTGTTCAGCATCCTGTGTCGGGGTGTATACCTGAATCAATGATATTTTCTCCTGCATTTCCAGATTCACTTCAATTATTCTTGAATTCACTGGCTCCCATTCTGTAACTCTCTCTATATCTACCCTCCATTACTTTGTCCACACCTTTTGCTCTGCTGAGGTGCTCCACTCCAGAGTAAAACATGTGATATCCATCTTTCAATGCTGCTTCTCGAAATAGTCTTTTTTGTCTCTGTTATACCCAGAATCCTCAGTTTGTATTTTTTCATCTCTTCTACAATTCCTCACCTTGCCAGTGAGTGATGTTATGTTCCATGTGCCGAAAATAGTGTGATGTTTGCTCGCTCAGTCGATTCCTGTTAATCCATCTGGCTCTATTCATTTCTGAATAATTTGTTTCACTGAAGTGGGTAATTAGCCCTAACAAACTAGTTGGCTGCCTCCTTAGCCTTTGAAAATCTCTCTTCAAACCACTAGGCTAATGTCACTGTCCAGTCATACCCCGGTATGTCGGGTTGCCTCTCCCGCCAGTTCAACCATACCAAAGTCCATATTCTCCGCCTTCACTGCTGTTGGGGGCTTCAGTGACCCTGGCAAGGGGCCCTTATGGGGTGCTACCACCTGGGCCAGATGGACAGTTTTTTTTGAGAAGGTTGTTCCTCCTGACTCTTCCTTCCTGTCGCTTAAGACTGTTCCCTAGCTTGCCACTGGTATAGTGTCATCAGTTCTATATATCTCAAACAAGACCTTTCTCTGCTGTTCTTCCCATTGATCTGCCCCGTCATGTCTCATGATGTGGCATATTAAGATGTCCCTTCATCTTAGGGTTTTCAGAAGACTTTTATCTCCCACTTGTCTGTGGACTTCCTCGTTACTCATTCGGTTTATCCATTTAGTTTTCATTTTTCTTCTTAGGACCACATTTCAAATGCTTCCACCCTTTTCTTCTCTGCAGCAGTCATCATCCATGTCTACTGCCATAAAGAAACATGCTCTATATGTTCGTTCTGATAAATTGTTTCCTTACTTCAATGCTTGTTTCCAGCTGTAAATAGATAAATCTTTGGGTAGAATGCCCTCTTTGCCTGGGATATTCTACTTGCTATTCCTTTCTTGCTTGGTCCATCACTGTTTACTGGCTTCCCAGGTAACAGTACTCTTATCTCCTAAAGTTTTTATTTTCCTTGTTTAACATTGGTCTTGGCCTCTTCTCTCCTGCTGCATACTAATATCTTCATTTTCTTCTTATTGATCATCAGCTGCTATCTGGCCAATGCCCTTTTCAAGGTTACTAGAATTTTCTTCAAAACCCTCTGTCTATGCTGTGAATGCTAAGTCTTCTGCGAATCTCAGCATGCTAAATTTTTCCCCTGTGGATATTCAGTCCTGAAGCCTTCTCTTTGATTTCATTGATGGCTTTCGTGATGGAAACATTAAAAGTCAGGCTTCAGTCATAGTAGAAAATTCCAAATTCTTTCAAAATTCCAAACATCGAATTCCAATCCATGTTGTGAAAAGCCTTTCATAAATCCACAAACACAATGAACATCTGTTCTCCATTCTTTTATCTGGGAGCAGGCCAAGGACCAATTTTGCTTCTCTTGAGCCCTTCTGTTTACCAAATCTGAAGTCTTCATCTAGGAACTCTTTTGCTTTTTGTTTTATTATCCTGATAATGGTCTTTGTCAGTGTCTTTGATGCACATGTTGTTAGGCTTATGGTCCCAAAATTTACAGTTCTCCTCTTCTTTTTGGGAATAGGAATGACATTCTTCTCTAAGTCCCTGGGTGTCTTTCCTGTTGAGTACATACACAAATGTTTTTGTAAAGATGGGTTAATGTCTTCTCTCCTACATTTTTAATTAGCTTTGCAGGAATGTCAATTCCAGAGGCCTTAATCATCCACAAGTCCCTTACTGCTGCATTAAATTTCAATCTTAAAATTGAAGCTCCCATATCATCCTTTGAGACTTTACTTTCCTCTTCAATTACTTACATATTGATTGTTTCTGTTGTGTACTCTGCCAGATATTATTTCCTTCACTTCACGTAATCTCCATGTTATTGCTAAATTTCTTAATTCTTGTCTCTTATGGCATTGCATCTTGTGCTGCATTCCCTGAACTGGCCTGTTACTATCCCATAGGTAGCTCCCATCTTTCAAAGTGAAAGGTTGTTTTGCTTATCTTTGCATAGATCCTTCACCTGAAGAGGTCCATGGTATTAGTTTTACAAGTTTTTATTAACTGAACGTCACACCGCCATGACAGCTTACTCACATCTGGTCATTACAACAAAAAATGAAAAGCGCTTGTCGCTAACATCAATTTTTTTCATTACGCACTTTAACATCTCCCCTTAATGAAAAAATGTTATGTACCCTTAATACAAGAAACAACAAAAAAAACATTTTCATCAGCAATATCACAGCAATTGGTGCAAATATTTACAATAACAAAATACATTCAAATTAACACTTCTCTCATATTAAATTTCAGAAAGTATTACACCTCTAAATTTCATGAATTTCATTGACAAAAGGGGTTTAGTAAAAATATCAGCTATCTGTTCATTTGATGGGCAATACTTAAGAGAGAATAAACCACTTCTATATTGATCACTCAATGAATGATAACGTACTTGTATGTGTTTACTATTTCTCGTCATTTGACCTGATTTTATCATCTTAAGAGCACTTTGGTTATCTATGTTAAGAGTCACAGGCACAGTTTCATCAATCAATTCCTCTATCACAGTTTTCATAAATTCAATTTCTTTACAGCAATCTGCCGCAGCTATGTATTCTGCTTCTGTAGAAGATAAGGCAACAATTTTTTGCTTACGGGAGCACCAAGAAATGGGAGCACCAGCAAACATTATCACATAACCTGTCGTACTTTTCCTGTCTTTATTGTCACCCGCAAAATCTGAATCACAGAATGCTTCTATACACATGTTACCTTAAGAAAAGTAGCAAATTCCGAATTTCATTGTCCCTTTTAAATACCTAAGCGTCCGTTTCACATTTTGAACATTTCGTTCGGTAGGCCTTTCCATTGATCTACTCTCAAAATTAACACTATATGCCATATCGGTCTTGTTTTGCAACTCAGGTAGAGTAGACTTCCAATGGCTTCTCTGTATGGAAAGGGTGATTCCATTTCATCTTCGTTTTCGTCAACAGCAGGCAATATAGGCGTAGTCATTGGTTTGCAGTTTATCATGTTGAAACGCTTCAGCACCTGATTAGCATAGTTTTCTTGAGTTATGTACAGACCATCATTTGTTCTTCTGATTTCCATGCCTAAGTATGTTTCAGGATTTTCAGAAATTGTCATGTCAAACTTTTCTTTCATCTTCAACAACAACTCATTCATCTTCACTGAGTTTTTGCCCAGAAGAATTCCATCATCCACATGGATAGCTAAATATAGGCTATTGTCAGAGGTTTTAAAAATACACTGATCTGTCTTGAGTTGAATCAGCCCTTCTTCTTTGAGAAAGGTTGTCAGCGTGCTGTTCCATCTTGCTGGAGCTTGCTTCAGTCCATAAAGCGCCTTTTGTAATTTGCAGATTTTTCCAGCATCTTGGAAACCTTCAGGTATTCTCATGAAAATCTCTTCTTCCAGTTCTCCATACATAAAGGCTGTTTTAATGTCAAATGTTGTAATAGACAAATTATTCCTGGCAGCAATAGCAAAAAGAATTCTCAGGGAGCTTGTTTCTACTACAGGACTAAATATTTCTTCAAAGTCTATGCTGTTGGATTTCTGTTCACAGCCCCTAACGACAAGTCTCGCCTTGTATCTTCCATTGTCTTTAATTTTGAGAATCCATCTACTAGTAAGGATACCTTTTCCTTCTGCTTCTCTGGGGTCAACTAATTCCCACGTTTTATTTCTTTTTAATGATTCCTTTTCTTCATTTATTGCTCTCTGCCATCGATCTTGGTCTTTTCCTTTTATGGATTCACTGTAGGTCAGCATTCCTTCCTGGTCACAGTCAGACAAAGTTTTCAAATCTCTGTGGTCTTTTCATTGCACTCCTAGGCCTTAAACAGTATATGTCACTTCTTTCTTCATCTTCTCCATGTAGCTCTTGAAAAGGAGTATTTTCGGTATCTTCTTCTTCTACTGCAATTTCTTGATGTGCCCTCCTGTGGTACGTTTGGAGATCAAGTTCCATTGACTGATCAGTAAAAACCACATCTCTTAATACAACAATTGTTCTTTCATTTGGATCCCAAAGGCGATAACCATTTGTTGCATAACCCATGAAAATATACCTTTTACTTCTACTGTCTAACTTTTTTAGGTGTCCAAGAGTCTTGGCATAGCCAACACAGCCAAAAATCTGGAGGTTCGACAAGTCGGGTCTTTTGTTAAACCATTTTTCCGCAGGAGTGGTTTGAACTGCTGTCGTAGGACTTCTATTCAATAAATAAGCTGAGGTATACACAGCTTCTCCCCACATTTCCTTTCCCAGTTTGGAGTCAAATATTAATGCTCTCGCTTTTTCCATCAAAGTACGATTGAATCTCTCAGCAGTCCCATTTAATGGAGGAGAATAGGGGATTGTAAAGTCTAACACTATGCCCTTCACTCTACACCACTGTTTCAAGGCAAGATTTTGGTATTCCCCACCGTTATCACACCTAATTTTGGAAATTTTGTGGTTAAAATGGGTTTCTACTTCATTAACATACTGTTTCAAATACAGTGATACTTCACTCTTATGAGTTATAAGATACACCACACAGAAATGTATATAATCGTCTACAAATGTTACAAAATACCTTTTTCCATCATGTGTTGGAGGATCTATAGGTCCACAGACATCTGAATGTATCAATTGTAACGGTCTATCAGCTCTTACCCTGTGTTTTACAAAAGGTTGTCTCACCTGTTTTGCTTGCATACATACGGAACAAACAATATTATTTTCTGAACTGACAAGAGTTTTCGAAATGCCATCACACAAATGAGGTATTTTCATCAAATTTTTGAAGCTTATATGCCCTAATTTTCTATGCCATTCTATGATTGGATTATTGCATTGTATTGCTAAGGCTTCAATCTGAGACTTCAATTTTATAACATACAATCCATTGTCATTTTTATTACCCTCAAGTACCAATGAATCGTTCTTAAAGACTTCAACTCTTTCCTTGGTAAACACCACAACACCATCATTTTCAGTAATTGCACTCACTGACAGAAGATTTCTAGAAAGATCCGGCACATAGTAAACTTTTTGTAAATCACATTTATCACCAATAAATATTCCAACTATTTCTGCATTCATGCTTTGGTTTTTCTTTGCTACCTTAATGTTTTCTGTACATGATTCTGCATTGGTTAACAGTTCTTTTTTAATCACCATGTGACTTGAGGAGCCACTGTCAACTACAAAATCAAAATCGGTATTCAAGTTAGCTTTAACATTCATTTCTGTTTGAAAACACAATTTATTATCACTTTTAAATTTGTTCTTATTGTCCCTGAAAAAACAGTCCACTGATATATGATTCGTTTTACCACAAAGAGAACAACGTTTATTTCTAAAGTAGCAGTCTTTTTCAGCATGATTATTTTTCTTACAAATACCACATCTTCTAGTCAGTGGACAATTTTTCTTAATGTGTCCTTTTTCGTTACACGAGTAGCACTTAGGAGAGTACTTACTCAGGTTACCTTTTATTTCAGCTTTAAAGGATACGTTTGCATCTTTAGACTCCAAGTTGAGCTTGTTCTCTTCAAGTTGCAGCCTCGCGCACAAGTTCTGTAATGTCTGGTCGGCGCCACTCGTTGAATCCCAGGCACTGCCGAAGTGTTTGTACTCTTCAGGCAGGATCGTCATAATCTTCGTGATGATCATGGTGTCATCTATGGGTTGATCCATGCGGTTCAACTTGAATGCGATGTTCTGCAGATGGCGTATGTTGGTCATCATGTCTTTCGTTTTGTCGTAGCGAAAGTTGTAGAACTCTTGAAGGAGGAGACACTTTTGTTGCCCGGTTTCCCTCTGGTAGATCCTTTTTAGAGTGTCAAACATTTCTTTCGAAGACGTACACGATATAGTGTTGTGCCAACGCGTCTTTGGTTTTCCATTTCTTAATTTTAATTGCATCAGAACCCTGATCACTTAACGTTTCACTACCATCAACTATATCCATTAAATCTTTCGCACTTAACAGAATTTTGAGCTGGAAAGTCCACGTAGGATACGAGTCGGCCGCTTTCAATGTCTGCACATGTGCGGTATCTTCCGGTGTTGGGAGCGACATTTTTCAGTTGAACTGTATGATGATGACTAAATGTTATAGAAATATTATCTCCTTATTTTTACACACGTCCCTGGGCCCATAACCTGAAGAGGTCCATGGTATTAGTTTTACAAGTTTTTATTAACTGAACGTCACACCGCCATGACAGCTTACTCACATCTGGTCATTACAACAAAAAAATGAAAAGCGCTTGTCGCTAACATCAATTTTTTTCATTACACACTTTAACATCACCAACATTTCTCTAGCTTTCCTTGCTTTGCGACTTATTCCCTTATTTTTTTGTAGTCAAGTTGCCCTTCATATTTTGCCTTCTTGTACTTTCTTCTGTCTTCAATCTGGTCTAAGATTTTTTATGGTCCACAGCTTCTTCTTGACAACTTCTTCCAAGAACTTCTTTTGTAGCTTCCTGTTGTCTAATTTTGTTTTCCCAGGGCTTCCACTGTTCTTTGTCATCCTCTTATGCTGTTTCCCACTGCTTTTTGAAATGTCAGCTAATGACCCTCGCAAGTTTTCAACTTACCATATGCACTCATTGTATTCTTCAGTTTCTCTTGAATTTTAGGTGGCATTTCATGACCACTGACTTATGGTCACTGTCAATAACTGCTTCACTAAAATGTAGTTGATCTGAAATATTCTGTATTCTGGCATTTTCTACTTGTGTTTTCTTCAGTTGTGATGAAAATATTCAAACATGTTGGGTGAATTTTTCTCATGGCAAGTTATTCTGTTGTGATGTTTAAAATGTGTTGGCATAGTTAAGCTTTTGCTGCGTACAGCATTCCAGTAGTTTCTCATTTCATTTCGGTTTCCCTAACTATATTTTCTGGCCACTCTTCCATCTTCACCTTTTCCGATGACATCTTCATAGAGGTCTTCCACTTCTTCATCTTCATAGGTAGTCGTAGGCATATACACCTGTAACACAATGGTATTTACAGGTTTAGTTATGATCTTCACCATAATGATCCTTCCATCGTACTGCAGGAAACTCTTCACCCCCATTCCAGTGCTCCTTTTAAGTGTTATTCCTTCTCCATCATGACCATGTCAAGATCCAGTGTGTATAATCTTGTAGCTTCCACTCAAAGTCTCCTGTGGGGCACTTCATTTAGCTGATTCCTAGTACATTGAGGTCCATTCTTTGCATTTCCACCTTCAGACTCTCCTTTCTTGCACAGGTCCAAAGTGCTCATGTTCCACACTCCTAACCTATAATGTCTTATCGCATCTGATTGAAGTACTCTTTTGGGTAGTCCCCGCCTGGAGATCCGACTAGGGGAATATTTTACCTTCAGAAAGTTTTACTCGAGGGTTCTATCAAGTCTTGATAAAGAGTGTGGAGTAGTTGTGACTCTTTGGGATAATAATTTGGTGGTTTCCTCTTGCATTCCAACATCACAGTACTACAGCCATGTACAGTTATTGTTATCATGTCTGTAGTGAAATAGGTGTTGCTGTATTTAGCACTGTGATCTCCACCTTTACTCACACAAAGAAGAGCTTCTGCCTTCTCCTCTGGGTGTTGAGATGCATAATTGCTGACCTCCTGTTGTGAAGGCACAGCATCTTCACTGGTTTCTGTATCATTTAAAAGGTCAACCTTACCCAGGGATGGACCAATACCACCTTGGAATGCAGTCTCTTTATGTCCAAGACTGCTTTTTCGATGAGTAAGCTCACTAATTTTGCAGCAAACCTCCACATCTAGACGTCAACCCACCATCCACAATCTGGTGGATGCACTCAGTGGCCTTAAGCTCCCTCCTTGTACCATTGACCAATATTGGCTGGCTCATCCACTTTTAGGATGGGTTTCCCCCTTCAAGGACAAGAGGGTGCCTTGTACATCTACTGGCTCATCTGCCCTCTGAGGAGGCTGTTTTATGTAGAGGGGAACCACTTATACTGGCAGTTACTCGGTCTCCAGAGCCACGTTAGTGTTATCTGCCTGTTACCCCACTGCAAGGGGGTGCAGTTTGACATTTCCCTTTATTGAGAACTGAGACCAATGAGCATTTGTCTCTCTTGTACTTTGGGGGATTCTATGGAAGTATGTTCTGCCAATGTAGAGAAGGAATTGAGAAGTCATAAATTCTGATGTTTTCTGTGGAGACCCACTCCCATTTGTACAATTTCTGCATCACTCTACTTATGTCCTTCATAATTGGCAAGTCGTCTCACCATTGTGTTAGTATGAAATTCTTCTCTTTACATGCTTTCCATATGTTTTATTTCCTCTGATTTTTAGTAGAAAATATTCATGCATCTAAAGTCAGACTGAGAAATGCATCATTGGTGATTCTTTGCCTACTTGATATTTCCCATTTTTCAATATCACCATTACTGATGGTTTGTCTTCATTGTTTGTTCAATCATAAGATTGGTTGACTGCAGCCCTCAATCTCCCTCCATCTTATGTTAGCTTCCTTACCTCCTGGTAGCTCTTCCAATGCGTTTTCAGCTTTATTTGGTCCATGAACTTACTGCAGGGCTTCCTCTGAGGACTTTCCTATTTTACCTCATGTTCTTCACAAACCCATTGTGCCTCAGGGTGTGTCCAATCCATCTAATTCTTCTTTTCTGTTTGATGTTTCATATGGTCCTTCTGTCTTCTACTCTTAGGTAAACTCATCATTTGAATGTTATCAATGCATTCTTTCTTATGCATCCTCCTCCAGCACCAGGTTTAGAAGGCTTCTTGTATTTTCTGGTCAGCTTTTCTAATGGTCCATGCTTCTGATCCATAGTGCTACGCTCCACAAATGTTATCACAAACTGTTTCATGGTTTGTAGTCCTATCTTCTTTGGTCACAGAAGTTCTTTTTCCCATGAATGCCTTCTTGGGCTATTCTCCGATTGATGTCCATTGTACTTCTTCCGTCCCACGTGATGGTACTTCTGAGATAGGTGAAGGAATCCACTTGATCTAATTTTTCTCCTCTCAGGGTGACTCCTACTCTCAGCCTCTCTTCTACATGCTAGGATTTTAGTTAGTCTTATTCATTTTCATGTTGTATTCTTGGAGAACTTGGTCCATGACGTTTAGCAACCTTTAAAAATAATAGAGATTTCTAGCTATTACTGCGATATCATCTGCAAAATGGAGCATGTTTATTTCTTCTAAATTGGCTTCAATTCTGCTCAGTCCAATTTCTTTAGCTTCTCATGTGACCTCCTCTGAGTACATGATTTGAACAATTCTGTTAAGAGGTTGCATCCTTGCCTTACCCTGTGTCTTTGTTGATTTTTGCTTTTGACTTCGTCTCTTATTTGCATTGTGGTGTCTTGCTTTCTCTGTACTTCGTAGATAATCCTTTTTTTGCCATAATCCGTTCAGTTTCTCCAGCAGTCGGAACATCTTGCTCCACTCAACATTGTTCAAGGCTTTCTCCAGGTCCACAAATGCGACATAAAATGGTTTGTTCACAAGTATTGTTTTCTCCACAATGACTCAGGCAGAGTATGGCCTCCCTGGTACCCCTGTTCTTCCTTTCCATTCTTCAGCTTATTTGTAAGTATTTTTAATGCCTGTGACATTAGACTCGAGGTTTGATGCTCCTCACATCTGTCCTTGTCTTCTTTGGTATCACAGTAGTTTTGCTCCTTTGAAAGCCCTCTGGAAGTGTTCAGCTTCGGTAGCTATATATGATTATCTCTTGCAGTTTATCATAGGCTTAACTTCTGAGCTCTTTGATGGCTTCTCCATTGATGTTGCCTGCTCCAGGTGCTTGAGTGAATGTATCACTCTGTTGCCCCAGAAGTCACCTGCCAGAGCCTGCTTGATCATGGTGACTCCCAACACATCCACCCCTCGTCTCTCCATCTTTATCTTGACGATCTCTAGCCTCTTGCTCACCCCTTAAGATCTCACGTTCCACTCTCTCTATCTCTCTCTCCACTACAGTTCCACTCTCTCACGTTCCTATCCTGCATTTGTCCTTTCTGAATTATGTACTCCTCTCAGTGAACCCCACCCTGAGATCTGATTGGGGGACCATTTACCTCTGGAATATTTTACTAGGGATGCCATCATGTCATACAGCTGCTGACCTGCATTTTCGTGGGAGACATAATGTGGTGGTTTTCCCTTACCTTCAACATCGCAGTACCTCAAAAGTTTCCATGGACTTCACTCTCAGCCGAAGTTGTGGCTGTTGACGCTGGTGTGATCGTCTTGTTCTGTGCTATCAGTTCCTTCTGCTGAGACTACTGCATCTCAGTAGTGGCTTCAGTATGGGTGGTGTGTAAAAATTACTTACTACCGTTACTACCTGCAGTGAAATTTTTTTTCATCACTTGGTCCTGAATCGAAGACCCTCTGGAATGAGTCTGATATGCTACCACTGGTCCATTAGGGAAACCTGAACAATTATTGGTTGTCAATTTCTCTTTTATCCAGCTGTCATTCTGATGTTTCTGCTAATGAGGCTTTATTCAATAAGACTATGAAATGTTTAAATGAATTTCATCCCCTTCTGCTATGTTGGTATAGCTGGTGGTTGGTATGTACATCTGTACTATTGCCTACCTCTGAGCTTATCAACTCACTGCTGTTTATTGTTTCTTCCTTCACTGCTGTTCCTATCATTTGAACAGCCATATTTTTCCACTTTAGCAGACATAAGCCATCAGCTCATACATATGCCCATTCCTCACTCTTACTGTATTCCATTCATACTATTTGAAAATGTATTATCCATATTTAGGGTGCATATTCATACTTGTCCACTATTTTTCCCTCTTTAATAAACTCTAAATTCTTAGCATACAGATTTCTGAGCACTCATACATATGCCTATTTCAAACTCTTACTGTATTTCATTCATACTATTTCAACATGTGGTATCCATATTCAGGGTGCATATTAATACTTAATCCACTATTTTCCCCTCTTTAATCTCATCTATAAAGAAGAAACTGATTGTGTGGTCACATAAAACTACCAAACCACATCATGGAATGACATAAAACTTTGTAATATGACTCATTATGTCACTGGGAAGGTTTCTGGCTATTTTTGTTTACCTATTGGTCTCCGGTTCAACTCCAGACAAGTAAAAGTTTCCATAAGAAATATCTGTGGAGTTTGTTTTTCTGGCTTGAAGACCTCTTTACTTTTGCATATTTAAATTAGAAATAATGGTCAAACAAAGTCGTGACAAAGACCATTGAAAAGAAAAATGAATAAGCATTCTTATTCTTGCATTTGATTTTTGTTTTCCATCTGATTTACTTAAAATTATGAAAAAATAATCATAAAATTTCTGAAAATTCAGCGTTTTTGGTGCACTGTCCCCTTGATGACCGATAGCATTGTTGAAGCCGAACCTCATATGGATATATTGCGAATATAGGCCCAAAATGTATCATTGGTAATGAAAGAATCCATGAGAAATACATTATGTGCGATATATATCGATATATTTCGACTGCTGTCATTGGTTAGTAAGTTTGTTCTTCACACCAGCTGAATTTCAGCGAGTACCTGCCGCTAGTAAACTATATTTCTTCAGCATGATTTCTGCTAGTTATCTTTGCACAGCCTGAATTTTCCTTTGCATTTAAATGGCACTCAAGGACTCTGTGTCTAGCAAGCATTGTTAATTTCCTCTTGATAAACTTCTTTTTTTTAGTGGGGTTATGAGTGGCCTTAAATGCTGTTTAGGCAGGTGCCCAGCAGCCTGCTATTTCTAAAAATACAGCAGTTTTCCACTAGGTTGAGCAAAAGGAAAATGATGAGTTTGACTAGTGTTTCACATACATAAATTTCTTGAAATTATCTGGTGGTAAAATTTAGTTTTCTGACGCTAGTTAACTGAAGACCTATCATTATGGTTTTTCTTTAACATAAAATGTTAATTTCTTGTAGCTATTTCTTGTAGCTGCATTATCTCAATGTAATTATTCACCTAAATGTGCTACTTTCCCGTTGAAATTTTTTCTTACCTTCTTAACTCTCGTGTGCTAGTCTAGTAATATTTTCAATGGGCACTTTTGTCCCAATTGAGCCAACTGAGATGTGGTGTTTAATAACTAAGGCATGGTTTGAGTTTGTTTCTTATTTGGTATATCTGCTGGTTCTATACTTGAGGACTGCCATGACTGGTAAATTATTTGCATGAAGACAGAAGCTTGAACTTGAAAAAAAATATTTAGTGAAGTTATTACTAAAAAATTTTCTATAAAGAATAATAGTATTCTAATTTCCAAGAATCCTGAAAATGTAAAATGTCCTGGGCTAATAGTGGACAGTTAATACAAATCATATAATTAAGGGTTAAGCTTTATCCTTATGACCAAAATAGTTTGATCACCATGGTTTTTAGCTCTATAAAGTGTTCTTTTACACTCCTACTTAATATTATGTGTTAGCTGTTTGAAACTAGGATAGGGTGTGAGGTTCTTTCAGTATTATAAGCATGCAAGCTAATATTGTAAATACATTATATGATGTAAGGATTTTCTGGGAAAGCTTATCATTGGTACACACATGAAATGCGATAAAAGTATTGGCCCTTGAGGTGTTAAATAAGTGTAATTTTTTCCAATTTTTTTCCAGGTTGAAGAGCAGAACCCTTGTTACAAGAACATAGTTAAAACAATTCCTGTTATACACAAGTATACACATTAATGCATAAGAAATTGCCCTCACTATTGAACACACAACTTAGGAACTGCCTCATTATGGATGTACATGTTAGCCTAGCTGATCCCTAGTCATATCTTTCATCAAATTAGTCATTGATAGTCAGTGATAAGATATATTCAAGCAAGAGATAATAATTTATGAAAAATAGGGAAATCTTAGTATCAGATTAGAGAAAAAGAATTAAAAAATGGGAATATTTTAAAACAATAAAAGGATGCATTGGATGAAGTCATAATTATGCAATTTAATAACAACCATTTGAACAAAAAATTCACGCTTATAAATTTCTTATTTTTTTATTGAACTATAAAATCATTAGTCTATAAATTGTAGTGTATTGTGGTTAAAAGTTTCACTATTTTGTTTATGTTGGTATTATGAGTTGAGTGTTCATGGTAAAATTTGAGTACACCAAAAATATCTCATTGCTATGATTAATAGTACTGAGGTCATCTCTATCAACGGATCTAAATGGCAATGTTGACATATTTATGCAATATGTAAGGAGGCAACTTGAATTCAAAAGGTAGCCAAAAGATGTGAACTGGGAATACTCTTACAAGTTACGTGAAGATTTCAAGATGGATTCCTCTTCGCCATTATGCATCAAGACGTCTGTTGGACTCCTCCTTCCCAAGAATCGTGAAGATTTCAAGAAAGATTCCTCTTCGCCAGGATGCTTCAAGACGTCGGATGAACTCCTCTTCCCCGAGAGGAGTGAAGATTGCAAGATGGACTCCTCCATGCCTGGGTGAGTGAAGACATTGGATGGATTCTTCTTCGCCAGGATGCGTGAAGACGTCGGATGGTCTCCTCTTTCCCGAGTTACGTGAAGATTTCAAGATGGATTCATCTTGGCCAGAGTGGGTGAAGACGTCGGCTGGACTCCTCGATGCCAGGATGCATAAAGATTGCAAGATGGATTCCTATTCGCCAGTATGCGTCAAGGTGTCTGTTGGACTCTTCTTCCCCAAGATGTGTGGAGATAAGAAGATGGAATCCTCTTCGCCAAGATGTGTACGGATGTCGGGTGGATTCTTCTTCGCTAGGATACGTGAAGACGTCGGATAGTCTCTTCTTTCCAGGGTTACGTCAAGATTTCATGATGGATTCATCTTCGCCAGGATGCGTCAAGACGTCGAGAGGATTCCTCTCCGCCAGGATGCGTCAAGACGTCTGATGGACTCCTCTTCGCCAGGATGCTTCAAGACGTCGATAGGACTCCTCTCCGCCCAGATGCGTAAAGACGTCGGGTGGATTCCTCTTCGCCAGGAATCGTCAGGACGTCTGATGGACTCCTCTCCGCCAGTATGCGTCAAGACGTCTGATTGACTCCTTTCCGCCAGGATGCGTCAAGACGTCTGATGGACTCCTCTCCGCCAGGAAGCGTCAAGACGTCGGGTGGACTCCTCTCCGCCCAGGTGCGTCAAGACGTCTGGTGGATTCCTCTTCGCCAGGAATCGTCAGGACGTCTGATGGACTCTTCTTCGCCAGGATGCAACAGGACGTCGGATGGATTCCTCTCCGCCAGGATGCGTCAACACGTCTGATTGACTACTCTCCGCCAGGATGCGTCAAGACGTCGGGTGGACTCCTCTCCGCCAGGATGCCTCAAGACGTCGGGTGGATTTCTCTCCGCCCAGATGCGTCAAGACGTCTGATTGACTCCTTTCCGCCAGGATGCGTCAAGACGTCTGATGGACTCCTCTCCGCCAGGAAGCGTCAAGACGTCGGGTGGACTCCTCTCCGCCCAGATGCGTCAAGACGTCTGGTGGATTCCTCTTCGCCAGGAATCGTCAGGACGTCTGATGGACTCTTCTTCGCCAGGATGCAACAGGACGTCGGATGGATTCCTCTCCGCCAGGATGCAACAGGACGTCGGATGGATTCCTCTCCGCCAGGATGCGTCAACACGTCTGATGGACTCCTCTCCGCCAGGATGCGTCAAGACGTCTGATGGACTCCTCTCCGCCAGGATGCGTCAAGACTTCGGGTGGACTCCTCTCCGCCCAGATGCGTCAAGACGTCTGGTGGATTCCTCTTCGCCAGGAATCGTCAGAACGTCTGATGGACTCTTCTTCGCCAGGATGCATCAGGACGTCGGATGGATTCCTCTCCGCCAGGATGCAACAGGACGTCGGATGGATTCCTCTCCGCCAGGATGCAACAGGACGTCGGATGGATTCCTCTCCGCAAGGATGCGTCAAGACGTCGGGTGGACTCCTCTCCGCCAGGATGCCTCAAGACGTCGGGTAGATTTCTCTCCGCCCAGATGCGTCAAGACGTCGGGTGGATTCCTCTTCGCCAGGAATCGTCAGGACGTCTGATGGACTCTTCTTCGCCAGGATGCATCAGGACGTCTGATTGACTCCTCTCCGCCAGGATGCGTCAAGACGTCTGATTGACTCCTCTCCGCCAGGATGCGTCAAGACGTCTGATGGACTCCTGTCCGCCAGGATGCGTCCAGACGTCTGATGGACTCCTCTCCGCCAGGATGCGTCAAGACGTCTGATGGACGCCTCTCCGCCAGGATGCGTCAAGACGTCTGATGGACTCCTCTCCGCCAGGATGCGTCAAGACGTCTGATGGACTCCTCTCCGCCAGGATGCGTCAAGACGTCTGATGGACTCCTCTCCGCCAGGATGCGTCAAGACTTCGGGTGGACTCCTCTCCGCCCAGATGCGTCAAGACGTCGGGTGGATTCCTCTTCGCCAGGAATCGTCAGAACGTCTGATGGACTCTTCTTCGCCAGGATGCATCAGGACGTCGGATGGATTCCTCTCCGCCAGGATGCGTCAAGACGTCTGATTGACTCCTCTCCGCCAGGATGCGTCAAGACGTCTGATGGACTCCTCTCCGCCAGGATGCGTCAAGACGTCGAGTGGATTCCTCTTCGCCAGGATGCGTCAAGACATCGGGTGTATTCCTCTTCGCCAGGATGCGTCAGGACGTCGGGTGGACTCCTCTTCCCCGAGATGCGTCAGATTTCAAGTAGGATTCCACTTCGCCAGGATGCGTGAGGATTGCAAGATAGATTCCTCTTCGCCAGGATTTGTCAAGACGTCTGATGGACTCCTCTCCGACAGGATGGGTCAAGACGTCGGGTAGACTACTCTCCGCCAGGATGCGTCAAGACTTCGGGTGGATTCCTGTCCGCCAGGATGCGTCAGGACGTCTGATGGACTCCTCTCTCCGCCAGGATGCGTCAAGACGTCTGATGGATTATTCATTGCCAGGAATCGTCCGGTCGTCTAATGGACTCCTCTCCGCCTGGATGCGTCAAGACGTCGAGTGGATTCCTCTTCGCCAGGATGCGTCAAGACGTCGGATGGATTGCTCTCCGCCAGGATGCGTCAAGACGTCGGGCGGACTCCTCTTCCCCAAGATGCGTCAGCTTTCAAGTAGGATTCCACTTCGCCAGGATGCGTGAGGATTGCAAGATGGATTCCACTTCGCCAGGATGTATCAAGACGTCTGATGGTCTCCTCTCCGCCAGGATGCGTCAAGACGTCGGGTGGTTTCCTCTTCGCCAGGATGCGTCTAGACGTCTGATGGACTCTTCTTCGTCAGGATGCGTCCGGACGTCGAATGGATTCCTCTCCGCCAGGATGCTTTAAGACGTCGGGTGGACTCCTCTCCGCCAGGATACGTCAAGACGTCTGATGGACTTCTCTCCGCAAGGATCCGAAAAGACGTCTGATATGGACTTCTTTCCGCCAGGATGCGTCAAGACGTCTGATGGACTCATCTCCGCCAGGATGCTTCAAGACGTCTGATGGACTCATCTCCGCCAGGAAGTGTCAAGACGTCGGGTGGATTCCTCTCCGCCAGGATTCGTTAAAACGTCTGATGGACTCCTCTCCGCCAGGATGCGTTAAGACGTCCAGTATATTCCTCTTCGCCAGGATGCGTCAAGACGTCGGGTGTATTCCTCTTCGCCAGGATGCGTCAAGACGTCGGGCGGACTCCTCTTCCCCAAGATGCGTCAAGACGTCGGGCGGACTCCTCTTCCCCAAGATGCGTCAGATTTCAAGTAGGATTATACTTCGCCAGGATGCGTGAGGAATGCAAGATGGATTCCTCTTCGCCAGGATGTGTCAAGACGTCTGATTGACCTCTCTCCGCCAGGATGCGTCAAGACGTCTGATGGACTCCTCTCCGCTATGATTTGTCAAGACGTCGGGTGGATTCCCCTTCGCCAGGATGCGCCTAGACGTCTGATGGACTCTTCTTCTTCAGGATGCGTCCAGACGTTGAATGGATTGCTCTCCGCCAGGATGCTTTAAGACGTCGGGTGGACTCCTCTCCGCCAGGATGCGTCAAGACGTCCGATGGACTCCTCTCCGCAAGGATACGTCAAGACGTCTGATGGACATCCTTTCCGCCAGGATGCGACAAGACGTCTGATGGACTCATCTCCGCCAGGATGCGTCAAGACGTCTGATGGACTCCTCTCCGCTATGATTTGTCAAGACGTCGGGTGGATTCCCCTTCGCCAGGATGCGTCTAGACGTCTGATGGACTCTTCTTCTTCAGGATGCGTCCAGACGTTGAATGGATTCCTCTCCGCCAGGATGCTTTAAGACGTCGGGTGGACTCCTCTCCGCCAGGATGCGTCAAGACGTCCGATGGACTCCTCTCCGCAAGGATACGTCAAGACGTCTGATGGACATCCTTTCCGCCAGGATGCGACAAGACGTCTGATGGACTCATCTCCGCCCAGATGCGTCAAGACGTCTGGTGGATTCCTCTTCGCCAGGAATCGTCAGGACGTCTGATGGACTCTTCTTCGCCAGGATGCAACAGGACGTCGGATGTATTCCTCTTCTCCAGGTTGCGTCAAGACGTCGGATGAATTCCTCTTCGCCAGGATGTGTCAAGACGTCGGGTGGATTCCTCTTCAACAAGATGCGTGAGATTTCAAGAAAGAGTCAGCTTCACCAGGATGTTTCAAGACGTCTGATGGACTCCTCTCCGCCAGGATTCCTCAAGACGTCTGATGGACTCCTCTTCGCAAGGATGCGGCGAGACGTCGGGTGGATTCCTCTTCGCCAGGATGCGTCTAGACGTCTGATGGACTCCTCTTCGCCAGGATGCGACAGGACGTCGGATGGATACTTCTCTGCCAGGACGCGTCAAGACGGCGGGTGGATTCCTCTTCGACAGAAAGCGGCAAGATATCGGGTGGATTCCTCTCCGCCAGGATGCGTCAAGACGTCGGGTGGATTCCTCTCCGCCAGGATGCGTCAAGACGTCGGGTGGATTCCTCTTCGCCAGGATGCGTCTAGACGTCTAATGGATTCCTCTCCGCCAGGATGCGTCAAGACGGCGGGTGGATTTCATTTTGCCAGGATGCGTCTAGACGTCTGATGGACTCCTCTTCGCCAGGATGCGTCAGGACGTCGGATGGATTCTTCTCCGCCAGGATGCGTCAAGACGGCGGGTAGATTCCTCTCCGCCTGGATGCGTCTAGACGTCTGATGGACTCCTCTTCGCCAGGATGCGACAGGACGTCGGATGGATACTTCTCTGCCAGGACGCGTCAAGACGGCGGGTGGATTCCTCTTCGACAGAATGCGGCAAGATATCGGGTGGATTCCTATCCGCCAGGATGCGTCAAGACGTCGGGTGGATTCCTCTTCGCCAGGATGCGTCTAGACGTCTAATGGATTCCTCTCCGCCAGGATGCGTCAAGACGGCGGGTGGATTTCATTTTGCCAGGATGCGTCTAGACGTCTGATGGACTCCTCTTCGCCAGGATGCGTCAGGACGTCGGATGGATTCTTCTCCGCCAGGATGCGTCAAGACGGCGGGTAGATTCCTCTCCGCCTGGATGCGTGAAGTCTGGTGGATTCCTCGTCGCAAGGATGGGTCAGGACGTCGGGCGGATTCCTCTTCGCCAGGTTTCGTCAAGACCTCTGATGGGACTCCTCTTCATCAAGAAGCGGGAAGATTTCAAGATGGATTCCTTTCACCTGGATGCGTGAAGAATTCAAGATGGTTTCGTCTTCGCTAGGATGCGTGAAGACGTCGCATCTTCTCCTCTTCCTCAAGATTTATGAAGAATCCAAGATGGGTTGCTCTTCGCCAGTACGCATTAATACGTCTAATGGACTCCCCTTCATCGTGATGCGTGAAGACGTCGGATTCACTCCCCTTCCCCAAGATGTGTGGCGATTTCAAGATGGATTCCTCTTCGCCGGTAGGCGTGAAGACGTTCTCTAGGCTTCTCCACTCCAGGATGCGTATAGATTTTACGATGGATTCCTCTGCTCCAGGATTCTTGAAGACGTCGGATGGATTCCTCTTCGCCAATATGTATCAAGACGTCCGATGGACTCCTCTTAGCCAGAATGGGCCAGGATGTCGGGTGGACACATCTACGCCAGGATGCGTGAAGATTACGTGATGCATTTCTCTCAACCGGAATGCGTGAAGACGACGGCTGGACTCTTCTATGCCAGGATGCGTGAATATTGCAAGATGGATTCTTTATCGCTAGGATGCGTGAAGACGTTGGATGGACTCCTATTCTCTAAGACGTAGGAAGATTTCAAGATGGATTTCTCTTCGCCAATATGCTTGAGGACGTCTGATGGTCCTCTCTTCCCCACGATACGAGGATTTCAAGATAGATTTCTCTTCGCCAGTGTGTGTCAAGACATCGGTTGGACTCCTCCCTGCCAGTATGCTTGGAGATTTCAAGATTGAATATCATTCGCCTGTTTGTTTGAAGACGATGGTTGGACTCCTCTTTCCCAAGATGTGTGAAGATTTCAAGATGGATTTCTCTTCGTCACGATGCTTGAAGACGTCGGTCGGATTCCTTTTCCCCCAGGTGCATGAACATTCTAAGGAGGATTCCTCTTATCCAGGGCGCAGAAGACGTTGAATTTACTCTTCTTTCATTAGGTGCGACAAGATATCAAGATACTTTCTTCTTTGGCAAGAGGCATGAATACTTCAGAAGGATTTCATCTCTGCAGGATCCATTAAGATTTCAAGTTGGAATCCTCTTCCAGGAAGAATCAAGATGTCAAGATGGGTCTATTCTGAATTAATGCCTTTTCATATCTACCTTCTTTTCTTTTCGTTTGGATGCGTCAAAATATCAGGATGGATTCCTCTTTTCCGCCAAGATACATCATGACCTCAATTACTTTTTGGCTGGATTTTGAACATGTTTGTTTCGATTCCTGTACTCCACCATTTTTGTATACTTTTGGATGTATTACTCTCCTCCAGGAAGTGTCAAGACGTCTGTTGTTATATCTTTAACCGAATGCTTCCGTGCGTGTGCATGAAATTTCTATGTCGGGATGTGTGTAAATTGCGGGAAGTATTTCTCTGCTGTTTTCATCAAGATGTCAGCATTGATTCCTCTACGACAGGATGTTGTCGGGATGGATATCTTTATTCCTTGGGTCTTCATTTCTGTATTTCATTCATTTCTTTGGTGAATAATTATTTGTCAAGTTCTCCTTTTTTGGTATGACTTAATTTTTTTCCCTCTTAGGTTTCAAATTAGGATGTTCAACATAAGATAGTCATTTCTTAACTGATTTTCCATTTGTATAGAATAATTGTTTTTTCGTTTCTTATTATAGTCGTTAGGTAGGTTTTCCTTTTCTTTTATCCAATGCATCAGTTAGGTCTTTTAGTACCTACACATTTTCTTTTTTTACCTAACATCACAGTCACAAACCTTTTATATTTAGAAAACATTTTATTTTTACCTTGGATTACATTTTTCCTACACATTCTTTTCCATCCTTTCCCACATTACATCATCCTACACTCAAACAGTCAGCAGAGCGGAAGTTCTTGGTCCATTTCCATCAGTCAATGCAGTCCAGTGCTATTGTCAAGATTCATCAGTGGTGTCATCAGCTGTCATCAGTGTCTTCTGTTGAGGTGGTGTTGTGTATATGGTCATTATAGTGCCAAGTGCGTGTTGAATGTTAGTGCAAATTGGTTATGTGAATGGAAAGCTGAGAAACTTCCCCGGATCTCAGAAGTATCATCAGCTGTCACCGGTGTTTTTGTGGCTGTGTGAGTGTGGTGTCTTGTGCATGGTCATTCTTGTGCATTGAGTGTTAGTGCAAATTGCGTGTGCGTCGAGGGAACGTCGATGGAAAGCAGAGTTCCTTCCGCCGATGGACCTTGCGGTATTACAGTAGGGACTCTTCTCCTCTCCTTGCATGTGATTTAGGTCTGGGTCAGCGGTTCCCAACTTCTTCGTTTAGACATTCCTTATTCTACTCAGCCCTCTTTAAAAGTTTGTACCCCATTTATTTTGAAGCTGTTCATGACTTATGCTTTCTGCCTCATCTGCATTTCACTCAAGTTTAACAAATAATGCAAACCTTTTTACCACTTAGTGCTTACCTCTCAGGCTGTGCTTACCATGGGTTGGGAACCGCTGGTCAAGTGTATGCATGTAACTTTCTTTTTCAGTGGGTCGTCTGTATATATGCATTTATGGGAAGGGGGGTGATTGAAGCTTTAAACCAATAGCAATAATTTTTTTTAACGAAGCAATAATAAGATCAGGTTTCTAAGTGATGCCCCTAATTTTATGTTACAAGGATTTTTCCCTCCTCTACTGGCTAGGAGCTCCTTGAATGGAGCAATACTATAAATCTTACACATTTCCTCCCTTTAACACTTACCAAAGAATTGGTACATAGTACCCTAGGGATTTCCACAGGCTCTTAAGGGAACTAGGTAGGATTTGGAATGAATCATTCCATGGTTGAATGATTGTTTTGATTGTTAGTAGCAGTGAAAAACCTGCATACAATGTGAAGGAATTGATGCCTAATATTTTTTCTCTAAATACTATAGAGGAATGCCTGTCATGGCATTAGGTTTCTCGTCTTTAGGAGACATGTTCTACTTCAGTTTTGTCTTGTTGAACTCTTCGGAGTGTAACTTCTGCTGGCCCCGATGGGGTATTAAAGTGTTTTTTGGCCCATATTGAAAATTCTATCATTGGTGTCTCGCAGCTTTTAGGGCTTCAGGTTCATGGTCACATAGGTGAATAGGTCCAAATATGTAGGATTAGGGCTTAGCTCTATATCTGTGGGATTCCTTTGGTAGGACTATCAATATGGGCCTAACTCCATTAGAGAAATGGTGGGAGGAATTAAAGTGACTTAGCTGGAAATTTAGGTAGGAAATTTCAGTGATCAAATTGTGAACTTATGATTGATGAGACCTATATATTTATAATTATGTACTGCTGTAAAAATTGTGAGGTGTTAATATCCATCATGATATCAACACCTCACAATTGACTAATGCCTAATAATGATATCGATACCTGTTGATAATAGACATGGATTATGTGCCTTTGATGTATTTTCTTTGCTTTGTCATAATTGTCTAATTTCTTTTTTCCTACAGGCTTAAAAATGAACCCAATAGAAAATTCCCCTCCTTTTATTAAAATGGGATCACATCAGTACATGATAATGGCCCAATTTTGAGGAATTGTATGTGCATTACCTTTGTATTTGATATTTGTTTCATGTATAACATGTTCTCTTTTGTAGGTTTTTTCTTATATCAATGTAACTTCCCTGAGTAATTCAAATTTTATTTCAGGTCTGTTTTTTTAATTTCTGGCTAAATACTAATACTTTTTATTTCTTTTGTCATGACTCTTGTGGAGCGTTCACCACTCCTATATGTGGAGGGCATTGTACATTGGATGAGGAAGTTGGTGCTAATGATCTCTGCAGTGTGTGACGACCTCTTTGCCGTTTGTTGACTGCCATCTACATATCATGTGGCCCACTCTCTGTGGCAGTTATCCTGGTCCTTTGTGAAGTCAACCTGGCATGAAAACTTGGACTTAATGTGCAGTGAGGAAGAAACACCATAGTACCTGTTCTTCACTTATGGGGAATGAGGCACAGCAGCAATAAAAAGACCACATCACTTTCATGAATCATCATTATACTTGGCGGTCTGTGTGGGGTTTTTCCGGTTTCCCCCATGCCTTGGGCGAATGCCAGACCATATGCCATTCCGGATAAAACCAAATTAAAAGATACTCAATGCATTTGTTTTTTGTTTAAGATCCAACCTGCAGCAGCTGGTTAATATTGTAAATAACCAGATATTTATAACCAGGCTCTTAAGAGGAGACTTTTAAATGTTGCAATAATTGTTACTAGTGAAATGTGTTCTTAATGCCATGAGAGTATAAATACATCTTGACCAACTTGGTCTACAAGTTGTAATTCTTGTTTATTACTTCCAGTTCTTGATGACGTGGGTAATTGGAAAGTTATACTTGCCTCTCCTTCACCTTACCATGTGTTCCTATTAAATTTTTTTAACCTATTCATAATTCTTTTAATTCCTCTTTTGACCAATTTCCTCATTCCTTTATCTCATTGCCTCAATATTGATTTCATGGTGAATGATCAATAATAAATAAACTGCAACAGCCAGTAACTTTAGAAAGTTCCTACAATCTCTCTCTCCAAATCTACCTCTTTGATAGGGTTATTTTCAGATTGTCACTGACCCTGTTTGGTGTCTCAGCCTCATATTCCTATGATCTGGTAAAACCATGTTCCATGTGCTGATAAAATCAGCTTGTCCTGCAAAGGGATGGATATGAAAACAGAGGCATCAGTATTACAATTCCTGTATGACTAGGTGATTTTTGCCTCCCAGGTTCCACTTGTTTCAGGTGTTAATGAAGCATCTACTCGTCTGTAATTGAGGTGCATTTAGGCCCCAAACTGTTGATACTTGACAGTGAAATGGAGGCCTTATGAGAGACAAAGGCTAGGAAGCAGTGGGAGTAGATAGCATACCTTTGAAGCTACTGAGAAACTGGGGCAGCAGGGGAAGAAATTCCTTTTGTGGTCTTATTTGTAATGTCTATCCTGAAGTCAGAATGAGAGTAATGTAGAACAATTGGCTTGATATAACATGCAGATGAAGTTTTGCGTAGAATAATAAAAGGCTGGAGAGAAGGGCTAATTACTATTTAGGTGAAGGCCAGTTCTGGTTCTGTATAGGCAGGGCAATTTTGGATATGATTGCGATAACACTAGTAGAAAGAACTTGTAGGATCTGCATATTATTGCTTGCTGTGGATTTCATCATAGTGTTGGACTAGATAAATAGGAAAAAGATAATGCTTGTATTTCAAAAAAATTAGAACAGATTGGTTGGAATAGGATTAATTTAAAACAAAAATTGATGAGAGGCAGCAAATGAGTGGCTGACAGTGAATCATGATGAGCATTCATAGGTCGTGGGCTAAATCCAGAGCCTGTTGTCACCTTTGCTGTTTAAAATGTATGTTCAGGAAATGGTGACTTTCTCAGGAAGAGCTTAATATGAGATGAAAATAAGGCTGCTGATAGTCTTGTTAGATTTGTGGATGACCATGCATTGGTATGTCAATCATGAAAGGGATTGCAAGCTTAAGTAGAGATATTAGGAAAGAATTGCTAGAAATAGACAATATAAACCTAAATAAAACAAATGAAATAAGATTCTCTAGGATGAAGAAAGGAAGGCTGGTTATAATAGTAGAAGGGCAGTAACTGGAGCAAGTGGAGAAATTTAACTAGAGGCAGTACCCTAGGAGGAATTGGGCATATAGGCCATGACAGGAAGAGGATATTGCTAGCAAAGGAAGTGTTCAGTAATGGGAACTGATGACTGGTACCGCGAGTGAAGATGAAAGTAAGAAGCTGGTGAAAAGCTTGATTTGGATTTTTGTGTGGTATGGAATAGAACTTGGACTCTGAAAAAGGAGGGCAAGTATAGACTGAAGGTATATGAAATTTTGATGTGGAGAAGGAAGGAGCAGGTGCAATGGATGTAAAGGAAAACAATCCAGGAAGTGCTTGGCATGGTGGGTGAGAAGAGGAAGCTTGTGAATGAGATTGAGAAGAGGTAAGTGGTGGTCATATTGGAGGTACTGAGGGACGGGTTAATGAAGGATGTAGGAGGAGAGAATATTGGGTAAGTAGGGAAGGGGAAGAAAGAGAACGGGCATTAAGGATTAAAGGATGATGGTGAGGAAGTAACCAGAGATGAAAAAACAAATATTGCTGAACTGGGACCTGCAAGTAAAAAATCGAGAATTTTTACTTGTTTACTTCAGTCCGTACCTGTCAGGAGGTTTATCTAACAATAAAAAAAGTAATCATCTTTGATGTACTATATAAATCATGACCCTTGGTCAATTGCTCGATTATGTACTATTATTTTTACAATTATTCTTTATCACAAGAGAAAATTGCACCAATTTAGGCAGGTATGTGACGTAAAATTGCAGGTACCTACAAATGTTTGTAGTTGTCGGGAGACTTTGTTTTTTAAAATGATCCCTCAGATCAAAAGCGACAAGTCTGAATAAGTTAAAGATGAGAATGCACTCATTATAAATGGTCAGTAATAAATCCAAACTAGAATACTGCTGAAGTTAACTGCAAAATGAGGTCCTATACAATATATGTATTTACCTTTTCAAGCCAAAATGTGTGGAAACAAATTAGTATGTAATTGAATCTTGGTATGAGTAAACTTGACTGTTAACTCATCTGTGGAATCCATTACGCCAAATTCCAAAAGCTTGAGAAGCTATATGGTAATAACCCTATGACTCATGGTAAGTATTACCTTCCTAGTGGAGAATATAGTAAGAGGTAGGTATTGTGAAAGATATCCATTTAATAAGGAAGAGGAGCATAAAGCAAGAATTTTTGCCTGAATTACCGTATGAAGTGTGTATTCAATCGAGCTATCAAATTGATTCAAAATTGTCTAAATAGTCTGTTTTTAATCAAATTTCATATATAATCCAAGCCATGAAAGCCCAAGTGATGGGGGAATGATAGAAATTTTATTACAGTAGTCTGAGCATCAGAAAGCGCCGCTCCCCCTCTCGAAAAAGTTTATCTCTGCAGGACAAATGTTACGCTAAGGTAATTGCATTAAGTTACATATTTTTACTGAATTCCATACTGAAACCAAATTAGCTTCTTTCCGGGGTCCATGGGCGAGAACTCGGCACATTTTGCAAGAGGCTAAGCGTGCAACCTTTGATGGACCTATCGTCAGTGTTAACCACGAGAACCAATTTTCGTGCGTCTGAAATAAGGTGAAATCCATTCAATGCTCCCGTTCATCTCTCAGCATATCCAGAGTGGTTAACATTCCCTCAGTTATAAGCAACACTTAAGTTGGATAATGAAAATTAGTACACCGCTTTCATAGCTATCAAGGAGAGAGATGGGCAAGAAAAGCACATGAATTGCACAGCAACCTTTGGTTCCGTAGTCTTCAACAAACCTTTCAGCTGTGGGAGCTTCTTTTTGTGTAGATTCCCACAACATATCCTTGGAAAAGTTTATCTTTGCAGGACTAAGATCACGCCAAGGTTATTGCTGAAAATTCCATGTTTTTATCAAATACCACGCTAGAACCAGCTTGACGTCTTTTCGTGACAGAAGAGTGAAATCTCGGCACAATCTGCAAAAGGCTAAGCGTGCAACCTGTGATGGATTTATCGTCTGGGTTAACTACGAGATCCATTTTTTTCAAGTCTGAAGTAAGGGGATGTCAATTGCATCCAACACTCCAATTAATCTCTCGGAATACCCAAAGTGATCACTATTCCCAGAATTCTAAGCTAGGTTTTACTTGAGTCACGAAAATTATTACGCCGCTGTCATAGCTATTAAGGAGAGCGATGGCGAGAAAGAGCGCATGAGTTAGAGGAAACTTTGATTGCGCAGCCTGTAAGAAATCTTTCAGCTGTGGAAGCTTCTGATTGCCACAACACATCCCCAAGGCTGCCGAGCGTCCGTCATGCGCTTCTCTGCAATTTTCCGCGGGCAGCATCAACCGAAGATTCATCAGTCCCTCAACTGTTTCAGGCCCAACGGTAGCCTTCCTGGCTTCTTTTAACAATCTATAATGGCCCCTTTAATTTAACTAATGAAAATAACCTGATTCACATCGGCCTATACTCAAATTAGCCTTCAATATTTGATAATGGAACGGGAAATGTCGTTCGCAAGATTTTTTGGTTATGCTCATCGATGACTTTAAAATATCGCTGTGGAAGAATACCCTGGGGCTCAAGTCTGTAACTAGGTTTTCTCCGGGAAACGGAAGAAATAAGATTTGTGAGGTTCCCTTGCGAGCGTTTTCTCTCACCCGAGGTCACGTGTCTCTCTGTGAGAAAGGAGGAACACGAAGGCCCTGGAGAGTACGAGTCGCCCAACCCGTAATTCGGTGAAGCGTCTTTCGGGGTCTCAGGTGGCGAGGACTATATCGGCCTCGGCAGGCCGACGATATTTTTTTCCCAAGGTGCAATCTGCGCACTGCGACTGTGATTTTACGTTTTGACCAACGGAATATGTGTATTTGCGACGGTAAACTTCTGTTTGGAAGTCTTCCGTCTGTATTTTCCCTTTATTTATCCGGGTATGAGCGCAATGTCCATACTTGTATAATTACTTACTTGTCGGTTTTTTGATGTTGAAGAGTAATTAATGAATTACATTTAATATGGTCTTTCATGCAGTAGTTCGTATATTCTAATTCATCCTTTTGTGTGAACTCTTATCTTATTTACAACTCTGATATATGGGTAAGAAGTCATCTGTACACTTGCTCCACCTACTAATGAAATTCATTTTTAGTAGCTGGTCTTGCTGCGCTTATTTTCCAAGCTGTGTTGATTTCACTCTAATTTTACGTTTATTGCCGCAGCATAATTGTGTTTCTGACGTAATCGTTATCTTCATTGTATTAACTAGAATAACTTGAGCACTTGTTGAATGGTCAGACTTCGCTGAAACTTTTCCCCAGGATTATGGAACTATTCCTGCTAAAAAATGCTGTAGATTTTTCTTAAAATATTACTACAGAATTCATTGGAATTGCAACCGTACAAATAATTAAACAATAAGCGGCATCAGTGGGGAAAGAAGTTTGATTCTTAATTAATTAAAATATAATTTCAGGATGAGACAAGAGGAAACTTCTATTTATGTAACCATATCATAGCAATTTACTGCATTCAAGTCATTTCTCCAAACATTTGTCAGTGGTTCTTCAAGGTATCATGTCATCAGACAACACTGTCATTAATCAATCAACAAAAAACCAAAGTCATTATGAAATTCTCTCCTACAATTAATTACTTAAGGAAACATGGAAATCCAAGGAACATGGCTGAGACAAACGCTGAGACTAAAGAACCAAAACGTTAAAATTTAAGTTAAAATACAAACAGAAACCACAACTCAGAATGTAAAGAGGTACTTAGTTGCCAAACAAATAATCTTACAGAAATATATTGAAGCACTTTGAAACATCATTGGAAGGCTATTACTACAATATTTGAAGTAAATAGTTAGAAGAAAAAAATTTCTAAATGTCTAAACCAATGCTAATTCAAACGTATTGCATACAGTTTCAAGGAACATCATTCGCCTACGTAATCAGTTAATGGGAACAATAATATATAAAGTCCATCAGGCAATATTTTATAACCTTCCACTGCAGGTTATTCTGAGGAATAAAGAACATAGGTACAAGCTTTCACTTCAAATAGTCTGATGAATAAATGATTTATCCTACGCTTGGGCCATGTGATACAGCCATCAAATGTCAGGCCTCCTGATAAGCTAGATTGATAGCATTAGACTTTAGTGTCGTGCAATGAAAGAAGAATAGCTTAGGAACTAATGCACAACACTATGTTCGCCGGTATCATTAATCATCATCACTAGATTCAAACACTTACTTCACATTTGTCTTGACCATCAGAGGAATAATACCTACTCCTGATTTACATGCATCTAAACAGCAACAAGGGTTGATTCCTGGTCAGCGTGAACACTGAACACTATCTGCCAGAAATAGCTTTCGTTATGCTTTTGTTTCGAAGAATAGCGTGCATTATTCGAAATAAAAGCGTAAGGAAAGCCATTTCTGGCAGATAGCGTTCATGCTATTTCATTCAGAATAGCAGCCCAAGAATGCATACTCATTGAAGCATATTACTTGCAACGTGAGGAGTACAATTTTTTACACGTCTCACAAGGTGACAGAGACCAATAGACGTGCAGTCACTTTGGGAGGCATCACAATATATTTACACGTACTCTTACTTGTAGCACGAAGATAACAATTGTGAGCACTGGTCTCGCAAGGTGGCAGATACAAATATACCTACAGTCAATTTTGGAGTGATCACAATATATTTAGATGCACTCTAACTTGTAGCATGGATAGCACTAATTGTGTTCACTGGTCTCCCAAAATTAGAGGCCCATATATTTGCAGTCAATTCGGGAGGCATCACAAAATATTTACACGTACGATTACTTTAAGCATAAATAGCACTTGTACACTTGTCTCAAGTGTACACTGAGAAAGTGTACACTTGTCTCACAAAGTGACAAATTCGAGGCCATGGGGTGTTCTGCCTATTTCCTGCAGCTCTTTGGAGAATAGTTTAAAAGTTGTTGCTGCAAACTTTTAAAGAAATCATCCTGTTCAAAATAAACCTTGCGAATCCGTGCTAAAAATAAGAGAAATTAGTAGGGAAACAAATGCAGTTATTACGCGACAAACTTAAACCCGGATACACTTATATGAAATGAATTTTCACGCAACTTATGAAGAAGAAATTATTTCATGTTACTAAAATATGTGTTATATAAAAGCTAAAGTATTTAATACACTAACAGAATTGATATTGGCATTAAATTGCATAAGTTCCATCACTATTTTCGATGTCATCAGTAGGGGGTAGATACCGGTCCGAAAACACTTAATATGCAAAAAGTTATTATTCCAGTCACGCGACGCAACCCATCTGTGGGCGGTCGATAAAAAAGCCGGCCGGGCAGTGGCGATCGCGTGCATGTTAAAGAGATCGCGTGCATGTGGAGAGAATTTTAATTTTTTTTCCGACGTTGATGGCATCACAGTACAACTCGCTTGATATAACAAGTCGCTGCCGTGGAGATCCATTGCATAGTAACCAGTGGGATTGCTTTTCACGCGAGAGAAAGAAACTAAGGGGGTGGAGGGAGAGAAAAAATATTTATTTTTCACTTAATAATAATATAAATACATCAATCACACATGGAGGTGTTGGTTATATTGTTGACAAAATATTTCGTCTCATAGTTCAATTCACCATCTCCACTAATATTATATTGTTCTTGCAATAAACGCACTGCACTTCTGATCGCATATAATTGTACCTCCACACTCGCACTACTTTTGTTTAAGTAACTATTCTCGAGTAAATAACTCTCAATACAATTATATACATTTAATTGACCGGTATAATAAATGAACAAAGAAAACATGGTAATGTTACATAACAGAAAAAGACTACTTACAAAAAAATCTAATCCATCCATTGCAAAAAGATTTTTTAATGGTTAACAAATTTTACTTTGTTGGCACCAATTTGCCAACTTGTGACAGTTTTTTCTCGCACACTGCAAATTACCATCCATATGAGCTTCGATTAAACATCCCTCATTCGTAGTCAATTTTTTAAGCGAGGGACAACCATACAATTCTAGATTAGCCACGCAAATACCTATGGGAAGGAGACTGGTTAAGAAAGATGCCTTTTGTGCTCCCTTGGTGAATAGATATTTATATTGCTTTGTATAATTATAAAGTATGCTCTCCAAATCGGAATAATCTATATCCCCAAAATATTCAGTCAAACCGTGATAATTATTTCTCAGCCAACTCGCCTCTTTTGCATACAAAAATTTCTCCGGTGATTTAAAGAGCCACGTATTGCAGCATTTGTTTTGTACTGAGATAATAGCCAATTCCTTCACTATGTAACTATTATCGGCAGTGGTAAACCCTTGAAATTCGATAATGGCACTCATCGCGATGTGTGTCCAACTTACAAGGTTTTTACGCCCAATGCCAGGGGTTGAACACACATCAAAGACCTTTTGACTTACTGAATTTTACTTCGTGCCAGTGGTCAAAAAGCCTTTCACTCACACGCACTGGGAAAATCAGAGCATAACCAAGTTATACTTTTTGATTACCAGGCAAATCATACGTTATGAGTACCATCTCCAATTCAAGTCTTTCAAAATCGCAATCTGTGATACTTTTTGTCAATTTGGTGGCGAGAAAATGTCTCACTTTATCACGACTGCTCGAAAGTCTTCGAAGAAATAGATTAATCAACTTGGAGAGCTTCACCAATGCCACCCATTCGTCACCGTTCAAGTAAAACGGGCTTATGTTCTTAATAACCAAATGTCTCTTCCCAAAGTAATTTGCATAGGCTAAGCAGGATGAAGTTAATTGTTCTTTTTCACCTTTATAAAAAAACAAATTCACAGTCTTTTCCGAGTTTAGAATATTAGTCCAATCAGCTTGCGAAACAATTACACTCTTTTTTCCAACTTGATTAAATTGCACGACCGGCTCAAAGTCTCTACCAGGATCGTAACCAGCACACACACTCTTTGACTTTGCACTGTTCAAATGATACACTGATTGAAGTAGCAGATTGTTCGAGTTATGGAATGAAGAGTGACTGGGATGGTGTTCAGCCGGTCTCTTCCTCTTGATGGGTGGAGAATGTAGGACTGTTTCCTCCGACGGTAGCATGATGACTGATGTATGGCGAAAATTTATATAGCTTAAGAGGACGATGATGTTGGAAGAGGGGCGGGGGAACAATCATCATCCGGACATGGATCAACTTCGACCTTGAGACGGTTATAATTGAACCATTGTGCCAGTGAATGAGCGTCTCTCAATGCGCACGTGCTATTGCGTAATTTGTGACAGGGATTGAGGCAGGAAAATGAGATAAAGCTGCATTTTTCAGGAGGGGGGCAATTTAATTCCTTTTGAAGAGAGATGAAAGTACGCTGCGTGAGATTGGAGAGAAATTCGCACTCTTTTTCGCTAAATGCAAAGAGAGCGGTCGCTCCCTCAATGATGGTCTCCAAAGCGGGGGCAAGCTCGGCGTAAGAGATGAATCCACTGTTGAAGGAAGTCTCATCGCAGTGCAGAGGGTCTTGAAACCGAAGCTTCTTTCCCCCAGCAACGAGTTTCCCATGTTTCTTGAAAGTGCCCCAAAAAAGGCGGTTGGAATCAACGTCGACGGCTGCAAGCTCCGTCATTCCCTCCTTCGAAAAGCTCACTGATGCGACGATCTGCATTCTGCGGCTGATTCTTCTCTAATAATCACCCCCCATCTCCGTGCACTGTATTTATTCTGGAACAGCAACGCTGGGCTCGGGGATGACACCTCGTATCACTCCTCAGCCCACCAAAGGTGACTCGAAACAGCTCCAGGGTGCGGCAGTCGTTGAGGTGTGGGTTAGTGTGATTGAATTGGGTAAGGAATTTGTGTAGCGAGTGACCTAAATATTTACTAACTGCATACAAGCAACAATATTCCCCACAAATGTCGGAATGAAAGCTTTGTATCTGAACGCGATTGTGAGTGCAGTTGAAAGGCCTTAAAAAATCTAAAATTTTAGGAACAAAGGGACCTAGACCGTACGAGTCGAAGTATTCTGCAAATTGATTATACATGTAAATAGCTACCCAATGAGAACCTGGAAAACCAGTCGGATCTAAATTTACTACGAATATGCCATTTTTCGGTGTGTGTGGTAACTTGTCGGAAGGATATACTCCACGAAATAATTCACCCAATCTATTACGTAATAGTCTATCGATTTGAACGCTATCCATGATTAAAAATTTGTGATAATCTTCCTGTTTTTATCAATTTCTAGTGTAGCATCATATTCAGCAAAGACCAAACACGTCACGGTTTTAGCCAATTCGTTTTCAAATCTCGCCTCTATTCTCACCACACCCGTATCCCTTAAACTTACATAGTCCTCGTTACCTGAATCGTCCGGGGTGAGATCGAATACTAACATAAAGTAGCCATGCCCAAACATATTGTAAGTAATTTGATTTCCCTTATCGTGATGCTTTATTCCACTGCCGGAGAAAATCGTATCATACGCTCGTGCCCAATAGTTTTTGCTGCTGAAATTACATTCCAGTCCCTCGGAAGGAATCTGAACTCCATTCACAAAGAGCGAAAAATTCTCGAGTGAGTAGTGAGAGAGTGCAAATGGATTCTTATTAAAATCACCAACGTACGAGTCATTGTCGACCATTGCAAATATTAGTGTGTTAGGTATTCGTCCATTGATTGCGTTGTCAATACTTAAAGTTCGACCGCCTGAGGGTACAGTGAACGTTTTCAATTCTGTTCGCTTGTAGTGATATTTAGCTTTGTCTCGTTCTAACATTTTACTATGCGCTACTAATATCGAAGGATTAATATCATGATGCAACACGTATAGCGTTGCGTCGAGTATTCGCAAAACCCCACTATCCTCTCCCATTAGATAGAAAGCGGGTTTAGAGAGCATTAATCTAATATTAATGTCTACGCCATTGAGTAGCAGCTGTGTTTGATTAAACACGTCCACGTGTAATTTACCATACAACTCCACTTCGGCACTATTCTGGAACCACGATTTTCGTTTCATGTATCCAGCATTGTTGCTATCTGTCTTATTAACATCATCTCCCGTGTCCAATTCCCAACCGACATTACGCAAGTGTGTTCTACTAGCGTCAGATCCATAGTTTAGAATGTTTTCCAAATAACTTCTGTAGTGATAATTATCTTCCGAAGGTGTGACAAGAGTCCCATTGAAATATACGTCACATTGCTCGAATAGTGAGTGTAGAATATTGTTCACTACACCCGGTTGATTCGTATTCGCATCGGTAAAATCACTAAAATTTTTCTTGCACATCTTCACTTTGAGCTTGAGGTATATACTATTTAAATCTCTGTACGAGTCGCCAGAATCTTTGATTAAAAATTCAATGACCGATCGATTGTCCAACGAAGATATGGGTTTGTAAGGCACCAGGCGTTTAGATAGAATGTTGGTCTGTATGGGTGGATTAGGTTGGAATAAATCCAACGAACTCAGCATATGCTCAGACATTATGAAAAAATATCTCTCGGCGCGACCTTCTTCGCTCTTCGCCCTCTCGTTGAATGCCGCTTTTTCTTACCACTTGGTGGTTTTATTTCAATCAAGCGAGGACGTTTTGGAATCTTCAATCTCCCACCTTTCATGCCCTGTAACTTCTCTTCCGCTTTACGCTTCAAATTCTGTCCTGCTTCGTTTATTCTATTGCGTAATATCTCTTTTACCGGTTTTGTGCCAAGATCGTCGAGGGCAGCAGCCCCCGCAGTCGCGACCTCTTTCCCTACAGTCTTAAGTCCGCTAAATAATAACGGTTTCGTAAATCGCCATAGACCGGCTAGAAAACTCCCAATACCCCTGCCTTTTTGCACGCGATATGATGCTCGATATATTGGTCCCACCTCACCTCCCACCTGTCTTGCATAGTATGCATAATAACGATCCGCTACCGCAGCCATCTCGTTGCTTAATGACGAACTAATCTAAATTACTTCTTTTTTATAAAATGTAACACCACTATTGAAGATTGTATCCCACTATGAAATGGAATAGCCTCACCCAGTTTATCGGTCATTAAAATCTCAACGCTTTCAATGCTGTTCTTCTCGACGGGATAATAGAAAATCGGATTGAATACTTGATATCCCCCAACTCGAGTATTTAGTATGCGTAAACAGCGACTCAATGAATCACCCACAAACTGTGGCTTAATAATGTCGGTGTACACGTAAATGTTTTTAGGAGCCGGAGTTATACTTCTCCTCCCTCGTTTACCACTCGATTTTGAGAAAGTTGTTTTAACATTGCTGAATATATTTTGTACGTTTGCATCATCATCTTCACCCGTCATCCGAATCAGGAAAGACGATAATAATCCCCATTCCTCTTTTATCTTTTTTTGTCCTGCGCTAGAAAAACCCTCTAAAGATATTTTAATTAAGTCTCCGAATGAGTCATAGACTCCTGATGGTAGTGAATATGTGACATCCTTTGCTCTTATTATGACTGAGTCTGGTAAACTTCGTTCGTTTACACCTACCTGTCCATCTCGTATTGCTAATTCATCTACAGAACGCATGATATTGTTTACTATTTTATCCCTTATACGGCGGGGGGTAGCAGTAAATGACGAAGCAAAAGCAAAACATACGCTTCCGTACGTTCCTTGCGGAATCTCGAAGAAAAGACCTTTTTCTATCGCAATTTTGACTCGACCATCCCCGGGTCCACCTTCTTCTCCTCTAACTAACCCTTCCTCTGTTCGTGTTCTGTTATCTTTACGAGTTAAAGCTTCCTCTTCCCCTCCAATTAAATGGGTTGGAGGATTAGCAGGACCTATCTTTTCTACTACACTACCTTCATCTTTACGAGTTGAAGCTCCCTCTTCTAATTCAATCAAATCGGTTGGAGGATGAGTCGGAGCTATATCTTCTAAATCGATTGACGGTATCGAAATCTCCGCCAAACCTACAAGCCATTCATCATTTTCTAAATCGATACGATGACTCAGTTTTGCACGATAATAAGCTATTGTGTTTTGGGGAAAGAATTCGCGAGAGCTATCGCTTGGTAACGTCAGGTAAAACTCGTTCATAATTTACGCACGGAAGAAGCCGCAACCCAAGAGTTAAATGATTTCGGGTATCCTTCCCACTTTACAAAATATTCGAGATTGGGAGCACGTCCTCTACGCCTCAAAATCTTCTCGATCCTATATTCCGTCTCTGCGGAAACGCTCACCTCGACTAACTCTTGCGCGTAAAAACTTCCGCTTATATTCTCCCCATTCATATCCTGCAACTTATAAGTTGGTATTTCTCTTGTACTATCTATGCCTACTACTCTAAATATTTCTCTGGTGTAATTAGCAGTGTAACCTTTAGCGAACGGAAGCCGCTCTTTGCTAATCCTCACGTGATCGTCGATTTTAAATTTTGTATACTTTTTTTTCACAACATTTCCACTCCGGCTGGCGACCGCAAACGCATTCTTTGCGTTCACCTTGGAGGGTGCGATGCCTATACTCGAATGAACGTTATTGTTATAACTACTCACGAGTTTTGGAAGCACATCGATGTAATTAAAAGTGTCGTATTTTGTAAAATACTTGTACATTTTAGTTTTTAGAGTGCGATTGAATCGTTCCACGAGGCTGGCTTTTATGTCCGGATTATTTGTAGTGTAAAATTTCACTCCACAACGTGAGAGAAAATCTTTAAATTTGGCGTTGACAAATTCACTTCCCTTATCGCTCTGAATTTTCAACGGCTTTCTCTCGCGAAATATATCCTTGAAAGCGTTGACTATTTCATCCGCTCGTTTACTTCGTATAGCTCTAGCCCAGGCGTACCTGGAAAACAAGTCTATCACAGTCAAAATGTAACAATACCCTCTGTTGAACTTCTTCAAACTTTGCAAATCATTCAAATCACATTGCCAGCACTCGTCAATGTAGGTCACATCGTAGCGATTTCGGGGAAATCTTTTCCTCGCCTGTCTATGGAGAGTATACGCCTCCTGAGAATCTAGCCACTCGCGTAATGTGTTTCTCGGAATCCTAGTCGCTTTGTGTAATTTATCGAGTGTTGAAAAACTTGCCGGATGTGCAGGATCGTTGTACACTCTATCGATTACGTCGTCACCCACTCTGGTCCGAACGATTTCTTTTTTATTTTGCGCTTGCTTCTTCTTGGTAAATCTATGGGAGACGGCATCTTTGTTGACGTTTTTCCTGCCACCGACCGCTTTCTTTTTCGCATCTTTTTTACGTTGGGTGTTCGTGACAGTCTTTCCATCGCTCCTAGTCTTTCGTTTATGCGTTCCCATGTCGAATCTAAATCGGCGTTTACTTTTTTAACTTCAGCTAAGGATTTCTTCAATGCATGAACTCTCTCATCCCGCTCCTCCCCCGACCTTGTATGTGGTATGTTCTGAGTCAAAGGTTTTACTATCGGAACGTGTATGGGAGAATTGATGTCGGAAAGCGTGCTCATATATTTATCGAGTATTCTTTTGTATGAATGCCACTTGTCTACGTCCTTGATTCCTTTCTTGGCCAACACACCTTTCATTTCCTTATCTAATGCGCTCAACCTTGCCTTCATATGACCTCGCTCGAAAACTTCTGGACTCACTACGAGCATTTTACGCAAGCTCATTTTCCTAGCAGGCTACCGATGACGCCGCTTAAAATTGACCCCAATAATAATGGTAAAAAACCACCCTTTTGTATGAGAAGGGCTCGTTTTATCTTCACACTCGTTCCCCGCGTTGCCAACTTTCTCAACGTGTTACGATGTTTGGATAGTTTTCGTTTTAACCTATGATCTATCTTATGGTTCCCGTTTATGGTGTTCAAACAGCAATCGCATATGGCTTTAATTAATTCGTTGTCTGAAGATTTCAATATCGCGGAGCGTAATTTAGGCCTTGCACACTTTAACGCATGGAGCAAATGTTTATTACTCTTCAACCTGTTCATTACGTACAGGCATGTAGACTACGGTTACGATGACTTCGTCGTCGTAGTCGTAGGGGAATATGCTCGTTCGAAAACGAAATCTATCGTCAGTGTCCTGCCTGAGGTCTAGGACCAAATAACCGAATGGATCTTCCGTCGATTCCTTATATACCCTTTCCAACTCCTGCGAATTTTTTGGATACACCTGTCGAGCCAAATGACCGAATTGTAATTGATCTCGCGGATTTTTGAACGATACTATGTACTTTGCATTCAGCGAAATGTTCCTCGATTGTGTGCTTTGATAGAAAATATTCTGCGTGATTAAAAACACTGAAATGTTAAAATGATGACTCCCTCTCGTGAACAGTTTGCACACGTCTTTACTGTATGCTCCCTCGCTCATTAAATCATCGATAACGCACAAGATTGGTGCACCTCCAAATTCCTCAAAAGACGGTATTTCGTAGTGTATGCTCAGTAGTTCGTGTTCTATATCTGGCTCGCTTCCTGGGCTGCAACACCATAATATTTCATCAATGTCGTGATCTATCATACAATGTAAATTTTCAATGAATTTCGTTACAAAGGTCGTCTTTCCACATCCTGATGGACCTGCGCAGATGCAGGTAAACGGATGTTTCCAGACTAACGTCATGGTTGAGACTGGAAGTGTGTTTTATCATATCATGTTTTTATTAATGTTCAAGTTTCCTCATCACTAAATGCCTCGTCGTGCGTTCGTTTTCGGGGAATTTTATAGTGACCCCAAGCAAGCGTGTTAATTCCATCCTCACAAATGTATCGTTTATCATCAGTGGAATTGAGCGTTACCTTATTCATTTCCATGGTGTAAATCTCATGTTTCTTACTTCGTATGACTCTCATTTTACGAAACTCTGCTGAATTTTCGCGAAGGCATCGTACGTAGTCGTCAAATTTTAAACCTTTTTCTATTACTGCTCTAGTTATCCCTTTCGCTTTCTTCTTTTCTTTGGAACCGAGAACCTTGTATGAATAGAGTTTACTTCGCAGTCCGATGAAATGAGTCATTACTCGTCCATCGCATTCGTCTTTGAATTTACCTATTACTTTTTTGTTCTTATCTGAATAACATGGATGGTCTTTTGGATAGTTTGAGGTATCGAATGCGTCTATATCATCTAGAATATCCCTGTATGCATCAGCGGTGGTAATTTCATATATTAGGGAATCTGTATCGGCGTACGCCAATTTCAATCGCTTTCCATATTTTGTTAACATTTTCTTGTAGTGAAAATCATACATTAACGTCTTACTTAGGTCCAGCACACAGAAACCTATATATATTGGCTTGTTCATTTTAATAGTAGCCTTCCGCATGTGAATGGCAACCAAATACTCGTTAAAAATCGTTCTGTCCAAAAATGTAGATTTATTGATCAACTTTTGTATTTTTTTTTCTTCTGTCACTAATTGCATATTTATTCTTTTGCGCACATTCTCCATGGTCTTGCCAAATACGGCATTATTCATGAGCTTATAAAAGTCCTTCTCAAAGTCATTTACTGCTCTCATCCTTCGGTCAGTGTTCAAATCAATGTACGACTTTAACCAAGGTGATTGATTAAATTCTATTATTCTATGAACTTTTTTGAGATTCATGCCTAGTGAAAGAGCCTGCTTTAGGTTGACATAGTGAATGATATATTTAGCCCGGTCCTCGAGCGATGTAATCAACTTTTTATGTTTTCCACCGGGTGGAATTTTGTTCTCTGGACATAACGGTAAATCGGAATGCGTATCGTGTAGGGGCTGTGGGTACTCGAGATCTACCTCTAGAATATATCCCTGTTCGTTTTCATCGGAAATTTCTGTCGCATCAAAATGTTCAATTTCGTCAACGGAGAGCCATCTAAAATTTGCATATGGTAATGGCCTCGATAAAGCCCAGCCATACAAGTTGTTTGCGTCTAGATATGTTATATAGGTGGTGTCTAAATCTGAATCGTAATTTTCCATGTATTTATTGTTCGCTTCACAGTAGCGCTTACAGCATTGTGAAATTCCACCTCGAATGCCCTTTTCTATCATTAACATCATATCGTAGTCTGTTAAGAGTTCAAGCTCGACTTTGGTATGTTTCAGCATAGCATCAAAAGTCAAACCTGGGGCAGTATAGTACCACGCAGGGTCAAGTTTATAGGCCTCATAGCATACATCGCGGAAGTTTTCGAAAACATCGGCTGATAGAGTCACATCGCTTTTCAAATAAACATCACTGTAATCACCTAGTGTTTCACATTTAAATGTATTCCATACCTTAGACGCGTGTGAATAATCTTCGTTCGATACGTCTTCGTTTGTGAGTCTACTAAAAAACTTTTCTCTCGCTGGCAATTGTTTTTCTTCTAATCTATCCCACGAATCGGTGTAATCGTAAGGGTACACTCCCTTACGAGTGACTAAATTTGTCTTTTCACCAAATATCATATTAGTATATTTAAACTCAGTTAAATTTGCAACCAGTGAAGCCAGTGAAGCGGACATGAAGCGGAACGTATCAATGAATTTAATGCTGAAATTGTTCTCGATAGACTTTGCAAATGATATGTACTTTTCTTCGGAATTGGGGATTACGAATATTTGTCTATCATCATAGTCTAGCTCACGTACGATGAAATGACTATCATATGAGGAAAGATTATGGATGAAAACGGGGAGGAAATTTGGCATTTTGTATTGCAAGTTGCAAAACGAATGCGCTGGACCTCTATATTTTCCTGTTAAATGATCATGGTCTCGTACTCGGTCCCCATTCAGTTCTCCCTCACAAATGTAGCATACAGTGGTCTCGTTAAATGCAGTTTCCTCCTCCACGGTGAGAGGATTCATCGGAACGTTATTCTTGTACAACGCGAGTATCTTATCAGCCTCATCTTTGATGCGTTGAATGAATACTCGTGCTGCGTTTGGTCCTCGATATAACTTAGGCTCTTCGCATCCGTCTGGTGTGATCATCATGTAGCAAAAGCTAAATGGAGTATGTTTTTGTAACTTGTGAGTAAAAGAGGTGTGAAGATTAGGCTCACAAGTGCTCACATTCTCAAGGAGGCATTCAAAGTCTGCGTAGATGACGAATGGTACTCTAAAAGAATGGTTTAAGTGTTTAAATTTAAGAATTTTATCATTCTCGTTCGGCATTATGATTTTGCTAGGCTCACCAGTCCCTCTGCATAATTGTTTGTGTTCTTCGAGGCGTGACTCGTCATGGTAATGGGTGAGACAACGTTTACAAACGTGTATTCTATGCTCATATCTTGTGATTTGTGAGTTAACTAGTCTATTAAAATTTTTGATCCAACAATAATGGGCTGTTTCCTCGTTTGTCACGTACAACAAGTCGCGATGGTCTTCAAGTTCTTGATTAACTATCTTTAATGGATACACGTTGTTTTTATCATCTAATCCAAACACATTGATCGAAATATTATTAGCACGTTCGAATTTTGTAATGTCTTTTAAATCGACTGGATATTCGATGCATGTCCAATTATATCCTGAACGAAACGTGGGGGTATCGTATTTTGAAACTCGATGTGGGTTTTGTGCAATGCTTTTTGCCCAAATAGCATACTTGAAACAGTATGAGTCTTCGTTCTTCACATTGATAACAGCTTGTATACTTTTAATCTTAGCTGGAAGATCGATGTATGTCGATCCTCTAAGTGGCTTGTACTTGTTAATTCGTAATTCCAAGCCAACAACCTCGGACAAAGACCATCCGGATCCTTTAGCTTGAAATTCTGATTTTTCCTTTAAAAGTTTTGAAAACGCATCATCTACGATCTCGTTTGTTTGATCGGTCAGCAAGACTCTCCTATTCATAGTTTTAAACGATGTATCTAACTCATTATTTTCACCCTTCCGAAATTTGCATATCAAAACGAGATTGAATTTTATAGCGTTGATAGCTACTGTCTGTTCATTAATTTTATCTATAAGCTGGTCTCGAATTATATTTAAAAAAGAAACTACGTCCTGACCACCGTCTTCTTCAGGAGTAATCCAAAACGTCTTTAGTCTCGATCTGATAGCTGACTCGATTTCGTTGAATCCTTTACCTATCTGCTCGTTAATTTTCAACCGGTGCGCGTTCGTGTTTTCATGCGGGTTTGCCTCGTCTATATTATAATAGATTTCGCAATAGGAGCAAAATTTTCTACCCTTTGCCTTGTCTAACGCATCCTTTAAGTGGTTGTATGTTTGGATATCATATACCACTTCATCATTAAATATAACACGTTCATTGATATCCGTAAACGCCTGTTCTAGCTCCTGTGGGGTCACATAACACCCTGCATTAAAATTGTTAAGGATAGTGGATATGGAATATGACATTTTTGTAGATTCAGAATCCTGCATGAAGAGGAGAGAAAAATTAAATTGATGAAATTATTCGGTGAACGTTATTAAAAATAGTGATTTCAATTGAATAGATGGAGAATACAAGTGTTCTCACTGAAAGTTCGTAATGAAATGAAATATATGCATACACTTTATTGGATTATAAAGGTAACAAGTAGAAAAAATAATTAAAGTACATATCTAAAAGACATTTGTAAGGTTTGTGGATAACTTCTATCTCTTTCGGGTAGTTACACATATCGGAATCAAATTAATAGACTCATGCAAATGTAACTCGAGTGAGATTCCGGAAAGTGATTAAAAAAAACATTTTTTTCAGTTGTTGGATTGCATTCAACTACCAACGTAGCTTTTTTGTAATTTACACCTAAACACTAAGTCTTAAATTAAGGGTAGATCAATACCCTGACCCTGAACCCTGACGTATCATCTTAAATAAGATCCTGCAGTCGATGTAAATTAAATAACTAAGAAACTTTGTAATTTAAACTATGTCCCTATCTATTCAAACAGTGGTGTTATTAAATAATTAATTTGAATAACGAGACTAAGAAATATTCTAAGTGTGGAAGTTATTTTTTTGAGGGGCTTGCGGAGTAAATTCTTAAAAACTAAACATTGATTCGAGTATAACGTCGAAAGGGCAACACTTTTTGTAATTTACACCAAAACGCTCACTCGTAAATTAAGGGTACATCAATACCCTGACCCTGAACCCTGACGTATCATCTTAAATAAGATCCTGCAGTCGATGTAAATTAAATAACTAAGAAACTTTGTAATTTAAACTATGTCCCTATCTATTCAAACAGTGGTGTTATTAAATAATTAATTTGAATAACGAGACTAAGAAATATTCTAAGTGTGGAAGTTATTTTTTTGAGGGGCTTGCGGAGTAAATTCTTAAAAAACTAAACATTGATTCGAGTATAACGTCGAAAGGGCAACACTTTTTGTAATTTACACCAAAACGCTCACTCGTAAATTAAGGGTACATCAATACCCTGACCCTGAACCCTGAGGTATCATCTTAAATAAAATCCTGAATTCGATGCAAATTAAATAACTAAGCAACTTTGTAATTTACACTATGTCGCTATCTATTCAAACAGTGGAGTTATTAAAGATTTTCGTACAAGGAAACCTTCTCGTATCGTATGCATTCCTAATAGTATGGCTCAAGTTTCGGGTCCCCCTAGCCCAAACTATTTGATCTATCGAAATTTTGACAAAAGCACTAATATCCAACACTGTCCCCGGATCTTTTGGGGGTTCAGAGAACGTCGTGACCGTGGTCTATACCGTAACCCTAAAGTACCCTAGGATATTCAAAAAGGGTCTCTAGGTTTTTTAACGGGGGTTCGAAGGTGGGCACTGTGTATGACCCAATCGTTAATTATTTCGGTATTAAGACTATTAGAAAAAATATAAAAATTCCGAAAACGGATCATATTTACCTTCCTCCCAAAGATTTCTTCCGGTGTCCTAGCCTCTGTGGGATTCTTCCAGAGTTGTGAGAAGTCTTTCACGTTGGTTCAGTTGGGTTATGGCCTATAAACAGTTCATAGACGACTGATGATTTCCTCGAGCTCTGTCGCGTCTTATATACTGCTCTGAGATGCCTGGGTGGGGGTAGTTACACGTAATTAAAATTCTCTCCACATGCACGCGATCTCTTTAACATGCACGCGATCGCCACTGCCCGGCCGGCTTTTTTATCGACCGCCCACAGATGGGTTGCGTCGCGTGACTGGAATAATAACTTTTTGCATATTAAGTGTTTTCGGACCGGTATCTACCCCCTACTGTCATCTTACTTTTATTTATCTTATTGATCTGAAAGGCGCAATTCTCGGCTAAATATTATAGTCCTGCAAAGAAAAGGTATCGTGCAATTCAGTGTAAGACAAGTCAAAAATCACATTTTTAAGGAGATTCTGTTACCCGGCCTCATGTTGTTTAACTTACTCGCATGAAAAGACAACTCTCCAAATAGTTTTCTTTATCAATCATACGGCTGTAGCATTGTTCTATTAATAAGTATTCACTGTGCTGCAAGAATGGATATGATATGTTTAATTTCTCTCGAAAGGAAAGTAACAATAAGGAGGAACACGCTACCATTAAGTAGCAAAAATCTATAAATCCTTCATATAAAGGAAGCTTTATTTATCGCAATGAATGTAAGGAAATACCATCATGTCTACATTCATATAGGGAACAGCACTAAAAGTATTATGACGAGAAAAAGTCGCGCAAAAAAGTGACCTTAAAGTAAGATTAATCGCAACCAGGAGTTCTGCGTGAACTTAAACATCTGTATTTTAAAATCCCTGTCAGAATTTTACGATCCCAATCGATTCGAATATTCTGTTTTTCCGGAGATGATTCCTCAAATGTATACTACACTTTTACTGCGTTCGTCTGATCGCGATAACACAGAAATAGTTCATTAATTACAAAATGAGAAATGTTAGGCTCACAGCAGTATCGATTTATAAGGATTCACACCACGGAATCATTCATTTCTTTTTAGCGCTTCTTTCTGTGCATACTGGGCGTTTCGTGTTTGCTGGTTAAAGACTCATGTTCTGTCTTCCTCGGCCTCTGTTCTCGAAAGAATTTTTGTCGTGGTTCAACCAGTTTGGAAGGCCGCAAACCCATTCAATTCGCTCTTTGGGACGAACCTCTCACGTCCGTTTCTTCCTCTTTCTCACCTCCGCTGTCTTACGACCCCCACCCAATAACCATGACTACGGCGTGATTTCTTCACTGAGCACAGTGGGCTCAAATCGAAAATCGCCGGACACAAGTAGACCAAAATAACTTTTTTGAGATAACGTCTTGAAACTTGGCGCATATACCCAAAAATGATTGCTTATTATGACATGGTAATTCATTTCTCATATGTCTCACTCTTTACTAAGATACAGAGGCTCTAACTCAACCAAATTTCCAAAAGAGCGCCCGCTCTCTTTTTTCTTCGAAAATCTTGAAAGTTGAACAGATATAGGAGTAATGGAAGGATTTTTATGAAATAATGAACATTACCTCTTGTGAACAGGGTACTTTTCCTATACTATGCATAAGTTTTAGGTATATTTGCCTCTTTTTGAGTGCTATTACGTCACAAAATGGCAGACCCTTTTTTTTTAATTTTACATAAAGTAGACAATATGATCCTTATTCGGAAAATGGTCTCTGAGATACTTCATCTGAGTATAAATTAAAGATATTTCTAGAATATTCCGTAAAAATATTTGAAGAAAGTTTGCGACGCCGAGAATAAACTCGATTTTTCGATCGCGCATCGCGGCCCGGCTCCGCGCAGTGGGATCTGGAAATACCGTGACTCCGTTGGATTGTCCAAGTTGTGTGGACATTAACTCCTCGAATTCAACTTTTTCAGGTTATGCATGTTGTCACTGATTTCTAAAGATTGTGTACTGAAGATTTTTCGAGGATATTGGATCGAGAGAATGGATCAGTACACGCGTAACTGCGGTAAATTTGTTTTTCTTTGGATAATTTTACGGAATCATGCTGCAAATTATAATTGCCTTTCAAGTCTTGAGAAAGGATTCGGGTTCTCGGGGTACCGTGCATTATTTCCATAAAAAGGCAACAATTGGGATTCCATCTTTTCCCTTCACCCTCTCCTTCCTCACCCCGAACTACACCCTCCACCTTTACTCCCCGAGGAGGGTGGCGCGAAAAGGAACGTTTTATGACACCGGGCTGCCGTTGACAGTATTAAGCGGGTATTTCCAGTGGCGCTTTTCCTAAAGAAATGCATATTGACAGGCAGATGTGGTTTGGTTTTGGTGAAGTAGTGTTGTGCCTGTACTCTCGTGAGTTTTGAAAACCCATAGTATCTGGTTATTTGACTCGTGAAATACTGACATATTTCCTGCTCCAGTTCCCTGTGGTTGCAGCGGTATTGTTTATTTTTTTAACAGTTTACCTCTTTTTGACGGTAAGCAATTTCTTTTAATTTTTTCTTTCCCACCAGCGACATTTTTTACCCACATTATGCGCCATTGTTTTCTCATCTGTGCTCATTTATATTTTGTTGACTTCTCTTGGATTTTCTTTTACCACGCGTACTTGACGAATGGAGTACTTGCCAAACGATTTATAGACTTTGTCGATTTTCAAAATTTGTCAAAAATAAGCCTTCAAAATCATCATTTCTGGGGGTATCCAGAAAACATACTTGTTGGTATGTTGGCAGAAAGTCGGCCAAATGTGCGTCAAAACGCAGCGAAGAAGATTCTGGAAGCAAGAAAAAGCCTAAGCCAATCAAACAATGCCATTAGAAAAGTTGCGCCCCCAGTGATCAACTTTAATGTCGTAAGATTACGCAGATTTAGTTATGAATTTTCCTCTGCGCATGAAGCAAGTGCTGAAGTACAGGTAATGGTCTTAATTAAAAAGATAATAAGCGTGATTGGAGAGGACGGTTGTGAGAGTGTCTGTCCCCTCACCTTGAAAATGACATAGTATGTCGAAACCATGGTCGGTGTTGAAGTTATATATTAAAGTGTGGATATTACTATTGTTGTGTTATATTTTATCATGGATATATCGCATTTCCACCATGTAAAGCCTGAAAGGATTTCATACGGTTACAAAATCAACGTCTCTGCCGCAATCTGAGAGGGAGAAAAGTTGTCTCGGCCCCGATACAAATAGACTGTGGGTACGATTTTTGTTTGAATGATTGGAGGGGGTAAAGGTCTCTTTAGAAGCACAAAGGGAGAAGGAAGAGGCCCTGACCATTTAAACTGACAAGTTTATCCGATATGCGGCACCCAAGGAGAAGATGGTAAATAGTAATAAATGTGCCCATCAGATTCCACGCATGGCTCTCAAGCAGTAATGTCCCCTCTTGTTCTTTGTCTTTTGTTTTACCTAATGTGTTATAGAAAGATTCTGTCCGCATCGTCCTTGAGGTCGATGCGGATAGTTTGCCCCTCTAAAGGGGTAGTTTTGATCCCTAGGGCACGATATTGACAGAGGGGGACGGTGTAGTGGTTCTACGTAGGCGCGCCGCTTTTCCTTCAGATTTCTCAGTCACTGGGAATTCCCTAGAAGGAGGGAGCAGGCACATGTCTGCTCCAATGGTGATTGGCCCGTCGAAAATCTGGTGGTGGTGTTAGCGTGCTCTAGAAAGGACAAATATAGACACTTGCGCTATGGTCTTCATTGAGACAAGTCTTTTTACTGCCGACGGTCTACCATAATATTATCATAAATCTATCATAGCCCCCACTCACTTAAATTGAAACTATTCGAGAGAAGGAACAGTTCCGCAATATCATATTTGGTTCAATTTCTGCTTTCATTCCGAAACAAAACTAAAACAAAGCCAGACTTAAGGTGTCAATCTGAAACGAAGTCACATTGAATAAGAAAGCCTATAGTTTAGTTCCGGTACGAATTTACTCATTGTTTCCTGTTTCGTTTAGTAGTCCCGTTTTTTTTTTAAACGGAGTGCCTTTCGATTAAATAACGTTGTGACCATATTATAGGTGGCCAAAAAAGGAGTTGGTGCGCTCTAGATAGTCCCGTACTTTTCAAACAATCGTTGAAATATAGAAGACGGAAGGCGGGATGATCTAACTTATTTTGAAATTTGTGGTACTGACCTGTCAATGGAAACATTAATGAACCGCCTAATTAATTTCATTTTGACTTCGACTTTTCTGTTCTAATTGAACATAGCACTAAACATTCGGTGATATTTTTACTTAGGTCGTTGCTATGTTTTCTGCTCAGGTTGAATGCCCTTCCGATAATTTTCGACTACGAGGTCGTCAAATTTATTAAATACAGATTCCGATGTGTTGTGGTGAAAAAGTTCCATAATTACGGAGAAAACACTTACAGTTCCACTAATAAAAGATTTAACTCGACTAGTCCCGATATTACGTGATCATCATTCTACTATTAACGATTTGGGTATAATGTATGTTCATGAAAAATGTGGGTGACGGAAGAGATATGCGTCAAACAAAGCAGTTTCAGACGGTCGTGGGGCTGGAATACAGAAACTGTTCAGAGAAATCCTGGGAAAGGGGCGCGTGCTGGGGAGGTAAGGGGAAATCACAAACAAAAACATTGAAAGTCCAAAAGGTATAAGTCGGATGTCTACAGAAACTACAGACAGATGTCTGTATAATCTACATTGTAGATGGATCGTTTGCCCCTGCAGGTGAGGGGTGGGAACCAAAAACCGTAATGGCTTGGGAAATCCTAGGAGAGGGCGTATGCTGGGAAGGAAGAGGGAATCAAGAACAAAATCATGGAAAATCCAAACGTCGTATCCTTGATGATGGGTCATCGGCCCCTGCCGAGTACCCCCTGCAGAAGTGCAACACATCGTCTGGGCATGACGGTTTCTGCTAAAACCAGGTTGTCTATTGTTACATTTTTTATTCCTAATTTGATTGGTTGAACAATTTTATGACTTCATTTGTCTTTTGACCATTCTCGAATTACTTTTTCTAGGACACAAATTAAGAGTAATGTTGAGAGTCCATCTCTTTGACTTACTCCTGTTTTGATTTCGAAGGGTTCCAAAATTTTGCCCTTGAATTTTATTTAACATATTTTGTCAGTGATCGTCTGTCTAATGGTTGCAAGTATTTTTGGGTCGAACCCTTGTTCTTTCAAAATTTGATCAAGAAATTCGCGATCAACTGAATCAAAGGCTTTTTCGAAGTCAACGAAGGTGCAGAAATCCTTGCAGTACATCTTTCAGTGCCAAATTGTTAGTTTTAGATTTAGAATTTGTTCCGGGAGTGATCTACCTAGCCTGACGCCAGCTTGATATTCGCCAAATTTGGATAAAAGTTGTTAATAAAGAAGAAAGCATTGAGAGAGAATTTCATATGTGACAGGAAGGAGTGGAATTCCTCTGTAGTTGTATACATTTCTTCTATCTTCTTTTTTTTAATAAAATGGATGAATAAGAACATTTTCCTTGTCATTATGGATTTTTTCAGTTCGCCAAAGTTTTGTTTTTTTGGTCTCATTTCTGCTATGGTTTTTGGTCCAGCTGCTATCACGAGTTCTGCTATGATTCCATCTTCACCTGATGCTTCAATGTTTTGGGACTCTTTAATTTGTCTTGTGGTTTCTTTTTAATCTGGTGCTTGTAAATTAGGGTTGTTATTCATTGGGATCTTTTGGTGGGAATCTTTCCTTGGGTTCTAGGCAGTTCGAAATAATTAGCAAATTCTCAGCCATTATCTAGATTGTTAAGTTCCAGTTTCCCATTTTCTTTTCTAAAGCGATGGTTATAGGTTTGGCACCCCAACAGTTTGTTTTTAAATGTTTTGTAAAAGTTCGTGTTTTTTAATGTAAGTCTTCTTCGAATTCCAAGAGTTAAATTTTCTAACATTGCCTTTTTGTTCGTCTAATTAATTCGGATATTAGTCTATAAATATTGATTTTTAAGAAAAATCTAAATAAAGGGAGACCTTTTCCATAAAACCCTCCGCTCTCAAAATTTGCAATGCGGTACATAGATGAATATATGAGGCGATAAAAATACATACAGTATCGTTTGAATAGTATTTCATCATATTTGAAAAACTATAAATAAAATTTTAACAGTGAAATAGACATCTGTTTACAACGAACTTTTTCGTTCACATTTGTGATAACAGATAAATTAATAATGAATTTGTCTTATAAAATATAGTGATGAAAGGGTAAATATTAGGTTTGATTGAAGTTGTACGATACGCTATTTGCTTGAATACTTATAATTAAAAGATATTTCTCGTATACGTTAATAAAAATGATATAAAATAAGTTTTATCATGAAATAAACAGTTGCACACAAAATAATGAGCAACAGTGAATACTTTATGCTTTAACATGCTGAAATACTTGTAAATACATTATGGCTGGATGAGTTCGCCGCCGGTGAAAACCATCGGCTCGGCGCGCCGACGGCGCGCATCCGGCCGCCGACCCATTTCCAGCCGGCGTCCGCCGCCGATAGTTTATCCATCGGCGCAAAGGTCTAACCTATACACAGAGTTTAACAGGGGGTGTCTTCGTTACTTCTGAAGGAGGTTATGGAGGTAATTTTAAGAATTCTTTGACCAATGAACATGGAATCGCAACTGCTTACTTACTAAGCCATGGAAATTATAAAATTAACAAAAACTTTGGGAAGAAGCTTTTCACTGTTATCACGTTCTTGCCAATAAGCTGTACCGTCCTTCAATGAAAAATATAACTATTCTAAATTGTTTGTGTAACTAGTACACTTCTTTTCGTACCAACATTAACAGTAATTGTTAGCGATTTTTAAGATGGGCGACATGGTGAAAAATGTTTCTTCTCAAAAGGTAACTCTTTTTAATAATTTATTTTTTTAGAGGCACGTGAAAACTTCTCTTTTTGGTTGTTTATGTTCCCGCCAGCCGATTTAATTCTCCACTGGCGGCGCTGCTGACGGTATAACTCTCCTCAGCTGTTGAATGCGGAGGGACTCCGCGCCGGAGGCAAGCAAGCTGCGCAGCGAGGAAGTAATTGCTCAATCAAGAGCACATGCTTTTTCCGTTGGCGCGCGATCCGTTTGAACGCGAAGCGAAACTAACTGACGAATCACGGAAAAGCGTGTGGCGCCACTTCCCGAGCGTCCTCCTGCGCAGAGCTCTCGTCGGAAGAAAACGCTCAGGACACGCGAGATCTTTGCGTGCCAGTTCCGGCCCAGCAGGAGAGATGGGCTAAGTCGATCATTTTAGTGATTCAATCATTTTGATTCGAGTCACTTACAAGATTCAATCAACTGATTCAATCATTTGATTCATTATGACTCGTAAGTCTGATTGATTAGATGAATCACGAGACTCACGTGAATCGAAAGACTCGAATGAATCAAGATTGAAGAGACTCAAAAACTCGAATGATGCTAATTGATGCCATCAATCTATTTGAATAATTTGAATAATTGATTTCGAATAATTACTTTACACTTTCGAATAATTACTTAGAAATTTAGGAAGGCTGATTGATTTCTATATTCCACAAATTTTGGATCCGCATTACATTGGAGATTTCCAAGTACTATAGTCACGAGAATATTTAGAGAGGCAAAACTGTCACAGACTCTGAATTCAAGAATAATAACGTCAAACTAGGTACATGAAAATTAAATCACTAGCTCAGACTACAGAAATTAATGTGCATGAATGTTTTCTGATCTGCAGTATTGAATTACATTCAATTAGGAGCTTTCAACTGAGCAGGTAATTAAAATTCTTATCAAGTTTACCAACGGTAATGATGCGCTGGTATTTTAACAAGGGTTAATTTCATCGTTTTTAAAATGAGCGCCTTGCCTCCTACTGTGATTTACAACCATAAACTCACTGACCAAATATTAATGGATTTATGCCCATGAAGATATCTCTCTGAAATTTCATGACTAGACATAACGGATAACGTACATGTGAATGTTTTTCCACTTAATATCACATTCAATCACACGGCCGACGGTAACACAAAATGATTGAATGATCGAATCATTTTCCCGAAATGAATCATGAGTCATTTGACTCACTTGGTGATTCAATCATTTTGAACGAATCGATCATGAACGACCCATCACTACCCAGCAGTCGCCGTGTGAGCACACTATCTCCGCAGCCACATTGCTGCACTCGACCACACGGGGGATCATAGAGTTAACCAAGTAAACTTGGCTTTGTCTTTTACCTCGAGTTCTTTTTCCTCGGCTGCACCGTTGCAATTGTACTGCTTCCTTGGTAAATTTTACGCCGGGAAATAAGAGGCTCGCGAAAGCGCATTGCTGTTACTCTCGAATTGCTCTTTCTTACTCATATGATTCAATTTTATTCATATGATTATTTAATTTCATTCCTCTTTAAACCTGCTTGTTGCAAAAGAACGAGGTCACAATAAAATTAGGAATATATTCAGCGTGTTCAAAATTCCGACGGATTTAGCATCAGGTCTCTCTCTCTCTCTCTCAGTTCACTGAAAGCTTAGTGAGCTCGGTTAAACTAAGTCCGAAGTAATATATTTCAGTAATCGACCAAGTTATGGAGCTAGTATATTGAATGACGCTATACTGAAAATACCAAGTTCTGTCCATCTCCAGATACTTGCGGACAGTTCATGAAATGTGAGAATAAGAATGTATAGTAAGGTAAGTCGGAAATGGAGAACAACGGAACAGCCAATAAACTGACTCCCTATCCTAAGACCTAATTACATGAGTCTTTGGCTCTACTTAATGAAATTGCTCCATTCTGACACGATGAAAAAGTAATTTTCCGCGTAAATTTATTTGCATTATTTTTAAGTATTTCTGAGTGAATAGGTTTAAATTACGGCATCCAGCAGGCCTGATGAAGCTTAACGAGTCGTTTTTGGGAACATTGGCAGAGATGGTGCCCATAATCTGGTGAAAAACCTGAAAAACCCTCCCTCTTAAGATTCGCAGGGAGAACAACAGAACATTCGTCAAGCTTTCACGCGCGTTTTAAGCGTAATTAATTTTCTTATCGCTTATGAACCGTACAATAAACATGTAAGTTGCCGTGAAAGATATACTGTTATAGATATAGAAGTTATTGATGTTGGTTGCCATGTGGCAGATATTTGTTATATTAGTCTCTGAGTAAACAGACTAGTTGGTGAGATGATTGTAATGTTGATGAAGGATTAAAATAAATTTACAAGATATCAAGTATAACAATAAGTTTTTGTATAAATCAGCAAAACTAAACATATACCTACTACGTAATTGCAGGAGTTTAATGAATAAATTATATTTACGAACTGCTCTTAAAAGGACAGAAATTATTCGTCCTTCTTCGAAACAATTACCTTTGAAAGAAGAGCACGAAGGAATTAAATAGCTTCATGGAGAAAGATTTTATCAGCTCGACTCATTCCTACTCAGGTTTCAGCAAGTCCTGAAACGTCGCGTCGTCTCTTTCAGAGATGATTCATCTTAATCAAGTTTCAAAGAAGAGTGATCCGTAGAGTTGTCATTTTCCCGTAAAAAGCGCGATTGTCCTAAATTTTGATCGATTGCATAGCATTGGCAGCTAAAAAAAGCATGTTTCTTACGACGTAGTTTCACTCTAAGTATTTCATCACATGGATTAACAGGTTTGCTTAGTCTAGTTTACTTCATACTCATATGTGCATATAATTCATATTCAAACTAGCCGAGGTAAGACATTACTATGAAACTACGGCATTGTCATGTCTTCAAATTTTACCTCACCCTAAAGGCCACCTTGGAACGCTAAATCCATAGAATATAAATAAAATGCTAAAAGAAGGAAACTGATTTCTGGAAAGTAACTATTATTGCTTAAATTAGTTCAAATGACACTTAGTAGCTAATATCTTTCTGTTTAAGAGAGACGAGTAAATAAAAGCGATCAATTCATTGGTAACAACACTGACATAAAATCTTCATAATGCTATCGCGCATCAATTAGACGCGGTGCATTATGTGTGAGATATCGGGATGCGGGCGATGGAGTACCAAATTTTCAACGGAATTCACGCTAATCTATGGTGGTTATTGGAAATGTTCCTTTTTTGCTAGCATCTTCAAGAAGTTCTTCATCGTTGAAGATATTTAATGAAAATTGGTAATATAATTCGTTACACTAGTTAATATTTGTACAATGCTCTTTATTCCGGTTCACGGAGTAAGGATTATATGCTGATCTAAAACTTCTTATATTTATGTTGTTATATGATCCGTCGTTTTAATATTATCATTCATGATTATGATAACCGTTTACGTTAATGTATGCGATTTTATACGTGAAAATTCATTTCCGAAGTGAAGGAGACAAACGTAGTACCAATGGAAAGATACGTTTTCTCTCTCGCCACGTATAATAACCATTATGGTATATTTGAGTACAATTTCTTGTAATTCTTCGGTGGATGTGTGTCAGATATCGAAAATCGTTGTTGTGAACCAGTAATAGATACATGTGGTACCATGAGAGTAATAAACTCCTTAATCGCAAAAACTGTTTCACGCTTTGTCACACACTTCATCTTGTTAGAAGATATGTAGATTTAATTTATACAGTTTTTAAGAAAGTAGATTCCCGCTTTACGATGGGATCACTTTAAGATATGCCTACTATAGCGAGCGAATTCCAAATTTCAAAGTTAGAGGATATTTTACACCCACGTTTTACCACACACTTCTTAACTGTTTTAATCCTTATTTGTAAACGGACTGCAGTAGTTTATGATGGCAACGTATTGATATTTATTGTTTCATGAAAACCGATCCCGAGGCCGGAAAAATACTGGTTCTCTTTACGACGGCATTGACTTTTCCAACGGTCCCGTGGAACGAATTTATATCCAAAGAGCGGGGGTCTACTGTACTTTCAAGTTTTTGTGACGATTTTCGTTTTTACTCTTTATTTGTGTGTTTTTATTCCGATAATGAGAAATCAATACGTTATAAGAAATCAGTGTGTAATGGGTAGAGAGAAACGGAATTAAGCAATATCTACCATTAATGAGAGAGGTAAGATCAATAATTGAGAAAAGCGAGAGACTATTGTGTAGTTTTTTTTACTGAATGGAAATTTACAATGGATGAGCTAAGTATTAGTTATCGTTTACTCTGAAATAAAAAGAAATGATAAAAAATTACTTCCGTGGTTGTGTAAGAAATCCAAAGATTCATGCAAAATCGAGCGGTTTTTGCTTTGCACAAAGCGAAGAGATAAGAACGTACAATTTTCCAAAAAAATAAAACTCAATTGCCGGTCTATTTAAATTATTCAATCATTTTCAGGTCACTCTGAATTCGTTGGGAATAAAATTTATCATTTTCCAAATTTAATTTTTCATCTCTTCATCATTCACAACTTGTCTTGTTTCAATACCATTAAAATGCAGCTCAGCACTTACTGAATACCGTACAGTAATTGCTCTTCCTTGTTGCTATCGAATGGAGTGGAAAATTGCTGGAAATCATTAGGGAATAAATCACCGGGGAAAGATTGTTTTATATTGTGCTGAAACAATTTCATACGATCTCATTAAATTTAAAAATACTGGAATATGAGTATTTTTTAGGTGAAATTTACCATATTTATGGCTCTTCGGCAATAAATTCTCATGCACTGCGATTATTGCCTTTGATCGACCTTAAACTGGATGAATCTATTTTCTATCGATTGCCTGTAAAGAGGAAAGCAAGCTCTTGAGTACATAATAGCGAACTATAAACATTTGTATTTGATTGAGAGTAAATTCAAAGTACTATTTTTGATTTCATAAGATTTTTGAGAGGCCTCAAGAGTTCCAAAACGTGTAGAGTGCTGAATTCTCAACTTTAAACCCTGGCAAACCTCGGAAACGATTAATCGAAATATTACCCCTTAGTTTGTGACTACGAGGTGCAGAAATATTATCTGGACGCACTGAAATCAAGTAACGGTAAAGTAGCACTGGGAATAATCGATTTTTGATATAAGACAGGAATACATTTTGCACGTGATATAGAACACCAAGTGAGTACACTCTAGAAAAATCACTCCGGTATTAGTGCTGTGCTGCAATATTGCGCGTTTCCACAGTCTTGACATATACTTTTGGAAATGCTCACCAATTTTGGCCAAGTGCTTGCACCTTTTGGTTGACAATTTTTACATAAAACTTTTTTTGGAAACGTATTTTGTGAAATTCAGCCAACTGTTCCCTTCATAAACATAACGAAAGAGAATACGATAAGGAACTGCGGAACCAAGATAATTTTCGTGTATGAAGGCGCATTGGATACTCAAATATCGTTACTCAGACCAAGCTTGCAGGTAAAACAATGCAGAAATAGAAGAATGCGCGCTGATTGTGCCCAAACGACGCTATCTTCAATCTTTTTTGATTGTGATATCCCCAAAATTGAACCTTCCGACTGTTATCTTTTATCTCCGCGGCAGCGCTTGTTATCGTGACACAATAAAACGGTTGCCGAAATAATTGAAATTCATAATAAATAATTGTGGGCCAAATATGGAAAATACGGGCGAGGGTACATTTGACTGCAAGACATTGGAGTTTAAACTAATATGTCGCATGAATTCACCGTCTTTCGCGTTTAAAAATAAATGCCTCATACGATTCCTCCTTCTTAGTTACAATTTGATTATCACTGGCCATATCGGATGTACCGTTAGGCCGACGTGTTTCATTAACCAGGCATTGGAATAGATGTAATTTCCTTAGCCTAAGGTATACTTCGCTGCTGTAGACTGTTTTGTATACAGAAGAAGGGATTAGGCTGACAAAAATATTTTGCTATAAAATAATAAAGATCTCCTTGCTTGCAGCATTGAATTTGTTTATTTCTTCTTTTCATAGAATCCATGGCTTAATTATCTGTACTGCTATTGAACAACTTTCAGCTTCTCATTTACGAGGATCGCCCAAAAATTAATGCCCCACATTAAAAAATAACTCCATAAAAACATAAATCAGTTCGTTGAAACGGTCCTAGATTGAGGCATTTCTATTTGTCGCAAAGTCTTATCAGTATATCACGACGCTATCGTATCTAATATTTGAGTGCTTTGACCAATTTTGTGGACTCTGCAGAGGACATTCTGCAAGATTAGGCTCACAAATTCCGATCTGTTACAAATGTTAACGTGATAGAATACATATTACTTCGTAATTTCTCTTTATTAATAATATTATCTAATCCATATTGAATAAAGACTATCAGTCAGTAGGTAAAAGTCAGTGTGTAGGAGTCAACTGGAACTACCATGCTACAAAAAAATCCTACCGTTAGGATTTATGACAGGAAATGTCATGGAGACAAAGAGGAAGCCAAGAAAAAGGAATTTAGAGAATTTTGCTATTTCACAAAAGCTATTTGGAATAACTTGTAATACCTAGGGGCTGTGTGAAGTGAGCAACATGTCGAGAAAATCTTAATCATAAAGTCTATTAATTTGAGATAATCAAATACTAAGCTAGCTCTATGGAAAAGTGAACACTTGCTGGCCCCTTTGGTAGGTATTTATGGCAAAGCGTCGTACAATTAACACTGTCACGGTGGTCATTCGGATTGTTTCTGTTGCCTGAATGGTAAAAATGTCTAGTAATTGCCTATAATCAAATCCGCTATTCACATTTCATTGACGCATTACTATAGAAATGATAATTAAATGCTGTGTAGCTTTTATTTTTAAATTTAAAACAATATTTTTTTAGTTAAACAGAGTTATATTTGGCTAAAAATTAAATAATTAACTAAATATTTATCAGTATATGTTACAATCATGGCACTATTAGTCCAGTAGTTCATTAATGGTATGATGATTACGGTATTTTTCAATTTTATCTTTGTGTAGACATGAGATCTTATTTCTGTTTGAATCAGCTTTTAACATTATAAATAATGTCATAAGCTCAGAATTTCAGCTCTCTGGGGCTATCCACGGAGTTCCTCTTTTACGGAGTCATCCGCAATGCAAAATTGTGCGGAATTCCACAGAGAAAAAAATCATCCGCCTTGACCGGAATTCGAACCTGGATCCACTAAAATCCAACATGGAGTAGGACGCCTCGGTAGCTTAACTAGCTAAAGCACTCGGCCGGAAATCGAGGGATCCGGGTTCGAATGCCGGTCAAGGTGGATGATTTTTTCTCCGTGGAATTTCGCACTCATAAGCTCACTTTTTAGCCACTATTCCGGAGCAATATATTCCTTTGTGGGCGAGAATCAGAGCAAAGTGGCAGCGGTGTATACGGTCAGCGGTATCACATGTTAGGTAGGTATCACTACAAATGATTACACTGCTACTGAAGGCGATCCCGAGACGCAAAGGAGATGATCTCAGCATTTCCAAATTGAGGTATGCGTATATCGTATGTTGAAATTTAATGTGCAGACGTCTGCCAGTATGCTGAGATTATTGCTTCACTTCTTTTGTAAAAAGTTCCAATAAAATATAAGGCTATCAAAGCTTTAATTTACTACGGCATCTGAATTATTCCAAAACTATGATGGACAGGATTTATGATTAGAGAGATAGATACAATTTTCTAGCCTAAATAAGTTTGAATTCTGTTATAGCTTTTCTTTGGCAAATAGTGCACTGATTACAACATTTTATCATATTTATAGAGGGAAACTGCAATCTCTACCTTCACTAATATGTGTATATGTTATTATTATTACTGATAAAGGGTACGATTTTCAGGTTGGTTTTTACTCTGCCTTCTTCACCCTATTTAGTTTTCACATCTTTTTATTGGCGGGCCTCATCGATTCTTTTATTATTATTTTTTTGTGGATTTTAGGCTCGGGGATCCGGGCGACGGACACTGGGATGAGGACACCGCTGGGGATGTAATCAGAACCTGCCTATATGTATGTATAAATTTAACATGTGCCTATAGGTGTGACGTAGGTTGAATTCAATTTATAAAATACAGTAAATGATGCTGACTCGAGATTTGTCGTCACTAGGGGTCTTTCAAGTACTACGCGAGACGATATTTGACGCTTTTTGTTATCCTCCCAGCGTAAGACAGCCTAAGTTTTCACTAACTCCCCTTCTCTCCCAATCTTAATTAAGTAAAAATAAGTCTTTTAGATGGATGCGCATGGATGGCATTTTTAATAAACGATGCATTTGCGCAATTTAATGGAGATATGAGCTCTTATGAGGTAATGAGAAGACGCCTGGTAATCTTGTGAGCGCTCACCTTGTGTAATATAAGATTATATTCATGTGGCCTTTTGTACGTGAGATAAATCACTCAAATCTCCTTTTGGAAAGCAAGCGTTAATGCCATCATTAATAATAAATCGTGCTATTTACAGCAAAATTAAATTTTATTTCAAAAGTGGTTTCGGCGTTGATATATAATTTTCGGGAGACAAGTGGTGCTAAGGGCATTAACATTTATACACATATGCTCCCTAAAGTTAAGATGAAGTACTAACGTTGAAACTCGGGTAGAAAGTTTATTTCATTTGGTGGGAAATTGTACTGTTTATTATTTTACGATGCACGAATTCCTCTTAATTTCGCGAGCATCGTCAGATAATATTTTTATGCTATAGTTGAGCCTTGAGCGTTAAAAATCGCTGTTTGTTTAATTTTTGTAACTGAAAGACACATGTACATAATTATGCTTTTAAAAAATTTCTCTCAAGGTAAACCATGCGCTTTTTGCTAAGTTAACAATAATATTTTCCGTCGGTCAATCACAAGAATGAAATAAAAATACGACATCAAGAGTAAGTTAAGTCTCACGTAAGATACTTTTTGAATCCTCTTTAATCTATATATTTCTATAAAAATAGACTTGTCTGACCGTATATTTCACCTAGCAGCCACAACTACTCTCCGCAGACCAGTGGAGTTTGAGTGTGATAGTAGCTTCGAGTCTCCCGCAATGCACATTAGTGGTTGCGTGTCGGTAGCTGTTGTGGAGTGGGAGATGTGGGGGTTGCAAGTGGCCGACTTCGTCATTGAATCTATTAAACCGAGTGAGAATGCACTAGAATGCTCTCGAATGTACTAGAAATTTCTCAAATGTACTAGAATGATCGGAATGATAATGCACGAGATTGTTCTCGGATGTACGAGAATGTTCTCGAATGACTTAGATTGAACTTGACCGGAAGAAACCGAGTGAGAATGCACTAAAATGTTCTCGAATGTACAAGAATTAACTGGATCGGTAGGATCGAGAACATTCTGGAATGTTCTAGGACCATTCTAGGGGTTGCAAGTGGCCGACTTCATCATTGAATCTATTGAACCGAGTGAGAATGCACTAGAATGTTCTCGAATGTACAAGAAATTTCTCAAATGTATTAGAGTGCATGTTTGGTGATCTTCACCCCCTGCCACACACCCTCGTGGTGGCTCGCAGGGTATTACGTAGATGTAGATGTAGATGTAGAGTGATCGGAATGATAATGCACGAGAATGTTCTCGGATGTACGAGAATGTTCTCGAATGGCTTAGATTGAACTTGACCGGAAGAAACAGAATGAGAATGCACTAAAATGTTCTCAAATGTACAAGAATTAACTGGATCGGTAGGATCTAGAACATTCTGGAATGTTCTAGGACCATTATATGTGAGTGATGGGGATAGCTTCTGACACTACGTAAGGCGAAGCGTGACGCTCATGCATCAGTTGACTTTTCATAAATAAAAGTGTACGGATAAAAGCAAAACGCAAAAAAATTGAAGAGTAGAAAGTGGAAACTAGAGAGTGAAAAAGAGTAGGGAACCTGTTTGTGCATACGCCAAACATCAAGACTTCAAATGTAGTGTACAAGAATGTATTTTGATAAAATTACTTAAATCTTAGCATGTAAAATGAGTATGTGCTCTGGAAATAGAATAAAAACAAAAGAAGAAAGGAAAAATAGTTGTCTTTTAATGCATGCCTTCCATATTATATAGAGAAAACCGCACACAAAAAGAAACCCAGAGAAGTGGGTTGTCTTCAGCTAGTACAATATAAGAATAACTCGACCCTCCTCCTCACTTCAAATGTCTTATGTAATACTTGAAATGTGCCCTCAGTGTCCAGTTTTTGGCGTTAGTCGTGTTTGGACAAGCCTCATCCTTCCGCTGATGTTTTTGGTGCGACTAAACGGGGATGTAATTGCGCTCATTCTGCAGGAAGAGTAAATCGCATGTCTGAGCACCATGCATTTCTCCAGTCTGGCTGGGTGATAAGCTTAGTTCCGATAAAGGGTGCTCCGCTCGCTAACTTTATCTGGACCGCTCAGTGCGAGGATCCAACCCGTAACCACTTGACGCTGTTTTTTGAAACTAGCTAAGGAGAAGAATTCTGAGTGTTCATCGCCGAAAAAAAATACATTCTCACCTTAAGATGGTCAGTACTTCGTGGTGTATCAAAAGTTACTCCTTTGTAATTACTTCATTATTTATTTCAACAAAGATACTACCCATCCAAGCGCAAGAGGCAGCGGAAAATTTTGCAGGTAGGGCTTCTTTTATTTTCAGATATTTTTGGAATAATTGTGGAACAATAATCTGCTTATGTACATTGTACACCTATTCACGTTCACATTTTTTGTCTAATGTGTCAAAGAAGAGTGAATTATTCCCGCAGAGGGCTTCATTTATTCTCTGATGGAGTGATTATTAATTAAATACTTTGTAATTTCCACATGAGATTTTTAATTTCGCGTCCTAGGTTTCGTCGCTGTGCGATATTATCACGTGGTCATCATCACCTGATGATGTCACGCAGCGACGAAACCTAGGTCGTGAATGTAAAAATCTCATGTCGAAATTACAAAGTGTTTCAATCTATAATCATGAAGTTATTCCTCAAAGTTACGCCTGAAACCATCTCTCTGAATAGTGCAAATTTGCACGGAATGGTAGTGCATTATTCAATGGTGAGACTCTTTTGCGAGGATCAAGGAAAGATTACTCCATTTTTATCGCTCGTAATTTTTGTTCGTAGAACAACTCCGTGAAACCTATTTCCAATGCTACGCAGTAATTTGCAATTTTTACATTAAAGCGGCCGTAGACGCCAAAATTTTTACGTTTCATTTGAATTGGCTCCCAAATTCATTTTTGACTATAGTCATGCATGCTGAAAAAGAAATAATGAAACTCAGTCGAGATATGTATGAAGAGATCCTGAGTTTCGGATTGTAAAAATATTTTTCGCATACTTGGTCAGTGGTTTGAAGTTAGGTGGTCTATGACATTTGTCATCCTGCTCAAGGACGGTTAACTAACCGTTGGTAGAGAGAAAGTCTCTTTATTAAAAATGCCAATCTCCCAGAGTTCCTGCATTTTAAAGATTAAACTCGTGTTTTAGAATTACATGACTATAACCACTCTTGAACCTTGCTGTAGCATAACGCAGCGCACATTTTGTCATTTGAATTGCTGTTAATTTCCATGACTATTTTAGCATTGTTTTATTCAAGGAGCTCATACTGAATCCTTACAAAGTGGGCAATGGATAAACGGAGAATACTTCGAAGATGATGAGGACAGCATTCACTTTGATGACAGAATCCGAACCTTCGGTTATTTGAAGGTAATTATATATCGTTGTAATTGTGTTTAATCCTCAGTGATCATAAGGTTCTTATCAACATTCCCAGAATACTACTTCTTGCCACATTCAAATCCACATAGTAACGTACCAAAGTATTAAAATTAAGGAAGTAAGGTTATTTGCCGCTTTTACCAAGGGGAACGCAGAATAGTTGACGGAATTATTCTATTAGGGACCCAAATATTTTTCCCCGAGCCCATTTAGGACAATAGACTGGGTTAAAACATGTTACGTTTCTCTGTGTATTCCAGTACCATGCCAGTTATTAGATCAGGGTTCATTAATTTGAAATGTCTCTAGTGCCGAATGACACCAAAAAATTTAGCATTGTGATCTCGTATATGAGGAGGTTCTCACTAGTTGGTCTTCAGGCTGCGCTGAATCCACTCCGATCATATGGAAATCAATTTATGTCGTAATGTAAGTCGACTAAACATGAGAAAATGAGTGAGAAAGCACGAACAACCCGGCATCGGAGCATGATACAATGCGTCATACTACATGACGCTGAGCCGCCGGACTACATAGATACGAGCCGTGCTTCAGCGCGAGAGGTCGCGCCCCGCGACAGAGGTGCTATGTGCAAACACTTTCGGCCGTTTCTTGCGGATGTAGAGGCAGAAAAGTTAAAATATTCCAGCGGAAACATAACAATGTATAATAGGCCGTTAGTTAAAACAGAAAACTGTTCAAAGACCCGATCGCTCTGAAATATCCAGAAATGACAGGAAAACAGCGAAATAGACCGACATTTTTAAACTTTGAGAGCGATGTGATATGTCTTTCCTTTATTCGACTGCAATAATATTTTACATAAATTATTTTTATACAAAAATATTAAATTTAGGAATTTTCTCAAAAGAATTTCGGGATACAAAATTTGGATCACCCTGATGGCTTAGATTATCAAACTTTATCAGTCCGTGCCATTAAGTTGTATAAACATGCTGAAGAATGATATCATAAGTTTACGAATCGTATTCTACTTCGGTTACTATACATCCATTTTTAGCATTGACATAGCGGAATGCTAGAGTAATCATAGTTATTTTCGGATAGATTGAAATCAAGGAAACTTGAGGTCTATGGCCTCGTAATTTAACAAAATTGAGGTAAAAAATTTCTCCGATGGCCGTAATCATTGGCACCACTCGTCAAAAGAAAGAAAAATGATATTTGCTGTGTTGGTTTAACGGAAATGTCAGTGACCAACCACAACCTCTCAACCAGACCCAACCTTCTGATTCTTCCAGAAGCTGGGCCCACTTGAATGTGTGAGTGAGTGATTGCCAGAGTGCGTGTGAATGTGATTGCTCTGTTCTTCCTTATCGCGGAATTTGATTCTCGTAAACATTCACAGATAATGTGTGTGTGGTTGAACCGAGACAGCCTTAACGGGATCTCCTTAGCTCTGTGAAGGCTTCCATTTTGGGTTGAGTGTGTGTATCTGTGAGTAGTCACTGGCGATGAATTAACATTTCCGTAAACCACCACAGAGGGGTTTTCTGGTTGAGAAGCTATGGTCACTGACATGTCCGTTAAACCAACAAAGCAAATATTATTTTTCTTTCCTCTGACGGTTGGTGCCAATATATACGGCCTTTGGAGCAATTTTTCATATAAATTTGTTACGATAGATAGACTCTTTGAAAAGGTTTTTGAGTGCCCATATTTGTCAAACATTGTGATTCACAATTTTCTAGAATTTCGAAATAAAAACCGATTTTGAGAGTGCAGTTGACACCAATCAAAAATTTTTATAGCCATAGAAGAATGATATCATTGGCAAACTTAAGAAAAGAAGGAGTTACTGTCGTTGTTTGGTTTGGAGACGCAGGCGATCGTATCCAGCGCTAGAGTAACGCATTGTCACATAAGTAGGGAGGCGAGGTTATTTTTTGATGGATGATGGTGTTATGATTGCCCAAAAGTGGTGACTTATTTCAAGAAATAGGTGTTATTTTGCACCTCACTGGTATATAAATTTAACAACAATGAAGTTTGGAACTAAAGTATCGATTATATTGCTGTTTAAATAAAAAGGAGATGAAAAATTGGTATATTAGTAAACTAGTAAAGGATTTTTGACTCCTATAATTGTCTCCAGTGGGTAGGGTTAGATTCTTTGCATTCTACGATGATATAATGATAGATAGAAAAGATTAAGACACTATCAAAACCCCTGGAAAACGGATAAATATCACGGTTTTCAATACCAGAATGGTGGTGGTAAGTGGTGTGGGATTGGTATGGGGAAGATTATTAAAACAGTGAAAAAACTCATATATACTAGGTTTTTGGTCTTTATCAACCAGTGTCTAACAGCAAACAAGCATGTGTGGTCCAGCGAATGTTCTGCAGTTCCCAGAGTCGGGGGTTGAGGGAGGAGATATGGCTTTTGTACCCAACTCACTCGGCTCCTGGCGTGCAGACAAGCACGTAACAGTATCTCAATTAAGGCGTATTGATATGGAAAAGGGATCAACATTTTTGTTCCCGAGTGGTTACTAAAATGGCTGTATAATTAAATGAGCTAAATCAACTAGGAAGGCATTTGGGTGAACCTTGTGGACCTTGAAACGGAAGATTTGATGACCTCAGAAATGGACATAATTTTGTGACGAAAATACGAAACGGGGGCTATCCCATCACTGAACCGGGTATAATCAAGAAAGCTTTAAAAAATTCAAGAGAATTGAAATGATACTCAGTGCTTTATAAGTAAGCATCGGTTGGCATATGCGGATGTTGCAAAGAAAAGGCCGTTTTTTAAGGCCAAATTGAAGAACTGTGTCTTGTCAGGTACTCAATCAGAAAAGTTTTGAACTCTCGTAAAAATCATGGCTACCATCTCGGGCAGATGGGAAATGCCAATTAAATTTCAGTTTTTTTATATGCCAGCAAACGTCTCCGAAAATACTAAATGCGCTATGCCAATATCGTGCCTGAACTGTTGCACGAGAGATAACAGACCTAGAAACGCCCAAATGGTTACAGCCACTGCCGAAAGACAAAAGCTGACCCGTTGCATGATTTGAAGAGATAAAGTAATTGCAATAAAGTCTCCCTTAGGGGTTTTATTTTGTGCGCTGGGAAAAGGACAGCTGAATGTCGAACCTACGAATAGTAGGCTAAATGAAATCTGATATAAGCTCATGTGTCCAAAATTAAGTCGCATGGGAATTCTCGTGCTTAACTCTTTCAAGGGCTACGAAAAAAAATGCACAAATGGAAGTGTCTGCTTTGCGTGTAGGTCCCAAGCATTGACACTATAGTTTCAAGGTTGAGATGTTGTGATTGAAATGCCTTCCAAAGATTAAGAAACCGTCGTTCACGATATAAGGGGAAGAGATGAAACAGATTTGGACTGAAACGCCTCAGTCCATTCTGAATGTATTTTTATGAGAAATTGAAGAATTCCAATAACATTGATAGTAGTGAGGCTATGTTTATAGGATGAAGGAAGTGCTGGCAGTAACTTGAGCATAAGACCTGCCTAGTGAAAGAAGGGACGTCACCTTGCGTAAGAGCTCCATTTCCATCATGTACCTCTCTCTCTAACCGATCCTGCTTCTTTTCGACTCGGAAAGAGGATTCCTGTGCACCGCGCACATTATAAGGCTTGTCATGCCGATGTACTCAATGAGTAAAACGCATGTCCTTTGATTCATATTTCCGCATCACACACGAAAATTTGGTTGTATAATTTTGAAATCTGATGCTAGAGCATTAGGTTTTTCAGCTATCTCGGGCTTCCGTCCGAGTGAGCGGGTATAATGCTGGCCGACGTTTCGATATTCGACTCGAGCATCATCCTAAGGGCATAGGTAAATGAGAGGGGCATTCACGTCTGCCCTGAGGACAGTGTTCGAGTCGAGTATCGAAACTTCGGCCAACATTGACCCACGCACCCGGACTTAGGCCCGAGAAAACTTTGAAAAACTCATACGTCGGGAAAGCTGCAGATCCAACTATTTTAGGTTTTGGTTTCTGTCACTGCCGTCTGACGATCTTTTATCGTTGTTGATGCGTTCATCTGTCAAGACTATAATAGGCCGAAAAATGAAAAAAATATACCAAAATCTTATTATTCAATAATTAACAAAATTCGTGTTATTCATGTAAAAGTTGTGACAATTGCGTAAAAATTCACGTTGTCGCAAATTCGACAAGTGTATGTCCTTACGTTAGATTTTGTGCTAAGAATGAACGGGCCCTCATGATTTGGGTCATTTTTTGCTTTGGTAAATTTCTAATCACTGCGTAATGCACAAATGATTATGATATGAGCTACCTTAAGTGCAGCTATAAGCCTGATTGAGATTAAATTCAAAATTTTAAATATCCTTTGCCTTGACCGATGTTTGAGCTTGCATCTCCCAATTGCCCCAGGGGAATGTTGGTGAGAAATTCTAATACACTTGAGAGGCGATTTTGAGATCCGGGTTCAAATTCTGGTCTGGTGATACTGCAACTGCGGCGTAGCAAAGTCCGATCAAGTTTTCACGGTGAATTAATTGCTTTGGTGCATTATATTTCAAATTAAAGTTATGCTTTTCGGCAGTCTACCACTATCATCGTTATTCCATCAATTTTGATGTATCCTTTAGTTGTACCTACATTTTCTTGTTTTGTCTTTTAAACCTTCCTGAAACTTTCCACGAATTTCCATTCCGAGCTCATTTCCTCCGCCATCATGCTCCAAACTTCTTAACCCTAATCCCATCGCAACTCACTATGGTCATTCCTCTCCACTTCCAAATCTGAACAACTTCCAATGCATGCTCAAGCTAATTAGGTGCGTTTCTAGTTGATTCGATGCTCTATGTCGTAGCGTTTCCTCTAGGGAATGGATATATTTATTGTGGTGTTTACTATTGCAGAGAACTCAGCCCTGCATGACATCATCGGGCTTGCCTGGAAAATGCCATAAGCGGCGTAACTGTAATACAGTTGGACGGACCTTTTGGCGACCAAAAGTCCACGATTACTGCCTATACCGTGGAGTGTAAGTTTTTAGGTAAATTTTTGCTACTTGATCGAGCTGATGTTTATCATATCTCGGTAGAATCTATGCAAACACCCCCAGAGATATTGGTTCGTTGATATATGAACTCATAACTTTATAACTATTGATGACATCGGGAACTCCAGGTAGTGATTTTTATATGAATTATATATTTATAAGATTTTTATATGAATTAATTAATCTAACTCAAATACTTCTTCCATGGAATTTGACCCAATGTGGAATGTGGGAAACTATTGGTTTGGCGGTCAATTTTTTCTACTCCAAATATGTGTTTATCCTTACGCTGGTAATCTTTCTTTTAGCAGGTGGTTTTGGCCTTTTTACTAAGTTCCCATACTCATATTCTTAGTATCGTCATTTGGATTGTCCCTTACTCCACCCATAACATTTCTTGTTTACCTAACTTATTTTTTAATCACCACTGGTAGCTGTGTCGTTGAAGTTTTTCTCGTCTTTCTGCTGTTGTTTGTGCCGGAAAGGTACTCATAACTTCAGCCTTCTCAAGTAGGTATATCTTGCCATTGATGTTCTCCTCCTGTTGTTACAGATCTTCATTGGAACTTTTCGTCATGGTATCATTTACATTTTGTCTCTTTGGTACGAGGGTATCCTTTAAAACCTCTACTCCTTTCTTCTCACCTCTTTTTCATTCATTTCTCCCCTCACAGTCTGCTCTGGCCAAACTAAACTGTTCATTTATTCAGATTTAAGGCATAAAGAGTAACTACTAATGGTGTAATCTTATTTTCGCGGTGACTGATATATTGCATAAGGTTGTCAAGAGAAAGCGAAAATCCTCTGAGTTGACCGTAATCGTTATATTTTCCGCATTATTTTTATTATCACACTTCTATTGGCTTGTTTGCCAGAGAATTTTGTGGTGATATCCACTAAAATGGTAAAAAGTATGCCTGAGAGTGAAGAACTATTTCATATATCCTAATACAGGTAAAATGTAATGTGCTGGTACGATTAACAGTAATTTTTATAAGGAAAATATCAACTTTTTATGAAATCAAATGAGTTACTAGATTAGTGTTTACTTTATTAAACAGTGTTTTGAAAATGTACTTCATTAACTATGATGACGAAATACGATACTCATTTATACGGAAACCAAATGCGGCTGGAATGATTATCCACCCACCTCTTATACCCGCAAAATCCCTCAGCGATGATAGCTTTGCCTTTCGGGACTTGTGAATACTTCCTTGTTTACTTGGAATTATTTTAGCCATTAAATATTATTCTTTGGCAGTTTTGTCTATTTTTTTTGACAAAAATGGGAGTAAATGAAAAACTCCTTCCAAATTTCGCACAGATCGTCCCAATATTTTTAGATCAAACCCAGTATGTAATGGAAGTATTACGAGTTAAATAAACCAAATTCAACGAAGTCGTGTGAATTTAAGCAATTACTTTTGCTCGATTTTTTTACATTTTGATAGTAGTGTTTTCAGGATTTATTCGCCATGCATTCCCCCAGGACTAGCCAAAATCTGGATTTGTAAGTAATGTATAGACATTAGGGTTTAGAAAAATCTTACGTGAAAAGCTACAACTAGTCTCAAATTCTATGGTAATTCAATCTAATTCATCCAAACCGTGTGAACGAGAATGCACGAGTTAGACGTGAGGCCCATTACTTGTTGCTGAGGCTGATGATGACAAAGTTAGACTTTTTCTTGAATTTCTCCAGGTTTGCTGGTGTTTGCTGTCCAGATATAAAGGAGTTTACTAAGGCCCCAATCCAGTTTACAACTGTTCCAAGCGCTCTGGCGACATCGCAAACACAGAAGGAAGTGATCTCGGCAACTGCAGGTCCACTGAACGCGTCCCAAATCGGTACGGAATGAGAAAATTGTGTGCCATATTTTTTGGGGCATATTGCTCGTAATATTCATAATCTTAATTAAAATCCAATTTATAAGTAACTAATTCATTGAAAAATCCATTCTTTGGAAGTTAAATCGGAGCAGCGATTGGAAAAATCTCTTCTTTATCAGCATGATGGCAATCGCATTATTGTTTTTTTGTATAGTCATGTATATATACATTGAAACCTGCCTCCGCGACAACCTTCCCTAAGCGGACGATTATTTGGAAAACGGGAGGAATTTCACATGCATAGCTATGTAAATTTTCCATTCCTTCAGCGGTTACCTATACAAAACGATTTTTATCTTATTGGTCCGGCGGTGGCCCCTAAATATAGGTTTCACTGAATTCGAGTGCATAATAACCAATAATGGCCCTGGCCCTGTAATGGCCAATAATTGCCAATATGGCCCTGTTAAGCGTAGTCTCACCGGCAAAATGTAAATTTCATGTATATTAACTTGTAGCATGGAATTTTTCTCTATTAGAATTTTTGTTTAAATATTATCCACAAGATTGGTCTAAACCGTTCGTAACATTAACGACCCTGTACAGATCATTCCATGTTTTTTCAGGGTTAACATTCATTTAAGTTGAGACTCCGCTCCGCAATCCGTTGAGCGCATTATAAAACAATTTAGAGTTTTAATATTATTATTTAGATGTTTGTAGTGTTAGCTCTCATTCTTAATTTTTAGTGCTTAAAATCTATGATGTTTAGACGTATTGATTAATTCAAACTCATGTAGCTGTTTCCTTATTTTAAATATCTCTACAGGCAAAATATACCCACAATTCTCATATCATGTCCTTACTGTGTGAAATTGGTTACATTATTTTGTTTTCCTCTAAAATAATGCTCGAATTTTATGACTTATTTGAAACGCTGTCATTATTTTCTCTCGTGCAACGAGAGGTTATGTGCAGGAAATGACTATTTAACATTCATCTTCCATTCCATTGACTCACTCATCTATTTTTATTACTAAGCTGAAATAATTTTCGACTCGAAACACTTAGTCATGGAATGAAATATTGGAGGAAATAGATACAAGGATAGTATCACGGGGTTGCATCTCCACCACTTTGGTGAATGTGGAATTGTCTGTTATTTCATCTTTCTTTCCCAACGCAACACTTGTCAGTGATAAGTTCATTGCAATTATATGACTCAAGGCTGCGGGCTGGCCCAACCGCACGAGGGGCGCATTGTCGGTGGCTGGAGGGTGTCGGGAGAAGGAAGGTGGCCCTGGATAGTCGCATTGATGCGAAACAATGGCCAGACCCACTTCTGTGGAGGCACTCTCATCACGAATATGCACGTCATGACAGCCGCTCACTGCCTTCGCAGGTAAGAGACATTTCGTGGAATTCTCCACGACCTTTTCTTGGCGTACGCTTAAGGCCAGTTTACGAATGGCGTCAACTTCGACCACAAACCGTGAATTGATTACTCGCACACGGCATCTTTTTTCTATCAGCCGTCACCTGTATTGAGCGTCGGCAATTGCTGTTCATCTGCGTGTATCTTCGGCGGATGACATATTTTGGCCGCCGATGCTTATATGCGGCAGAGTGCTACCATACTTGGATCTGTTAACCATCCGCGAAAGAGCTCTATCATGAACAAGGACAAGCAACTCAAGGTTTATAATTACTTCATTGCTGAGAAAATAATTTGGTGGGGCAGATCTATTTTAGCAAAAGGCCAAAAAACCACGGCGAAAAAAATTCTATTCATATCATTAACGTAAACCCATGACGTTGGTAGCCCTGCCATCAGATATGGCTAATAAGAAGTCTACTGTAGTTTGTCCTAAGTACCTTAATATGAACATAATTAAAACAAAATTCAAATTCAAAATCCCAGAAATACCCCATGCAACTTATTAGTGGCACAGGGCAGCCAGATATTTCATTGTGGGGCAAAGTGCAAGTGGCTGACAATTGAGAAACGGTATACGGTGCAGACACAGCGCATGCGCAGGCGCCGAACGCTTAACGGAAACATGAATGCTCAAACGGGCTGAATATAAACGTTAACGGTTCGTGCAGTCGTAAATGCGCCATAAAGAAGCCGTGTGTTCAACTTGAGGCTGAGACAAGTTCGCGCTGACGTTAGTCATAAACAGGCCATCAGCTTCTCGGTTTATATTTCGTTTTTTGATGAAAGAGAGGTGTTCGGTAACGAATCTCATTCTTATTTCTTCAACAATGTGAATATGTGAAACATTCGCCGTCATAATAATAAAAAAATCAATTTTTGGCAACCCAGGTGCAGGTACGGTGGGAGTTAGTATTTGAGAGGCATCAACAGTAGGTGCTCAGTTCGTTGCACTCAAACGGCTTTAAATTCTTTCTATTGGCGAAGGAAAAAATTCAACTCATAAATAAAATTTCCATGGATAGTTTTTATCAAAGCACAGTTAATATGCTTATGCTATTTGAATCGTATCGTATGCATGTGAAACATTACTAAAATGTAAGTCGCTTAGGAAATATAATATATCCATGCTTCCACTTCGCCGCCTAACAAGCCCTTAATCTAGAGAGGAATTTTCAACTCAGTTCGTTCCCCTGCAGTCGGGTGCGATCTTTTAAATGCCTTCCTGTAAAAACAGTGTTACACGTTTGTCCAAAATGTGGATAATTCGAATGGAACATAATTTAACACATATCTCCTCCTCGTGAAATGTTACAATTTGCCAATACTGATCACTTGCTGCTTGATAGTTCTTGGTCTTTCTTGTCGACATACTGTTTTTGCATTTTCTAGCAGACTATCTGCTTATACTTCTCATATAGTTGCAATTCCTTTGCAGAAAGTAACTTCGACGAAATCAGTTTTGACATTTAAAATTGGAACAATACATTTGATTGAAGTTATTCATTTCTGCCTAGCCTCATTTATAATATTCACAGCTGGAAATTAGTGACGAGATGTGAATGAAAATTAACATGTATTACTCTAAGATAAATGTTATTTCTAGTAATTGTCTTCTGCATTATCTGAGGAAACTATGCAAAATTGTCCTGTCATTTTGTTAAAAACTCGTTGAGAAAATATATTGCGATCTTATCTTGGAATACCTAAGATAGGTTTTTTTGATGTTTGGTCCACTTAAAAATTGAAGGAGTAGATCTTGAGAACGTCTTCTATTCTCTGTTTCGCCGCGCTCTATTTAATGAGAACTCAAAAATCTTTAGGGTTGGTGTAAAAAAAGCAAAAGTAAGACTGTAAAGCTCTCGGGTATCCAAATGGGTGATGGTAGTTTGTGGTACCGACGTTTCGATGACGTAGTCTTCCATCGTCCTCAGGGACGATAGTAGATAACGTCGGTACCACGAACTGCCATCACTCGGTTGGAGACCCGAGAGCTTTACATTCAAACCATTCGACGGGAAAGCCTGAAATCTTGCAAAATGAAGAATCTCTTCCCGAGTTTATACAGGGTTTTTTCCCCTTCTCAAGTTTTGACAGTTTTGGCGGACATTCACAGGAATTCTACTTCATCGGGCACCTTTCTGTTTCCTCTGTTAATGCATTGCGTTGAATTGGTTTCCTTCTTGAGGAATATTCATTAAAAAATGAGCTCGAGAGCGCATTCAAGGTAGTTAGAATCAGCACTTTCTTACTCGGAAAACGTAGCGCTGATAAGGATTACGACACTTTTTACTACATGCACGACGTAATGAAGACCGGATTATTATGTTTTGGAAAAGTGGTTCTGGGATTAGCCTCAAATTTGGTCTTTACTAATTTCTCTTCTTCCACCCGGAGGCACTTTTTTCCTTACTAATTTACATATATAATATGCATTTACGTATTATATTTCGTATTCCATAAAACATTTGATTTTGAGCTCTCGAATTTATCGTGTGCCAAAGTGTACTTTTAACATGCATATTATCACAATAATTGGGTGATTCCAATGTAAGATGAGGGATTCAGTTGCCCTCTATTAGGTGCATTGAAGTAAATAAATTATTTTCAGTAAAGATTTAAAATGCCAATCTTTTTGTCGACAGCCTGGAACCAAAGGATTTGACCTTGAGGATTGGAGAGTTTGACTTGGAGGAGCCAAGTGAAGCTGAGATTGAGGTTGGAGTGGATGAGTTTATCGTATACCACGGCTACAATAAGATAACGTATGAGGACGACATTGCCATCTTGGTTTTATCAAGAAAGGTCGAATTTACTCGAGGGGCAGTGTGGCCGGCGTGCTTGCCTCCTGAGAGCCCTTCTGATGAGGAGATTGAAGAGAATGACCCGCTGATGAACGCCACGGCCATTGTGTCAGGTGAGACAGAATAAATGGGAAACTTTGGAGGAGATGAATGAAACTTCACTCTGCAATGAATATGTCAAAAAATCCGTGAAAAAGGGAAAAATTTGATATTTACCATGTAAGGATTTACTCTAAAAAGTCGGCTAGTTTATCCACGGCTTGTACAGTAGCACATCTGCTTACGAACAGTTTAGTATACTCAATGTGAGAGTTAAGATATACTTTCCTTGATACATCTACGTCTCTAGGCACGATATGCTATGATTTTTTAACACAGAGAACCATGTAAAACATTGTGATCGTCGACATGGATTTTTGTGTCATGAGGATCGCATTTCCAGCACACAATTTTTTTTTCAAAAGTTTCGATACCTGGGAGTGGATGAAATGATTTACCAAATAAATTAGGTAGTGGCGATCTGGGTTACGGTGTGGAACCCTAGGATACGTATTATTAAAGATTGCAATTTCAGGCACCGCGGAGATACATGTATGCGGCGTTGGCGTTTCGTGTGGTGCAGCATTCATCAAGTGATTCTGCGAATCTTTTTGCCGCAACGGCTCAGTAATTGACGTGATTCTAATTAACTCAATCCTATTTTGTCGGCCTGCTGCAATGCGGATTCTATGAATTGTGTGACGCAAGCAACTATAAATTTTCATCTAGGCATCCGATTTACTATCGTAAGGTCCCAGGCATTTGATGGACGGTGCAATCGTAGAAGTAACGCAATAACCTTGAATCATTTACGCTACCATGTCAAGCGATTGGGGTCATTTGCATCATTTAAGATGGGCGGGGACGATATTCATTAGTGAACTGGAGGAAAGATGGAGAGAGAACCTGCGTTGCTTGTTTTCCTACTGTTACCATCAGGTGGTTCATTTCTGAAGTAGCATCCGACGGAGTGAATACTGGTCTTAAGCTGCTCTCCTCATATCACTTAGGGTAGCCTGAAAGAAGTATCATGTAACCTATAAATAAATGAATTAAGTCTCATTTTAACACTTTTAGTGCTATGGACGTAATGGCATGTCCTCCTATATTTTCTGAGGAGGACGATGGACGATCTAGGACTTCCATGGAATATCACTATTGAACGGCAGCTGATCGTAATGGTATGGCTGCAGTCTTTCTCGTTAACATACATATGGCCACAGTGTACCTAAAAAAATTAAATAATAGAAACACATTCAGTAACGTAAACTCAAGGAAGTCTTCTTTCACAAGTAATTTGTCTGTAAAATCCTCAGAATTCCTGAGCGGACCTTCAATTAAAAGCCCAATATACGAAGTTTTAAAGTAGTAGATGTCACCTTTGCAGGCACCAAAATATCAGCCCCTTATTGATCAACTTTTTCAGATATTTGGCTAAAAATACAAGCCATTTTACATGGGAGATGGGACTTGTAGGCACTCCAGAGAGACATTATTAAAATCATCAAATTTCTTTCGTCAAAAAATTAGCAACATGTAGTTTGTATGTATCCTTAACTAGTTTTTAAAGTTAATTGAATAGCTACCGCAGCAAATTTCTTCAGAATCACCAAAAAAAACTTCCAATGCGAGGAAATATCAAGCGTCCCGCGTGTGTGTGTGTGTGTGTGTGTGAATAATATAAGTCAAGTTAAAGACTTATACATGATATTTTTATTTAATTATTGAGGATTTCAGTCATGTAAAGGTATATTATTGCAGTATTAATATTACATTATTTACTTCATGCTTTCTCCAGCTGCTGAAATTGAATCGGAAAGTTAAAATATGCTCTCCATTTTAACTTGAGAAATTTCTTGCTCAAATTACCTCAAGGTAGCTCTGACCTCAGGGTCACATTAAGCATCTATGCTAACTGGAGTCTAGAATTTCGAAAGTGCATTTTGCCAACCAAAGATTATTTGAAATATGAATTTATGCCATATATCTCCCCATATATTACATATGTATGTGAAAGATTTTGCTTTACATAAATGTCTCAAAAATGTGGGTTCAGTGTGCGTTTATCATTGTATTTGAATGTCTTGCTCACTAATTACAGTAAAAATGACTAACAGCATTTACCTAATTAATTTGAAAAATAATATCTTCAGCTCTTTTTTATATGTTCATATTTTCTCCTCTTTTCAAGGTATTTTCTTCTCTTAGAAGTTCCGGATGATGGCACCGCGGCGCTAGGAACTACCTAATATTAAAAGATTCCCTACAAATATGTGTAGACCTTATCAACCTTCCAAGAGGAGTCGAAAATCGTAGTCGATTGGCTGTATATTGATTATTTACGACTCACCTCGTGCGAGTATCTTGGGCTTGAGGGTTAGGGATTCCACGGAATGTCCGAAATTCTTTTGGAAATCGATCCAGGATACTCCCTGACACACCTTTGGTGGTCGATAAATCTCCGTAGTTATTGCAACAGATCTCGCTTTTTGTTCAGGTATCAATACTTGTTGACATTAGGACAATGGAACGCTTCCAGCGAAATCCGCATATTACCCTGCTGGCCACCTCCAGGGTGTGTGGCGGGGGGTGAGTTGTCACCAACATTCACTATTGCGTACCACAATAAGGTTAATCAACCTACGACTAGTAATGCCTTTGCCAAAAACTTGCAAAAGAGGGTAAATTTCACCTGCATTCACTGCACTATGGGTATGCTACCAATGCAACAGAACTGTTTGTTCGACATTGTATTATACGACGCTGTATTTTGCTACCAAAGAAACGAAATGCAAGAGTCAATCAGGAATCAATCGACATGCGATGGTAGCTGATTAAGAAACAAGTCTTTGGGGGCAAAGAAACTTATCAACTCCTCTGCACATCGACTAACCTGATTCAAGGTCTCAGTAGCAAACACAATGGTCTCTTATCGATCGCGGGGCAAATGACATTTTAAACATTAATCGACGATTGGGTAAGTGCGTTAGTGTCCATAGAGTGACAGTTGTCGATCCTGAGGGCTTGGGTTTGTATTTCGGCAGCGGCGGGTTTTTATCCAAGTGAATTGCGGTCCTTACTTTGATGTTAGGTGATGATCGCATCAAAACAATCATAACGTCCTACGGATGGGACGTTGGTAATGGGCGTCTTCACACCTCTCTTCAAGAGCAAGCTAGAGGATAAAGTTGCATTGAGTGTTTCACCGAGTTTGTATTTTCGTGATCTTCGTTTCGATCAGCTACTCGCTCAATTTCCTTAGTCAAAACTTAGTTTTAAAGAAAGATACTTAAGTTTCACTCTTTAAGAAAAATGATGGAATGGCTCGTCAAAGCGTTAGCAATGGAAAGCTGAACTCGGTGTTATATTTGATGACTTCCTTCATGTCGTCGAACGGGATGGTCTGCGGTCCTTCAGCGAGCTAATTCCGACGCATGGTGTCTAGACACCCTTCACCTATTCCGCACTCAATCCTCTTCTACCTTTATACCAACCTACTCTTAACTGTGTGAGTGATCCAAGTTGTGGTTGGCCAAAATGACGAACGATTCCATCGGCTCATAGTGGGCCCAAATCGGAAATAGCTGGCCAAAAATCAGAAACTGCATTAATGTGCTCAAAACTTTAATCCAAAGTTCATTTAACCCACGGAGTTCATTCTTGACATTAGTTCAAACGTATCTATGGTATAAATTCAAATGTTTATGTGACAAATTGAGAAAAGCCTGGTAGAAAATGTAAGAAAATTATAAAATAATTACAACAACAATACGTATATTCCATATCTATTACAACAAAAACAGCGATTGTAATTTTCCACAGGATATTTTAATGAGTAAAACGCGTTCCAACTCACAGAGTCATCATCAGGTACAAGACACATTAAGCAGAGGGCATATAAAATTTTAAGGTAAAATTAATTCAAATGTTGAAGTCTGCCACTTTAGGGAATTATATCGCAAAATAAGTCACGGAACTAGAAGTGCAAATTAGTCAAAATCAGAGGTTTCCTCCTCCGACACATTAAGCAGAGGGCATATCACATTTATGCATTCAACATTTTTAACGAGGGGGTGAGGAACCGAAGTAAGGTAGGTAAACGGAAAAAACAAGGAACTGTTTCCTTACCACTTACTCCTGCCTTACTTCTGTTCCCTATCCCCTCCTAATCCCTATCCTTAAACACGATGAATGTAAAAATATGATGTGCCCTCTGCTCAATGTGTCTTGTACCTGATGATGACTCTGTGAGCTGAGACGCGTCGTACTCATTAAAATAGCCTGTAGAAAAGTGCAATAGTTGTTTCCGTTCTAATTTGACGAACTTCCACAATATTTCACCTGAATCTGTTGAAATCATTCCATATCTACTTTATATACAAAATGTTAAGGTAAAATTAATTCAAATGTTGAAGTCTGCCACTTCAGGGAATTATATCGCAAAATAAGTCACGGAACTAGAAGTGCAAATTAGTCAAAATCAGAGGTTTCCTCCTCCGTTTTGTTTCTTTTGAGTAATGACGAAAGTGACCAAAAGTCTGAGAAAATCGAAAGGATTCGAATATTCTAATGTATGCGATGGAGTTCGACAATCACCGCGAGTAATTACCGTATCATTTCACTTTCTGCCGTAGCTCCTGCTATGAATATTATCGTGATGTGCTAAAAATGTCATCTAAATTGAATAGTTTTTTTTAATTTACCAATTGTGGAGCTGAGCTGACAAAATTGTGTTTGACGTATAAGAATCTACCACTAATCTTGAACCTATGCATTAAACTACTAAGTACTTGCCAACAAATGAAACTTTTCCAGAAGAAGAAAATATTGGCGTGGTAGTCACTTCATATCTTTATGAGGAATATTCTCTCTAGATTTATGATTTTGTGTAGTACCATATACCTACAATTAATAGCTATTATGATTTTTCTGCTACTCATTAAAATACCACTTTAATGCCCCTCGCAGGGTGCTCTGGTATTGGGAAATTATCTAATTCGTTAATGAATGGATTTAGAGAATTTTGAATGATTGATGCATTTTCATGGCAATGAATATCGATATATATGCTTCTGCTCTACTATGCATTCAAAATCATAACAACAAAGTCTCTTTTAATAAATTCACCCATCATTGGTTAGAAATTTTCTTTAACTTTGTTAAAATATTCAATACCCAATTTATATCAGAGATGTGATACCTACGTAAGCCGTTTACAGCTTGAATAAAGCATTGAAAACAACAATGCGGAGAAATCCATTTTTTCTGTAATCTACTATTTTATCACTGAATAATGCGCCAGTCTACCAATAAACTCATTCGGTGCATAGGAATCTACAACTTGGATTCAGATCATTCTGTAGCCATTCCTAGTAAAACAGCTAGGATTGGCAGTTCTGCTGGGATTGAACTTCAAGATGTATAACTTGATGACGGCTTAATGTTTCTCTGGCCTACAAACGTTAGGACGCGCTTTGTAAATTCGAGATGGAATCATTAAAGAGCAATGCTGGAAAGAAATAATTATTTCAATGAGTCACTCATTAACAGATATTTCGTGAGTTTCCCGTAAGAGTCACAAAATAACCAAAAAAATGAATACTTTTGGGCGATTCAAGATCGTAAAATGTCTTAAACTTTAGAATTATCATAGGTGGTCATTCTGGCACCCTTAGGACAGGGAAGTATCTGATATTAGGTAGATTACTCTAAACATTGTATTTTTACTTTATCCAGGGTGGGGGCACCTATACTATGCAGGCCCAGCAACTGATATCCTTTATGAAGTGGAGGTCCCAATATGGAAGCAAAAGGACTGTAGGGCTGCATATACACAACCAATAATGTCCACTGCTCTCTGTGCGGGATATAAATCGGGTGGAAAGGACAGCTGCCAGGTAAAAATCTTTCTATTTTTTTATAGTTTTTGCTTAGTTGTTTTATTAAGGACTTTTCAAATTCCTTATTCTATAAATAATCACCTTACAAATATTACTAAGGAGGAAATTTACCACGAAATATCATGACAGGGTACGATAGCAAGGTAATAACATTGATTTGTCAGTGTTACCCTTGACGATCTAGCTGAGTGTTTATATCCTGCATCACGACATTTCCGGTGCGAGTTGAACTCTCAAAGTTCATATTGCTCTATTGACTCAGTGATTTAATATATTTACCGAGTGAAACAATTTCTTTAATCTTACTGGATTCTCTACATTTACATGCTAACTAGTGCCACCGCAAAGGCGTGTGGCAAATGGTGTAAGAACTCAAGCTATAATAAAGAGTGGGAATAGGGAAAGGTGAATGATGAAAGTGAATTGTATTCCCACTGTTTCTTAGGGTTTGGTTTTTTCGTCATCCTCACTGGTACATCGAAAAAAAGGGTTTGTACCTATCTACCCGGCAGTGTTTCTTCCTTATTCTGGCATATTTATTGGCTCCAAAGATATAGTCAGAGGTTGACATCATACTTGCACAGCTTACTCGAGGTTAACGCATAAGTAAAAAAAAACCCTTCATTCTAGCCTTCGTTAAGCAGTAAAAGTTTTTTCCATTTTCCAGGAAATACACACAACATTAAGGTATGCAGTATCAAACCGTCATAAATAATTGTGTACACCCATTCAACATGAACACTCTTATCTGTCATTACTTCAGATAAATTTTGAAGAACTTCTGCATCGGAATGTAAATATTTATGCGATTTATCCTTAGATGGATGTAGAATACACCCAAACGAAAGAGAAGCAATATTTTGTCCATTTAACATGTGACTATGCTGTAGGGAGATTTATGTATAGTTATTGGAACCTCATGTCTTAGACATAAATTTGATTTTCTGAGTATCAATAAGCAAAAAAAATATTATTTTATTCTTGCTCATTTACTTTGTGAAACGACATTGATTGTTTTCTTTCTAGGGGGATTCAGGAGGACCATTGGTGCTAATGGCTGAAAACGGCAGATGGGATGTCATAGGTGTGGTATCCTGGGGCATTCGCTGTGCTGACGCAGGAAGACCAGGAGTGTACACGAGAGTTGGAAAATATCTTGACTGGATTGTGGAGGTTACTTCGTGACGAGATATATGAGTCATCGTGCAACTGGGCGACTTTATCAACACTATTTTCATCGATACCAATTCCAATATTCGGGCTCTTCTAAAGCATGCTGCTAACCAGAATTATTTTCCCAGTAATGGTTCACTGAGTATTTAGTAAAATACTCGTTATTAAAATGTTCTAATGCTAATTTTTATGTAGTCTGGTACCAATGATCCCAAATACAATGCCTCAAAAGAAAGAGCGACAGCAATGTGTGTATATTTTATTAAATATGGTGGGTTATGACATCACAAAACGAGGCGTAAGAAAATAGTGAAGACCTTTTGCAAGATCCACAGTATGCATGTTGATGGCTGAATTTAAAATGACTTCTCAAAGTTACAGCCAAGAAACGTATTTGAGAAGAATTTTCATCAAAATGTACAAATGTCATCCTTATCGAGTATTCTTTTGGCATTGAGGTGGTCAAAATATGGAAGCATTTCCAATATACCATTCTTACTTATCAGCATCAAATGACCGATTAACTACCCTTATACTGCTTATCTTAAAGATCTTCTGCAGCCATTGGCCTTTGATTTACCATCAAAATGGAATTAACTTATATGTTTTACTTCTTCAATGTCTCAGGTTTGCAGTTTTTAATACCTCCATGCGTACAATGAGATTATTCATTTCTTTAGCTACTTGAGGGTCATACTCACGCGGCATATAATGAATATTTCACTTAATATGCAGTTCTGTTTTCTTGTTTCTGGCGTTTCTGACCTATATAATAGGATTGCGGAACGTCCAACCGCTTACGGCTGGCACTTGTCGAGAGAACGTTGGAATGTAATTGTTTCCCTCTCCATTCGCTGATGAGAAATTACGAGTAGCAAAAATAAAATGCCAACTACACGCGGTTTCCAAAAAATATTTATCAGCCCTTTCTGTTTTGTTTACACGTTTACAAGCAATTTTTCAAAAAAGTTCTTTGCATCATCATTTCCTCTTATTATAACGGCAGTTCTATTTGCAGATGAATACTTTTTTTGCAACATTGTCTTAAGAACGTTTCTCAGATGGATTTTTTAATGTTTGATTCCAAACACTATCAACACTTGAGATTATATTATCAGAATTTACTTTAATACTTTATTGAAATTTTCAAAAAACTAGCTGGATTTATTGTTTTTAATTTGAAAAGGCGTTACTGTGGGGAGTTATGATTGATATATTTCAGTTTATTTATATTATTCGAAGTTAGTATACGTTATTGCCACCACTTGTATTGCATTCACTACTCTTGCTGCTGAGGGCATCTCATTGGTTGTTCAATCTTAAGATTGGTTGACGGCAGCCCTCCACTCTTCCCTATCTAGTGCTAGTTCCCTTACCTCCTGGTATCTCATCCTTTGTACTTTTCTCTTTATTTGGTCCATAAACTTATTCCTGGATCGTCCTTTGGGGACTTTTCCCTCTATTATGCCTTCAATTTAGTTCTTCACAAACCCATTGTGTCTCACATGTGTCCAATCCATCTCCTGAAGATGCTGTAAAAAGCGAAACTGGTCGGAATAAATTTTATCACAGTGGAAGTTGCCTATTTTTTCATACTTAGTCGAATTCATCTTGTTCTTCTTTTCAGTAAGGTGTCCCACATGATCCTATCCTCTTCTTCTCTTCTGTACACTTCATCATTTCTTATTTTGTCCGTCCATTTTATCTTCAGCATCCTCCTCCAGCACCAGGTTTCGATCGCTTCTAGTCTTTTCTGGTCAGTTTTTCCAATGGTCCATGCTGCCGATCCATAGAGTGATACGCGTCACACGAATGTTATCACATACTGTTTCCTGGTCTGTAGTCCCCGCCACATGCAGTTTATAATACCTCTATGCGAAAATTGAGGTTATTCATTTCTTTAGATAGTTGAGGGTCATACTTACGTGGCATTTTATGAATATTTCACTGAATATGCAGTTCTTTTTTCTTGTTTCTGGCATTTCTGACCTATATAATAGTCTTGCGGATCGTCCAAACATTTACGGCTAGCACTTGTCGACAGAACGTTGGAATGTAATTGTTTCCCTCTCCATTCGCTGGTGAGAAATTACGAGTAGCATAAATAAAATGCCACTGACACGCAGTTTCTACTCTTACTCTTCTTTGAGCATAGCAGTTGTCTTTATCCCATGAACGCCGCTAGTTTGAGCTATTCTCTGCTTGATATCCGTTGTATGCTTAGGGCATGTAGGCGAGATATTCATCCTTTTTCAATTGGTTCAGTTTTACCTTCCATAATCATCATCTTATAGCTCATCATCTTAAACTTAATCATATCGCTCTCTGTAAGAATTTCTGTAATATATCGAATTTAAAAAGCTGAATAAAATAATACTAAAGGAAGATAGAAACAAAAGGATGGGTGGCTTATTGATTTTTTATAAACCATCTCTTTATTCGGCCTCTAATGAAATATTTTGTCAAAATCTTTTTTGAAAAAAGTTTTCTTTTTTTCACTCAAAACTTATCACGCACGTGACGTAACTGCCAACGTAGAACGCCACGACCTGGTTTAATTCCAAGGAGAACCGAGAGCGTACATATTCCTCAGAATGGGGGAGAAGAATATTTACTCATGGTCCGATTTAAAAAATACAAGCATTTCACCCACATTGGTTTTTGTTCATATTTACCGAATGTGGTTTATCGACTTTCTCATGAAGACTATTCGTTTCTAACTGAACTACCATCCTCGAACCAAAGCCCTCCTCTCTTTCTGCTCTTCCTATAATGTTATGAGTGTCCACAGTGAAGGTCTTCAAATCACACCCATCTGCATGGTTGTAAATATCTTTCTGTTCCCTTTTCATTTATTTGAATTTTTACACATGCCCGAAAATCTTGGAATGGTGTAATTATGATCATGATCTTGCTGTTACTCATACTGTGTTTATGTGTGCATAATTGGGAGTAAATGAAACTTAGAGCATAATTATGGCATCCTCCTAGCTCAACGTCAGATTTACTTCTTTGCTTCAGTTTTCAAGTTGGTAAAATAAAGCATTTAAGAGCTGCAGTTATAAATACTCGTTTAAGATGCTATTTGTAAAAGTTTTGATCCCTTTTTAAATACTTGAGAATAAGATAATCAATGAAAAAATCACAGCGAAAATAGGTAGAAAAATTATGGCCTGTTTTAGGTTGTTACTTGAGGTACAAATCAGCAATGCGTCATTGTTTACTGTAGCTGCTTTGATTTACCATTTTGCTCGGCACATATTTTTTTATCCAAGGCGATAGTTACCAAATATGCATGAGACAAGATGAAATGTCTTCACTCGTATTAGATAGGAGGATACAATTTTTGCTGGGTATATGTTGATGAATGTGAAATTTTTTCTCAACCACTCACTTCATCAGTTCCTGGAGCATAGAAGTTTTTCTCAAAAAGGCCCCTTCCCATCCTTATATCAGCTGACAGATATATGACCGCCTTCATGAATGAATTTAGCGATTAAAGTAGTTTTAGTGAGATACCACTGATGATGAAATTCAAGGAAATTTTCTTCGTGAAAAGCAAATCCAGTCTTTCAAAAATACCTAAGTATTAGCCTCTTCATGTGATACTTGCCAAATAATTTACCAAAAATGGAAGACTATATGTGAAAGCTGGACACTCCAGAGAGACAAGATTACCAAATTTGAGGAAGATTCAAAAGTTGAAGGTTTAACTTGGTAGAAGGTCGGCATTTTTAGTAAGTCAAACTTTGCTTCTTCCACAGTTTTATCATTATGAGTACAACCGGTTTTGGCAGTTACGCCATCATTAGTTATGCTGAATTTAATGTATCTAATGATGGCCTAACTGCCGAAACCGGTTGTACTCATAATGATAAAACTGTGGAAGACACACAGTTTGACTTTCTAATGAAGATAAAGGAAAATCGACGCGCAGAAGATGTCAAGAACAAAATGGCGCGAAAGTAAGGGAAGGTGTTACTATAAGTTTTTTCAATTATGGATAAAAATTGTAATTTTACTTGCCTCAATAATAATTTTCATTATATTGCTAAAAGAACTATCTTCTGATGAGATGGCACTTTTGGCACGCAATTACTGCTTGTTTAATTCTGAACGCCATCATTAGGGATACACTGAATTCAGTGTATCTGATGATGGCGTAACTGCCGAAACCGGTTGCACTGATAATAATAAAACTGGAAAAGACAAAGTTGGACTTACTAATAAAAATAAGGAAGAACTGACGCGCAGAAGACGTCAAAAATATAACGGCGCGAAAGTAAGGGAAGGTGATAATACAAGTTTTTTCAGTTATGGATGAAAATTGAAATTTTACTTGCCTTAATAATTTTCATTAAATTGCAAAAAGAATCACCTTCTAATGACACTTATGGCGTAGTGTGTGATACAAAGAGACGCATCAAAACACATAAATGAAAATATTTAGTTAAATCCTGAGAAATTTTTCAAATCAAATGAAATTTTTCCCATCATTAATTGTACTTTATATATTTTATAATTCTTCCAACCATTTAAATTACAAATTTAATTTTATATAAAATAAAAATTTGATCTGCATTATGAACAGGAAAAGCTGCCTTTTTCTACTTAAAAATATATGCTTGGCTTGATATAAACTTACGAAATTATCTTAGCCGTCGACATATACGGTGGATCTAACTAAAATTATAGGATTCATACGCTGAACATGGCATAATTATCCTCGCCTTTGAAACCCTGAGAAATTTAGACATCAGTTTCGGTCATAAATTGTTCTTAACATGTTTCACATTTCATCCAAAAACTTAAATTACAGATAAAAGTTTAAATAAAATTAAAATGTGATATTTGTTATGGACAGCAAAAATTTGTCTTTATCTACTTCAAACTAATATTTGGTCCGTCATAAGTTTACGAATACTCAGCCGCTGAAATTCACGGCGTCTAACTAAATTTTATCGAGTAGATTGAACGCACAACATCTCACGCCGCCCAACGACCGGATAAACAGACGTCATAATACCAAGGAACGGGTCGTAAAGAGCCGTGAATGGATTTATCTCGGCAAACATCTTCTTGTGGGCACAAAACCTTTTGACTGACTGGGAGAGGTGGGTGCTCCCTATTCGTTTACGTGTGTTCGTTTCTTCCTCCCTCTCTCGCTCTCATGTAATGCCGGTCGAGTCTCGAAGAATTTTTTTGCATTGTCATTCGTCTCCTTCACCTCACAAGCGGAGCGTACGTAGGGGTCAGATTCGCAACACGCACGTTTCAACATCTCAAGGTAAGGCCGCCGTTCGTGCATGCTAAGCTTCTGCCTCCTGTACACTAGGAAAAACTCCGGAGGCGTGGGCCTAAGTTTTGGACAATGATATAACCTATTCCCTGCGTAATTATTTTACCCGATTGAGAAATGAGTCACCGGGTTCAAACAAAAAATAGTGTAAGTATATTTCAACATTTTCGTAATAAGGGCGAGAAATGGTTGAGTTAAATGGGCCGTTGACACCATTTCCTCATCACAAAAGAGTTATGCACATTACCTTCCATCATCTTCTTTCATTTTTATTTAACTTTTTCCTGCATGCGATGCCTACCCTATTCATATGCACAAAAATGAAGAAATACGGACGACCCTTTTTATCGCTCTGAGATGAATTTTGCTTTGTGACTTTTCTTTCTTCATCGTCCTACTTAAAGGTATTAAAAATAATAAAATATCAAACCCAGAGAAATCTCAAATATGGCCTTAAAAACTTTGCATATGGAGTCGATATGGTGGCTGGAGCTTGGATTCTCGTCCAAAGGGCTATGGAGTGTTACTGGGTGTAATACTGGGAAAAGACGGGCAATTCCCAAGATCGAGGGTTTTAAAAGTTTTACGACTTGCAAACTCCTTGAGGACCCGTTTCCATCGATTGTGGCCCTGCAGAGTGGAAGCTTTTGTAATATAAGTTGTATCTACTGGAGTTGCTGAAAGAGTAATGTCCCACATTTTTTTCTCTAAAACTGTTTATTGTAATGTCATGAAATTTACACGTATAAGAGTATGCTGTTTTATCTTCTCAATCCATTTTTCATTCGATCTCCTTCAATTTCTACTCCTTCCTTCAGCAATTCGCTTTGGCGTGTGTACCCTGTAGGTATAAGTCCACGCTCTGGTCATGGTGCGGCGCCAGGGTTTCACAGTGCTAATCAACTTTCGTTGCCCAATCGTAATCGTTGCCCAAAGGTACAGTTCGTGCGTAGACGTTGCCAATAGTGCACCCCCTACCGCTTGTCCGTTGGGTACCTTTCAGAGTATTGTGATTTGCAGGTGTGATTTGGATATTTATGAGGTAGACTTCAATGCTGAATTAGAATCTGTGCTCTGAAATTGGCAAGCTATGTAAAAGTTAGAAACTGTTATTTTTTTAGCTTTACAAACCTACTACATTTACTAGGTTGATTATTCAGGCGATTGGTTAAAATTTGTATTTTTCGAAGTTGTTTTAGGCTAATAATTATCTCACCTTATTTACATTATTGGAAATTTTTCACCTAAATAATCTTTAACTTTAAATATTATTTAAATAATGTGCTGCCGGTGGTGGCTTGCAGGGTAATACGTAGATGCAGATGAAGTAGTAGTGCGAAAAAGTACAGTGTCATTATTCAAAATGAATTAAAAAGAAGAGAAATTACGAAACATTCACATTCTTTCACGTCTTTAGTTTGTACCAGACTGGTGTTTTCGAGACTAATATTGCAGTCTGTCCTCTACAGAGTCCAAAAATTGTTCAGAGCACTCAGATGTAAGATTTGGTAGCGTCGTGATTACCTGATAATGTTTTGCAACCAATGGAGATGCGTGTCTCGATGAACGTTCCAACGCACTACCAATTCCTGTCATAAGGGAGCTCAAACAAATGTGGAGCATTACTTTTTGGCCAACCCTCGCACTGCTCAAACAATCACTCGTCAGTAATTCATCTGTTTTCTCGTACCCTTAGCAACGAAGCACGTTCTCCTCAGGTAGTAAATTAGCCAGACCCACAGGAGGACGCATAAGTCGATTGTGTTCAATTTGTAAGGGTGGTCGAATAAGCCGAATTTGTAAGGGTGAGACTTTATTTGAATACTGACGCAAGTAATATTTTTTATCCTTATAATGATCGTTTAGGTCCACAGAACACAAGTAGGTGAGATTCAAGGATGTTACACTCACCAGTGAACAATTATGTATTCTGAGGTACATATAGAAGCCTAACTTCGCGGATACAAGTCATTTATAAAAAAACGATAGTATTGTATTTATTCACGCAATGATTTATTGATAACCATGAATTCCATACATAATTCCCATTTTCAAGGCATAACGTAACCGTTTAAAGTGAAATTAGCTTCGAATCATTGGCATTTTCAAAGTACAGTTAACTATTTCTTGATAGTGGCAATGATTTGCTGAAACCATCGTCAGTGATAAATTATGGTGTGGATCTACGCCTAGTTTTTATGAGGCGTTATTTTTGCTTGCCTGCTGTTGAGGCCATGATACTGGCTTTCAATCTCAACTCACGAAAGCCCAAGTTTTGACTCGCGTTATATCGGAGAATTAGAGGAGGAATACTGATCCATGTTTGGGTTAAAATCAAGGTAACTTGAGCTTTACGGCATCGTAATGGAACAATTATTTTGGTAAAAATTTTCCCCAACGGACGTAATTATTAGCTCCACCCGTCAATTTTGACGAGTGATATCAATAATTACGGCCATTGGTTGAATGTTTTACCTACATTTTTTTTCCATATTTGGGTGTCTAGGGAGTGTAAATCTGATGAAGATTTCATAGGGTTGGATAGAAAGGAAAAACTTCGGACCTTTGGGTGGTTTCCCTAAAGTGAGCTAATACCGTCGCTCGGCTTTCTCTAAACCTTTCACCATTCCAAGGATAATGAGTACCGTAACAATCCAACCACCTAACCTCAATAAAGCAATTGACCTTGCCAGTTGCTTACCCTGATAAACAGCACAACATCGTAATTACAATGTCACTCTCAACCTTGGCGCATAGCACTGCACTTGAAATTTGGCATTTCAAGTGTCGGTTGGAAAGAGAATGACTGCACAAGTGTTAAGCCGAACGTAATCCCTCTTGTGCAACTGTATTCTTCTTGGGCATAATTCTCCATGCCTTTTTCTTCTTAGGCGCGGCTGACACATCACTGCTTAAGAAGGAGAGGTCGCAACAAAAACAGTGTGACATACATTGGCTTCTAGTTTTGAAACGGAAAAGAAAAGGATACGCTTGGCTCGATCAAGCGGCGAGCTAGCGTCAAGACGGAATGGAATTGTGCACGAGCAAAAAGCGACGAATATGCTATGACGTCGGCACTCTCTCATTGCATCAGTCGCTTAGAGTTCCGAATGAATATGAATTATCCGCAAGGTTTAATCTATGATACCACCCCAAGGTTACAGTTCACCTTCATCACAGGGTGTTTGCTCACCTTTATTACAGAAGGCAAGGTAAACATACTTTAAAAGCAATTTAAACATATCATGTAAGGGTGATTACTAGTTAATAATTTATCTGGATCGCTTTTTTAAGTACTCGATCAAGGAAAGACGCTTTGCCCATTATAGTTTTGGCCATATGTTTCAAATGCGAGTTAATTATAGAAAGAATGTTTTCTCTTTGGCTTCTAAACAGAACAAATACTTTCTTATGCTATTTTTTCTCATTTTGAAATGGCGAGAGTCAACGAAAAAATGTAATAAACATAAGAAAGACTACTCAAAGCATGAAATGCTGATATGTTCTACGTCAAAAAAACTGATCCAAGAAAATTGGGAAAGAAAAAATAAAGTTATTAGTCCATATTATGTTGTGAATTTTTATGTTATGAGCAAACGAGTGTAGTAAAAGTGACTGACAATCAACAGTTCAGTAGCAGTAGCTACACAATAGACGCCTCAAGCTCGGTGAAGTAGTTACTAAAAAGTTTGTTTTACACCTATTTTCCACTTACTTAGGCTTGTCCTTAGCGAAAGTAGTACAATTTCAACTCCATAATCGATCTCCTTTTGTTTTATGCTGCGGAATCACAAGCAGGCCTCTTAAGAATGGTTAATCAATAAACGCCGCCCCCGGCGGCAGCGGGGTAAAGTCCTCTCCAGCTAAACCGAGGGTCACGGGTTTGAGTACCGCCTGGGTGGGTTTTTCACCACCCAGGGCATGGATGTATGTCAAGTTCTGTTGGTCCAGTCCCTGGAAAACCTAATGATAGGCTCAGCAGCCTATCGGGATTCCGGGGATATACGGGCCAACAGAATCGTCAGGAGAGCAAAAAAAACATTGATAGTTGGCGAGAATGAACCTCGCAAATGTCCCAATAGAATAAAAAGTCGTCCATTAACATGCCTCAAAAACGTGAGACAGCTTCACATTCAGCCGTTTACCTCTTTCCACCTCTTTTCACATTGATCGAAAAGAAAAAAAAAGGGTAGATTAATCTTCCATCATATCACTAGAAGGCAGGAGAACAATGCGTTTTGATTTTTGCCAAAGTATCGCAAAAATAAAAAGGCAAGTAAGTTTTAGAACATATTATTTTCGGAAGTGATTTGCTTATTAAGACATAAAAGTTTGATATCATTATGCCTGGTTTTGCTTCTTAGAGTCTGATTGAAATTGTTGCCACCTCAGGTTAATATACCGCATGAGAAGTTGATATCTAAAGAGCTATCTCCCGATGAATGAATAAATAGCTCGGCTAATCCAGTCAGTTTTGACACTTGGGGGCCTTACATCACTAAAAGTGATGCGCCTTGAAACTCAGTGGCCGATTGGATATGTGTTTTGAGCATTTAAGCTGGTGCGTCAATCCTCTATTGCAGATCAGTTCTCGGGCTCTATTAATTGAGTTAGAGTAAAATTACCCATTGTGTCACTTAGTAATTGCACCATTTCCGCATATTCTGCTGTAATTCTTTTCCTTTTTGAAGTGTCTTATCGTTTATAATCAAGAAAAATCATTACACTTTTTCCGAGTAGGAGAATTCTATTTACTTTGAGCTGAGAAGACGGAATTGAGACTTAATGCTTCCCAGTAAAATACGATAAAAGAGAGTATTTTATTGCCTTACAAGCAGAAAATTACCGAAATTGGCTGCTGGATCGAGCAATAGCTGATTTGTTCACTATTGTAGGTAAAGAGAGGTCACAATGAGAAAGATGGTTCTATCAAAGCTGAAATAAAAAACTAAATTGGAGATGGGAAAAAAGAGGCGATGAGCCTAAACAGAATGTAGGGCACCACTCTTTCAAAATCAGACATGAAATATGATCAATTTAAGATCTGAATATGCAATTTTAAGTGTGTTTTCCAACTCTGAGGTTTCAAATCTTTAAGGTGACTGAAAATAAAAGAGAGAAACTTATAAGGCCGCTTTAGACGACGTACGAAATTTCACAATTTTAAACTGCATGTATCTCTCAATCTAGCGAGTAATAATTATTGAATTACATAATGGTAATTATTTTTCCATCTCACATTAATGCGCTAGTGCGTGCGTTCTTACAATTCACCGCTTTACACGACGCAATTTGAAATTCTCGTTCATGCATAAATCAGATTGTCTAATTCCACGTTCTGTACAAAACGGCCGTGGGGATAGAATTCTAAAGGCCATGTTGAGGGTTAACTGTATTGGATAATCAACCAAAATGGACAAATATGGAAAATGATTAATATTTTAACCACCTAAATAGGTACCATTATAGAGTGAGCATATTCATAATATCATTGTGGCCGATAGCCGATGACGGTAAACTGCGTTAGTGAAATGATTGAGAGTTGAGGATACAAAAGATAATTATATGAATAGCTTATCTAGGAAAAAAGATGGCACTGAAATTTTGCAAACCCATCACGCCATCCCCTTTACATTAAGGCACAGTGAAAATACTAAGTTGGTAGGAGCAATTTCTGTTTATGTATAGATTATGTACTTTGCGCACGTGCCCTAATTAGTAATTTGTTTAGCTAATCGTGAAAAAATCGTATGTTATGGATGTGGTTTCTAGGCAATTTAACGCTATTCCAACACTTAGCATTATGGCACTTATATGGACGTATATTAAGAATTAATACGATGAAATATGTACCCAAAACACAAAAAGTACGTATTTCATGATTAAAATGTTGGTTTGCATATAACAAGGTATTATTCCGCGTAAGAAAGAAGTAAATACATATGATTTTTGCTTTGATTGATTAAAGTTTGAATTTCGCTCCGTAATTACAAATTGTAACTGTGTTTAACTTAATTACAGTACTTACTGTACTAAGATGTAGTAAGTTGAAGGAAATCCAAGATTTTTTTCCGACGGTCTTGAAAAGTTATAAAATGTGCACTCAATTACCGGCAAATTCCACCTTGAATACTCAGAGTTAGGTGGGTAAACCTGACTCTGATTTAATTATTTTCTCTATAATTCCCTGCACTTGAATACTCTTTTTGCTAATGGTACAGTCACGTATTGCTTTGTACTCTACCTTATCTTCTACCAGACTGCTCATAATCCCTCTCTTGAGATAACTGTTCATCTCATTCACCCATAACTTTCTCTCTATATCCCTTCTCTAACAGATTACTCCTATATCAGAAATTCGCGTCTTTATTCGATTCTCATTCATTCTGTTAACATGACCAATCCGTTAAAGAACGCTCTTTTCATGCTAATCCACCACCAGAGCGTTAATTCCACACTATTTCATCACCCCTATTCTTGCCCCTTCATCTTTCGCCGCGAGCATTTATCAGTCCCCCCCTTCACACGTCACTCGGGTTATCCCATGCTTATCCTTCGTCATTAGAAAAAAATGATAATAGGAGTCAAAAGTGTAGTTTTTTGAACAAGCTTACACGTAAACAGCCCAAACTAAAAGGTTATGAATAGTGGAAAGAAGAATGCGAGGAACAAAGGGTAAATAGTAGATACGTACAAATTAAAAAAAAACATTTTTCTGATATTCTGTGTATCTGTATAGTTGAAAATTGATTTAAATAGCCCTTTTCCAGTATTCTTTAGCTAGGACTGTTCAGCAACGGCGAAATCATTTCTTTTTGCTTTCAAGTCAATTTGTGTCTTTTAGAAATGATAAATAACGACGTAGGCTCTTGTGTCTCAACATTAAAACGTGTATTGGAACCTTCATCTTCATTAAAATTAACTTTGACCTCGGATAAAGATTGGGGTTAATAGGCTCAGCCATAACTAGGAATATATGTACCTAAAGGAGCTAATAATTACATTTTCGTACTCCATGACGAATCTCTTCACCCCTGTTCAAGCTTGAACTCAGGTTCTTCTAGTGATCTCTTATTACAACACTGGCAAAAAAAGGAATATCGGGAACAATCAGCCATAAAAGTTGTCAGTTTACTTTTCATCTACGCAGGAATTACTACTTTACTGAGATTAGAATGATGCGGCACTCAGAGCCACAATTTAGGGTGTATTCCTCACTTTTTGTCGTTCAATTTCATTAAGTTGGGTAATCATGCTCTTTTCCTGTGGCTGGGCTTTCAATACTATTGTTTTATCCTTAGCCGGTGTCAATCGCTTTCCTGGAAAACCATTTCCTAACATATTTCTCTTTAATTCAGTACCCACATGCTTGGTTTTTATGAATGCTATCTCACCTAGTCACTATGCGAGAGGTGAGAAGTGCGGACAAGAACAAACATTCATTCACCCCTCTGCTGGCAGCAAGGTGGGGATGGCACGTTGTGGATGCTCCTTGCATACGGAAATTTCATATCTATGCCTCGCGATTTTTTGCTGCATTATAGCTGCATATATAGATGTAGATATAATTTTATAGGAACGTGAGGCTAATTTTTGCAAATTCTGAGTGATTTGGCTAATCAGGGACAAAGGAAAGGCTATTGCTGGAGTAACCTCGAGCACAATTAGCTGGGGTAGATTAGTTCAGCTTAGTTCGCGCCATTTTGAGCTTAAATCATTCATAACTGCTTGATTGTTTATTTTATTACGATTATTAAAATTAAATCGTTTCGTTTGATTCTGGATAATGATGCCCCTCCAATCTTATGAGATCTTTATCTGTAGAAAAGATTGAGAGCAACGAAGTGAGTCACAGGTTTTCTCGAGGTGTTATCACAACATGAATCACAGATGTCTGGTTTCTAGACGTTTTATCGCTATGTATTGATCAGATTAAATTGAATTTCTCTTCATTTCTCTCTACTTTTTTGATTTCATCACCAAGTCAGCTGGAAAACTACCCTCGTCCGCCTTACCGGAGTAAATCTGCAGTGCTTACTAATTTTTCCAGATGTGATCGAGGCTTTGTACATATTTAAAAACTCTCAAGACATTTTACGAAAAGACCCGACTTTGAGATAAAAATCAACTTTAACGCAACTCTACGATTCCACTGAGATACAAAAGTATGCCTCTATAGATTAGACGTTCCTTTCTAATCAGTCGATTGGCTACAGGCATCAGTCGTTAAGTGATATCTCCCTTGCCTAAAAAATCTGGAGGCCACGGGTCCAAGTCCCACCTGGGCCACGTGATATCAAATGAGCTAAATGTGATTTAGAGTCCTGGAGACATAATGTCTTTCGATAAGGATGTCATTTACTTTTTTATTTATGCATTCAGTCTATTTCAGTCTATTCAGTCTATGAGGGAGGTTAAGGAATAGATAGAAACTCAAAGCCACAATAAGCACCTTTATATTTTATACTACACAATGTTGGATAACAAAGTTATGTGAATGTGCGCGCAAGAGGATATTTTGTATCTCAAGGCTTTTTCTACGACTCTAGTCTAAATTGCCTGGTGAATGCTGATGAAAAAATACTGGTGGCATCGAAGTCTCATAATTTCTGGATGGAAGATCTCAGCTAGTGAATGAATAGATGACAAATGCAAAATGATTCGGCCGCTTTCGGAGTTCATTGTTTAGTCTAAAGGAATAAACGCATATGTTCCATTCTCATTTTTCCTCACTTAAGTAGGTAAGACATCTCCGTCGTATCTCATATATCTAACTCTTCCGTTCTAGAAACACTGAAAAGTGCTGGCGGGCACTTGGGAGGAGAGCGAGAAAGTGGATGCAACAGATAATAAGGGGCAAAGTTGAAGGTTGTTATAGAGGGTGGATATTGGGAACGCGGGGCAGAGGGATTGAAAAGGCTTTATGAGAGGAGTGAGGGGAATGAGGACGCACTCTGCGACTGGGAAAGAAGATGAGAGGAAAGGTCCTTGTGGTTTTGAGGGAAATAAGGTTCCAGAGGTTGCCGAGGGTTAGTAGAGTCATAGACCCTTACCGAAACTATCTTTACAGCACGATCACCTTTAGTATGTACTCTATCTACCATCTTCACCAAAGCTGGGATTTGGCCTCACCCACTAAAGACCTCCCTTTTTCTCCGTCAACTGCCTTATCCACTCTTCTCCCCACCCAGCTGATGTCTAAATAGACTCCATCTCACCATCTTCGTCTCGGTCTTCCAGGAGGTCTTCCCTCTGGTCTTCACAGGCCTACCTCCTTTAGAAGTTTACCCTGCTCACTTCACATCGCATGGTCAGCCCATTTTATCCTTATTGTTCTTTGGCATGCTACTGTGTCTTGGTGTTCGCACAGATCTATTCTTTTCCTCGTTTTTTTCATTCTCCACGTCCCGCATTTAATTGTGAGGCCCAACACTTTTCTTGGGATTTATAAATTGGTACATAATAATTTTTCTCTTTTAATAATCTAGGAAATAAGTTGTCTGGTTGAATTCAAACATATAAGTAGACTTTTCGCAGCATTAGATTTAGATTCTGGCGTCTATTTGGTTTTAAGCCGCGTATATGCCATTTAATCCGTCTCTTTTTCCATTTACCTTCGAAGACACATTTCATACATTTCGAGGACGACGTGTAAATAAAATGTTTTTTTTTTTAATAATTGGGTTGTGAGGAAATATAAAAAATACTAATTTGCAGTTTACTTTTTCCATCTAATAATTCATTGATTTTAAAAATAATCACGTTTTTCATTGTACAAAGAACAACAAATAAATATAAATAAATGAAAACTGAAGGAAACGATACTAGGGAAATCCGATAATAGATACCGTAGTATTATAGATGGAAATTTTAATCATTAAACCTACTAAAATATTGTGATACCAATCCTGTACTCTTTTTATTGTGGCCATATATGGGGCTTAATTAAAAAAAATACGGAAAATCAAATTAAATATTATGTCACCTGAGTTGAGCTAGGGTACTTGGTTACTATGCCAATATTTGAGTATTATTGCTCAAGAGATTGTATTTTCCTGCTGAGTTATTTTGAGCGGAAAATGCAATGATATAGTTTTCCTACTGTATTCTCTCAGCATGAACTAACACTGACACACCAAACAATGAGCGTTTGAAATTAAGCAATACATATGTACCTATTGTTTTTCAAGTAATCTCATCGGCTAAATAGTTTTACCCTGATGTTTCCGACATTTTTACTTGATTAGATTTATGAGATTCACCCATTTTAAAGGAGTAAAATAAGTTATCGATGTGAATTAGCTCTGAATATTTCATTTTTGAATAGATTCGCTGAACCAGAATCCAAAATTTATCAACGTCAAATCATTAATTAGTATACAATAAGAAACTCATGTCCAGTACATTTTCTCTTAAAAAACCTAAAAACATGGGTTAACCGCCCTGTCTGTGACCGGCAGTGTGGAAATCAGTCCTAAAAATGATTTCAGTTAGTAATACTGGTTTGATAATTCATTTAGTTTTCATTATTCTTTTCACTTAACTCCTGAATGAAGAATAAAGTGATAAGAAAATACAGAAATTTGTTTGAAAATTATGGCATATTCTTTTCTTTTGCAGCTACTCGAAGGAGTCATTCAACTTGCTTACGTCACTTGAGTGGAGATTGAATCTCGAAAATTCCCCTCTATTTCGAACTAGCAAACTTCATGTCAGAGATAAAAAACATTCGATCAAAAGGGGGGAAACGTCTGGTTAATACAATAGAGAATTCAAAAAAAAATGTTTCTTTATCAGTGAAGAGCGGTAGTTTTGACAGTGAAGACAAGATTTTTTCGAGAAAAGAGCTCTTCTGATTCCGCGAAATGCTGTATACCACACCAAGGTGTTGTTAAGAAAGTGATCGGCCCCCGCATGTGTGAGAGAAGCCAGAAATGTTGCGAACGAGAGGTGATATTCGTTAGAGAGGCGATCAGAAACCAGAATAATCAGTGAAGGAACAAGCAGGAGATGTTCCAGAAAGCAATTTTCATATTTTTCTACGTATATTTTCTACAAGCTACTGCTTTAGTGGTTAAGAAATGCCGGTAAGGAGGAGTTTTACCAACCACGCGAACGAGGGAAGAAAAATGAAAAGTTTTTACTCCATCGAGAACGACAAGAGATGCGTACAATTAGGACTGAGTAGCTGAGAAATGAGCACTTTTATGGGGACGACGTAATGAAATCCTCCGTTAAATCAAATTGATTTGCATGTGATGACAATTGCTTATAAGCGGTAAATGTAATCATCTGAGCACCATAAATAACTTAGCTTGGACCTTAAAATCAACGTGACCTCTCAGAAATGCGGATACTAATTTTTTCAGAGCTGAAAAAAAACAATATATAATCCATTAATAACTCAGATTCGTCGCTTTTAGTAACTGAAAAACGTAAAGACTGCATCATGAAAACGATGGTCATCGAAAGAAATCAACTGAATCAGTGATACTTCCTTTTGCTTCTATCGACGATTGCCGATGGTACAAATACGTGGTGAGGCCGCTCAGGTTCAGTCTTATGGCAGTGTGTACTAATTATGGTAAACTGGTTCATATTAGCTGTATTGGTGTGCCTTTATTACAATGGAGATTTTTGTTCACCTAATTATCTACTTTTGAACAGTTTTACTGTTAATTACACTTTCCTGAGATCTTTTCATATCGCGATATCGTACAAAATTGTTCAGTCTGAATATCAAATAGCAATTTGCAGCAATAATATCTGGAGCTTTTAATGAATTCTGCAAGGTGTATGATATTTCTCTTGAGAAAATGAGCGTAAGTATACCATTAGATGCATTATGATATTTAGTATGTCTACATTGTATTTACGTAACTGATGAGGAGAATAAAGGTAACTTACCTTAACTTAGAAGGTAAATTATAAAAAAACATAAAAGTCGATGTACGGAATTAATCACGCAACCATTGTCTAATCGCAAATTGTAGGCCAGTAACCAATAGGCATCTCCAGTGTTTGACGTCGTAAAATCGTTTCACATCGTCTGGTACTCAAATCTTAACATGAGCGCATAGGTTAACCAGCTCGGGATAATACGTTGAGGAGTAACCCAAGGAGTTTATGATGAAGTGGAGAATGCATGACCGTGAACGCCCATTGGACGAAATTGGAGCAGAATCAGTCGTGAATGGGGGAGATCTGAGTAGGCGTGAGATGGTCTATTAACTGTGGAATTAATCTCAGATTATCGGACGAAATCAGAAATCGGACGAAAAGCAAACGCCATTGCTGTTAACGTAAGATAGACCAAAACATTTGCCAAATGCAATAATGTATTCGGCTTCAAGAGCCAAATGAAATCCATTTTTTTGACACCCGTGGGGAAACCCATTCTGCATGGGACAGAGTACGGGGAAAGGGGCATGAGGGGGGGAGGGGAAGACAAGACTGAATGACGAGACACCTCCCAGCATTATAGGGTTAAATGAGAGTCTCCACCGATTGTTCTATTACATCTTAAGTCAGCTCGGAGGTGGATTTCGAATGTACAAGAGAGGGCTCGAAAGAGGTGAAGAAGTGACGTGAATGCTTTGTTGGGAGGTGGGGACGAGGGGAGTGAGAGGGTGTAAGAGGAAGGGAGGCCGAGAGTGTGAGAAGGGCATTGAGGAGAGAAAGGGTGGGAAGGTCAGGGAGACGGAGAGCGTCGGTGGGAATGCGAATCAGTATATAAACGCAATCCATGGCGGCGATCCGCCTTCTTTCGCGCATACCTTATCCTTTCCCCTACTTCGGTTCCGCCCGGGATATTCCCGTGTCTCGTCGGGTGGCTTCCCTAGTGTTCTGCCGTCTGCGATCGGATAGATTGCAAAACGTTGAGATCGCCTTAGATCGACCAGGATGAGCGCAGGCAAGAAGCCGTCCGTCCCCCATGTGTTCCAGGGACAGAGCGTCCTGGTGACGGGTGCGACGGGATTCGTCGGCAAGGTCCTGCTGGAGAAGATTCTCCGGTGCTGTCCAGGAGTCAGCAGGATATACCTGATCGTGAGGCCGAAGAGGGGTGACAGCCTGAGGCAGAGGATGAAGAGCCTTCTGGAGCAATCGGTAGGGAATTATGCCCGCCCTGGAAGGAGATTGTGTGCATGCTTCCCACTTGCTGTAGTTGGATACTCACTCCGCCACAAAACCGTGAATTTTATTCTCATTTTAAATCCTGCCCACTTTTCAGCATGCATGTTAAAAATAATGGGATGAAAGATTAGATACACAGATGTGCGCTTAAGGAAAAAAAAGATATTTTTGTGTTGGATCCCTGATTACCTTTAAATGACTTCGCGAAAATGACTAATGCCAATTTTTATAGCAAAACTTGATATTTGATTTATCATTAGTACTGTGGAAAAGTATGAGGTTTTATTGTGGCAATGGGTATACCCGATGAATATTGTTTTTGTGTCGATTTTCATATATCTGTGGTTAAGTGATCAAATAATCTCATTTTGGTTAGTCGCCTGTGTTGTGCAAGAACTGGACAATTTCAAGTTTTTATTACTGTGCGGTTAGAAGCTTATCTCCTCAATCTAGCTTGATTCTATGCGTACCATATTCACAATGTAACTAAATGTGATAGGTGTACACCCAAAGAGTGCTTCCTAGCGGATGGTGACCGGGCAACTTGTAACGTTTCCACTGCGCACATCGTTTAATTTACTGGTGTCTGTGTGCACTGAATAGCGCTGGCGTGTTTTCAACTTCCCAGACCCAACAACCATGCTAACGTTGGCACTTTGATGGAAAGCTCCCTGTATTACCTGATGCTGGTGATGATAATTCGGTCATGGGTTGATCATTTGCTTTTTTTGCATCTTAAAATGATAAATTTATAAATCCGAAATGATCTCCCGCTTGAATTATTAAAGCCTAGTGAGTACAGGTTATATTTAGATTTAGACAAGTAAATTTCCTCAAGGCTAGATATTTTTACACTACTAGTGTCTAAATCAGATCCACCATTTAACTTCCATGACAATGATAGCTGAATTCTTGCTCGGATTGACTTATAAAATATGTGACCAATCCTTTGGGAATGTAGTCAAACAAAATGCATTTAAAGGAGACGTTAAAATTACACAATGAACCCTGTGTGATTGATGATTTTACCATCTATTTGAGTGGGATTAGCTGCAGTGCGGGGGTCTTATCGTTTTTACCCGTGGAAAAGAAGCTTACTATCTAAACTGTTATTGGAATATTTATCAAGACCTAATAAGAAAAACATTTTCACTTTTCACTAGATTTTTAATAATCAAAACGTGTTCCGACAAGTCATCACCAGGCACTAGACTGTGTGTATCGAAACGTGTTGTAATTATTATTAAAAACTATGGAAAAGTGCGATTTCTGTTCTTAATATACCGAAATTCTACCAAGTAATCCCTGAATCGGTTAAATTAATTTATCAAGACATAGATTATTTGCAAGCACTTTGTTTTAGGAGCACCTATTAAACTATTTTCCATATATTTAACATCTCGTAGCTTTGAAATGGCAATATTTTATGCAAATTTTTTTACGCATTTTAAGACTATTTCAACAAACTATCTGTGAGAATAAGAAATTAAAAGACGGACAGTGCACAGAGTGAGATGCGTTTTAGTAGGTTAAAATTCTTTCTTACTTGAGTCAATTTTAAGGTTTTTGACATATTCTTGAATGTTCCCAGCACTTGCTAAAGTTCAACCCCAACAGTTTTTCGACAGATGCCGATCCGAAAGGGGCGCCATCAACTGGTGTTGTGGCTCCGCAGAGGTGGCAGCCACGGAAGACGACAAGAAGGGTCCCCTAGTTGTTGGTATCCATGGGGACGTGTCTGAGAAGGGCCTGGGTCTAGACGAAAAGGACAGGTTGCATCTAGAAATTCACGTCACCTACGTCATCCATTCGGCTGCCACTGTGAGATTCAACGAACCACTTCGCCAGGCAGTCTTTCTCAACATTCGGGGTGCCAGAGAAATGTTGGAACTTGCCTCCAGGATGCCCTTGCTCAAGGCTAGTATGCCTTAACATTTCGAGATGATTTCTTCATATTGAAACAGGGAAATAGGTGTGGTTCCAATCTTCATTGTACTAAATGACACTTAAAACATTTTAGTTGGCATAACATGTCGAAACATGGGTTTCTTCGTGCTATTAATGGTGGAACTATACTTAGAAATTTGTTTCTTCAACGTGGAAAAAATGGAAGATTTACGTAGTTTAACGCTAGAGACAGTAAACTTAATGGTTGATGGCGTATAATTGTGGAATGTTACCGCAGACATGACGAAAAAGAATATCACTTAGTATACTCCACACTTAAAACTTTTATTCCTCGACCTTTGAAAATGATTGCAAGGCAATCAAAACCTAGGTCAGGAATAAAAGTTTTAAGTGTGGAATATACTAAGCGATTTTTCTTTTTCGTCATGTCTGTTAGAGACTGTGCCTAATATATATTTTAAGATGCATACCTTTCTAGTCTAATAGGATAGAACTTTCTTGTCTAGTAGCATCCCGTGGGGCTAATATGATAGAACATGGTTATGGTGTCTTCAAGGCAAAAATGTATTTTCCAAATATATATTTCTCTATAGACACCTCTAGCATGAACTCATTCTGGGAATTTTGGAAGTTTCCTCTTACATGCCCGTCATTGAAGCTAGCTGCCGTTCTAGTTTTTTGGAGTCCTATTGAATTCCGAAATTTTTATTTTGATCTAAATTCATTGGTATCAGATTTTTAGCTTTTCCGTGGATAATGTCAAAGGTATTCGCCAAATATTTCCGGCAGAGAGACTTGAGATTTCTGGTTGCCTGGTCTGAAAGTTGCCTCCAGGATTCGCTTAACAAAACTGTTATTTTAAACATTTCGGGGTTTGCTAGTATTTTGAGAGACTAGGAATTAATAAGGTAAGAGCCGTTTGAAATATTTAGATAAATAAGTTCGATAAATTCCGTAAATTACAATAATGAAAAGTATTTGATCTAAGGTGTCATAAATATGTGCTTAAAAATGAGATATTTATTAACTGGAAAGTCATTGGCATCCAATAATTAACTCTTTTTAATGCTATTAAAAAAGCGTGATCTCGTGATTGCTCTATCTTGCACTTGATTACCTTTATCTAGAAAAACTCCTTCAATTTAGTCCGAAATCAAGATAAAAGTTTCTGACGAGACGTAGTGAAATTATGTCATGACCAAGGTAAATTGAAATTTTACACAGTCTATTCCAGTGTATAAAATGCCATGATCAAGTATGGAGAGACAAAACGCACTTTGATCCTGATATCAGATTACAGAAAAGTGTTGCGTGCGAAGAGCGATTGGGATAAATTCTTGGATTTAATTGGTGAATTTACCTAGTGATCCAGATAAGTCGGAACTGCATGCGCATCTCTTCTAAGACCTTGATGAAATATTAATGTACATTTTTTTCCGAAAACAGAAGTTAATTATGGGTCAGAAGTCATTAAAAGCAGAGTAAATAATGTGTATAGAGAGTAATTGACCGTTGCAGATTTAGGTTTTTACGATTCACCAAAAAAAAAACTGCTTGACTTGTCAAAACGAATCACTACGTCTAATCCGGTATGGTGTAAAATCCGGCTTAATCTCCCAATTTAAATAGCCAGCATGTCATGAATGCTGCGGTTGGAATACTATGAATGTTTATGATCTCGTCTATTCAGTCCAAGCATCTACTTAAACTATGGTACATATTTCTCTGAAGCAAACTATGATCATAAAATGAAATTTTGTGCGGTAAATGAAAATTTATTGGTTTTAGAATACGTTGTTTGACGCTGAATTCCGACAGAAAATATCATGAGTACCAAAACATGCGATGGTTTTTGTGTGAGTTCAGTTCATTACTTATAGTTACAGAACGAATCACTCGGATTCTGTGGGTTCACTTCCCCTTTTCATCTGCTGTAATGACTTGAGGTATTAATGAGAAGAAACTCCTTCGATGTCAAGATTTTGACCCTTTGCCAACACAATGTCGTGCGATGTACATTGAAAGCAATTCACCGAGGAAGAAATTATACGTGAGATGACTGGAATGCACTTCCTTTATTTCTATTTAAAGAATTGAAATGAACTTAAATGACTCAGCAACCCACTTGCGTCCAAATCACATTTACTTTTCACGACTTAGAGGAGAGATCGCTAAAAATCTCTGCTACTATCTCTAGTAGTTACTTGCTATCCGTAAAAAAATCCTTCTGTCGATGAAATAGAAATTCAGGCATATTAATGTTTTGAATTTCGACTTGACTATGAAATAAATTCTCTTTTCTATTGCTGTCGTTAAAAAAGTTCTATCATTATAATGCGAATTCTCACATGTTTATGTTTTGTAGTCTGACTTTTAGAAAATAAAATGAATTTTCTATACAACTACTTAAGACTTGTTGAATGACGCTTAATCCATAGGATACGATAATATTTAAACTTTAAAAGTTAGTATTTTTGGAGGTACATATTTTGTTATTAATGCTATTTCATCTGCAGCTTTCAGTGAAGTTAAATGGCTGAACATAGTTCAACCATTTAAATTAACCTGCATTGACGGCGGAACACAAAGTATTTCTTTGATGTTTCGCCATTTCACTCCCAACATCTCCTTCTACAAAGATAGGAGATCAATAGCTGCATTCAAGGCTGAATATGAGAAGTGTGACCTAGGATAGACCCTATTTATATGTAAAGTTGTTAAAGTATACTATCATCTGAGTTTGAGACGTGTTATTCTGAAAGCTTTTTGTGCTCCACCAATAAAGTTATATTCATCTGGAACTTAAACCAATGTGATTTGCTGAGGATTCCACTCGAAAAAATTATATATTTTCTGCCTGATACGAAGCGGAATCATTATTTTTTCTTTTGTATTGCAGGCATTTGTTCACGTATCGACGGTGTATGCCCATGTGTCTAACCACGATACAACGATTGAGGAAAAGTTTTATTCAGTCCCAATGGAGCCAGAAGACGTCATCAAAGCTTCTGAGGAGATGGGAGATGAGGAATATGACGAAATTTCGAAGAAGTACGTAATGTTTTCTTAACTTTTAATTTTTTTTAAATGCAAGAGTGAATTTTACTGATGTCATTTTAACATAAATTGTCATTTCCTTGTTGAGCGGTGGTAATAAATCTCAACTGTGACCCGTAGTTTGTTATTCCCCGAGCATATCTTGGTTATAGCAAGATAGCTTTTTAGACTCATCGCTTAATGTCTCACAATGTTTGGAAAGTTTTTTCATCATGAACTTGCAATGTTTTTCCGATGCTTTATAGCCTCGTCACTTACTATTATCATTATTCATGAAGGTTTGTGATTCACTCTTATAGGTTCGCCGCGGAGTATCAAAACACGTATTTATGCACAAAGGCACTTGCAGAGCGGATAATTGAAAAGGATTACAGTCATTTGCCAATATGTGTGTATCGACCTGGAATTGGTAAGTTACACAATCAACCAAAAAACACATAACAGGAAACACTTGCCATTTAAGTAGCCTACTTCAATAAGCCATCACTTGCGCAAGAAATCTTGACTATACACCCTGCAGGCACGCTCATGAAAAATACAATTTTTTAGCTTACCAGCTGACAAAACCTTGAATATAAAACCTTGATAAGCTGCAACGCAGGAAGTAAATGATTTTGGATTACTTGCCTTTTGATTTTTCACTCAATGACGTCGCAGTGAGTCGAGTAACCAATGCAATGACTTGAAAATATGTTCTATAACGGAGGGGCATTTACTGCTCTAAAAAATTATTATTCAACCAACATCACCGATAATATACAAATAAATTGATTATTCTATCAAGTTTTTTATGGAACGGGATAAAAGTTATTGATCTTTGCTCCAACAGACTACGATCCGTCACTTGAGATTCTTGAAATACGAACTACGACTTACATGACTAAAATGTGACTACTACATGTTTCCTAAGGTATCAAGATACCGTTAAAAATCAAACGTAATCACTAGATTAGGAATTTGGGAAATTAATTACTATGTACCATTGTTTGCTAATCGTGACATATTTCAAAAGCTTGGAACATTCATATGTTGTTGTGATTGTACCACTGGGAATCTTGTGAGGAGGCCAAAAGATAACATGGACACTTTTTTTTAGATGTATATTACGATCGATTACTTTATTATTGTTTCAGTGCAGATCTCTCTTAATAGCATCTCTCTGCGCACTCATCACATGTTAACTTTAATCAGTAGCTAATATTGTTGTGCCGGGACCCTAAACTCGATTATTTTCAGTCAATGATTAGTTATATCATATTGCATAGTTATGACTATCTTTATCTCTGCTTTTTATTTTCAAACGTGGTCACCCTCACTAATTATTCCATCTTAGTTTTATCATTCGTCACAACCTCAAAATAAATACGAGTACGATATCGTACATTCGTTTACCGTACGTTCCATTTTTAAGGTAACACTCCCGGCTTGAAGGATTAGTCCCGTAATTCCACTCTGTTGGCAAATTTGTTCGGCTGTCTCTTGAATGTCCCAAAATATCCTTCCATTTGACCCCAGCGCGTATAAAATCGAATTGACATGTGTATAGCGAGAAATGGTTTAAATAATACAAGTTCCTTGGTAACTTTGTGGTATTCCATATTTTTTCAGAGGATTTAAAGGTCACATTTACAAAACCACATACTTAAAAACACGCACGACCCGGGTTTCAACGCTTAAGCGTCATCTTCAGGTGCTTTTTCCGGGTTTACAAAGTCTTATATATATGCTTGGTAGGAGGGGGGTGGAGGTGAGTGATTGGGATATTTAGATATTTTATGTTTTGCAACCCATAGACGTGTGCTTGACTCACTTGAGCAACTCGAAATTTTAAAGACATTACATGACCCTGACTCGAAGATTTTCAATGAGTATTTGTACCCGTCCTCATCTCCCATTCTCACAGCCGCCTCCCGAATTTCCCTCTCCCCTCCCCCGCTAAACTCCCCGCCAATCACTGGTCCTGACCAACCCGTATCCACACCACCCTAATCACTCACCTCCACCCCCCTCCTACCAAGCATATAAATAAGACTTTGTAAACCAATCATATAAATAAGACTTTGTCGTGTGTTTTTAAGTATGTGGTTTTGTAAATGTAACCTTTAAATCCTCTGAAAAAAAGGAATGATTTAATCGAAATAATTACATGAAAATGGCATTGTGCATCCTCGAAAGCTTTTCCGGTGGGTCCAGAGGCTTTACTTGGTGTGGGTTGATCATCACACAGGTTACTCAGTACTTCTGAGTTTGGCGCAAGAACTTGACGCTGCATTTACAAGAAATAACATAATTTTAAAATTGTAAAAAACAAAAATTCCGTGAACTATTAGATTAACGATAGTTTCGGACCTTAATTGGTGGAATTCCTTGATATCATGGTTAGAAGAATTAACGCTGGAATTCCACATGTTAATAGATATATTCACGCGACCGGTTTTGCCGCAGAGCAGCATTATCAGGTGGATATCATCATCAATAGCATCATAATCAAGCATCATCATCAACACTTGATGATGCTGCTCTGCGACGTAACCGGTCGTGTAAATAAATCTATTACCTTGTGGAATTGCAGCTTTAATTCTTTTATCCCTGATATTAGATTAACATTTACTAAAAACGTCCCTCACCCCCACATTTTTCCGGTTTTAGTCTCTTCGAAGATATATATTTTCCAGCCTAAGTACATCAAAATATGGTACCCCTTTTTTATGTATGCTTTGATGAAGAGCTTCTTTGCATCAACGGTTATGAATAGATTTGCCAGAATACTCTTCTGTTAGTTCCTATCACATACTTTACTAACAGCATTCGATAAACAGAATGACTTTTCTATTGATGCGATAGTCAGCTTTCGGGTATTGAAAGTTATAACTCACCAACGTATGTTGTACTTGTTAAGTATGCTTTTTATCTCCGGTATTTTTTGGCCTCTTCAAAAACCTGCCTTGTATCTCACATAAATGGTATTATTTCGAGTTTTTTTAAATAGCTCTCGCGAACCCGGTTAACTGTGTGTAACAAAGTGTGAAGGAAGAAGAGTTCCATAAATTGTTTATAACTCATAAAGATTTCGCGAAGCATAAACGTTTTACAACCACTGGCTTATAGAATTCTTTCGATGAGGAAACTTGCAGGTTTACTGAAGGAAGAGAGATGTGAGCAAATTTATCCTTTATGAAGTTAAAAATGACATAATTTCCTTTTCGGATACTTTTGAGGGGATATTTAGGGAGTCATAGTTCCTACAATCCCATATGATTTCTTTTATATTGATAAATTTTTCTGTCACTTCTTTCATTCTTTTATTTCAAATAACTATAAATTGATATTTCCATTTAGACCAATGCTTTTGTTCTAAAAACCACCCATGAGAGCTGTCAGAATGAAAATTTGAATTTAAACTTCTTTTTTTGTCAGTTACTTCAACCGGTACTGATAGTTAATACTCTCTTTTGGAAATTGAGCTATTAATATATTTTAGACTGGTTGGCACCGAAGCTTAAACCAAATAATTATCGAGAAAAACTTTTTTTGCACTTTGTTTTTTATTGCTCGGTTTCTTAAGGATGACAATAACTACCATTAGAATATCTATAAATATATCTATGATGAAAAACTATCTTTACAAAGATTATCTCTGATTACATCTTTATTGAAAGAATATATTTAATCAGTTAATATCTCTTTTTCTCTCCAACGAAAAATATAATTACATTAATCCATATGAAAATTTAATTACGTCCGTAATATTGATGTAATATTAAAACTTTTCAAGGATTAATGCAGCAATATTTCTCTTTGAAGAGTATTATTGGAGATTTTATTCATGCGTTAATACATGAATTTGCATATTTAGTAAATGTGGCCAATGCGTGTTGTATTTAACCAAACGGCAGTAAAAAAATACACAGTTTTCTGACTAGCTAGATATGTTTTCACTTTGCAATAAAACATATCTAAGCCAGATTATTGCAATGAACGAGAAAATGTTTGCCTCCTCTCTCAAGTAAAATAGGAAACATCGGAGGATGAAAAACGGGAAATCCGTCTTCGAAAGAGCGCATTATGGAGGTCATACCAAGACTGCGTAAGTCAAGACAAATTCTTAGTTCTTACTCTTTTTTAAATGGTTTTAAAAACCTAGCTTTTGCTGGTGTAATGCGTTATTAATTGCAAACAAAATTAGGGTAAAAAAGAATGAAAGTTTTTCCGCGAATATAATTTGAATGAACCCGTTATATATAGCCCATTCCGCCATCCTCGTTAACCCTCATTTGTCTAGAGTGCTTGTGGGCTAACGCACTTATTTCGCAATTTTGCTATGTATTCTATGGGTAACTTACAAGAAATACGATGCACTCATTTTTCTAATATGCCTTCTTCTTGCGTATTTTGTTTACTTATATAAAGTCATAATAATCCGCATCCCGATGAAAACTATTGTAAATTCGAGTATAATCCACAGCACTAAGTAACCAATATATGTTTGATGAGTTACTTGCCTTAAATTTCAAATAGATGGTTGAATGTTCTTTCTTTATATCCGTTAAGTCGTTCATTCAGTCAAGCTATCCACATTAAAGTAAGGAGAGAGCAGGGTTACACAACATGGTTGTTATTTGGGTTGCCCGGTTGCAGTTTGAAGACATAGTGCCCTATCCTTACACCTGAATGATATAACCTTAACTCAGGGTCGTATGATTCGATGTATTCGTTGTTCTATCGATATGGGTCTTCGCAACCATTTCCACCACATGGCCGCCATAAATGTGCTTAATGAGTATTTGCCAGCATTGCACACCAAAGAAAATCTACAATTATGCGGCGCCAGACATCATGGCGAATACAAATGCCCTGAAAAATCATCAAAAACGATACTTCAAAAAGAATACATTAAAATATATCGCTGCAATCAGCGTTAAGGGAGAGGTCGTTCAATATCGATTGTCTTCTTCCTTCGATACAGGTCTTCGCAATGCAGATAAGTCCGCCATTTCCATGGAATTATCACATTTTGACTTCAGTTTTCGCATTAATTTGCTTAGAACTTAAAATATAAGATAGTGGAGTGCATTTTTTGTCTGCAATCAATTTTTAGAACCCTTAGGTTCTTAAGAACAAATTTACACTATAATGAAATTTCTATTAGATAGAAAAATATTATGTTTTATATTAACGTGTTTATCCCGTTGAATACCATGTAATTATAAATTATATCAGCGAGAAAAATATCTCAAAACGGTAAAATGTTAGTTTTTTAGAAATCTAATGGACGACATATTTTCATTAGCTTATGAATAGAGTGAAATAAAGTTTATGTTACTTACCGGTAGAACCAACTTAAACTATTCTATTGTTTCCTATTCATTTTTAAATTTGAGAGAGAAGTTCCTGAATTCCACACATTAGGTGAGATTTTATTAAACTCAGTTTGTTAAATTTTGAATTTTATGATACCCAGTTGTAAGAGAAAGATTAAATGCGGCTTATTAACTATGGAAAACTTCTACCGTCACTTAATGGATTTCATGCGATTCTATGCTTCTTTGAACAGTTGGAGCCGCTCACGAAAGTCCCGTGCCAGGGTACGCAGAAAGAAACCAAGGCCCCGGAATCGTGATCTCTTCATGCGCTTGCGGCTTGTTTGGTTGCGTCTACTGTGTTGGTGACGTGAAACCGGAAATTATCCCCGTGGACCACGTCGTGAACGCTTTGCTGGTTATAATCTGGGCTATGATCACCGACCGCGCCAGCAAAGCCGTCAACGGCGTGAAGAGGGACGTGCAGATCTTCAACCACGTGAGCAGTAAGCACTCCAACTTCAACTGGACGCAGTTCAAGATCGCCGCCAACCAAGCCCTCACGTCGTGCGAGGAGACGAACTGGATGAGCGGGCTGGAGATAACGTCGAGCTACGCGGCGTACCAGTTCAGTTCGTACGCCCGGTATTCCTTCAGCAAACTGTTGGACACGATGAAACACATGCGCGGAGAGAAGTCAGCGTGAGTTTTGCTTGTCACTGCCTCATCTTCCGATGTTTTGACGTATCTTCTATGCCAAATTCATACTTATATGCTGCGTACTATCGTAGTAAACCTACACGCATTCACATTACTATCAACAGTCTTTCTCCCGTTTGATAGAGAGCACAACATGATGTATGTACAAGCGAGAATTTATAATTGCGTCAAGTAAAGTGGAGAACTGCAAGAACTTGTTTGAGAAAGCTTGAACGCGAGACGGATGAATAGGGTTGAAGGTTACTCGGGCTATCCACCGGGTCAGGTTCTCCATTTCCGCCCATGACACCATACGCCGGGAAAGCCTTCGATCATTCGGATAAATAGCCTCGGCTCTAATTTAGTAAGTTTTGCACCCTAGATTGAGAAAAAGATGTTGGTTGAAGTTGTACAATTTCGAGCCTCGTGTGAAAGGGGGTTTATAGTGTAGTTGGCGCAACGGAAAAGCCTCAGTACTTTCGTTACTCAGGGCTACCCTCACCAGCAATTGCGAACAACAAGGAAAAAGCAAGTAAACCAAATGATTCCCACATCCACCTCTGACTTTTTGAGACTTTTGAAATGGTTTTACAAGCAAATAAAACCTATATTTACTTATTTATCAAAGTGGCACCATCTGATTCTATCTAATTATATACTTCTTTGATTTCCGTCATTCATCCGGTCCCGTTTCCGCTAGTACCACCTCTGCTGACCACTGCTGGCTGGCCGCAATATGTACCACGCCTAACAGCTGTCCAGACAAACTTCAATTCCAGCCTATCAGTGCGAGGGTAATTGCATGTACGATAGTTGTATAAACGAGGCATCAGTCAAAGATTGACGACTGCCACGGTATTGTCCTTTTCCAGAGACCAGAGCCGCTAGGTCGCGTGAGTGCGGAAATCGCACGAAATTATCCACCTTGATAGGGATCTGGGATGAACCCTCTTACTTTAGTCACGAGTGCTTTGGCCGGCGAATGCATTCGTTGGGGCGGATTATTCCATATTTTTCAGGTGGTGAGGAGGAGATACATGGATTCATAAGGAATGAAAGCATGTTACTTGTGCCTCTTACAGCATGACGTGAAGTTTTTACATTTGAATTTATTATTGAAAAACTCCGTGTTTATTTCCGTGAATATTTTCCTTGACATAGCAGATAAAACTGTTGATGTGACCTGAAATTTTCAATATGGAAGTACTTTAAATAACCTATGGTCATTTTATCCTTCCTGTTATGTATGAGGTGAAAAATTAACTAGCATTGAAATGACGTTATAAAGTTTTAATCATTTTTGTAGTAACTATAATAGAAACTCATATTTTTTTATTGTTCAGTTATTTATATCTTGTTTAGATGACAGAAATGCTGACGAAGTGTGCCCTTTCTCAGTGGTTTAATAAGCCCGGCAGTCGGAAAACATTGCCCCTACAGCTCATTATGATCTCTTGGTGAGAAAAACGCCAAGACAACTTCTGGGTCAATACCCAGGCAATCCACTGGGTGGGAGATCGAGGGATCTAGAATGGAGACTAGATCCGGAGAAGGCTGGTGATTTGTCCTCTGGGGTAATTTCACTCAGCTGCCCTTTTGCGTTCTTCTGCCGAAATTTCCTATCATAGTATCAGTAGGTACATAAAACAAGATGCAAACTAGTGAAGGGAAAAGGGTTTCAGGCATGGAGACTCAAATCAAAGACTTCTGGCTTTCATACGGACTTTTACGGTGAACCAGGGACTTTTCTACATGTGAATGCATTACCCACCGAGTTATCACGCTCCCCGTTGACCTAGGTATATATGGAAAATAAGTAATTATAAATAAACGACAGGGAGCGACGGAAAATAATAATCTTCTACCTTTTATTTGTCAAAAATCTTGGCTGTACGTGATTCTCACAATGGCAGAAAATGACTTGACCATCCACGGTTAATAGAATGCCAATTTTTCGGTATCATAATAATTACAAATGTTTTTATTTATGAGTGAAAAAAGTGTTTCTGATTTGGTAGCATACCAAACAAACTAAAGAGTAAACGTTAGGAATTAAATATTATATCGCGAAAAAGTGTCTTGTCGACTCTCTTTTTTTACTGAGGAACCAACTGAATTTTCACTTTTCCCCATTCAAATTATTTTTCTCGTAATGATTTTTGCAAAGCAGTAAATATTTGAACAATTTATCGAGCTGGTGACAATATTTTCGAAACAATTTAATTTCCTTGAGAAATAAGCTTCTCACATCCATCTTTTAGCCAAAAGCTATCCTGTAATGGTAGATATTAACAACATTACTCTCAGTATTTTTTTACCCATTGTCGGCTTGAACGGCTGTGAAAATTGAAGGAACATTTGTTAATGGATAAATACATATTTAATGCATGCAATTCATTATAATGTTGGTGGCTATTTTTTCCTGAATATGCACCCAAAATTTAATAAGATAAATAGCGTCCCCCAATACGTTGATTCATTCATCAAAACTTCCCTCTACTACAATATGAAGCAAATTTACTGGCACATATTTACGTCTATTTTTAGCGTAGAGTTTATCTGCATTTGAATGGCCTGATAATTTAATAGTCATAGGCAGTATTATGCTGGAAGGAAGATTTTCCTGGTGCTAATATTTTTTCGGAGAATAACGCCAAAAAAATCAAAACAATGAGTAATATTAACATTACCATCCTAATTAGATAGCGATCATGTGTGTAGTGATGACTATTTTAGTGCCTTGATTGCGTTCCTATGGCAATGACTACTGCATCTTGGAAAAATACCGAGATTATCGTTTGTAGTTAAGATTCAGTTTCATTCTACCATCTATATTCTTGGACTTAATCGTGTACTATGAGTGTCTGACGTCATTTATGCCATTTAATTACAGAGTTGCTGATATACAGGTGAAAGCAAAGAATGGAATAGATACTCTGTGTTACTTCATGGTAAATGAATTTAAATTTTCCGACTGCAAACTCCGAAATCTCCAAGAAAAGTTTATTAAAGAAGCCAGTGATAACGGAGGTGGATATACCTCATCTGAATTTGACTTCGACATAACATCTGTGAAGTGGGATGAATACATAAGGTGCTATGTGGACCATATCAGGCAAGACCTGCTGAAATACTTCGGTGATAAGGTGGAAAATTCGCTGAAAAACGCTCGTAGGTAAGTAAAATAAGCTATTTTCTATGACTTTTCGTGTTAAGATTGACAATTGTATTCTTTCAGATTGAAAAATATATGATGAAATATAGTAATTGTACATACAAATGTACTGGATTGATTTAAAAAAGAATGTTTTCTTTTTTTGAATTTCCAAACACCTCTTGGAGAAAAAGTTGGATATTTGGGCGTCAGTTATTGATGTTCAAGTTCGTGAAAAGCTAAACATGCCTTATGCTGCCAATAGGCGATTAAATATTGAAAGTTTTCCAAGAATGAGTTACTTTCCAGAGATATTTTTTGAATAAATTTAACCATATTTAAATATCTCACTAAATGAAAAACTCAGTGGTACCTTGCTTATCAATATTTGGAAATTTATGGGAGCGGCATGAAAATGCCTGTCGCCGCGTGGAATCATAATAGTCAACATAGGTTGTACCTAAACAATCCCCATGGATCATTAGTGGTCCAATCAAGCCGCCATAAGATTTCTTGTGTATTGCGATTAACAGGTTTGAAGACTATAAATCCATTTTCAATATCTTCAGTAAGTTGCATCACAGTTTCTATCGAGGTTTAAATCGCCACAAATTTCTTCAAAAATATATAATTTTTTGGAGAAATAGTATTTATTATTATTTTGCAGCACTCCGCTAGTTTCTCCTTAATAATATGAGATACATCAGCCAGACAGCCTATGATGAGAGAAGATGTGATACACTGTACTATAAAGGCTGCATAAAGTTTTGAGCACTTCGGACCAGTAATCGCCCAGAAAGAAAAGCAGGCACACGCCAGAGACTAATTATTCCCCAACAATTCTCGTTTGGTGGTTTGAGGTAAACATTAATTCACTGTCAGTGACTTAACTACACTACCCTGTGGACTTGAAAGTGATATATTTCACAGGACTATTTGAAAGACCAAGTTACGATTTAAATATACATCCTCTGTGTTTATATGTATTCCGCGAAAGGGACATTCGAAGAGCATATTTTAGCCGCATGTCAGCAGAATCTTGTCGGAGTTTTTTCTGTTTCATATAGGATAAATAAGAATACATTAAACAACTCAGCTGTAGGGAGACATTCATCCCCCCTCTGGAATCAATCTGTTTCCAGTGACCTCGCAAACACTTAAGTATTCACTAACGTTCACACTTATTCGGGAAAAACTTCGAGAACTCAAACAAGCGGGCGAAAAAAATTATTCAAAATAAGCGAAGCCAATTAAATCGAGAAGAGCTAAGTTTATAGGTTGAAGGCACAAAGAGAACAAAGGAAAAGAAAACGATCCACCTGGAAATCAACATCATTATTCCCTTCATTTATTTTATTCTTTTTACGAAAGCATAAATGATTGAGCTTTCCTTTTCGACCCCAACTCATTATCTTGTGCTCTCGCTTTCCGTGACTGATGTGTTAACAGCCTCTGCCGCACACCTATGAGGTGGCTCGCGAGTAAAATACTTAAACTTAATTTTGTACAAACACTCACCGTGTCCCTGTGCAGGGTGGGCACCAAAAATCCATTTAACGGTATTTTTTCCCAGGAATTGACTGCGTTTTACTACTTTCTGTTATATTCAATATTCCTTTTCTTGGGTTCCAATCATGAATCGCTTCATCCGTCCCTCCGAGTATCTGATCCTTCTTTTTGTTCTAATTAGATCGCCTGAATCATAAATAACTTTTAAAGTCTATATCTTCTTTTGATGGCCAATACTCAAGATGGAAAATTAGTTTGTTGCTTTGATTCTTACCTGTAATTTAGTGATAGACAGCCGCGAGAAATATTCAAATTTAATTCACCTTGCAAAATTTCTGCTCTACCTCACACCTACCAGCAATCCACCCCACCCTGGCATTTCCTTAAGGCTCTATTGGAAATAAGGTGAGAAAGTAAGGAGCAATGAAAAAATTGCCTCTTTTTATCTTCGTAAAAAGATGAAATTTACCAAAGGTTCACCTTTTATTGACGAGAAAAGACAGCGCTTGGAAAAAATGTCTTGGATTTCAGTCAGATAGTGGAAAAAAATGTTTATCGTCAATGCATCTTAAACATTAGGCCTGTTTGCTTGAATTAAGAGTTAAATGAATCCATATTCATGCTTTTCGGCATTGAATTCGCCAATTTTTCTGAGGGCTTTTGCTTTGCATTGAATATAAGCCATGGGTAACCGTGCTGGCAGATAATTTTTGATACATTTGAATTTCACCATTTACTTTGCTATTTTACCTCGTGAGTAAGCTTTTTGCACTTTTTGCAATGAATCTTTAATTTTACTCCTGAATAAAAAACTACTAGTTCAAATTAGTTTCATTCATTGAGATACTAAGTTATAAATCTTAAGTAGACCTCAATTCGCGCAAATGCTACCTTATATGCAAGACCACAGCTAAAACCTGTTACTTCTTTAGCCTTTAATATATGCATACTCATGATATTATCTATTAGGTTTTTTCTATGAAATTATGAAGTAATGGAAATTATTTGTTGCTATATGGTCACAACGTAGATGCGCCCTTATGATCGTTACTACTCGTTCTCGAGGAGTAGAAAGCTCGGATAAACTAATCTTTGATATAGAAATGAAACCCTGTGTAATTTATAAACCTCAATAATTTTTACTCTAGGAAAAATGAAATGTTTGATATGTCAGGTTTTTGCACGTTTCGTAGCAATGCCACTTATTCAGAGCTAATTTTTTATTTATATGATAAAAATGCCAAAATGATAATTTCTTTATTTATTTCTCTCTTCTCACCAGGTTCAAGACTTTAGAGCGTGTATTGGGCTATGCTGGCGTCATTTTGTCCTCCGTCTGTCTATACTATTTGGGCTCATCTTTGGAGCAGATGTTTCGGGGCATGAAGGAGGATAATCAGACCTGATGTGCTATGCTGTGCGAAACAGAGGTCAATGGAAGAAGAATCCAGAGGAAAACTACTTTCACCCATCATCGTCCTCTTGGAGTCCCAAAAATAACAGCAGTGATCAATGCAAATCACAAGATGTTACCGTTGAAAAATTGTTTCTCAAAAGAACAAAAAAATGAAAAGTTGAATGACCTAAATGAATGCTCTAGCGATTTTTGTTATTTGTGTTGGCAGGGAGGTGGATAAAATGGTTAGTTATAGGAAAATTGTGTTCTACTGGTCATGTTTCATATGCCAGAAAATGTGCTTGAAGAGGTAATCTCTAGTCTCAAGTAGACTGCCGACGTATGTTTTTACAGGTTTTTTCCACTTTGAAGTGTATATAGTGATGCTCTTCATTGACGTTTTCTTAAGAGTGTTATGATTTTTATTTGTTATCTTACAGTTTCAAGAAACATGTAAATCTGTGAAACACTTAGTATCGCCTTCTTAATAGAAATAAGATTGATTTTTAGCTTGTAAGAGTGTATATATTTCAAAATGATACGCTGTTGCAACATTTTGTGGATAAAACCGGAGTAAAATAGAACGAAGGTGAAAAATTGAACGTTCAAGGAAAACGAATTTGGCATTAAAAAAATTGGAGAAACAAATACTGATCGAAGAACAAATATGCAGGTTTTCATAGGAGATCTGCATTTATTTGATGAGTGGAATGATAACAAAGACTGATTATTTATAAAACTATGAACAAAACTGAATATAGAATGTATAAAAGAGGCCCAAGTATTCTAGATATGAATTAAAAATCGCACAAAAAATTTATTGGCAAGTTCAAAAAAGCAACGTATGGATTGTTTATAAGAACGTAGCAGGTGTGATAACACCAATATTCTGTAGTTACCAATACTTCCCTCCGTGACTCAGTACATGGTGATGCACTGAAAGGTCCCACGTTGCTAGTCCTTGACATGAAACTTACCCATGTTTTTTCTCGTTCTCAATTTTTCTCTTTGTTTGCTTGAAATTAATCTTTCCAGGCTTTCAAGGACTAAATGAAATATTTAGTGATAACTCTGGCAAACATTTTACAAGTTTATGTGGCAATGACTTCCTGGAAGCGAATTCGCTTAGGTTATTGCGTCAGAAATGATTAAATGACTATCGCTGTGTTTTTGTGAATTATATTCAGCTCTTTAATTATTATCTCCTTGAAACTTGTACTGAATTAGTAATTAACGCAATAAATTATTTGGCGCATGTGTGATCAAATCATTATTTTCTCGGAAGGAGGGAATGTTTCTTACCGGCCGTCGAGCCCCGGTGTACTGAAGGGCTACAGAGTTTTTATCGCCGTCAGTGATGACCGCATCTCAGTCGGGAATTCGTCCCGGAGTACGAGTCCCAGTGTAAAATTTCGTCATAAGAAAAAAAACTAATGATGTTGTACTTCATTAATCTCCTTCAAGTTTGTACTGTAATAGTCATTAAAAGCAACGAATTATTTGGTGCTAGTGTGATCAAATAATTATTTTTTAGGAAGGAGGAAATGTTTCTTACCGGCCGTCGTTTCTTCAAGGTCAACAACATTCCAGTTAGATTCAACGGCACATGCCCGATTTTCATCCAAACCCTAATAAAAAAGTTTTCATATAAATTCGCTTTTTGCACGTCCATAACTACAGTGTTATGATCGTTTCCAATACTTTGACTCTACTAAATAACATTTTATTCAAAATTACGAAAATTAGAATTTGCTTATGTCTCCTGGATGTTTTACTACGCAATGTGTTTCTAATACTAATGAGTCAACAACATGTGCAATGTGCACCAAATTCACTGTACTTATTTCATAAAGAGTAAAGACTGTGTATGTTGTATATCAGGTACAATGCGCACAGTACCTTAAATGTGGTGCCTCAGGACTGGTAATGTGGTACCTATAAGAATCTGAAGAAGAGCTATGTGCCGTTTTCCCAGAGTTTTCAAGCTCTTGGCAACTTCGTTTTATATTATAAGCGGTCGAGTTAAACATTTAGCAGGGGAAAATACCTCACAGCTCTCCTTTCGCCACACGTTGTGTCTGATAAATACGCTTAGGCATTGAGACGTGCTGTAGAGTGAAGTTCCATTCCCAGACATTTTTCTTTTTCTTCATAAAGATGCTATTTCATTGTAGTCACTGACAATTGATATCTCGTTTAAAATGCACTAAAACCCTGTGTTCGACGGCATTTTTTTATTCAACGAAATTTCTAGGGTTCACGAAATTGTGATGTTGACAGAGCTAAATCACCTAGCTCCTTCTGTCCTCTCCTGCAACATTTAAAAGGCATATGTTATCAGTGAGAATGTAAACTACATATTAATCAAATTAAAACACGTAAAATGTAACACTACGACAGATAACGTAGTGCAAGTGACATATTCCATACAAGCAAGAGAATGGCTGAGATAGAATCATAAGAATGACTTGAAAACATTGAAGAAAGATTTTTCAGGAAATAAAAAAAACCCATTAAAGAGGTCTGAGATAAATAAGTTAGAAAGTAACGATTGTTATTTTTTAGCGAAAGACTTGTGACGTAAAAGGTTGACATTAATGGGATACTATGAATGGCAGTTGGCTAACCTGACAGACATTTTTATAGCTTTCGGAAAAGGAGACCTGAAGGAGCTGAATTCAAGGAAAGAAGCATTTATAAAGGGGAGAAAAGTAAAGGGGGAATTAAAGAGAGGGGGAGATTAATAGATAAAAAGCGTTAAAAATGGAACAGTTTCGAAAAAAGAAATCAAAGTGGTCCGAAGGAAGGAAAAAGAATCCTTGTGGAAAAATGGAAGATATGACCTGGGACTGATATTGGCTCGTTATCCTAAGATAGCTCAAACAAATCGAACTCTCATTTCAGGTACAGATGGGCTTTATTTCAAACGGTCTCTTGAAAAAACATCTTGAAGTCTACAATTACGGATTACAACCAAAACAATGCTATAAGCGTGGACTCTCGATCCCTCTGCAGTGTTTTAGAAGATTTCTGGCAATAAACCTGTCTTCTTTAATATCCTCTGGAAAGAGCCTTCCATTTCAGAAACGGTTAATACTAAGCCCTGTGTGTTTCATCGAGAAGGCATCTCTCATTCACACGCAGCTTTAAAAAAGTCACAAATAAGGCACAATATTTATTAGGTGTTTAAAATTTCATTTTACAAAATTAACTTATTTGCTAAATCTAAAACAAATTGCCACAATTTATCGGGTTGACATAGTGGTATAGATAATACATTGATGTATAAAATATTTTATCTAGCGCTTTTAACTTATCTAATAATGATTGCACAGTAGTAATATGAGCGATGTGGATGTGTTGAGATTATAACAATATTTAAGGCCCCGGTGAATGAGTTTTTGGACCAATTCAGTTTTATACCAATGCTAATTATATTTATGCAGGTGAATTCTTTTGATTTTATTATGTAAATTAGGTAATTTTCTTTCCAAGTGAAACAGTAATCATGTAAATGGTAACTTACACAGATTTGTTGACTTATAAAGCTGTTTATTCACGGTCATTCAGCTTCTATTAGGTACATCAATGGATTTTAAAGTAGCTTGTCCTGAATTGGAAGATTTACTTCAGGCACAAGGGTCAAGTTAAAATTACTAGCAGAAACTTCTAAAGATAGAAGGCGATTAATTATCCTGATCAACCTTTCATTGGGTCAAAAACTATAGGAACGTACGGTACTACTATTCGAGTTTTTTGAGGTATTTTCTTCTGAAATCCCCGAGGAAAACTTATGGCTTTGGAAAAAATGATGGTATAGAGGTTTAGTTGTCCATGGTAATAGTTCTGTTTTATGAATTCCGTTCAGGCATGTTGTACTAAAGAGGAGTAGACGTGGAGCCTTTACCAGCGTCCGGTAGAGGTATAGCAGTGCTGCTGAATGTTGAGAAGAGCATCAGGCTCAATTTTTCAATCGCTTCCCGGATGGTACTGAACGGAGGCGGGGACATAGAGAAGAAAAACCAGACCAAAAGTCCCATCAGCACGGCCTTGGTAATTCTATCCACCCAGTACATCCTGTAAGAGAAATAGAAATTTTAAATAGCTTCCTTTTCTTTTGAAAATATATAAGTTGATTTTTTGACAAAATTGAGTATTTTTCATGTATTTTGAACCCGTTTTATACCATAGAGGCAGCAACTATACGCGTATCCTCAAGAAAAACGTGTCATTAAAAAACATTGTCCACTGAAAGTCTATATCTACATCTACATGCTACCCCGTGAGCCGCCGCGTGTGGCAAGGGGTGGTAAGTCACCAGCAGTGTAAAGATGAAAAGTTTTGGAGGTGAAATGGCGACATGTCCTATGAGAGTGTATTTGGAGGAGCTCAGTTTTTATTGTGGTGGCTTATTGTGCGCGGAAAGAACGAGCTTTTGTACCTATCTGTTCGGAAGAGTATCTCTCTTATTTTATCGCATCTGTCAGACGTAGAAATGTAGTGAGGCGTCATGATAATATTCTCCTTGACGCTCTGAAACACACCAGTTCTGAATATCTCAAGCAGCCTAAGCCAAGCGTGCAGCCTCCAAGTCTCTAGGGGCTCCCACCTTAATCCCTCCAACAGTTGTGTAACACTATATGTTCGTTCGTAGCAGTTTTTAACGAAGTGTGCTGCTTTTCTTTGTATTTTGTTAGTTTTTTGTTTTAATCTTTATGACCAGGGTCCCAAATGCTCGCGGCGTATTCGAGGTGTGGCCTAACCAGAGCAAAGGAGCATCCCTCTTTGACTTTTTCGTCCGAGGACCTTCCTATTATACGCTTAACAAAACCTAGTTTCTTTAATGCTGTGCCGCATATGATTTGTATGTGTGTTCCCCATGATTTATCTGAAGTTATGGTAATTCCAAGATATTTTACTGTATTTGAAGATTTTATGTTTACTCCACCGACGGTGCAGGTTTGCACGATTGTGGCTTTTGTTTGATGACTTTCGAATGAAGTGAACTGTGGTGCATGTACTAATATTTAGTTCTAACCCCCACTCATGGCACCGCGAATGAACTTTATTAAGGTCAGAGGACAGAACTTCAAAGTCCGCGTCTTCGCTTATTTCACGGTAGATTACCGTATCGTCTGAAAATAATCTTAATTAACTGCTAATTCGAGAACTTAAGTCATTAATATAAATAATGCATAAAAGAGGGCCAATCACGCTTCCTTGAGGAACACCGGATGTGACTTCGACTGTATAAGAGATAAAACCATTAATAACTAGTTTTTGTTTTCGATCACTGAGAAAGTCCCTTATCCAGTTCTCTACTTTTTTTATTAACTCCGCGTGAATACAATTTATAAATGACTTTTTTGTGAGGTTCCTTGTCAAATGCCCTCTTAAAATCAAGGAATATCGCGTCTATTTGCTTAATCGATTCACCTGATTTTAGGGTATCATGAAGAGCGCAAGCGGTGTTTTACAGGACCTGCCCTTACGGAAGCCATGAATACTGCTGTGTAAGAGGCTACTATTATCCAGGAATGCCATAATATTGCTAACAACAATGCGTTTGAGGATTTTGCATAAAAGCAATGTTATTTGGCCAATAATTTCCTGGATCACTTCCATTTCCTTTTTTAAATACCGGTGTGACATTGGCTATTTTCCAGTCTTGCGGCACCTTGCCTTTGGATAATGATTTGCTAAATATAATCTCTAAGAATAGTGCAACCTGTGGCACTAACTCTTTGAGCACGTGTGCAGGTATTCCTTCTGGACCAGGGGACTTGCTACCATTAATCGAACGCAGTTGTTTAATTATTCCATTATGCTGAATTGTTATGTCCGCCATCGGCTCGTTAACGTCTGGAATGTCTAAATGGTGTATTGTGTCTTCCTTAGTGAATACATTTTCGAAGTAGTGGTTTAATAAGTTGGCTTTATCGATGCTGTTGGTGACCATTTAGCCGTTTGTATCCAATAAGGACGCTACTGTCGAAGATTCACCCTGGAGCTCTCTCGCGTAAGACCAGAATGACTTGGGGTTTTCATATAGTAATTCACCCAGGATTTTTTTCTTGAAGTTTCGTAAACTAATACGCATGATTTTATTAGTTTTTTAGCGTTGGGTAACGTACATTTTTCTTGCCACAAGTTCCATTGTTTTGTTATGTAAGTCATGAGTGGGGGAAGAAAATTGAACCATTGATAACCTAATTCGTGAAGTTCAGTTTCTATCCTTCCTTTAGTAAGGAGAGTAGAAGTATTCCTATACCTGTTTCCTGTTTTGTCCTTAGGTGACGTGAGTTTAGCGTCTACACTGCTTTGCTGGAAAGATTTACGTGAGATTTAATTTTTCGTTCATTTTTATCCCGTTTTAAAATAAGTGACCTTTCTTTTTGTTGGCAATTTATACTCTCATTTGCGCAATTTATAGTTCATTTGATCATTTAATTTTGTCGAATGCTTAAAAGCTTAAAAGCTCACGAGCCAATCGTTGTCAAGGCAAATGTAACAATCGTCAGAGTTTAAAGAGCTTGGTTTGAAAAAAATTCTCAAAAACAGATTCATCTCATAACACCCGGAAAAAACTGCGTTTTACAGGGATTGTTGGGTTTAACTAGTAATTTTTGAGGTTAGTTTACCATTTTATGTTTCTTATGAATTATGATTTTTTTATCCCACCTTTATAAAATATCGAATTTGAACATGTTGCTAATTTTCATAGCTTTCGGGCATCAAATTCAATATTTGATAAAGTGAATTCATTCAATCCTGCATTCTATTTACTGGGTTAAGGGTATGTGGATATGAATATTTCAGTTAATTGCTCCTTTAGCTGAGGTCACTGAAGTTTGAGGAACAATGCAAACGCACTGGCAATGATTGAGGAACTGAATATTAAATAATTCTGTCCTTCAATTTCTTGGAAGAATTGACAGAGTCCGTGGTAGTTTACTGGGCATGTTGATGTGATTATAAATTCAGGAAGAGAATAATATTCTCCATAAAATTCTTCCGGAATCCCTTTATTAGAATCTGTACTTTAATTCAGTTGCCTGATTATCTCGCCTTTTCCATAAATTAACGAAATCATCGTTAGAGGTGTTTGACCAACAGAGCCTGAAGGACGGTGACTCTGTCTGTTATGTTGTAGGCAGTTAATGTTCATGCATGACTTTAGCGTAGGTGTCACCTATTATATTTCAAAAGGGCATTCGGTAACAATGGAGCTCGTATCGATTCCGGAAGACAAGCAGGCGCCGAGAGTGAATACATTATTTGCTGATTTCCGCATCGGGCGTACTCTGCCCTACCTTGAGGTACTAGGTGAATGCTGCCGGTGGGTCTTACGCGCCGGTAACACAACTCTGCGTCACACAATCAGAATGTCGTGCGTTGCGTCGCGGGCGCAAAATGTTGTATGAAGACGCGTTGGTTACCTTCGTTATAGTGATTTAAACCTTGCAAATTGAACACAGTTGTGACTCATTTCCACTTCTGAATTACGGACCGGCGTGACCAACCAACATGCGTTGCTGCTACTTCAACGAAAAAGGTGTTGACTACAAGCAAACCTCGGATAGAATTGCGGAAAAAATTAAAAATCAAGCAGCTAATTTCTTAAGATATTTGTATTCTTGCATCCACTAAGCCCTTTGAAAGAATACGGAATGATTGAAAAATTAAATGGCAATTTTCTCTGATTTTTGGATGAATTAAAATGCCCTTCTCCATTCCGTGTCCATTTGCTGATTATTGTTCGACACATTTCCAACCCCCCGCGATGCCAGCGCCAACCAACGTAATTTTAAGCGTCGGGCACAACGTGTTACTGACGTAAGGACGCGTATTCCCGAATCGGTTTGGCCAACAGTAGTTATCCTGGTACTATGCGCCAGAAGCGGGCGTTAGGTGCTGCTGTAAGGGGTGAGAACCGGATAATTACGAATCGTGATAATCAGATGAGATAATAAAAATAAATATAGAGTAAAACTACAAATGTAACTCTCGATGAATAAGTAAAGAGAAATGCCACTAGCTTTAAAACCACTTTGAAAGTTTCAAAAAGGTACAGGGGTGAGGTAATACTAATTTATAATATGGGCTTAACTGCTCGCTCTTCTTCCATCGTTTGTTGCCATTTCAGTTCAATAGTTAGAAAAACAACCATTGGAAAAACCGAAAATAAATCACATGACTATAAGCCTGTGAAAACTGGTGCTGGAGTAGGATGCTGAAGATAAAATGGACGGAAAAAAAATGAGAAACGCTGAAGTGTATAGAAGAGGAAAGGACCATAAAGAACACCGAGGTTCAAATACAATCCTGTGATGAAACAAGTTTGTCCAACATAGTCACCTTGTCATTCACAACAATCTAATGATTTAAATGCATGTTGTAGAATATGAAAAAAAATAATTACGACAATACCTATAACATCTTAAGTTTTATTGACCCTTCAAATCCGAAAATTATGCTGCCGCACCCTGGATAATAAGTTGAAACTCAGGATTATTTCTGCATTTGCCTTCTCCCATAACCCTAGGTTAAACCCGTATACCCTTTCCCAAACAACATTTTACGGTATTTAACTGATGGTTTTTGTTTGTAGGACCAAAAAATTACCATTTATTACCCAATACTTGTATCAATCTGTAAAAATATAATTAAAAAATGAACAGTCATGGCTTCTCACCAAAGAAATTGTAGAAGATATAAAATTATAGATATGCTTGATATAACTTTATAAATAGCTAATTCGTAGGCTATGTAAGCACTTACATTGTTCAGTAATTGCGTCGATCTCATTATATGTGCTTCATGCATGTCTGAGAGTTTTAAATCATAACATTTCCTGTGGAGCGTAGCACTCTATGGTTCGGAAGCATGGACTATTGGAAAAAATGACCAGAAAAGGCTAGAAGCCTTCGAAACCTGGTGCTGGAGGAGGATGGTGAAGGTAAAATGGACGGAAAAAATAAGTAATGATGAAGTGTACAGAAGAGCAGAAGAGGAAAGAGCTACATGAAACACGATGGAGAAAAGGAGAACCAGATGGATTGGATACACTCTGAGACACAAAGGTTAAGTTTATGAACCAAATAAAGAAGGGAAGTACGTAGGAAGATATATCAGGAGGTACGGGAACTAGCATTAGCCAGGGAAGGGTGGAGTGTTGCAGTAAACCAATCTCAGGATTGAACAACCAATGATGATGATGATGCATGTCTGAGAGTTTTAAATCGTAAAATATAACCATTTGATGGTAGCCTTAAATAGGTTCTACCTCAAGGCTACATAATATTACAGGAGAGGGTGGAGGGCTGCAGTCAACAGTCAACCAATCTTAGGATTTAACAACCAATGATGATAATGGATGTCTGAGGGTTTTAAAGCGTAACATATAACCATTTGTTGGTAGCCTTAAATAGCTTCTCCTTCAAGGCTACATAGTATTACACACAACCTGTCACTATGAATGAAAATTTTGTTGCAGTGATAAAAATTATGATTATTGTCCATTGTGGAACAAACTATAAAAAGAAGGTTAGCGTTATACACACATCAAGTAATGCACTTCTTTTGACTGTCTCTACTCCAGAAGATAACAGTATAGATATGTTTGCATATAAGCATATAGTACTGAAAATGTAATACGTTACTAAAACAAGAGTTTTTTCAGCATATGTTCAGTTGGTTAGAAAACATCAGCAACCATGGACTATTCAGAAAAAAACACGATCGTTTTAGTAGATTTTCGAATTCATAGTGAAACACGTGAAAGTTACTGTTATGTTCGAAGGGAAACAGGAAGACATCAGCTTTTTTCGTTGAAGTAAACGAGAAGGTACACTGTTCACTAGTGAAGGAGGTGTTATCAAGTGTGCTAACCGCTTAGGTTATATCAGAAGCATTCTGAGTAAAAGCGGTGGTAGATTGGGAATCAGTCCAATAACGCCCATATTTGACGTCTTAATATCGTTTTGTTAAGTGCAGCTTGAAACACACCACTATCTTTTGGCTTCCGTGGAGAGTAAGGGGTACATCCATACTGAAAGCGGATGTGATGTGTGAAATGAGCCACGAAAAATTGGCCAATTTTACGTTTCCTTTTAATCGTTCGAACTCTTTTAATATTCACTTTCATAATGCAAACTCTTGCATATGGAAAGGCGTTTGATCTAATTAAAGGCTGGAAGAAATAATTGTTATTTAATCCTCATTTGTAAGTAGTGGAAATGACACACAGTTCCTTTAAGCTAATACCTTTTGACTCCAGTGCTTCCAAACCACACAAGTCAGTCCTATTAGGTTCCAACGGCGATCGCGACACCAGCGCGCTGCTTCGATAAACTCGCAGTTAAGAGGGAAACTCTGCCTTTCACTCTGCACTGAACCTTCACTTTATACACTCCACGCGGACCTCGCATTTGCTGTGAAAGGTAATTATTTTGCTTTCCTCTACTCTACCTTCATTATTTACTGCGTCCCTCTTAAATAGCGTATGGAGAGGGAGTTTTGACCACAGTCAAACTTGCATTTTGTGAATGAAAAATGTCTTTAGATTAAGTATCTATTTATATCGTACGCAAGGAAATGGATATTATCCATGTTTTTCAATTTTCAGAAAATTGTGCAAGCAAAATGATAGCATTAAAGCAATCCGTTCGATTTCTTATATTTTTATTCTTCTACTTTTTTCTTATCTTAGATTAAAGCAGTAACCTGGTCATTGCTAATAACTAGAGTGTCTTTGAATCGCCTTCTGGGTCTTCCTTCATCCATCAAAAGGTAAATCATCCCGAAAAATCTACAGTTCCATTCCCATTTTTCCCGGTTACCCGATCGTTCTATTCATTATATCTTTTGTTTCCCCAGTAAGAAATACTGACATGACTAAAAAGAGAGAACTCTTAGTATTTTCCACGATTAAAACTTTAATTCCCGGCCCAGGTTTCAACTGCCTTGCAATCATATTCAAAGGTCTGATTGCAAGGCAGTCGGAACCTGGGTCGGGAATTAAAGTTTTAAGTGTGGAAAATACTAAGAGTTCTCTCTTTTTAGTCATGTCAGTAGTGTCATTCCACAAAGTTACGACTTCAACCATTAAGTTTATCAGTAAGCAATATGTTGCTTCATTCATGCTCTTCTTATTTAGTTGTTACTTCTATAGTGCGGCAAGGTTACAGCTAAAATTCCTCAGTGTACTCTTCTCTATATCGTCTCCATTAGCTGCTATGTTTTTTTTAAAAGAATTTGGTCGTTTCGGCTATAAATGGAATGGTAGGCCTAATAATAGCCCTACAAAATCGGGTATATGCTTCTGCTTATTTTTTTCTCTATTACGAAACAGTGTCGCACTGAAAGCCAGCTACCGTTTTTTCTTCATTGGCTTGCGCTTGAACCTCCTTCGCGAAGTGTCCATGACAGAACTCGTCAATCCCTAACGATACCTATGACTTTTTCAATACTGTTGACGTCTAGTCCAATTTTGCAATTAGATATTAAGACACTTTTAAGCTTCGACCTTTTATTTGACCCATTTTATCATATTCTATTGTTTGGTGGTAGTAATGGACAGATTTGGTCGCTATTAAAAGTCATCTTCATTTTCGGTGAATTATACAGCTTCACTGGTGTGAAATATTTTTTTTCATTTTGTCCCAATTATCTTTTCACTACAGAGTTCCTGTGCAATGAATTTACTCATTATAGTTCTGAATAGTTACGAATTGAATCGACCGTCCTATATATGATACCACATTACTTCATATATATTTGCATTCAATTTTTATCAACATCATACAGTCTCAATAGACTTCATGGCGTAAAAATGAAGTTGAAATCGTTTTTCAACTTTTTTGAAGTCCTTATCATGTAAGCTTCCTTCGTTTTTTCTTCTTTCTAAGGGCCGGTTTATCTATCTCCGGGTGAACTTCCCGGTAACTATCCGCCGGATATTGCTACCCGCCGGATAAATCTTATGTCCCGTTTATCAATCATATTTTATCCGCCGGATAGTTACCCGATAGAAAGATGTGGCAACGCTGGCATTGTCAACTCAGAGTGAACGTGAAGTTTGAAGCAACCGTTGTGATTGGCCACTGAATGGTCTGAACAAAAGAATTCCGATATTCGCAAGGCTCGGCACGAACTCGTTATGGATATGTGTGCGTATTTCAATGTGATGTATTTTGCTGCCGTTTAACAAAGAACTATTTCACGGTCGTATCTTAAGCATTTGTTTGGCGAAGATTGTCTCAAGCGTGAGGTTAATCTCAGATTCTTCTTTCAAAGTCGTTAAACGTATGACTGTACATGGTGACTTTATTAATGGTCGTTCAACATTAGTGCAAGAAGGATACGATATAATTTCATGCCGAAGACTCTGTGGCTTTTGTGTCTGTTTCTTTCTGCTAAAAGTTGGTGTCTACTCTTTCACTCGTTTTGAATGCCATTTTCAGTGTTCAAATATTTCATTAGACATCCAGCTCTGTTTACATTAACACATTAGCGTTTTTACGAATCTTAAGTACTCTTAACGACTGTTGATTGCTCACTAAAATTGATGAATACCATCGCGGTGGTCTGAATATAAAATAATTTACCACAAAAGTTCTCCGCGTCTCATTGTTAGTTGACATATCTGACTGCCGAGCATTTGTGAGCGAAATCCGCAGTTGTTGAGGGATTGTTTAATTTGAATCATGAAGCTGGAAAGTTACATCCCTTCACTTAACGATTTAATTGCGCTAAACTAATAGACTAAAGACTTTAAATATTAAATAAACCAAAATTGCGCCCTAGAAGACAATAAAGTGAATTTATTCATACCATAAGTCGGTGACCATGAAATACCGTCACTATCGCGCATTCCCAAATTTTTCAGGGGCTTCACGATGATTTCGGCCAATTAAGTCAGCTTAAATTGACTTAAAAATGAACTTTGGTGCTTCAAATTTATTTAAACTAAAAGCACCATGAGCATTCCATTCAATAAATATTCAAATTCCTTTTCATTTCGTAGTATTGTAAATAGGAGACATGAGAAATTTCAAAGGCTATATAATTTTAAAAAATTACGGCTATTGATGCCACGAATTTCTCTCAAAGCAGTCACACCATCAATAACTAGGGTTACTGAAAAATAATAACACGAGTAAATATAGATTTGCGTCCAAAATAACAGTTTAAACATGCCAGGTAACATTGCGGCAGACATCTTGAAAATGGGTTTATCCTCCGGATAAAAATTTATCCGGAGGAAGAAGTAGCGGATAAATTTATTTTGCGAATAAAGCTTAAACGACGGTGGATAAACGCTTTCCTTAGGTTTATCCGGAGGATAAGCTATCCGCAGGATAAAATCGCGTTACCCGGAGATGGATAAGCCGGCCCTAAGGGGTCTCCATCTTTTTCTCTCCAAATACTGGCCAATACTGCTTTTTTATGCAACCATGTTATACATATTTGGCGGAGGGTATCCACTTCTTTTTGCTCGTACTAATGCTTAGGTCAGTGTTTTGCTGACACTTTTTCTTGTTGGTTACGGGGTCATCTTCAGGTTGTGGTTGTCTTTGTTGTTCGAAATTTATCTCATCCTAAAGATGGCCTCTGACACGTTTTCTCAAGCCTCATCCATTTATTCTTCTAACGGGTTAGTGCAAAAAACTTTCAGGCGAAAACGATAAAACAAATTATTTTTTGGCACTTATCTCGCAATTTACTAGACAGTGATATACAGTTTAGGCTCGTATTTCTAGTTTATTTGGGAGGGTAACACAAAAACGACAAAGAATAGTGGGTTTGGATCAGGGAGTCCAACAGGGTCCACGGCTTCAAACCCGGGTAGAGTAATGATATCTCAGCGTATGGAAATAAAATTTTACAAAGATAGATTATTAATAAATGATATAATACCAAAATGCACGAAATATGTGAGAGGCAGCAGTTTTACCAGTAGAAGCTGACGGCACAGGTCAAGAAAATTTATCAAGTATCAGTTTCTGACGTAGGTTTTCGCGGCGTTCAGGTTCATAGTTAGGCTGGTTTTCGGGTTTCGTCCGCGTAGCCATCATTGTTGATGGCGACGTTTCACCTCTTATGCGGTAGGGGTCCTCAGGCTAGGCTGAAGTGGAGAGCGCTTCGAAAACCAACGGCTGTATCCCTTTCCTGGACGCCTTACAGAAGTAAGGCTCTTGCCTGAGGACGCCTACGGCATAGTAGGTGAAACGTCGCCATCAACAATGATACTTATGCGGACGAAACCCGAAAACCAGCCTAACTGTGATCCAATATCAGTTGCCACCATCAATCCGAATACGTGAGTGAAGTTCATGGAATCGCTTGCAGTACTGCGATGTGTAAGGGAAACAGGAGCGGGATACCGCCAAGTCAGTCTCCCGATTACCTTGCATTTACAAATATAATGTGAAGACTTTCTGTCCGGTAAATATTTTGGCGGTTCAATAGTACCTTACTCGGTTCTTCTGGAGGAAACTACTGAGAGGGAAAAATCATTTAGAGGATACAAATTCAGGATTTATGACTGAATTGGTATTGGAAGGATTTTGCGCGCAAAGAAGAAAGGAAGAACAGAATAAATGGGATTTCCCTCAAAAAAATAAATTCGCCGAAGAATTAAAATATTGACGAACTAATTTCTCTTTCAGTGGGCTGAAAATCTCAGCAAATTAGGAACTGGAGTATTATAAATAAATCTGATTCATTCCCAGGATTTGAGTCTGCACTATGGGATGAGACTTCATTAATCCAACCAACACTCAAAAAATTATCTACTTCATAAAAGAACTTGTCCCAATTTGGGTCAACATAGTCACTGAAGTGATTAATAACCGTGGTTGCTAGACCATCTCCTTGCCGTTTTATTTTGAAAATAGCATCTTTTATTCATTAGCTCCAGCTTACTTGTTATATATTAATATATGATAAAACTGGATTTAGCGCCTCGGCCGCATGACAAAAAGACGCAAGATGTAGGAATATTTTAAGTGCTTGATAACTTTTTTTTATCGTCTTATTCCCCTTTATTCTTATATAGGACTCCATGCTAGCTCATTTTAAAAGTAAAGGTTGGTTAATTGTTACCGCATCATAAACTTAAGCCAGAATTTGGTGTTTAAAAAGGAATTTACAATCGCATAAAAGCCTCACCTGACTTTAATTGTCAGTTTCAGAGCTGAGCGTTCCAGTTATTCTGTTCACGGTTTACACTTGAACACGCTTATTACATACGTGCGTACATGCATTTAAAAACTTCTTTATATATAAAGAGGTAGCTATCACCGTACTCCCATATTTTGTCGGCCGTTACGTGACTAGTCATTGGACTTCAGTAACAAAATCATGAGACAGCGAATCATTGGAAACTTTTGCTAGCATGGAAGAAGAATCCCCCGGGTAAGCAGAAAGATAGATACAGTGAGTAGAACAGCTCAAGTCAAGAAAAAACTCATACAGACGGAGTCTTCTAACAGCTATCACCAAAAGCGTGGATAAATAATCCTTCAGGGAAACTTATCACCTAATATGACAGTGACCCTTAGACGATAAGAGCTTTAGAGCAAAGAATATTGGATGCAACAGAAATGTGGTGCTTTAGAAGAGTTATGAATACAAAATTGGGCTTAAAAAATGTCTTATATAGTCTTTTCCTGATGTGTTCGATAGAAAATTTGCTGAATGAAAACCAAGGAAAATCTGAAAAGAGACAAACGGTATTGGATACAGTCCGATGCACAGCAGTCACGTGGAAATAATTATGGAAAGAGGAAATAATTGAGATTATTATAGAGGTAGAGAATCATTGATGCGTTGGAGGACATGTTCATTGGCTATAAACTAGTTTAACTCAGGAAAATAGTGTTACCTCCTTCTTTGACTACCTATATTGCCTAGGTGATTAACCTTCAACTACAACTTCAAAATTCTCAATCTCTCTTGTACTTTAACTTTCGTGCTTCTTATAGCTCCAAACCCCTTTGTTTACTTGGGCTTCTGCAATGTGTTGCGAATAATATTTGTGCACATTTACCAGGTTTTGTTTAAATCGTAAAGCATTAATGTGAAAGGCGTCGCCGAAACTTTCCTACACTCTGACTCAAAATGCAGTTATCTTTCCAGTGCAGCGTTGGCCAAGGTTGTTCGATATTTGTCTCCTTTTTTCTTTCCAGGATAGGGAAGATAAGGAATCCGAGGATAATATACTTACGGTAAAAGTAAAATGTGACAAAATGAGGGCATAGGAATGAAATTGTTAGCCACAAGGAGAGGAATGGTGAGCTACTGCAAATAAACCATCGGATTGATTAATGATTGTAGCCGATTATGATGATGCCTCCAAAGATGGACGACGATTTCCGATGGGCCTCCACACTTTTGTTCTACCATTTACAGAAATCACGGGACGTGAATCTTGAAAATTGACACATAAAGTTGACACTAACAGGTAACCGACCGTAACGAGCAGACCCCACTCGGGTAAGCACTGCTGGCGAGGGCTGAGGAACTCGTGAATATCTCTGATACGGTCGGGTGATCACTGAGCCTGTAGCTGAGCCTCGGAAAGGGGAGAGCGTTGACCACTCGGCCAGGGAAGGTTGCGTGGTCAGCGATTCGAGACGGACTCACACTTTGAGATGCCTTCGTGCTGCGGGGAGGGTGTCAAGGGTCTCTCCGAGCAGGTACAACCGCGCAGCCAGCGTGCACTTCTCGAAGTAGTCGTACATGTCTATGGTCTTCCCGTCGATCAGGAGGTCCTCGTGCTCTTTTTCGTTCTGAAGTGTCCGCAGGCCCACGAGGTTGTCGTTGTTAAACTCCCACTGCCTGTTGGCGTAATACTCGAACACTTCAAAGCCTTTGGTGATTCGTGCCTGGACGCGCCGAAGCCTTAATTGTGAAACAATGACAGTAAAGGATACATGAGGTGGATACATATGAAGTGTTTTTGCAGAAATGTGTTTGAACAATGCAATAAGTATTAATAAATACTCCAAATAATTATACACCATCGAATTTTTGTCTTCCAGACTTTAATGGTCGCAAAACAACATAAGTTATTCAAAAAATGTAACTTAAGGATTAGAATTCCTATACTACCGTAAATCATAATGCTCATCATCAGCATATGAATTTACAATTTTCTATTAAATTTCAGAAAAATAGAAAAACATGAAAATCTCTTCCGAAAATAAAAATTTCGCGGTGTCAGAAGGAACTCTTTTGTTCCTTGAGAGAAAACCTCCACGACTTCCACGCTTCTTGAGAAGCTACCTCTTACCATTAAAGACACGATGAAACACCAAAATACGCTTAGTTCCAGTGTTACAATCAAATTCATTTAGTTTCATATTATCATGCTTTTCAGTTACTGAGTTTATATTTTTGGAGTGCACGTATTCGTTGGCAGATTCATTGAGCAATGGATAAATGAATCGACGTAGATTCCCAAGGGTGAAATAGTTCTGAGAGTGCCGTAGTACATCATTATTTTGTGTGGTATAAATAGACAAATAAAATATCAGTCGGCAATTTCCTTCGGCTGAAAGCGAGGAGGTGATAACCATTAATCCACGAATTATATTTAAATTGACTGTATTCCAAGCTAGCTATCCAACTCGCAATTTACCTAAAAATCAGCAAAATTCAATGGCTAGCTGAAAAATTAAGAAAGGTAGAGCGGAATTTAAGTATTATTAACTCTCTTCTATTTTCAAGACTTTGAATTGGTAATTAATGTTATTGTGATGCTAAAGGTTAGTCAGTTTTTCCACCGGGTCAAACTTTCTATCTTGGCCGATGCTGCAATGTACGAGTCGTCGATTTTCATCAGGGAATGATATTAATGTTGTTTGTCATAAGAGCATCACATTATTAAGAGAAAAAATTAATGTTATCATTGTAAGCTAGTAAATATGGCTATATATTTAGTCTAAGTGCCAGGACTTTGAAATGATTTATCGATACTGAAAACAGTGATTGAGTGCAGGGTACGTTAGGTTAGGAAAGGATTTAAATTTAGCGAATTAATGTAAAGTTTACAGAATTTATTTGAAACCTACATGCGGATTTTATATTTCTCTGATGGATGAGAAATGTTTCTGGAAGTCATGGCCAAAAACATAAAAGATAATTTTTCATATTCCTCTTTTGCGTGTATAGATTGCATGGGAAAACTATATGAGTGTTGAGATGAGTGTTCTCACCAAAGGGAATAAAAAATGTAATCTGGGTTGCATGATGGATGCAGTCGGATGCAGATGGGTTTCAGAATTAATAATAATTATGTTAGTAGAGAAAGACCGAAGAACACGAATATTTTTCAGAAAATCTTTCAGTGATTTGGAATTGGAATTTTCTTTGAGCTATATCCTTCACAGATGATATCTGTTGGCTGCTTAGAATATATAAGTTAAGGCTGCTAATCGAAGACGGGATGAATATCCAGTGATTGGTGAATCTATGATTATTCGTCAAATATTTTTTGAATCATCAATGAATCAATCATTTTATTATTTGGGCAGTCTTTCTCGATACGCTAGAACATCATCGTCCTTAAACATATCCACCAATAAATATGCAGGAAATTCCATTGCACAAAAAGCCGAATCAATTCAAGGTAAATGACCGTCTAAATGGAATGTCTATGCCCTTTGCATCGTATAAAACCGTACGTTTTGAATGTGAACCCAAGAATATGTAGTATATAGTAATGTAATTACCGAAATTCAGCAATGAAAACTCAATTAAATTATGACCAATAGCTCAATTCGCGGATTGATGTCTATTTAGCCAAGTAATTAGAGTTTACTTAACTGCGAATGTTAGAAATATAAGCTACTATTACTCGACGACTTTGAATAGATATTAATGAGGGACTGATGACGAAAATTTGGTTGATGAATCATTGATTTTTAACTCCAATGAATAGGAAACAGTGATTTATGAGAGTTACAATCTTTTATTGGAACGAATCTGTAATTGTTCGGGATTACAAATACCAGCCTAAAAGATTCATGAGAATTGGGGTTCAGTATGCTAGCAAAATTTGGACCCTGTGAAGAGGGGCAGCAATATAATACCGGTGCCTGGAATGCAGGTGTGGAGATAATTTGATCGGCATATAGGACCCTAATAGGGGAAACACTTGGAATTACGGGGGGTAGAGAGCGTTGCTAATGTAACATTGGAGACAACAGTGCTGGTGAGTGTGAACAAGAATTGAAAATTACGGAATTATATAGACAAAACAGCTCGTTAACAATGAAAATTGACACATGAAAAATGTAGCAATATATCGCTCTAATTTTCATGAATTATTGTTGATCAAAAAACCATCAGCTAATTTGCATCTAATGAATAAGTCTCCTCTTGAATAAATTCTGAGCAGTCGTCGATTCATAAACAATTTTACATGAGATTTGATTGTTTTATTCAGAATTTAGTCACCTGTATTATTTACGAATCATGACAGTGGTTCCATAAGCGCCTAAGGCACGGTTAATTGCTACTGCATTAAATTGAGAATCGTCAACTTATATGATGCTCAGCAGTTTCTCTTGGACTAAAAATGACAGCTTAACTATTACGTCTATGAGTCAGAGCCTCCGTTAAAATAACAGTAACCCAATAACTAATAATTTGCAAATCCACGTATTTTCCATTTTTTGACGGACCACTTTAAAACTAACAGGTGGATGAGAATTATAAGCATATTGTGCAACTGTGTTTGAAATGTTCTTGATAACACAATGAACTATTTGCTAATTAATCTTCTAAGAATATATTATTTTGACACATTTTGTCTACCCACCGGAACATGCATTGGAAACTGATTGGGAATGCGTTTCTTTCCGATCAATTGAGACTCACTTCCAATGTAATACCGATGCCTTACATGGTGCTATCAATGAGTAACCCGTGAGTGATTATTTTGTAAACAGCTTCCAGTGGCTAGCTCAGATGGTTTTTTGGGATAAGCTTATAGAAATGGCTCGTTTACCTAGGTCGAAGACTTCGTTTTTGAAGACGCTGTACTTTGTTGATAACAATGTAGAATAAATTTTCATTATCTTTGTTGAGGACATTGAAAAATGGCTCGTACTAGTTATCTAGCTCCTTGGTTGCGGCGAACAACAAAGAACCTTATTTCAGAATATTGATGAGCCCAGTGCCATCGGGCGACCCTTTGAAAAAAATAATATAGCGTAGTCGAATTTTCTACGCTATTTGAATTATGAAGTAAACAATGATCAACTCATCCATCTACCAGCGCCAATTTTTTCTCTTTATTGGGGATTAATCCGTCTCAAAAGAGTCGTTTTTATGGGGGAGCCAAATCAGAAACCACTTAGTAATAAAATCGGCTCAGTCACCGATCAGTTTTATTTCCGCTATGATAGTCCTTGTGTATAGAGCCAAAGTCCTTCACGATATCCGTATGCAACAAATATTATAACCAACGTATATCTATAGTAAATTTATAAATTAGGAGATTCGTGTAACTTACACAGGTTTGTTTCCTGAGAGGAAAATGATGGCGTCGAGGAAGTAAGCTGGTATCGTATGAAAAAGGAATACGCATATGAGATGTAATAATTTGGATCGCTTCATACTTCCTCCTGGATACCAAACAATCCCATTCAAGGGTATCTTTTTCGAAACCGCTCTCCCGATGTCCAATATCGCCTCCCAGGAAATTTTATGCTCGGAACTTGAGGTCAAGTTGTATACGCGCTTCTCTGGCTCCTTAGGTCTGTAATGGAAAGGTACGTATGAGATAATATAAAGGTTAAATACATTTTTTTAAAGTTAAAATTATTTTTGTACACACATAAGATCCTTTTCAGCCACATGGCTTGTTTGGGGGTTCTTATTTTGTAATAAAAGTAGATTTTTACAGAAACCATTACACAATCTTACAATATTCGACGGTATTAACTACCTACTGTTTTACAGATACGCAGAAAATATACGTAAGTACATATAAAAAAATAGATTTGTTTCACAACAGAGATTTAAAGTTATTAATTTAATCAATAGTCCAATGCGTAAAATCTCTTTCAACTACATTCATACCATAAGTTCAAATAGGTGCTTATGCATGTAATTTGAAGTATAACGCGCAATGTATTTTGCCATTAAAATTTAACCGATCATAAGATTTTTCTTTGAAAAATTTCTTATGTGTATATATCTTAATTAAGGTTAACAATTTGATTGTACTGCTTAAAATAATTTTCTACAGTGATAACCCTTGTTTTCAATTAATCAGCTGTAACATACGTACCCATCTTGCCATTTCCTTCGAAGTACGCAAAGTCTAGGAATTTAGTTAGTTCTGCTAGTATTTGAGGACTTGCTACTGTTTAATACAGTAAAACACCCCTGAACGACCACTCCCACCAAGCAATAACCTCTATCAACGACCATTTTTCTGCGGAATTGTCGGTGGTCGCTTAATTCATGTTTCACTGTATGTGTGCATCTAATTAATATGAATTGAAATTTCCCAGGGGCAACTAAATTATGACGAAATAAACGCTATCGGCTAAACTAAACGCTATTACAAAACCGTCGCTTCAAGTGTTATTTTCATTTTTTTCAAATCAGCCGCCCTTTAACATGCATAATTCTCCTAGCAACTTTACCTCTGTCGAACAACCATCCCTCTTACCAACCATTTTTCAGCGGAACTGTCAGTGGTCGCTTGACACAGGTTTCACTGTAATTTCGTCCAAAATGCCCTTTTCTTGGAAACCACTTTTGCTTCTCTTGCACTCATGCATTGCTTCATACATGCTCTCCTCTTCTTAACTATCCTAAAATTCCTCCTCTTCTGAGTCACTTCAACTAGATTCACGCTTTTATTTCCTAGCCTATCTATTCCTGTAACACCATTATGCATACACCGTAGACTGCCATGTTTATGTTTAACTATTTGACTCTCATTTCTTCTCTCGATATGACCAAACGAAGCTCACTCCTTACATTAACGTCCATCACTGAAAACCTAACTCATATCCCGTAACCTACTCATATGCTTATCCTGACTCACCCGAGTTTAGCTTACTAGTCAGAACGTCACGAGGAGAACTCATTAGTATATAGTGATTTTTGCATCCCAAAAAATGTACTCATTCCTATAAATGCTTCATATGCTACCTACGACTTTCCTACCGGCCAATGCACAACTTATGGTCTCTTCGACTATCCTTCCATCTTTCGCAAATATTCGGCCAAGATACACTCAATCGTCTACCTGTTTCATTAATCATCTTAAAAAAAATAATCTTCATTTGATTAATCCTATAAAATTATTAATTTATTAAGTATAAACTATTCTTACTGTTAATTTCTCCATTTTAAACTAATTTATACTTGAAATTAGTCTTTAAAAGTCAATAATCCTAATGTGATCAATCATCTTTCACTTGTTCAATTAATTAATTCAGCACTTACTCTCATTAAAAAATCATTCTTAACACTCTCTTAATCAAAAACAACTACTTTGGACCTCAAATTTATTCTCCTTGTTGAATCGTAAATATTATCAAAGAGCCCCTGCAATTCCTCCGCACTCTCAGATAGCAACTTTTCATCATCTATGTCTAATTAGAGCTAAGGAGAAGGCTACATAATTGATAACTCCGAATATAAGTGCAATCGTGATTACAAATAAATTTAAAGAGTTATTAAATGATCAATTAAGTGTGAAAATTCTCTTCTTTGGAAAATAGGTTGACTTTTAGAGTCGGTCAAGTCCATTAGAAGACCGAGACCATATGAGTAAGTTCCCCTTATTTTGTACTACAGAAACAAAATTACTGGCCATGAGTGACCTCAGACAGAACCAGTAACGTTTAATTCGAAATATTTCAATAACAATTGGCCCCTTTATTTTCAAGTTGGCCCTTTCAAGTTTCCTGTTAAGATATATTTATGCTTGCAATTTCTTCTTTGGCCAAATTGATATAAATATTTTACAGCATTGACCATCTGAGATAAGAAAATATATGCTTTTTATATGAATGTTGGTAGTAAGAATCACTTAATGGTATTTTACTGGCACGCATTAAAAAAAGAAAATGGTATTTCTTTTGCTTAACGGCCTGTATCAAGGTCGTCTGTTATCTTCATTCCGGGGAAAATAATGATAGTCAAGTCGTTGATCGTGTAGTGTTTGACGTATCCCGAGGTTTACCGATTGGGTGATTTTATCAATATTGTACTGCCAACATCTGACATATCTCAAAAAGCCTTTAAAGAGATATCCAACAAGTTTAAGTAAAGTGAACTTTCTGGGATTTTGAATTGCTTGCGATCGATGTGAATATGAGTATTTTGTAAACGTGCAATATATCCTTCACGAAAATAAGGCTTGGAATGATTGGTTACAGATTTACTTATTCTAGGACTTACTTCTTCGTTACGTAATCCCATGTGAGCATTAAAGTAGCGTTTACCGCGACGTCCACGGGTATGAAATCCGCATGGCCTCTGGAGTCGCAGTACATAGTTCTTATGACACCCTTGCCAGCGCCTATTAACAATCCCATCGGACCATTGAGGTTGTCCGTCCACCCTGGTATAGGCTCCTTCCATATAGGTATCACTGTAATTAGTAAAAACACAAAGTAGTCAGTTTATACAAAACTACTCCTTTTTAAGGACCTCTAATGCCTCAGTGAAGGTAATTTTCTCCGCCTTCACTTGCAGTTGAAAAACTCTATGTAGCACTTCTTTCTTTGCAAAATTCAGTACATTTAAGTGAGAAATCTGTTTATTGGGATTAAACATATCATTTTACGTATTGTATTCCTTAAATAAAGGATCATTTGGTTCAATTCTGGGAGATTTTTTAGCTGTAAAAAGGATGACACTTATACAAACGTATAGTCTTGGTCTGCAAAGAAAATCTCACCAATTGATGGCCTGATGATAACGACCGGTAGTTTGTCCATATGTTCGACGACAAGACCCTCAGACAAAGCCTTGGTGAAGGCATAGGTGTTTGGTAAGTTACCAAGGATCCTGCAATAAATAAGGATGTTTAAAAGTTTAAGGCTACTATTAAAAAATGAAGTATTATTCACGTTGCAATTTAGATGATTCAAATGACGATTGAATAAAAATCATTACTCGTTAACATTGAGCTCTGTTATATTGAACAAGAACCATTCAACGCCACGAAATAATTTGGAAATCCTGAAATTTTATGATTAATGGAGCATGATAATTGGAGAAAAATCCCAGACCCATTCGCTGAAAATTATTTTCATGGTAAGTTATGCATTTAAAACATAGTTTCAGCAATTGAATTTCTGAATTGCAAAATTAAAATTCTGCAATTCAGAAACCTGACCTATTTGGCTCATTCTTAAAACAGTGGTGATCAGCCAAGTCGGTCATTTTTGTGGTCTCTTTCATACTGGCAAATCATGATTAACTACTGGTTAATGACTACTATAGCCAACCTTGAGCTGTATTTGGTGCCAGAGATCATAGATATCTATGAAAGTCTAAGTAGATATACCCTCTCAAGGAACACAGACCTAGAAGGCTTCAATGACTGAGACTCTGGAATCTTCTGGATTACAAGTGGTATAAATTTGCTATCTTTTGAGAGAAATATTAGCAAACTTTTTTTCAAGTTTGAGAAAATTCAGTGGAGAGCTCCTATCAGAAATACCATAGACTCCAGGAAAAATGTTGTCATGAACTTGATTGAGACCAGTTCTCAATTAATCGTTCTTTCAGATCCGTCACGATAGCTATCTCATCACTAAAAGTTTTATAAGAATTTACGGACTCATGCTACTCACAGAGCAGAAATGCTCAGGGCAGAAAACAATCATTCTCGATACATCTGGTTGTTCACACAGCAGAGGAGTTGCGAGTAAAAGCTACGGTTGAAATGATATGTAGTATGAATGATCTTCGATATTCCCGGCGTATCTGCTGGATAAATGTCTCTCGGGTATTCCACCGGGTGGGCTAGTCCATGTATCTCGACGTTTCGAATAACGACTTGTTCTCCATTCTCAGGGGTTCATAATTCCTTCAGAACCCCTGAAGATGAAGAACAAGTCGTTCTCCAAAACTTTGGGAGACAAGGACCTGTTTACCCGGTGGAATACCCGAGAGACATTTATACAGATAAGTAGTATCATTTACTCTCGTCGTGATCAGTGAAGATTCGATCATTTTCAATATCAAGTTTGTCAATAAATCTTTAAGAAGGACTGACTATATTTCCTATACCTTATCATGAACAATCCATAATAACTAAATTGTCTGTTCAATAAATTTAGAATTAATATAATGAAAGTTATTCATCATAAAATTTATCAGAATCGGATTTTTCCACAAGTTGACGTGCCATGCCCAGCACTTTATAGCTCACTGGGTCATCATTGGGTACAAGTAAGAAAGAGGTCTTTTACCTAATCTGTACTGAGTTAGTTAGATGAAACGCGTTTTGGACAACATTTTTAATTTTGTGAAAAAGTCGGATTGTTTGATTTTATAACGTAACAGTGAAATAAGTTCATTGGATGAACAGGATATATTCAACTTGTATTTAAAAGTTATGTAATTACGTAGAACGTTTCCGAAAGGTTTTGTGAAATCGTATCGGAGAACGTACGGTATTATTCATATGCCATGAGACTTTTTTGTCCAACATCAACCATTACTTACGATTTTGTCATTGACTCTGCAACTTCATCATCTAGCAGCTCCATGCACTTGATTATCTTGTGAGGGTCTGCAGGAGAGGGATAAGGCTTCTCGAGGAGGATCTTCTGGTCCAAGTGACAGTAAGCAGTAGAAACGTGGATGAATGCCTAGGTTAAAAGGATTTGCGTTAATGCCTGAGCTACTTAGTTGTTGCACATGACTACAGCGAGTAAAGGGGTCGAATTCAGCAAAGGTTTTGACGTTTTTACTTTTTCTCTGGATTGCGTTTACTGTTAACTCTAGTAGAATATACTCCATACCACCTTTGTTTCCAAAGGAAACCATATCTAATTCAGTGAAATATATATCCACTTATTTTTAATTGAATTATAGTAGTTCAATTGAAATGCACTTGAATAATAAAGATCCTCAGTTGCTTTCTAAAAAAATACCCAAGTTTCTTCTAAAATATCAAAAGTAAACAAAGCCAAAGCAATTAAGCAAAGCCCTCAAAATTACAAGGAATCCAATAAAAATGGAAGTGGAGTCTTTAGATATTACAACCGGTGCGTTGTCACACAACTTGAGCAAAAAAAGATCTCTATTCCTAGGCAATTACAATAGTCATTCCGGGTACGAACCAGTTACGATAGGCTCACCAAGGTTACTAACAATGGCTTCTGGAAACCTTTGATCTGGGATACATTCATAAAAGTTGAAGGTGAGGCTGACGATAAAACTGATCCGATTGAAAAACTTCCTTCTGGTCATAGATATACTCCAAAAAGCATTTGCTATTTTCTACTTGGCACCAAGAAATTCAAAACCGTCTAATGTCTCGCCTTTAAACACATATTTTCTACTGAGTAGCTATGATAGCTCAATCTTTTAGGTAAGATTACTCAATTATGCAGGGAAAAATACATATGTTTAGCTATTTGTTTCTTAAATTGTATCATATCAATAGTAGAAAATGGCTAATAAAACTACTATCTTAGGATTGATTGTAGTGATAAATTTAGTTTCATAGGATGCATTATATCTAACTTATTTCACCCAAAATTTCGAGGACAGTTCCATAATTGAAAGCTCTGAAAAGAAGATGCAATCGTGATTATAAAATTGAGGAAAATTCATTCCTGGAAAATATTCTCCCCAAAATCTATATAAAATATCAAGAAGATAAAAATATTATATATTTAATTTTTGTGAAAATGAAGAGAATTGCTTTTAATTCAGACAATAATGTGCAATTTTTCAACGGAAGAATTCTCAATTATCATAGAAAAGTACTGCACAAAGTTATATAAAACCAATTTTAAAAATCTCTATTTCATCAAAATATGTTGTCGCGGCATATTTCCTCATATAATACACTTTCGCTCTTTCACCCGCCATTATCATTTTTTATTTCATCTTTCCGTGTTTTAAAATTCTTTCATCCCTGAGCATCTTATCAGTTTCTTGATTGCCAAGTTTGAAACTTAGTTTTCCAGAAAGAATTGCTTAATACAAGATGCATACATAATTTATATGGCATGAAGCTCTCTGGAGCTGTCAAATGAGGAATCCTGTATTATTGGAATGCTTGGAAAAAAGGACAAATAAAATGAGAAAAATATGTAATTATCTTACTTATCACAGAAATTTGAAGAAACTCAACTCTGTCATAAAATAAGCATTCAAAAAGACGTAATCATGTATATCAGTCTCATGCTTAGAGTCATTTTCAATGAGAAAAAATTGTGATTGTTCGTGCTCATTGAAGTGATACCCTTTAACTTAATGTCACGCGTATTTAACTATTCCACGATTTTTGCATATTTTCTATTCGCTAGTAATTTCCAAACCTCTAACTTGGGCATCTCTGTCGCCAGCTGCAGCACACTCCTGGTTCCCCTAGTGTTCAAAAGCACCGCCTGTTTGAGCGGGGCGTCAAATCGGATGGTGGCGGCGCAGTGGTACACGATAGAGGTCTCTGCGGTCACGCGCGCTCTGTCCTCCGCCGAGAGGCCCAAGTCCTCGGCTTGAACGTCGCCCACCACCGCCTCGACCCGTCGCATGACCTCCGGCTGCTCGCTCTTCAAGCGATCGAACAACTGCGGGAGAGATAAAAGTGCAGATATCAGAGGGGAATGCTCTGCAATACACAGATAATTGACGGAAGCTAATACTGAACTGTTTCCAAACTAAGAGATGCAATTTTCAAAGGCACTTACAATATGACACTGCTGAATTTTGGGTTCAATTGAATATGCAAATCCTGAAGCCAAAAATTAAGTGATTACATTACGGTAATATAGCCCCCTCGTAAAATCGTGTATGAAATGCATAGATCTGTGGTAATGAGTTTTGCTTTACATTTTCAAACAAATATGGTGGGCTCTTTTCAAACAAATGTAGGAGATCGATTTAGGAAGCGATATAACATTTTATTTCCTGAGAGTTGATTTAATGCAAATATTGATCTTATCTCGTTTTCCTTATTTTTACCCCACGTTTCAATAATATTTATGACTTATAATATGTTGCATTGGACCCTATCTTGGACACTTTGACACTGGTGATTGGAAGAACCATGCTAATGAAAAGAACTACTAAAAAACTATTGTTCATTCATTGAGATTTACACAACAAGCATTGAATTTAAAATATTTTTTCATTAACTCCAATTCTTTCGGGATTGAAAAGAGTAGTACCAATATTAACCCTTTCGCGGGCAATTTTGTTTTCTCTGCATATTTGAAATTGTGTATTTTTTTGTTGTCATAAATCATTTGCAACATAAATATTTGCTGGGACAAATTAACCCTGTTAGTATTCAAAGGGTCAAATGAGTGTAAAATTTGTTGCATTGGCAAATAATATACAAAAATAAGTGAGCTTTGACCTTGTATTGTGCAAACATTTTATAAGTTTTGTTTATTAATGCAAAAAAGTTGTTTAATAACGCAATGCATGGGTTAAAAAATTAAAGATCTAGAATTTAAGATTGTTTTACTCGAAGTTAGCTGTACTGAAAAACAGAGATATTTCAGCATCAATGGTGGGACTTTTTTGAAGATTTGTATTTGATCGGTACAAAACAATTCTCGTAAAAATGATATGAAAGTCGTAGCGGTCAGTAATAATTAGGTTAAAATTCTATAGGCAAGGAAATCAGCCATCAATTAGCCATTAATTCTCAATGAATAATTTAGTATCCATATAAGGAGCTAGCCCGGCAAATTGACGGAAGCCAGTGCTCGCGCATTACACGTGTTTGTGGAACTAAACTATACACAGGTTAATTGAATACTCCAAGAACATGGTAATTGGAAAACCAAGGAGGAAAATTCGCATACACTGGTGTTTATGATTAATTAGAAAGCACATTCAACAGGTTTTTGCAAATTGCCACGTGAATTAGAAAGTTTAAGGATACGTACAACGCGAGCTAGCATTTAACTTGCTGAAGGAATAGGGAAACTGTAATACGTCACATCACAGGGCTTTGTTTATCCTCATAGCGCTTAACTCGAGTGTCATAAATTGAAGTTAATTATTTAAAAAACGTTGATAAGTCAACAAATATGCAGCTTAAATAATTCTTATGCCTTTCTTGATTCGTTTAAAATGCTAAGAAATTTATGTATTTAGAAATACTTAATGCAATTGTAACTGCCAGTAACAATTTTTCTAAGTATTTTTATAAAATATTCAATCCCAGATTTAGATGAATGATCAAAAATATTTGTTTGCTTAAACATTACTACTAAATGTATTTTGTGTCTTTTCGAAGGGTCTCGAAAATTTTTTCTTCAATTCAATTCCTTCAAATGTCTCATACATTTTCACCAATCGATATATGCAAATGCTTACAAATTTAAGTTTCTTGTTATTTTTGAAACACATATGGCACAAGCATGATATGAAAGTAGTATCTCATTATACATTATTAAAAAAAATCATTTAAATATCAGTTAGATGTATTGTTTCTCCGGGATTTAAAATTAACATTTTTCCATTTGATAACTTCTCGGGTATGGCAACGTGCTGGGCTTTTTGTGACCGACGTTTCGATGTGACAATCGATCATCTTTCTTAGAGCAGCTACCGAGTTCCAATAATCGGAAAAGGCCGGGCATAAATACTTTAGTTTTACTGCTCAGGGGGCTCATAATTGGTTGGCATTGTTTTTATTCCCCACGTACTGATATTGGGATAATCTGGTAGAGTTAGCTCTTTGGATAAGTTTGAAATTCAAGCAAAAACCTTAGATATGAACGCGGGGAACACGATCAGAACTCTTAGAAGACCGGTGATTGACAAGTAGGTATCGATGGTACTCACCGGTGACGCGAATATTTCGCACATCCTGGTCTGCGGCAGTTTGCCCTTCTTGGGTCGCACGAGGAGGAGCACGCGTTGGATACCAGGGCACATCCTTAGGATCTTCTCGACGAGCACCTTGCCCATGAACCCCGTGCCGCCGGTCACGAAGACCGTGCGACCCGTGAACATTTCCTCCACCCGGTTGGGCATGCCCTTGGCTCGGTCCGCCCTCGGCAGCGACTCCGGAGTCGCACCAACCGGCGGCATCGCGGATAAAAGCGGCGACTCTCACCGGCGACCCTCTTCTCAGTTGGCCTCTCTCTCCCTCTCTCTCTCGGTCCCCCTCTCTCTCGCTGCTGCGGGGCAAGACCTCACTGCTTGGCAGAGTCACTCGGAGAGAAGGAGTCGGCTCACGCCTCCCAGACTCGCGAACCTGCTTTCAAACGGGAGGAGAAGAAGTGCAAAGTTTAGAGCAGCTGTGGTATTTTAACTGTTTCACGGAATGCTGAGGCTCCACCCCACCTTCCCATTCCTCAAATTGTAGTCAATACTTATTACTTCGTTTCATTAATTACTTAAACGACTTCAAGAGTATCCTAATTACTATTTTTTCATTTGAAACCCAGAATTTTATTTAAATTTCATTCATTTTTATCACTTTAGCTCTGTGGATGTACTGAAACATCCTCTTATATTTTTTGAGAAGGACATTGGACGTACTAGGAATATCATTGTTGAACGGAAGCTGAAGGTAATGGTACAGCTGTAGTCTTTGAGGTAGACATATATCTGACTGCAAAATATGAAAATAATTTGAATAGTAAATAAAATTTCATTTATTTAGGTTTAGTCTCCTTTCAGGATCCAGGTAAATGTGTAAAATCCTCCATTTTTCTGAGAGGACCATTAATTTAAAACCCAGCACGCAAAGTGTGAATGAAGAAGAGTTCCATAAACTGTTTACAACTCATAAAGATTTCGCGAAGCATAAACGTTTTACAACCACTAGCTTATAGAATTCTTTCGACGAGGAAACTTGCAGGTTTACTGAAGGAAGAGAGATCTGAGCAAATTTATCCTTTCTGAAGTTAAAAATGACATAATTTCCTTTTCGGATACTTTTGAGGGGATATTTAGAGAGTCATAGTTCCTACAATCCCATATGATTTCTTTTATATTGATAAATTTTTCTGTCACTTCTTTCATTCTTTTATATCAAATAACTATAAGTTGATATTTCCATTTAGACCAATGCTTTTGTTCTAAAAACCACCCATGAGAGCTGTCAGAATGAAAATTTGAATTTAAACTTCTTTTTTTGTCAGTTAACATCGCGACTTGATGCTTTTCTCAGATTTTCTGACTTTACGAAGATATGACCAACGCAAGACATTTGCCATATTTGATCGCCAATTTAAGGTATACAATCTAATAATTTTGCTACGTCAATCCACTGAAACTGGCTGACTTACATCTCTATGCCATATTTCACTTTCCCATTCCTTCCCCTGCTACCAGCCTTTTCATTCAGCCTTAGGCCGTTTTTGGATTTAGGAAATAGCTATATCAATGCAGGCACACATGCTAAGTTGAAAGTTCATTAAATCTTTAATATTCTTACATGAATTAAGTGTGATCAATCCGTATGGTCGCATGCTTCGAGTTTAAGTTTAATAGATAATTGCAATCAAATTGACTCATTTGGTAACAGGCTTCCCTATCAGGCTGGGAAAACTTTTAGTGCAACTGCAGATGAGCGTTTCCCTACAGGAGGTGACATACCTAGGTTCATGTCACTCTCTCGGCTAGTTTCACAATTAGAATTTTGAATTAGATTAGGTTATTAGTTGCAGTTGAATGAATGCCAACAATTACCAAGGGCGTTGAAGCTGCGAGCGCACTTGATTTTCTTTGGTACGGAAATAAATCCACTCGCGTAACTTTCACTAAAAACATGTCCTACATAACAGCTCTATGGAGGTTTCTAGTTGTACCAGCTTCTCAATGATTTTTCAGTTCACATGTAAAAAATTTTAATAAATGTACTTTTTATGTTAAATTATTTATGACAATATTTAAAAACTTCCATTTGGATTGGTATATTTTCAACTGACATATTTTTCAGACTGTGATCGTTTGTTTACTTGTCGCTATCTCATCGTTTCTACAAGCTTAGAACGATATTCACGAGTTGACACTAATGTTCAAAAAGAAGCTCAAATTGTATGAATGCGAATTATTTAAACATTTGATGCATAAAGATGAGTGTATTAGACGAAAATCTTCATAAAATTACCAGTACAGTCCTAAACAAAGACTATGAGGGGTAAATCTACAAGTGATGGAGTAAATACAAAGAATTTGAAGAACAATAGCACCGTTAACATTGGGCTGAAATAGTGTACTATGACCGACATTCATAATGTCATTTCCATTGACGTCATTAATTGTAAGACATCGCCAATGCAATAAAATCTGCTCTGTGTTTCAAACAGGGATGAATGACGTTAGGAGAAGATTGGAAATTTTTGCATGGATGGAGGAGAGAAGCCCGTTGTGCAGCTTGTTATTTAAGAAAGACACCAAGGGAACCATGGCTTATCGGCCCATCCTACGGATGAAAAACTCTTCTACAAGTGCCCTTCCCACCTCAAAAGCTTTCGAAGCTCGAGAGAAATTGCAGTGTACACTAAAGTGTCTTGCATGGGCTATTTTATGAAAAAGAGGCACCGCAGGCGAATGCTTAATGCGCCAACCATTCTAACCATATCGCAAATCAGGATTTGAGATGTTTCCCATTCCCATCCAATAATTACCCCTCCCGCTAAATGAACTTGAACTAGACAAGGATTTATTGTTCAACGAGTTTTGCTGCAATAAGACAAAAACACAAATATTAATCTCATGACATTTTTAAATTTTCACACACAAACTTGAGGATGAAGAGTAATGAGACAAATATCACCATAAATGTCATGGTGAAAGCTCTGTCAGTATAAATTGGCAGTAAAATTGGACCCAGAGTCAAAAAAATGGCGACACATGCTTGCAAAAGATAAGATTAACATATTTTTGATTTTGTAATGATGAACAGATTAGAATTAGGAAAAAATACGTATTAACCTAGGGATCCAGATCATAGGGAAAGATAAGTTAAGTGAAATTTTTAAATTTACGAGCAAAAACACAAGGAATTCGAATAACGAGAAAAGTAAATTTGAGCACTGTACAGGTACAACACTACAAGTATTGTGAATTGAACTACATACTCCCTCCTTGTAATAACATCCCGCGCATTCACCGGAGTATGCGAAAGCTGTAGCGCTTCTATATTTCAAACATTTAATGCAGGTATTCCTGCGGAAGTTCCTGCGGTTAGTGCCTCGCGGTTTAGTAGGTAATAGCCTTTAAGTCGGCGGGACGCCATATGATTTAGATTGCGGTAGTCCTCCTGACCGCATTCCGGCACTCTCAGCTGATTCCCTAGGAAGTGCCTACCAACCAGCCACTTCCCCTCCCGTACTCTTACCTTATCTGGACCAACGAGACATCAACCCGACGAAGGCGAGCAGCCATTATTATGGCCGAGTGGAGTCAACGCACGCCGGAGAGAATCTTTTTTTCTGCGTTTCACTGATGCATGGAGATGCACTCCCTCATGAGTCCGTGACGTCTGCGCTGCCGAACCGGTTTCCACCAGCTCCTGACCTACCCCCACTGCGCCTGCCGTTGGCCTAATCTCGCGGTTCAAGCGCTGAAACAGGAGACGCTAATCGTTGGCGGAGTTAGCATTCGACTCGAAGGAAGTCGGTTACAAGGACGTTCGTGATTTTCTGGCGTTTGCATTCCATCCCGTTGGTCACAAACTCCCACTCGCTCCGGGCAACCGGTAAGAGAGCAGAGCTCAAATTCCAAAGCCTCGTGAGAAATGGCACCCTCTCCCATTTATATCTGTCGCAGGCATTAAACAAGTGCCGTGGCTAGAAATCATTGCATAAGAAATATGCAGTCGTTTAAATTTAGGGGCGCAGCACCATCGCGCTACATTATCTATATATTGCTGAGTTTCAGCGAATGATTGAAAACTATCTCGACTTTCACCCATGCATATTAATCATTTTTTGATTAATCTATTTCATTATTTAGTTCTTAATTTCAGAGCCATTCCCTTTGTAATTATTAAGGACTTTCAGGTGCAATTGCAGGGAAGGACTGAGGTCGCTTTTTGAGAGAGGTGGAGAGACTGTCCGGAGGTCTGTGGGCATTGGACTACCGCATGAATAAAGATTTTTCGATTTTCCCGGGAATTATGGAAGCGACAGCTACCCCCTCCCTTTACCCTACCCTAATCTGTCCGTTTATTCCAAGAATTTAGTAATACGGGGTACATGAAGGCCAAAATGACGGAATAATTGTGCTACCACTCAAATGTTATTCCTTTATAAACAGGTACAATAAAGGTTTTTCCATAACGTCTCTCAGATTTGGTATATGCTGTGTACAAATACTCTTAATAAGCTACCATGACAATCGTATAAAATATGTATCATTCACAATGATATTTTGTGTTTTGGCGCGTGAAACTTGGTAGCTTGTATGCCATGAAAGCCAACTAATGGATACGACTTCATCTCATAACTGTCGATATTTATTGATGGTGCCACAGGCAAAACTAACTTATAACCTGACACATCACGTAGGCTGATCTGCTAAGTCGTATTTTTATTATATTAAACGCGTACATTGTAGTTCTGATAAGTGATTGAATAAAACATTTCTTGCCCATTGAAACTGTAATGCAGAAATTGAGCCTTTGCATTTGAGGTATTGTGATTAACTCAAGGAGGAGGATCACTTGTGGATTAAATACAGAGTATGTTATATGTGTTGTGGAATTAAAGACTCAGTATTATAATTATTTTCTTTGTTAACCCATTGATAACGGTAGTTCTTAAATGATGCATCTTAGAAGAGATAAGGATACCGTAACTTGACCGTCTTAGAGAAAATTATCAGTTTCTGAGATTGGAAATTCAACGATGTTATATATTTACTAAGGATATGAAATGAAACACCATTTTTTTCCAGTAAAAGATTATTTGTCATCATACTTCAGGTACTGACGCGGAAGCTGGTCTGAGTGAAAAAACACCCTACATGACTTTGACTGTGATAGACGGACAAATGTTGAGATAATTATCTATAGATTGGTCAATATCTTTAGAAAAAACTAACCAAGGGTACCGCTAGATTACTTATTTCTGAATTGAAAAAATATTTTCCTCTAAATGTTGCTTTAGCCAACGGCAAGTACACCTTTATGAGATATGGGGAGGGTCTGCTGATATTTTCAACTACTTGTATTAGTGAAAGGTGGCAGAGCGATTGGGTAATATTTACACGTGTTACTGAAAACAATGGACAACTTACGGGGTCCTAAAGTTATGCCTTCTCATCATTTGCTGTATTCAAATCGAAGATGACTTCGGATATAGATAATGTACAATTCGCATAAGAATGCGTTGAACAGGTAGCACTTAAAAGTAAATGGAAGGATATAAAACACTGTCTCTGGCGTCTCTCAGTGGAACTTCTTCATAATGAATGAAAAACAAATTCCTGGTTATGACTCCACTTTTTATTTAAAGGAACACGACCTAGGTTTCGGCATATTATGCCATCATCTTGCCTGAGAAAATGGCTTGATATGCTGAAACCTAGATCGTGTTCCTTTAAATAAAGTGTTGAATCATGACCGAGAACTTGTTTTTCATTCATTATAAATGGAATAAATTAATTTCAATATTAGAAGAAATTATTGAACATATTAACGCGTCTTAGGGAGAGTGCAGTGAAGACATACAACAAACCCATTTTTGAAATTCACTAGAGCTCATCAGTGTGATGCTCATTTTGACGCTTTTATAACCATGGTGTACAATACAAGGCTTCCTCTCTCTAGAACGAGGGTAATTACATTCGAGAGATGGTTTTTCGGAACGTAGGCTCCACGCCTCGGTGAATTGAGTAAAATGGGCAAGACTGAGGAGCGAAACTTAAACGTGACGAGAGCAGTCCAATTAGTTTGGAGCGTGCGCTAAACTTTCAGACTATTCGTTTAGGGCAGATTTTTATCTCTTAAATCACGTTCATGAAGGAGGTGACTGCCATAGTTTGCTGGTAAAGTTGCAAAATTTTTTTTTGAATCAGTGCGCTGCTTGTCTACCGTGGCGGTTCCTTCTCCATGATTCTTAGGCCTTGCTTTTTCGTTACTCGCAACTGCTGTGAAACATATTATCACCTTTGAACATATTTTCGGAGCCTTTAAATTTTTAAGGTATTTGAATAATTGTATTAAGAAATGGTGCCATATTTTTAAAAATATGTATGCTCAACAAATTCAACATTGCCTCATTTTTTAAAGCCAGTTACAATTAGCACGATTCACCAATATTACAATAAGCTCATTGATATTTTGGTGCATAAGGCAGGACTATTAATCGCATTAGCCACCTCAACACTTAATTTCATAGCCACCGAGGTTACTCTACTTGAAAGTTAAGTATTCTTTAAATAAATTTGTTAAATTAAAAGGATGTCAATGGTTATATACAAAAGAATTTTGGAATTTATTTTGTTCTGCCTTCGAAAGCAGAATAACTGTGGATGTGCATAATTAGCTGTAGCCTGAATAGAGGAATGACTCGCCATTATAACCTTTTTATGTATAAAGATCATTCAGGATAACGCTATGTATTATATTGAAGTGAAAATTCTTTGAATAACGAGCTCAGGCCTTGGCAGGCCATTATCGGCGGCATAGATCCTCTTAAGTATTATATCACCAGGGGTTCTTTACAGATGCAGCAACTTTCTTAGCTTTCCAGAAAATCAAATGGCCCACTTTCCCGAGAATAGTGGATGCTAGATTGTCAAAACCTTTAGAAATAATTATGTATTCGTGTGTTGTTGCAGAAAGGTGCGGTTCAAAAGTAAATGGTTGTTCCACGAGATATTGACGGTCGTTTAGGTTGGTTTTTTATCCTTCAGTAAGAGTATCCTTCAGTCAGTATCCTTTTTCTTTAGAGTTGCCATAAAGTTTACTTCTAGTAATGAGATCTGCTTCCTTCTCAGCCTTCAGCCAAGTAATGAAATTTGGAGGATTAAAAACTCGTGAAACTTCCTAAATATTTCCATTTTTGCGCACGAGTAAGGGTAAACACAGAAAATACGGGGTTTTATTAAGTTAAGGGCATAGGGAGGTGTTTTATTTTAAACTTCTATGCTTAGTAAAAACAATTGTGTAGCTTTATTTTCTGCCTATGAAATACACTTACGTCAACCCCCTTCCCAAAAGTTTCCTCTGAAGGCCAGTAACCCCTTGCTTAAAATTCCGCTATTTTTCAATCGATCTCCGAACCTATGATAAATTAGCCAGCATGAATATTTATATTAATCTCAGAGAGTCATTGGAGAGAACAATGACAGGGCGGTTAGGTGAACGTGACAATGGGCTTTCCCAATCGTTTGATTTTTTTCATGCGATTGCAGGGCTCGAGTCACGCGCTCTGTTTTTTGCCCGGTAGTCTGAGTCGCACGGGGGAGTGGCCGACGAGGCGGCTGCGCACGTCTCGTGAAAGAGCTAAGGCGAAGAATGAGATTTTTTTATTTTTGGAAAGTAATGCGTAAAAAAATTCGGAATTTTCCGATCGTGAGGGTGTTACGCGATTTTGGGGTGGCTTAATCCTCCGTAGATTGGTGTGTGCCCAAGAAATCGACCGATTCTACGAACGTTTTGCCCGAACCGTGAGACATACTTTGTTTTCTTATAGATTGTGCCTCGAGGTGGATATAATTGGTTTGTTCTTTGGGGATACGATCGGCAACGGAGGTAATTTTCGCCATGGGTAAGTAAGGGAGGGATCATGTATTTTGGGATACTCGGTGTGGTACACAGATGAATAGCTTTATGGGATGGGACGTGATAAAGACTCTAGGAGAACTCTGTACCACCTAATTTCTTGAGAAATCGGGAAAAGTGACAGTTATTTCACATTGACCAAAAATATAGGAAAATATTAAGGTAAAACGAAAGAATACTGCCAAGTTAACAACAATCAACTCAGCTGCTCAAACTTCGTCAGTTGAAATATTTACAAACAAGAAAGATAAGAGTTTGAATTAATAATATTTCTGTATTTGCCATAGTAGTGGTGAGGGTGAAGGAAAAGTAATTGTGAAAGATTCCCAACGATCTTAAGTTAATTGTAGCGTGTAATGTACTGAGTCCTTCGCGTGGTTTTCACATGGTATTGAATGAAGGAACTGATACCATAAAAACAGGATAAAATTCCTTACAAAAGTTTCCCCAAATACCGGTTATCGAACCCTGAGTCGATTTTGAAGCCTTAGGGATGGAAAAATAATGCACGACTCGACATCCCAAACCGGTTCCCGTGTAATACATGCGCACCACTTATGTTTGTCAGTGTAAATGTTGGCTGACGATTGTCAGAAACGGAAAATATGGTGCCTTAGAATACAAGATCATCGGCTCTGTGGCCTAGTGTTGTGGATATGATACCACTGCCCGGAAAATAAGTAAATTAAGGCTTCATCGGAGTGAAAACCTCCACAGCGATTTCTTATTCTGGATAACATACGATGACGTCTGCAACTGCATGCGTCAAAAATAGCTGGTATGCGGACTGATATATTGACAAACTTGAAGAATTTCTACACTTTTCTCAACTTTAATGCTTCACTAGGCATGGAATTGTGAAGCTGTGAGGATAAAATAGTGCTGTAAACCACCGTATTTATATATGAAGATGGAATACATTAGCGCATTACGACATTCAAACTGCGCTGACTCAGCCCAGATAAAGGATTAGGATTTGCGCCTCGAAAAATTGATAAAGCGGAAATTTGTGGCCCTCACCAGTTGAAAGATTGTGGTTGAGGAGTGTGAATGAAATAGCTCATGGGCGGATAGGTGTATCGTGCAACTCGAACAGTAATCTCTGAAAGGTTCCTCAGCCTCTTTGTCCTACCTTTAATAAAATTATCCCTCCTTTACAGCATATGCTTCACAGGCAAGTGCCACTAAGTTTGTCTACCTTTTAAAAATCTGGACTAAAAAAATCGAACCTGTTTTATACTCTTCTTGAGGGATGTCGACGTGAAAATGGAACAGACGTTCATAGAAGAGAGAGGGGGAATGGAGAGGGGTTTAAAATCTGCGGAAGCGAAATGCCGACTCTTCTCCGTTCTCCTGTCGTAATTGAAGAGTACAGACGGAGTGAAACGAGGGTTGTATCTGTTGGTGGTGATGATGATTATGATTGGGTTCAGGGAGAGGGGCGCGCAGACGCGAGGACTGAGCAATATAGCAAAGCCGGAGGAATGAAGTAAGAGAGGCAGGCGGTCGTGGCGCTTCAACAAAGGATCATTCTTTCGATTAATATGCTTCATCATTACTTTCCCTTGTCGTTGCCCGCGAATAAGGCGATTGCGTCAACTTCTTCTACCTTGCGAGTCATTTTCTGGTCTTTTCAGTTGTCACCAGCCTAGAGAAAGGAGCAGCTCCATTAGCTCTTCAATTACGAGAGCTGGGTGTAACCTATTCTCTTCTTTACTACGTGATCTCCCGAATCTTTTGAAGTTTTCTAGACTGCTTGTAAAATATATTGTTGGGTTTTCATGGGCTTAAAATAATAGAGATTAATATATCCCTTTGATAGAACTTTGACAAATTATATGATGACTTTTGTATTATACAATGCGGGATATGGCGCATTTTGTTGATTGGTTTCACGCAATTGACGTATTTCTATATTATACATTTGCTAGTAAAGCAAATATCGTAAGTGGATAAAATTGCTAGAGGTTTCAGAAAAAATTGGAAAGAATTTTTTGGAAAAAATGAGCTGTTGTGCGAAGTCAAGCGGTAAAATAATTTGAAATAATTTTAACTACTTCTCTCTTGACAACTTTTTTATTCTTATTCAGAAAACATTCTGATTGGGTGGCCGATAAGTTTGTATGTGTCATGTTTCTTGAAAAGGCGTTCTGTTTTACTTATTTCAAATTGAAAACTTGGTGAAGTAAGAAAGAAAGTTTTTTTTCCATATTACGATTAAATAGAATGTTAGACTATTAAATCTCTAATTGGCTTTAGGATGGGATGAGTAACTCATCTTTTGTATATAACTAAATAATTAAAATCTTCCTTTTGGGTTTAAATCCAAAGCACTTAGCCATTTCTGTTTGGCCTAGAAAATGGCCCATGCTAAATGATTTCATTCACAGTACCTTCTTCTATTTCATCCATTCATTTCTTCATACACGGGCTCCTATTTCAAAGATTTTTAATATTCCTCCTCTGGAGAGTCTCGTCCACTAAATTCAACCATGACACTCTTGGTCTATCCATTTCTATAAAACCATTTACCTTGCTACCTTACATCGGTTTCGTTATTCATCCTCTCAGCATGGCCTAGCCAACGAAGCATATATCTTTCATGTATGCCCATTCTTGAAGCTCTTTGTGAATTTAAAACTGAAAAACTAATTTACCAAGACTGAAATTCAATACAAGGTCCCTTGTCCCCTTGGTCCACTAGTTGCTTTAATCAAATAAACCATACAAAAATCCATCCTCCTCTATCGATATTGTGATTCTAACCAAATGATTTTTTCACTGCAAATTCCTCCATTATGGCTAACTGTCGTTTTAGTTTCTTAATTGTTTTTCAATAGAACCTCAAGTAGAAGAATATAACCAAATAGGCGACTTTTTAGAACAAAAAATTCGAATTATTGCTCTTTCATTATCCGAATTCATTCAATCACGGCGCAGAAGTGACTATGTTTCATGTACCTATCGCTTCCACGTGAGTCTGCCACGCAATGACGTGGTCAAAACTTTGTTATCAGTAATCTGCGCTTGATCGGAGTACGTAATTCAAACATAATCGTGAAGTGTTGAAGAGCATAAGGCTCTTTGCACTCGTAAAACTGACGATAAATAAGGAAATCACTTTCTTTTGACCTGATTCCTCCCTCCGCACTGTTTATCAAGCGGTGAATGGATATGCAAAAAACATTTGCCTCCCTCTTTTATCTCCTGAACGAGCGCACTTTCTCTGCTACTACAGGAGCCCATGCGGAATGCCGCGAGCCCTCGAATGATCGGTGAATCGTCGTCTATTGCATTTGGCGTGACATAACGATTCAGGAGTGCTTGGAAAAAAGAATATTTGGGCGATCGCACTCGCAAAGCCATGCGGAATGATAGGGCGAATATGATGATGAGACTTCGAGACGGTTTATGGGAAGGGCTTGATGGTTTCTTTCGAAACAAATGCATGCCTACACGGGAACGTCCGTGAGTTAAATATGGTTAGCCTCCTCTTCCTTGTTTTCCCCATTTATTACTCTCTCCTTTAACCTCCCACCTTGACCCTCTCCACCTGCCTTGTTTGTTGAGACCACCTTCATCGTTAAGCTGCTCCTATCTTCCTCACTTTTTCCTTTGTTCTCCCCATAGAAAAGACATTTGTTTCCTCATTAGTTATTATCCTGTAGTTCCGCAACGAGCAACTGTTTATATTCCTCCTCATTTGATAGCGAGCTGACCTCATACTATGTCACATTCCATTAAAGAAGATGAAGCCTAGATATTGAGCTATGTGGCGGGTAAGGTTTTTCAGAATGGTGGTTGAGCCTAGAATGGAATGAAAGGTGAATTTATTACTCGTCTGTTTCCGGAATGTATATTTCATTGTTCACCCCCAATATTTTGCTCTGAAGTAGCATCATTACGTTGATGTTGATAATCCTGTAACCTAACAGAAAAAATATGGTCGTGACCAAAAATACCTTGCAAAAATTGCGGTGTTTCAAAGTCACCTTCCATTTCGGCGATGAAGGATTTCCTTATACTTATGCTTGAGACAGTCAGCTGTGATATTAAATGCAAATAATGGCTCAAGGAGATTGAGTTTGTTTGGTTGCGAGATAGCATGTTGGCATGCTTCCCTTATCGAAAGCTCGATTTGAAATCCCAGCATTGGAAAATTAGTTGTGTGATCTTCTTAATACAACTTTTACCATTTCGATTATGGTATCATTAACATGAAACGCGCCGTCAAAACATTTTTATATCCTGAATGTGGCAGAACCTCAAGTTAGTCTTACGGTTTGCAAAGTTAATTCACATTTGTAAAAGATTAAGGAGGTTAAAGAATAAGATAAATGAATATGCAAGTCAAAACTTTAATTTTAAGAAATAAGAGTGGACTCCACACTTATGATTATCATGATTCTATATTGTGGAACTATGAAGAATGATTGATAGGAAACGATAATAAGTGCGCTGGAATTACCATTGACTTCGAACTAATCTCATTGGCAAAGTGCAAGATTCCCAGATTTTAACATGCCTAACGTGCGAATTTAATTCTTGATTTATAACCTATGAGTTTAAATGTTTTGACTATAAATGATATGGGTTCAACTAGGGTAAAGAAAAACGATTTTTTAGTTATACGGCAGCAAGTATTTTGCATTTTAACTAAAAAATCATTTTTAACCTAAGCTGAAAATAGAAGCTTTCTTAATGTGTTTAGACACTACACCTTCCAGTATATTCAATACGATATAAGTTTATAGTTTATCCGACAAATTTTTCTACCAATAACTAGCACGTTTGACCAATAAATGTAGTGACATCCACGATTTCATGTATTCTTTATTTGTGCACAATGCTTCTGGCTGAACCATAATGTATCCTCTTCTGCCCTGTTAATGCTAGACTGCCAGCTATGAATATCATTTGGTTTTGATTGTCATCTTGTATCTTTACCACTATACCAAATTTCATCCGAGATTGAGCTAAAAAATTGTTTTCCTTCTACTCAAAATTACTTCTTCGTATACAGTGTTCTATTCATGTTTTAATTTTTTTGCATTAAGTTCTCCACACTATGCCATATCTTTTCTGGGCCAAATTTCTGTCGCGCTATCTTTACCCCTTTCCTTCTGGCTGGCATATTAATTTTACCTTGCTACACCCACACCTTGCCAGCTGTCCTCCGATATTTTGGGTGGGTTTTGAAGTCCCTTTTTCGGTTTAAGATAGAAATTTCCGATTATTACGTGAACACTTGCTTATCCCTTTTTCGTACGATGCTATTAATGCCCATCCATTCTTCACGCGTTGTTACTCCTGAGATATAATTGATGTATGAGTCATAGAGCCAAATAGTCACAGATACCTTCAATTCTTCTTGTCAACGAAGAGAAAATTATATATTTGTGTCAGCATAAACTACAGTTTATTGAAAATCTATCATACCAGCTATAAGATATACACCCTCCGTGCTTCTAAAATCACCGCAATAACTGTTTTTCCAAAATATCTTTTTTTATGAAGTCGTTGCATCGAGTACGAATTTTAAATGTGCTCTGACCTTCATTTTATGCTAATTGACAAAGGAAGTTTGATACTTGACCATCGGAGGTTCTTGGTCTGTTGTATCGTTTGGTTTCAATTCTACGAATTTAATAATGCTGCGTAATAGCAACAAGCTTGTATGTTAACCGCCTTTCAGAAATTATTCACTGCTGTATCAGCCTCAGTAATATTTCACTTTGTTATAAAATGTATTTTTATGGCTCAAATTTGCACTAATTGTAGGCCTCTAATGAGTAAACTATGTACGTACTTTTTATACATCCAAATGTACTTCATCTGACGATTACCGAAATGTTAGTCTTAATTAAAAGACTGGAAATAAAACATTACGGTTGATCTTCACTTCTTTTGCCCATTTTCTAACTATCCCAACCGTAAAACAAAGTATTCTTCTCCGCTATTTTGATTAATTGACTTTCTTTACGATTAATGAAACATTGAAACAATGTGATTCTTACTTTGCATTGCTATGTGCTTAAAGCTTTGTTTCAATGCCATATAGGTTTTTGTGGTAAAATAAGAATATCAAAATGAAAACTCTATTGCTCGTTTGAATGATATTGCTACTTAAGCAGTATTAAATTATAGTTGTTAGTCGTTCCCTGAAATGGAGATACCAGGAATACTTTTTACTGAACTAAATCGGTTTGGTTAGATGTATGAATGAAGTCATATTTTTAAAAAAATGGTGAATAGCCCGAAGGATGGAAAATAATCGAAATATGATGGGTTAGTGGGGTTAAATACATTTGAAAATTGGAAATGTGTAATGAAAGGAGAAAATATCTCGTTTAAATAATAGACGTGGGCAAAAAAAATGAATTTGAGAAAAAAATATTAATGCTGATGCAGTTGTGTGGGTATAGGAGAGTAGAAAACGCTAAATAACAGCATTAATGACACGTAAAGAAGTCCTGATGAATATAGAGGGAAAAATGTGGAGTGAACTAGAATAAGTTGTGACTTAAATTATATACCTTCATTGAAATGGATGCGTAAGAGTATATAGAAGCATTTTGTGACTTACTTCTACTTGGTAAACTGTGTATATTTCACTGTTCAGGAGCTCGTGGGAAAGTGTGTTCTTGCGTTCTTCTGTTCCAAGGAGCGTAGCTACAATATCGCGGTGAAGGTTTTTAAAGTATGTGAACGAGACTTTGAAGTGACGGTACGCTTCCTCTTCAAACCTTTTGGTTGCGTAAGGTACTCATAACTTGACGGCCGTCAAACATTCATTTTGAAATGACAGTGTGGGTTACTGCAGTTTTCACTTCTTCGAAACTATCTTATTCTCATTTAACAATACAACTGTATTATTGGACATCTCCTGGTGAGAACAATAGTTCATCTAAAACGTGAGTACTTGAAAAATAACGGGTGGCAGTTTAATTTTGCTTGCGAGCTGACCATTAATCGACACACAAGTCAGTAAGAACGATATGATACCACTTATGCACCATGTTGATTCCTTAACTCATTATTTCAATTACTGCAAAATAAAATATGCAAAAATTTGAAAAAGAGTTAACACTTTTGGTAAATTGCTCCCATTGAAGTTTATACCGGCAAAGCAATTATTAGTAACGAAGATTTACACAAATATTAAATTAAGAAAATATTTTTTCAGATTTTATTATGAGTGTAAAATATAAGTGAGCTAGGAACCCAATGGAAACAGAATTGAGAAGATACTACTTGACGTAGTATTTTGGTAAGTAAATTATTTCAAAATTAAATATTTCTGAGCTGTCTGCGGGCATTCTTTTACCGAGAAATTTTTTCATATTTTCAACAGAAATTGCTTGGAAGGTTAGAAAAATATAAACTTTTGTAAGATATGTTGTTGTTATTACTTAGAGGAGATTCTTCGTAGTTATTTCTTAAAGAAATACTCTCATTGTATCTTCTTCTTCATGTTTTCTTGTAATTTTGCGGATTACATATTACATCCTATATTGAAGGCTAAGTACTTTAAAACATTAATGGAGTTATCATGTCTATTGTAATTTACGCAATGGGATGAGGGATTCACTTTTATTTCAAATGCTGCAAATGGAAAATATTTCTTTATCTCGGAAGCTTAACTAATGAAGAGCACCGCCAAATTCTATTAGTATTTAAAAAGCTAATCTCTCATCCATAAAAACTTAAATGCATCATATGTTTCTTTCAAATGCTTCATTATTCTATCTTAAATCACTCTTCTCCTTTAGAAACTGCTTCGTATCGATGTGAAACAATAATAATTTTATTTCACTTAAGAACCATGAAGGTGGAAATGATTTTCAGTCGATCTTCATTTGTTTTATTAAAAATGGTATGATAGAATGACGACTCCATTCTCCAAAAAAAACATGCCGCCTGTTATCAAGTTGTAGCATTAATAAAAAAAGAAGGCAGACATGAGTTTGAGCACTTAGGAATGTGTGGAAGGTTTCGCGGATCTTTAGAGAAGACAATGATTTGAAATAGTAATAGGGACGTAATTAGTAGGAAATTGCATAAGTTATCTTTCAAATTAATTTTTTTACGGTCTTTTTCAGTTGTTAATATATTACAGAAGAATGTGGGTAGTTGGCTCTCTGAAAAATATTTACGCAAATATTGGAGATAACATTTCGGAACTAAGTATTCATTTGATCTACATAAATGTGAATTTGGAAGGGACTGATAGTGTATGTGCAATCCTTCCAATTAGCATATATTTCAACATTTACTACATCTAGCCAACTAACTACGTCTAGTTGCTTACTTACATGCATTCAGTTGCTTCAACAAAGAACTTGCGTCTTGAAGCTAAATGAGATATCGTGCTATGAGGAGGAGAGCAAAAAGTGTGCATGTAATCCTTCTTAGAAATTTTTAAGCTGCTCCTATATTTATGCTAAGGACATAAAAAGCAGTGAGTTATTTGGTGGTGACCAATTTTTACGTAACTATTTTATTTTTGTGTTTCACTCTTTATGGTCTTTCATTCTACTAGGTTTTAAAGATACCTTTTAAATTGATAACTTGTAGTGCGACCAAAAATAGTGGAATTTACATTTTAAGGGGGTGATCCGACATTGTTTGCTTACATGAACTGGCTATTTTTTTATTTATAGCCGAACCTTTTTCAGCCAATGCACTAGATGTACTTTCATAATAGACGCTTGTTTAATTTTCAGCAAAAAGGAAATATTAATTATGAAAAAGCTTGGCAAGAAACTATATTGATTAAAAAATTCACAACTTGAAGATAAGTTTAGAGTTCCTTTTTGGAACTGGGGTGGATATTACGATTTACTGTATATGATCGTCACATGGAAAGTTATCTTTCAAACCAAAATAAATCCTTCTGAGTTTATATCTTTGTCCGTAGGCAGTAGCGTTTGTCCCATGAATAACCATTCTCAAGCATAGTTTGTGTACTCATTTATCTAAGCGGGGAAATAAAAAGCTCTCTCAGTAGCTTTCACATAAGTTGTGAAACAATGCTGCAATTGAAGCAATATGCTGCAACAGAAATTCCTCATATCATAGAAACTGCTACTCGCACCGAGTTGTATCACTTTCTAAGTGAACGCAAGCTTAGGGGGTCAACTAATAGCAACTGATGCAATGGAGGCCAATTATCATTTTTGGACACTGAGGGAATCATTGAACACTAAACGACTTTGTATGACCATGTTCTCTCTTTCATTAATGCTCGAACTGCATAGCCAGTTAAATATTGAGTCACTTCCCCTTAAAGTAAACTATGATATTACTCACCACCCCGATTCTTCATTCAAAGTATTCCACTTGGTGAGTGTATCCATGCTTCTTCAGGCCGCTATTTCTTGCTACATTTTATATTGTAAGGGGCAAAAGACCCCAACCAACATAGCGAAAACACAGCCTCACGGATCTCTCACGGTAGTCACTCTCCGCGGGGAATTCCGCTCACTCCTTGGACAATAGCTTGGTATTTCTACGACACTTTTCTCAAGGAAAAAAATACTACTTTGGGTGGAGATGGCTTTTTAATATCCTGCCCAGCTCTCTCCACATAAATGCCCTTTCCCTGTCGCGAACACGCGGCTGGAGTCGAGCGTTCAAATCGCTGAACTGCGTTATACACGTTCGATTCGAGCGTTGAAGTCACCGCCGGAGAAAGAGAGAAACTGGAAATATTATTGCCGGGAGAAAGGTACGGAGTCAAGTATTTCTACTCACCCCTCTTGAAAAACTTCCCTTTCCGAGCCGATTCCAGATCTAGTTGAGAATCTCAGATGCGGAATATGGAGTGATCCGGGACGGGTGTTGGAGGCGCGACAGTGCGAACGGGTCTGCGCGGACGGACGGAGGCGGCGGAGTGGCTGGAGTCTTCGCGCAGGGGGCGCGGATGTGAAAGAGGGAAAGTTATAAGGAGGAGGGTTTCTGAGGGGAAGTGCGGTGGAGGGAATAAGGGCAGCGAGGTGCTCACTGGTGGAGGATAGGGCGAAAGGTAATGGGGATGGGGAAATAGGTGCGCACCTTACTGGCAAGAAGTGGAAGCGGACGAATTTCCCTCGAAGTGCAATAGCGAACAAAGAATGAAGATACCACTCGTGCTCAAACAGAACGTCGCCTGTTCAAAATTTTTAAGTCTCATTTTATTCCGTTAAAATACCCCTTGTGGATTTTATAAAAATAATGTTAATATCATCGGGAAAAATCTATACCCAGCTATTTTATATCTTTTTCTTATTTGGAAAATTTTGGTGGGAATATTTATAAAATGACAAAAAAAGCTACCGGTATTCCTATGAGTGAGTTTTTCTTGTTTTCTCGTTATAATACTCCATATTTATGGTAATCTTTGAGATTCATGTTTTAAGAAACTCAAGATATAGAAAATATTTCTGAATATTCAGCTGAAAATGGTCGTAATAAAATGCCATTGGCTCCTCATTAATCTTGAGTTTTTCATACTTACGCGCGTCACAACCAAATACTTACCAAACTCTTTTGGAAAGGTACTTTTTACAAATTCTTACTTCATTTAAATCAGAAGAACAACTTAAATTAATAGTAATGCCGACTTCATAATAAGGGATTTTGTGATTCTTACGTCTCACTGAAATTATTGTACCTGTAAATTTTACACTATTTAATCACCTGTTTTTCACTGCAAGGCATAATATTTTAAATCATCAACTTTTAAGATCAAGATATTTTATATATTTTTACGTCAAAAAGAACTGCTTTCCTTCGTCTTGGTAATTCCTTGAAATCTGCTTTTAAAAGTTCCATGGCGGAAAAAGCTATTCTGTATTTAAATTCCACTTTTAGTTTGATATTGTAGAACCTTTTAATGCTAGCTATTTAGTAAATAATCATTGAATAATTTTTGGCATTAAATGTTGAAGTAGAAATGAGTAAATCAGCTTTTTCATCAGTGAAAATGACTAATTTTAGAGCTGAATCGATTGTATTTGTGAAAAGGCATTTATTTGACGCAAACAAAGTCAAACGGTCGCAGGTAATCATTTACGCATAGAAACAGTAGTCAAGTATAAGTGAACTGTTTCGTTTTGACTTATAATGGATAAGAGGGTGCATTTCATAGATTCGGGACATTAATCTGCTAATGAAAAATGACCTCCGAGCAAGAGAATCCTAGTAAGGAGGAAATTCTGTGCCCTAATTTTAGATTAGTGTATTTTTAGTTTATTGCGGTTGAAAATGAAGCTTATAATACAAATGAGTGAAAATGTAAGTAAAGACTTCATCATAACTTGAGAAGAGCATCATAAGATGAGTGGTGCAAACGATGGGAAAGCAAGGAAAAGCTAAGGGGAACGGTAGGAGAGTGAAGAAATCATCCCATTTCACGTTCAGTGACGAGGAGGGCTGGGCCGAGTGGGATACACACGACTGCCTCCATCTTGAGAGGGAGAGAGAACAGGTGCGTGGAGAGTGTGCACAAGTTGGGAGATCTGACGCATAGCGTCGGCTTTGGACCCTCTCATACGATGGTTCCTAAAACGCTTTGCGCATCTGGAATTTGTCCTTCCTCGGAGAAACTTATCTCAGTGATCTCTTGAGGTTGCGTAATGCTGCGTAGTAGCTCATGTTCTTGCACATAGTTTTCATCGTTACTCCTTAGGTATCATTTATTTATGAGTTATGGAGTCAAATAGCCTAGATTACCTTCAATTCTTCAATTGATATGATAATGAACTTGGATTTATGAAGAGAAAATGCAGTAAGCCGAATGCAAAGTTACCACTTTAATAGATAGCTCTATATGTTATAACTGTTAGATAGTTAGAGTTAACAGATAGATGTTATAACTGTTAATTATTCGCATTCGTAATGGAAACATAACAGCTTGATTGATTTCGCCCATGAAAATAGGAAGGTACGATTTTTTGTCTTTAGAATTTTCTCTCTTCTTGACCTGTTAATTGATGATAATGGTGGTGAATGAATTTTATACGTCACTTGATGATTTATTTGCTATCTCCCATAAACTAGGAAACTGAGCAATGAAAATAATTGTTATAAAATTTATCCGGAAAATGTGAAACAGAGTCATCCATGGGTACAATATTTCATGGCGATGACAGGGACTTGTCATTAAAGACTGGCATGTTCAATCCATCATAAAAATTTATATTTTCTTTTAAATACACAGCCTTAAAATCATAAAATTGTTACACACTAAATATTTTATATATTTGTTGACTTATTTTGTCAACAGTCTGCAATTCTTTGTTAAATATAAATACACATTATTATGCTCTTAATTTCTAAATAAAAGACGCCTAATTCATAATTAACGAGTACGAGTCCGTTGACACTTAAAAACCCCTTTTCATATGGCTCTCTGGTCATCTTGTGTGTCCTTGCCCTCCCTTTTCTTTGCAAGGTTTCTATAGTGCTCGAGGGAAAGCTAGCCAGAAGATTTGAAGAGCCATGTTTACGTACAATTCTTTACCCATGTATTACCTTGGGCTATTTTCCCATATATTTCGTTTAAGGCTCACGATTCAGTTGAATTCTGGGAAAAACTAATTCATGTTTGATTAGAACACGTCAAACGTCTTTACAAGAAGAAGATATATTAATATTTTTCTTCAACAGCAATATTTTGGATATTTGTATGCCATGTTTTCAGACGAGAAAGTCACATGCTGAATATTTCGATAACTTAAACGCTTAACGCCTCGTTAACTTTGATGGTGATGGAGTATATTCCGATTAAATATTTATCATATAAAAATAGCAAGGTGCTTGACGTTACTTTTGAGGTTATTAGAACACACCGTCTTTTTTGCATCCGTATTTAGCTATCCTGGCTCCTATATTCCACAGTTTTAAGAAGGAAGTTTTCTTGATGAAAATATGATTCATATCCAGATACTCAAATTTGCTTTGCTTTTAAATATTTTACTTTGGAATTTGGCTTTGAACATTTAACTTGAGTGTATGAAAACACTTTTTCACCTGGAATTCATGTGAAACTTTTCTTATGAATGTACTTTGGCCATTTTAATGGAAGTGTGAAAGGGCAGATACTATGCACAGTCAGAGGCCGTGAAGAAACTACAAGAATAAATTATTTTACCAGAATGAATTAAAAAAAGTGGTGTACAACTGAAGGGCATGTGCAGTTTGCGTAACGTATAGAAAAAACAGGATATCCTTAAGATCTTTTCTCTTTTGTTGTGTATAACTATTCCTTTTTGCTGGATTCACACATAGTCTACATTTTCTTAGATAGATCTTGCACCAATGATCACACTGTGTACATTGTAGGTAGCATAAAAGCAACAAGTGATAAGAATGGTGTGGACTTCTAGGAACTTTTTTGCCGTCTTTTTGTCAATTGAAAAATTCTATAAGTAACTCGATTGGTTATCTCTTGCTAAAGTAGACGGAGGGTGAAAGAGAGTAGATTTAATTTGTGTCTCGAAGGAAAATTTCAGACGAGTTAAATTTTATAGCTCCTACTGTGTTTCAAACTTTCAGAAGTATTTTTTCTGGCATTGCTTTGATCCAAAGCATATTTTTAAGTTTGTTTCAGGTTATAGAATCATATCAGACTGGCTGTAGATCATTATTTACTAACAGCAACGCTACTTACGGACTATCACTTAAATACAAAAGCAGAGCGAAAATGGGTTATTGTTAGTATGACCTGTGCAATGTATATCTATTTTGAATGCCAAATTGTGGGAACTCATTTAATCTTATGATATAATTTTATATTTTTATTCCTCTCGTTGGGATTCAATGGATACAATCTTCCATTAAGTTTTGGGATATCACGAATAATATTATCCAGCGGATTTTACTCACCAAAACTATGAGGAAAAATGGGTACAATATGTCTAATCTAATAGGAAAGGACTTCAAATTAGTCATTGACTAGAAAACTTAAGTCTCTGGTTGTACGACTGAGAAGGATTCGTGAACTAGGGAATGTCGCGCGATAAACGAGGAAGCGACTTATTGACACCCAAAATATATTTCTCCGAGCGTAAACAGTCCACGTAAGATCCACGACTGTGTCCCCAAATAAGTCACACCCATCTTTTTGATTTTCAAACTCCACATTCATGTTTGTTGATATTTGTAGGATTATTCATTCAATTAAAATTATTTTCTCCGGAACGTTGAATCGCAAGAACAAAATCCACTGTAAAATCTCCTACTTATCAAATTGTGCATCATTTGCGATGTTTTTGTTTAAAATCTTAGATAAAACTGATTACATTAATTTTGATCTGCATGGTGAATAAAAAAATCAGACAGTCTAACCTAAAAACACATATTTTCCTGCTATATCTTACAACTGAATGCGGAAGATATCCTGAGAGTAGATAAATTAGTGCAAGTGGATTCCTTTACGTATATCGGAAGTGCCATCATATGGAACGGAGGAAGTACAACGGACATAAAATGGAGATGAGCCCAAGCTAAGAAGGTGTTTATGAAGAAAAGATAACTGGTGTGTTCAAAGAAGATAGGACTATAAACCAGGAAAAAAAATATATGAAGACGTTCGTGTGGAGCGTAGCTCTCTATGTATCGGAAGAATAGACCATTGGTAAGGTCGATTAGTTAAGATTAGAAGCCTTCGAAACCTGGTGCTGGAGGAGGATGCTGAAGATCAAATGGACAGACAACATACGAAATGATGAAGTGCACAGAAGAGTAGGGGAGGAAAGGACCATATGGAACACCATACAGAAAAGAAGACCTAGATGGATTGAACACACCTGAGGCACAATGAGTTTGTGAAGAACATAATTGAAGGTAAAATGGAGGGAAAAGTCCCACAAGGAAGACCCAGGAATAAGTTCGTGGACCAAATGAAGAAGACAGTACATAGGGAGAGATACCAGGAGGTAAGGAAATCAGCATTAGAAAGGGAAGGGTAGACGGCTGCAGTCAACCATTCGTAGGATTGAACGACCAAAGAAAATGCTCTAATTATCAGGGACATGATATTGACGTGGTCCTTTGCAGTGAAAAATCAATTAGCATTTACGCAAAGGATGACTGTTTATAAGAGGTATGATTGTATAATTAGCACCAAATAAACCCGTATGTCACAGACTCTTGGAGGGATAAATCTTTTCCAAAAGTTTTGTCATTTCTTTCAAATTATAAATGTAGAACTACTTAATCGCACAGTAATGGGTATATTTTTTTTCCCAGAGATTTGAAAATTTGACTGAAAGTCCTATCCTAAACCACCTGATATTCAACCATCTCAACTAAATAGTCTTTGCCTATATCTTGAATCATTTTTATCAATCTTAGCATCTCAAACGCGGTGAATGTGTCTATTATTTCACCAATGATCGTCGTTAACCCTGGATTAACCTAGACATCAAGTTTTTATTAAAAAAAATTTATATTTGATATTTTCAATAGAAAGTGAAATTTTATATTTCGACATCCAGCAATGAAATTGATGTTTCCCGGAAGTTGATTTTTAAAAGTAGGAACTCAGCAAGGGAAGGAGTGTGTATGAGCTTCTGGAATGATTATTGAAGTTCGGATTCATTTAAAAAGTACTTTTTAGCAAAATGCGTAAAAGTACCTATATTCGAATGCAAATAGCACTCCAAAGCTGAATTGAACTGAAATCTTGGCTTTAGGTAAGCCAGAGAAGTCCAAGGTTTTACCAAAATGTATTTTTCCGCCATAATAGTCACTACTTAATAAGTAGATCGCTGCAACCTACTTTCGTCAACTAATGGCAATGAGAAAATAAAGAATTTCATTCCTTTATATATATCAAAACTATGCTTCAATGTTAATATGTGAATGGAAATCGAGGCAACGACTCTTCTTTTTATAAATGTGACATCCTTACTGATTTGAAGGAAAGATCCATCATAATTCGTGCAATAATTGCCATTTTTTTTAGAAACCAGCAGAAAAAAATTTATATTGCCGGTTTGGTCATAAATTATATCTAATCAGAAGCTAGTTAACTCAACATCAAATGCACTGAGCATTATGTTTAATAAAGATCAACCCTAGCAGGCGTAGTCAAACCGAGAGGCAGTTCACAATGGAAGGAACTTTCATCCATTACTCCTGTTTGCTAAACACTTTAGAAACCGACGCCGCCTGGTCATCATGGTGGCTTTGAATGAGGTGTCCTAGCTATATGAAGAATGCATACATTTCGAAATTGCTTCCAGTATAAATGTTCTCTGAATGAAAAATAAACTTATGCATTTTTCAGAAGCTTGGGAATGATTTCGTAAAGTTTGTTCAATCCAACTTTGTTAGTTTGAAGATTTCCAGTATTATTCAAATTCTTCCAGTGTGACGTATGCTATTGTTAAGGATATCTGTAATAAAACTGCGTATTAAAGACCTCGAAAACGAGAAACTATCAGAATTGTAGTGAATCCGTGAAGAAAGAATGTCTGTATGCTGAGGAATGCCTTATTTTGAATTTATATTTAAACAAGTCAAAAATATTGAATTAAAGAATAATGAGAAAAAAGCAGGCCGATGAAAAAAGCAGATGGCTAAAAATTAGCTACTAATAATACAATTGGTCAAAATTCATGCATTATACATGACAGTAAAATAAGAAAATTAGTAGGTGTTAAAATGATGGATTATCACAGGTTAACATATTGGATCTCCAAGCATATTTGAAAAAAAAAGCATTTGGTGCATGGATTCAAGTAGATAAAAATATATATGGACATTACAGTATAAAAGGAGAGGTAGCGGCATGAAGAGAGATTTTTTTAGACAGTAAGTGCCAAATATGAGGGAATTCTTAGGTTTAGAAACGAGAAGGAAACAGCCTCAACGTGGATTAAGTACACCAAAAGAAGAAAACAAAGAGGTGATAGATAAGAGGAGAAAACGGAAAGAACAATTTGTTGTGAATTAATACGAAAACGTGGTCCGGAGATGACCATGGTGAAGCAAAATAATATACTTTGGGAGTATATATGTCAGTAATTGATGCAAAGATTTATTCACGGAAACACCCAATTACATTTCATATTTTTGTATATCATTTTACACGGTTAGAAGAAAGGAGATTTTTCATGCATGAGAATGCAGAAAAAGCATACTCTCGAGCGCATTAAAATGTTTTCACCGTGACTGGTGGCTTTGCAGGAGCTTCGAGCCGCTTGCCCTTCAGTTTTTTGTGGATTGGCTTATGTGACGCTTCTACATATCACACACTGTTCTCTATGGTTGATTGCGGACCTCTGAGAGCCCGTATAATTGAAATGAGTTTCTCCTACCATTTGTGTCAACTTCTATTTTACTGTGGTTGCTAGAAAAATTGAGTGAGCACTCATTTTAGACTAAATTTCCTCTTCAAATAACCAATTTAACATGTAGAGATTGGTTTGAGCACTGGAAATAGATAATACGCATTACTAAAAATTTTGGGAGCACTAAGAAATTCAGCATAAACTTGGATTTGGTATCTACTCTAATGCAGATACGTCATTATGTCTTGAAAACTTACCTTTGAGATAGGAGAGAAGTGATTCATCTATAAAAGGAAGCATTTCTAATTAATTCAGAGGGATGCGGCCTTATGTTTTGTATTTGCAAGGAACTTAAATTACCATGAAAATATTTTCAACGCGTGACCAATTCAGGGATTAAACTTGAGCTGATGGATCTGATCATATATCTGGGAAATGCTTCGGATGAGTATGGGTTTGTTAGCAAGAGCAGAAGGTTTCTGATTGCATCTTAAAAGTAGGATTTCACAATTGGAAGGGAATAATAGAGGGAAACTGCAGGATGGGACTTTTACAGGTAGTACCCTAATCAACCATTTAGTCAATGCCCTAATACCCAGCGCAACGTTATGTGGCTCAGAGATTTCACCTTTGTTGGCAGAGGATTCGCGTAGGCACTGGGATATATATAGTGTCGACCATTGAAAAGAGTAAGCAGGGTGATGTAAACAAGTGTGGAAGTATTGGATATGATGGCAGTCGAAAGGAGATTGATTGGAGAACTAAAAGGCAGTATATTGGAATTATATTGAAGATAGCAATAAGACAGAATGGTGACACTAATGGAAGAGGGGATTTTATTATTAGTAAAATGTTTTCAAAAGCATGAAGGAGGGCAGGGGATACGAGAAGTTGGAATCGAATTTTAACCCAGGAAAGTTGCCTCCTTGGTGAAAGAAGCTTATTTATAGACCCCAACTAAGAGAGAGGCTTAGATTACTTCACAGACTCTGATTAAGTGAGTCTCAGGACGATGCAGAGCATATAATTTTACCCCACTGTATATTTCTAACACTGATGGAAGTGGAGTTACACCGCCGGACTGATACATCACCAAACTGATAGTTTTAAAGGCTTCCTTTCTACATACCGCAAGTGGTTTCAATCACATTTATGCGTAACACTTACGTTAAATACACTATTAGCATTCTATTATTATGAGTATCCCTCTTCTTTTTACGTATTTTCTCCTTTTTAAAGGCAGCCCTAGCTTAACAACCCATGCCGCACACCCACTACAGCGCCATAGCCCGCAAGATAGTTCACACAAGTTCATGTATTATAGGCCATATTATAGGCATTCATGGGCATACAATTTATTGGCAGGTTTGTTGCCAGTACTTATCTAAGTTTTTGAGACGTTCAAATGGGGGAAGTGAGGACATGTGATTTGACGCAAGATTCACTTGAAACTTTTTTGCTGGCTACAGATTGGCAATTTCACACCATTAGTGAATGAAGCATTGTTCTCTACACAGACCATTGATTCTGTAGTTTATCGTGACAAGATTCAATATCGAGAGAGAAAACTGGGAGAAAATGCCAAGATCCGAGATCCCATGCGCGGAGACAGCGGTGAAATTACCTCAAATGAAAATGACGTTTCACTAAGAGAAACGCTCAACACTCGAAAATCATTTAGAATCTTCTCACTTGGAAGAATGGTGAGGTGACGTATATGATTCCTCCATTTGTTCCACCACGAGAGCGCAGAAACTATCGACGCGTTTACATAATCCCTCGACAGTCGCAAAATAAAAATTTTCTGAGAGTTTTGCGACACTATTGTGGAGAAAGATTCGAATCCGGAACTGAGCTGTCGCGATCATAGTTTTTGAAAGCCAGTCGTGAAGGTGTAACTTTCAAACTTTATGAATTCACGACGTGACTTACCAGCATTATAATACAGCTGTTAATTATTAAGTTAACTGAACGATGAGGCCTACCGGAGCAATATATTTATAAGGAATTTCTTAGTATTAAATTGCTCTTACCAAAAATATGATGAAAAGGTTATGAACATGGAACACCTTTCCAAAATTTTGGCTGAAAATTGCTCTTTGTGTCAGCAAAATGGGTTTTCCTCTCCTCCACGTGAAACCTATTTTAACATATATTACATAAATATGTATGTAAAGTATCTTGCATAGCCTAGTACTCAAAGTGTCGCAGCAAATAATGCTCATGAAATATTATTTTAAAATAAAAATAAGCGTTCTAAGAGTTGTAATACATTCACTTGCATGAATCCTGACGATGCACACGCAAATTTTTCATTTTCTTCAAACAAAAGTAAAATAAATTAAATACCAGTGTTTATTGAGATCCTCTTACCCCATTTGGACCAGCTGAGCTGCATAAGGTAACCTGAGCCAATATGATGGGTCCTATAAATTGTAGCCATCCCTTTGTGGGTAATTTTAATATAACTATCAGCTCGAGGGTAAGTACATCTGGCGCGATGATGCCATTTCACGGCACTTCGTCAAATTCAGTCCTGTATCTGGTCTCACTCAGTTTTGTTCTCGCATCTCAACAGTCAAACAATTGATTCACAATTTATAAAAAATGGAAGGTTTCAGAAACTATTGCAAGACCAATATAAATATCATAGTAAATAATTTACAGCCAATTAAAGTATAATGAGGAAAATTGTTTCAGCATATTCTGAGTTTGTTCAACTGTGTGGAATTTGATGAAGCCAAAATACTAACAGAGTCTTAGTAATCTCGCTAGGAGTGAAAATAAAACCGTGAAGTTATTTATATTAAACATTCCATTTCTTCAAGCAGAGCATTTTTTTGTTCAATATTCATTCTGCCAGTGTGCTCCTTAAAAGAAGTGATGGAGGATAGCACAGTTACTTTACAATCAGGTGCCCCATAATCCAATGTAACGAAAAGAATTAACTTTTCTGGTTTTTTCTTGTTTTCTTGTTTTTTCTTGTATTTCTTGTTTATTGAATTTTATCATCAGCACATAGCCAATATAATACATACTTTATCGTCTGTTTAAAGTTGAATTAGAGTTTCTTTATTGCCGTAAATAACCAAAAATATTAGGCACGAATCTTAGCCAGTAGAGCATGTCTTGGAAAGTAGAATATATGCATGTGAGAAATTTTCTTACGGATTTATTGAGCACTGAAAGATTTCAGGAAGAAATATATGATAATTTGCTTGTAATATAAGCTAAAACGAGTAAATTTTGGTCACCTGAAATCTTTTCGAACCACCTTGTTGAATTTATAGATCTGCTTTTCTTTTAATGCCCTTCTCTCTCCTCTTTGACCTTAGAACGCATTCAATCTTGATTACACGTCACTTTATTGCGATTGATACCCGGGATTTCCCTTACATTGCGCGGGCAGAGTGATGAAAATCTCTTGAAGCAATTTCACGGATATTTGTAATTAATACAGTTAAATATTGTTAAATTCACCTTGTTTATATGAGTCACATCGGCAATAAATTTTTCCCTGGGATAAATTATCCTCCAATTTTATACTCTTTTCAGAGTATCTTGTTGGCGTTGTGATAAACGTCTTCCGTAAAGAAATATTTTCCAGTTGGTATTCCCATGCCTAGTTGAGGTACTGTTGAATAATGTCTAAGTATACGGTCATTTAACGTTATAAAAGAACGTTTAAGTCAAGGATTGTTGGAAGAATGTTTACCAAAACTGCCACTTTTAGCATACCATATTTGAGTAATTCAAAAGTTGTGCAAAAGAGTTTGAGTTTTGCTTAAACAAAGCTTGAACTGTATCCTCATTTGCCCATAGTTTATTTATATTTAGCCTTAGAAGGAAGAAACAGGTGTTCTAGTTCATTTTTCTTCGGTTGATCTTCAAATTGAATCATATCTATGTGGCAAAAACGAACTGTGTCTATTTTAATCATTTTTATTTTGGAGGAGAGAAGAAATAATAGTTCGTTTTAACCAGATTGCTGACAATTATAAATTAATTGTTTGCTTCTTACTGGCTTCACTGAATTCAGGAAATCAACAAATATGTTAAGTTAACATGAGTGCTTTTTTATGTAAGTGTGGACATTTTAATGTTTATATTATCTTCCAATAGTACTGTTGCTGCCTAAACTGAATTAAGAATTAATAAAAAAATTACTTTGCTCGCTAAAGATTCTCTCAGAAAAATTTTATTCATAAAATTTGCTTTAATATTGAATAAAATCAACTAAGCCAGTAAATCATCATTATTTTGAATGTCAAAATATTCATTGAAAGCCTGCATGATTTAATATTCAGTTGAAAAATTCAATGAATTGGCAACATGGTAACAACTACTGCTATCCCTCAAGATCTATCCTCTTCCAATGAAAGAATTAATTATATTGGCACAGTCCGTTGCAGGAGAAAAACAGTAAATTAACTTGGAGGCAATGATAAATGATGCCAAAGAAGTATAACATCCCTGTCCAAATACGACACCAACTTGCGATCCCTAACTTATTATAGCTACCGTTTTCAAGCTCATTTTTTAGGAAAAAAACAGCCAAAAGTGCTAAAACAGTGATATACAAAGAAGAAAGAAATACATAGATGACTAAACGCAACCACTACATGAGGGTCTTCTTTTTCCATTAACCATGAAGTTAATCTTCATCGAAGTATTTTTCGCAATGATACAATGAACAAATGGTAGCCTCATCACAGATATTTCTTAGAGGCTACCTAAAGCTTCCTCTTGTATTGAAAAAAAAACTGTAATTTATTTGTGATGTTTTTTTTGAAAAGTAATAAAACTTATTATTATTATTATTATTATTATACAATTTTATATCATGGAAAATTTAGGTTGCGTAATTATTCATATAACGGAACATGACTAATTTCCAACGACTGAAGGATTAATGAAAGACTACGGGTACGAAATGTATTTAGCCGTCAGCAATACATTCAACTCCAATGCACTGCTATTCTCTTCAAAGGAACTCTTCCTTTCGTCACATTCATCTTCGGAGCTCTCTTAAGACATTAGTGACGTGAAAGAAAGTCATGTAAGAGCGTGTAAAAAATCTTGTCGGCAGTACGTACAAGGCATTCTAAGCAAGGAAGCAAACTGAAAATGGTGGTTTATGGTCCACGACATGAGAAGATTGGATGAACAAACAATTTTCTCTTCAGAAAATGAAAAGGGCTGAGAGGAAAGAATGAATGCTCTTCCCCCTGTCGATCATTGTGCACGGGAAACTGTGTGAGTGATGGCCATAATTGACTTTCGCCTCAACGTCAGTGGATTTTGCGCTGCTGCGATTGCTTCTTTCCAAAGTAAAACGGCTCTGGTCTCACCGACTCAGAGAAAAGCCCATCTGCTTATTCATACGGCGAATTTCTACGCCATGGGTCTTAGACTATCATACCAAAAGTTTAGCCGAAGCATTAAAAATGCCGATGAATAACCACTCTTTTCAATTGACGGAAAACTGAGGCATAACAATATTTATATAACCAGAGAGCCATATGAGAAGAAATTCTTATATTACTCACGTCAATATACATAATGGGGAGGTCTGATAAATGGAATAGAGCTGTACGAAAAGCTTTAAGGCAAAAATTTGAACAGAGAAAATTAAAATTGTGTAGCAACAAGGAACTTAGAGCAAAACATTAGAGAGAATACCATACTTGATGTGGAAAATGAACATTACTAATGGAAAGTTGATGAGAACGAATAAGAAAAGAATAACTGAGCGATATTTTGGCATCTTGGACCAAAATTTAAAAAAACCTCCAATGACATCGATAAAAGGCAAACTGATAGGAAAGGATAAATAAAGGGGAAGGAAGGAGAAAGCAAAAAATTGAGGAAAAACTCAAAGCTTCCTAATTCCAGTAAAAATAAAAAAAATATTTAAAATGCAGACAAAAGGAGGAAGATAGCTGCGGGAAGAAATGATGAATAAATGCAGTCAAACTAGAAAGAATGAAAAAAGAAAAGCATAAAGACGCTCAAAAACATGGTCTAATGATAATGAAAATTGAAGATTGGGGATTGCCTTTTATCTGAAATAATTCTCTGGCAGTTCAACTAGAGAAGGATAATTCCCCTCGAAAACGATAGAGTGTGCGAAAATTATAGTGAAAAAAATATTTCTACTTAATTGGGAACTACACTGAGATCCCTCAAGTTTTACGGCGATTGTCTCTCAAAGTGGCACAGAAATGTCACCCATGGAAATTTGAGTCATCGTCTAAAAATGATGGAATCCAGGGGGGAACATTACAGAGTGATTTTACTCCCTGTGCTGCTTTGCATTGAACATATATTTACCTAAATTTATTTACCCGAGAATAAAATCTTGACCAGCGAGCACTTTTACCTGTGTAAACTTTGTTGTCCATATGATTCAAATCATCGTCGTCACGTTGTTCTTGGACACCGATATTTAAAAATTCATTAAGCCTAAATCGTATTTTGTCACATATTTACCATTTTAACTCGATATTATCCAACAATTATATGCATAGATAATTAACACTGATAGCTATTTTGGAATTTCTTTGAGTCTTGAGTATTGAGAAAAGTCAAGGAAACAATCGGCACCAATTTCTAATCATTCATCTCACTAATCTATTTACTGACAGGTTGATTACTATAAGGGCCATGAGTGTCAAGCAAATATTTAACGCTAGCATGGAAACATTTCGCATTCCGAAAGGTTTTGAATTATATTACCTATTTCAATAAAACTGATAATTTATTTACACCAATGGCCACCAGTATGACAGGTTTCTATGAAAACCAATTTTATACTTATATAATGATGACTATCATTTATGGCCCTTATTTTTGAGTTCTTACGAGCTTGGATCTGTTATAGGGGATTTTTTTGGATTAGAATTGATTGCTGTAAAATTGTCCGCAGCGTCGGTCACCAGCAATCTCTTTCGTATGATTCATCGTGAGATCTCCTAATCTTGATAGCTGGAAAAGTTAGGCTACTCCTCATTGTTTAAGTCTCGCTGTCCTCATTATTTACAAAATGTTAACACTTATGGGGACCGCTGGGAAGACCAAAGCAAATTAGTTGTGGCCAACTCATAGAGGAAATGGCTTTCTAAAGAATCGAGGGTTTAGTGTGTTTTCAAGGGAACGAATTAGTGATGGAGAGAATTGAATTATTTCAGGACGCTGGATAAATTGTGCAGAGTGGTACAAAGTGGGAAACTGAAGAGAAAGAACAGTGGAAAAAATGAATAATATGGTTGAGTATGTCATCCGCTTTAAAAGAAGATTTAGATGTATAGACCCCCTACGGACTTGAAGAGTATTATTACGGACAACTTGCAAAATTGTGTGGTGCATGCTTGTAGCATCGTGTATTATGGTAATACTTTTGTATTATTTGTGATAAAATTGTAGACACGGTTGAAGCTATGTAAAATGTATGTCTGTAGTTTCACTCTTGATGCTATAAATATTCATTTATTCATTCCATTGTTTGCAAATATATGAATGTAGTATTAGCAAGGGAAAGAATGTGTCCATATAATTAAATGGCGAATGTAAATTCCGTTGATCACTCGTCGAGCTCTCCTGTCGCACCAAAGAGTTAGACGTGACGGAAGTCGAGCGATAAGGGCAAGCGATGAGCGCCCTCACTCAAAGTGTCAGTTGTCAGATATGCGGGGAAATAATCGTCCAAACAGAAGGGGGATAATGTAGCGTGGTGGATGGAAAAAATGAATGATGTAGGCAGTTGGGTTAGTGCATTGTTCGCTAATGAATCGATTTCTTTTGACCGACGTATTAAACATTATAACGGGACACGATATACGACCTAATGTATTCCGCTGGCCTCATTCTACTTCCCTTAAGAGTTGAATCAATGGCGATAGTGGCGCGTAGTAAACGGTGGCTGAAAGTAAACGGTCCTGTTTCAGTCTTGTTATTGTTCCGTTCAATAGGTACATGCCAAAGTTCCCCCATTACACATTCATAAGCCAGAGATCGGTAGAAAAAAGAAAGCCCCTATACATGAGGACCTTGTGTGATAACGAAATCTCAATGCTAACATCTATTATAATCTGTTGATCCTTTATTTCATTGGTCTATCTCAATTTATCTCTATTTATAGTGTCCTCTTCAATTGTGAGCTGTGTACAACACAAAAATAAACACAGCTGATATTTTAAAATGCCTTCGAAATATTCAGGGAACATTGTTCCTCCAGGTTGGCATCCATTTAAACACTTCTGAAGTTCGTCGATCGCTCGACGGAATCGTACTTAAATCAATGGAAAGGAGAACGTATACTAAAAACTTCGAAGGTTTTTTGGTATGAAATATAAATAGCGCAAGCGATGCCAAGAAAAGTATGCGAAGCTTAGAAAATGAACGTGTTAAGTGTAATCACTGTTGACTCTTAGGGTAATCAAATGCATTCTTTCTCATCTATTATTTTTTCCGATCACCATTTCACCACCACGAGCTACACCACTAGATCATCTTTAATTTTGACATTGAATAAATCTCTTTCGTCCCTTTATGAAACTCATCCATTATTCTATTACCCAAGGGCATGGAGTTTACAAACGCACGGTACGCAAAGCTATATTCTTACGGCTTTCATCTCCAACTTTTATATCCCAGTCACCTTTACGTATTAACGGACACGAACCTCTCACGTCTCCATTTTGTACCACCTATTTTCAATGAGTTTTTGTTGGCGTGTTAGAAGACATGGTAAATTCTCGAAGCGTCGAGTATAATGAAGATAGAACGCAGCCATTCCGGGAAACTAGTATATTTGACAGAATATTGCGAAAGCGCCTGATCACCTTCTCAATACGGGCCAACGTCTGCTTTGGCGGTATCGCAATATATACCAAACTAAATATAAAAAAAACCATATACATGAAGCATCAAATAGTCCTTCATAATTAGATGTCCAAGGTGGAAGAACGCTTCAGTAAACGATCGGTTAGGTATCCTTCCGATCGTTATTGCACGTTGAATTCCATACTTAAAAAGCTCCTTCCGACAAAAGCACCTGTTCTTCTGGAACCTTGGATAATTTCATCGCCAAGCTGGTGATTTCACCATATTTAACCATATCAACAAGTTGATGGATAATATAATTTATATTTCAAATGCATGTATCCAAGCACCAGCCATGTTTCCCCGTTAAGTTCTTTGATGACATAAGACACATTTTTTTGTATTGAGAAGTCACTCTCCCCTTCTTTTCCACGGTTTTCGACCATGGCGATCCAGCCAAAAAGTTGCCATGGTGGCGTGAATCGTTACTGGAGTGGTCCTTTCATCGACCAGGAAACGCTAAAATAAAACCACTCGTCTGAAACAGCGGTGAAAGTAAACCCTTCAAAGGATGGTGAAAGAAGAGGCACTTGAAAGGAACGATTACTTTGACATTTTTGAAATCTTTCAAATGTATTTCTTCTTAATCGATCATGATAAATGCCCAATATCAGTCCTTTTTTTCCCCAACGTGAATAGAGGGCCTTTGATTATGATGGAGGAAGGAGGGTATCATTTGAATCTTAATGTCCAATGGTATAATTTTTAAAATTGGAGAAATTTTTTTTACAATGTCATCCATAGTACTTTTATCTAAGTGATAAAAAAGCGTGTTCACAATTTTATGAGTAATTCGTACGGTTCAGTAAATTAGAATATCTATTTATCAGTATGAATAAGTTTTATAATGAATAGCGGCAACATTTTTAGTTATTAAATGGTTGAAAAAAATTCTCCATTATGGAAATTTATATTTATCTCTATTCCAAATATTTGTTGTGAGTTGCAATATTCTTGTACCTCATTTTCTCCATGATTTAGATGAAATTGTTCAAAATAGGGCCTAACAGTCTTTCATGAATGGTCATTTCTCTTTCTATCTAGCAAAGGAGTATATTTATTATCATTTTTTGCATATCTACTAATTTTTACAATACAAGGTACTTAAGCTGAGGACATAGAATAAAATATAGAAAAATGCATTCAATTAGATAGAGAAATTACATAGATTCTCTTGGGGTGACCCCATTAAGTATACTGCTATGGATTGTCATGCAGTACTTTTCATGAAATTGCATGTGAAGTATCTGACGAAAAAGCGCCTTCATGAGAAAGTAAACTATTGATGACACTCGTACATTTCCCAAGTTAAGGACATGTCATCTTCTTTCATTCAATGAAATCATTTTTTTCCCATCAAAATAAGATCTCGTGGGTAAAACTTTGCAATACTGGCACTTTTGTATAGTTCTACCATTGTTATTAGCGTCTGTGTTGTCATGTGCACAGCATCAAAATCAACGGTGAAGTTCTTGTGTAGTTAAATCCTTGAGCAGAGAGAGCTACCCGAGAACTTAAAATCGCGAAGCGTGATTATATCATGCGAGCTCTGGTTTGTGAAGAGAGTTATTGCAGATTGCCTGTAGTTATTCAACAGTATCCCTAATTTGAGGTGTTAAGGCGTTGTAGAGAAGTATAATGTGTCTATTTTTGAAAAAAAATACGAATTACGCGTATCTAAAAATCGAAGCCTACGTAACCACCAAATAATAATCATTGCCTTTAATTATTACAATTAAAAGATAATTTATTAATGAAATATTTTAATAGTGCTTTGTTTTTGCTTTGTTGCTTCTTTGTGCTGTATTACAGTGATTTTTCTTATTGTAATCGGTTATGAAAATGTTTCATTTCACTATGACAACGCTTACGCCGCAAACTAAACTATTTATGACTACTCGGAGGAATAGCAAAAACTTTTCATATTGTGACATTTTTACATTGGCTATAGTTCATAATTTTGGTCTCAAAATATCCTGCCAAAGACCATTACAATGTTCGGTATATGCCCTTTTTTATGGAAACCCTGTTCAACGATCTGATAGAATGCCTGCATTTCCAGTTAAGACTTTGAATAACCTACTGATTGGCGACAACCAATTAAGGATTATTAATTACCCGGTCATCACTAAATTGCTGTTAGCACACAAAAAATGGCCCTTTAGGACCTAGTTATATCTTCAAAGCTGACAACTGAAGCGTGGGGATTACTTTCAGGAATAGATATGATTGATATTTTTAAATATTTAATTCCATGATCGAAAAATGTTTGGATCTTCCGCATTATCATACCGATTCGGTATTCCATCATTGACAAGAGTCGTATTGTGCCTCCCAAGAACGAAAATTCAATCCTACTCACAAAGTTTCCCAGTTTTCCTACAATAATTGTCCCTTTATAAAACATAAGTGAAAATTCTCCATTCATCTCGAAACTTGAAACGATTCCTAGAGTCATATAATAAAGTCTTGTTCAATCATTAACCTGCGGTTGACTTCATAGCTTCATTTCTAAGACATTCAAAGTTTCATTACAGCAGAAAATTCATGCGAAAATTGAAAAATCCACTTTTGTTTAACTTTTCTTATTCTTGATTATTGACTTCATCCATTCATCAAACTTCCAGCAATGTAAAACTACTACACTGTACCTAAATCTGCACTGCATCTATACCATTGAGGTTTCAAATAATATACTTTGCGATTAACAAGTGAACGAGTGCTTCATATTGACCCGGCCGAGTTAATTGGGTATAGAGTACCATCCATATACATACATGCTACTCCACAACTAATGACCTATCAATACAACCTAGGATCAATTTAGGGTCATTTGAAGCTAGGAAATAAGCTCTTCCTTCGCATACCAAACGATGAAAGCTGTTTCTCCGCACAATTTACCATGGAATTGAATAGAACGACGGCAAAGCATCCGGGGACGGGTTTGAGTCTCTACTAGTATGCAGTTAATAAATCCTGGATCTCATGACAATATATATAAATTTTGAAATCACGTGTATTACAATAAGTCTTAAAAATCAGAAAATTTAATAACGTAAAGAAAGAAAGGATTTTTCAAATTAGTTTTCGCTCCTTCGATCTTTGACTCTAAAATAACTTTAGACTCCGGCCAGGTGAAAATAACGGCACATTTCTGAACATCGACCTTCTGTACTGGTGTAGGAAAAATAGGCTGAGTCACGTTCCTGAAACTCACCCTTGCCTCTAAATTCCGTTACGTGATTTAGTTTATATAAGAGACTTTCATTACTTCTGAGGTCTAATAGCTCTTCAAAGGAATTCGTGCGGGCCAATTTTTCGCTTAACGGACTCCTAAAACTTTCCCCATTGGCGAAAGTTATTCAAGCCCATGGATATAACGTGGAGGACTGCAATGGATGTCATATCAATAAGCGAAGAAAATTATTCTATTGAGAAAGAAAAATGAAATACCAAGTTTAAATTTCTGCGGAAAATTTCAGACAAGTCATTCAGTAATTTTTTAGACACAGTGGCCGTTATTCAACTCAAGCTGGACAATAATTTAATGATACAGTTAATATATATTTCTGTGTCATGAAGGGAGTTTTAATCTGAGAGCTAAATGCACGTTATTAAGGTTATATTTTTCATCGAACGAAAGAGTTGTGGTATCAAAGATCAAATCCAGGCAGCAACAAGTCTTTACTTCTGGATCAAAAACTGCGAGTATGCCCACTCACAATAAACTGCGAGCATTTACAACATGAACGCTCACTACGAGTAATGAACATTTCTTGTTGGTCAATATACAAATCAGGCTGTACGTCAATCCAGATTCATTATCTCTGCCCGAAGCGGCACCCAAAAATAATTCGTTTACAAATTTTTCCGGGATAACACGAGAGACAGCTCAAAGTGCATTTCTCTCCAAAATACCCTCGCTGCTTGCCATGGCAACGCAGTGGGAGCGCTCCATAACTACTTTCAGAGATGCTTCATGGAGAATAATTCTGTGAATACTACCCTCTGGCAATGATTATTCTGGGAACTCTTCCTCTTGATGAAATGCACCGAGTGGATTAAGGAAAAATGAAATGTCACCATCCAGTCCTCTTTACAGAGTGCTCACGATGTGCTTAGATATGTTGGCCAACAATCACTCGTAACTCAAATGTCACGCCGAAAGACAAGAAATGCCCCGCGGTGCATTCTACAGGAGATCGTTATGTGACTGTCTCCTGTATGAAGTCCGAAGAAGCCGACGACTCGTTCACTCTCAATTACTACTGTTACCTTGCAACTAATTCGCGGTTTCCTTTATTTGTCTCAATTGTGCAGTGCGTGCAAGTCTATTTAAGTGAGAACTGTGCATTCGAAAAATTTATGGGTAGAACCGATGAGGACATTTTGAAGGAAATCTCCAATCAAAAGGCAGGAGTTGTGACTATAATGACCGCTTTTAATGGTGCATTTTATAGGAGATCGTCATATGACCGTCTCCGGTACGAAGACTGAAGAAGCCGGCGACTTGTGACGAAAGTTTGATGCACTTGTCCTTCCTCCCTCTCAGTAAATCCCATACAGAGATCCGATTGGGGGACTATTTTACCTCCGGAATATTTTACTGGGAGGAATGCCATCATGTCACAGATACATAATGCAGGGTTGCATCTTGTAGGAAGGCTAATGTGGTAGTTTCACCATTGCCCTCCACATCGAAGTACTCTGGCTGATTGCGTAAACTTCACTCTCGCCCTAAGCTGTTGATACCGGTCCGATTTTCTTGATCTGCGCCTTTCGCCGAGACTTTTGCCTCTCAGTAGTGGGGTCAAAGTCGGGTAGCAAGCAAAAGTTAGTTGGACAGCCAGGAAAATTCTTTCCGTCGCTCGGTCTCGAACCTGCGACCCTCGGATTTGAACACGCCTCCACTGGTCCAAACCGGACGGTCGAATGTATTTATTATATACAGTAATTAATGGAATTACAGCTGGTTTTATTTCTCGTTCAGTCATACAATTTTTCGCTTTTCATGGCAAAATATTTTTCCTGAAAGACTTCAATCATTCGTTTGTACAACGACATGCACCGAGTAACCGGCCCTGAAATACAGACTACATCTTTAGCACGATGAAATTATTTAAGACCCAGCATATAAGGGAGCACCGCTTTCTAGTTGCAGAAATAAGCGCAGAGCGGACACGTTACCGCACTTCAGCGCACTCAGACGATGATTAAGGTAGTTTGAGCGAAATATCATTTCACCTAGAAATATATGAATTTGGTCTCACTTTCAAGAAAAATATCTCACTATTCCAAAGACACAAAAATATCAGTCCCTTAATGAACTACGGCACTGAGATATTTGACGATAAATACCAGATCTATTGCATGGGAGATGGTAAGTTTATCTACTCCACAGAGGCCTTATTTAAAAAAAATGAGGAATTTCTAACTCTTAGATCTCGTCAAAAATTAACAGTGTGTAGTTTGCATGCTATTTCAACTCTTTTTGAAAATAAATCATATTGATACCGCAGTAACTTTTTCAGAACCACAAAAACATTTCCATTGTGAAGGAGTTTTAAACGTACCGCGTGAAAAAAATGAGTCAAGTTAATGACTTGTATAGATATATTTAGTTACTGAGAATTGAAGTCACATAAAAGTATATTATTGCACCATTAATCGTGCAAGGTGTAATTTATGCTTTCTACAGATGCTGAAATTAAAACTTATAACTTAAATATGATCTCCATCATGACTAGGGAACTATCTCGCTCTAACTATCTTAAAGGAGCGATGTTTACTGGCAAAATGATACGCACATTAACTGCCAGTAGAGAGCATTCTTCAGTTTCCGTAATATTTACGTCCGACTGCATTCTATAGAGTTATCGAGATCATTCAAAACGCATTTTAAGCGTAATATTGCGACCTCTGGGCAATTAAAAACTTTACAGTATCCATGTTTGACGTCAACACTGAAATCTGCACTCAAACTACACACTCCAAATTGATCTACACGGTTCTTAAATTCTCCAGCGCACATCATCATTTCCAGCGCAATCAGCAGCATCAATACATCCTCATTCATATCGTAGTGCGCTACGTATTGCACATAGAACGGATTGAAGAGAAATCCGGTGCAGCATTGTGTTACGAAGCGAACAGTGCACTAGAGCGAATGGGAATCTGCCAAAGACTTAATTTTTGAGCTCAAAAAATACAAAGGAAAGTCCTGAGTTTATGGGAAAACTTCTAAAAGCGAAACAAAGATGTGGAATGAGAATATGAATGCTTTTATCACTAGTTTCTTTTTCCGGTTCCTCTAGGAGCAGTTTCACTTCCTTTTGCAAGTTTTAACGTCCTTCGAATTATGATGGATCAAGTATTCTTGAGCCATTGTATTAAATCATCTTCGATGCGGTTTAACGCTCAAGGCTTCATGTTCAATCAAACTTTGTTTTTGTTTTTGAATGGGATTTACGCAAGAAAACACACCTAATTAATATTTGTTTCCACGTTATATTCATTTTTACCATTTTCTACCTTAACATGGCTAGTGGACCAATTTTTTGCCATACCCTACAGGAGTGGCTCCTATAGTAGTGCGTAGATGTTGATGCAGATCAAATATGAACGATAAAATATGGTTCTCAGGGCCCTTTTTCTACAATCTAATACGTTGAAGAGGAGAATAGTTCTAACTATATGTATCAATAAAACTTTCTGAGTACTGGTCAACTTGTTTTATGGTACAATGCTCGCGTTTCGCCAAATTTTTGGCATATTTCGAGCTGTGAATTCAGCAAAGCTCAAGTATAACCAGAGAAAATGTTGGTATAAGCAGTAAAATTGATGACAATTACTGGTGTATTGGTCGAGAAAATTCCGAATTGATTTATAACTATATGTTACGATAGAACGGGAATTTTTTTTACCCATTAAAATGCGCAATCAACCATATTCAATAGATCTGAATTTTAATCGCCGATAAGAAGGTGTGAGACACGAAATATTTGCAGAAGTAATTTTGTTATATAGAACAATTTTGTTACAGATTATTGCGAAATACACACCTTTTATGCCCTGCTCATTTCATTAATTTTTTTGAAGCAATCACGTACGACTCATATACGGACACAAATACAGCAAGATACCATCAACTATCTTCTTCAACCTATGGACCAACTTGATTTTTCCATCAGCCGAACCCAAATACCACCGGACTTTTAGAGCCTACAAAGGTCATATTTGCGTTGTTGTTCAAACTAAGAAAAATGGGACTTGGCTCACGTTCTTCACGTAGGAAGAGTGAGGCAAACGCAAATACATTTTAAATTGAGAGCACCGTCAAACTAATGGGTTTTGGGAGAGAGATGAGGATTTCTCTCGATTTGATTTTGCAACGACCGCGGGGCGAAAAGTCCTCCTCGGAGAACCAATATGGGTGTGAGTGGTGGACAGCCGACGAAGCTACCCCCTTGTGGGCATTTAATTGACGCAGGTTGCGAAACAGTGAAGGAGCATTGTCCGAGGTGGATGGATATTGCACAGAAGTTTTCGGCGAAGGGGTGTAGATATTTTGGTCTTATTTTTCGGGCCGGGGTCCATTTGATCGTCAACTTTCTCTCTTCCGTCCTTTCGTGCATGAGTCCTAAAGGAATAGTTCTTGCGTCCTCCGAATCTGGTTGGGAGCATTCAGCGGTCCTTGGTCTCATCCCACTCGCCTATTTTCCGTCCCGCGAGTTCACGCTACGATTCCGTTGAGCATTTCACCGTTGTGTCTCACTGCGATGTCACCTAGAGTGCATTTTCTCCGTCGCAGTCATCATGAAGACCCAAAGACGGTGCTGTTATAACAGTAAACTACTCCTTAGGACTCAGTGCAGGGACGAATAATACAGGTAAGCTAAAAGCTCTAGCAGCCGTGTTAATAAATTTCAAGTGTAGATTGATTTGATAAAGTTTTGCTTAGTTCTCAGGCTAAGCGCAGAATGCATTTGGTTTTAAGGCGTAAACTACTCCACGGTGGGTTTAAATCAGGGGTGGCCAACCAAAATGACCTTGCAGGCCACTTTGAAAATGCATCATAGCTCCGCGGGCCGCATATAAAATTATATATCCCCATATTAGGTTTAGACCCACTATAGACATTTTTGGAGTGAAAAATTGAAGCATAATGAGTTATTATTATTTTGCTAAAGTTATTGTATTAAAATGTGATGAATCTCGCGGGGAGGAAAAATGCTAAAGGCCCGCGGGCCTGCGGCCCTTTAGGCCACCCCTGCGCCCATGCCGGCCGCGGCCTGGCTTCCCCTGGTTTAAATAAACAGCTCTTTTCCGCCGAAGCCTTGTGAAGGGAAATTCTTCCCTTAGTATCCATAATTTTCTATTATTTCCGTTATTACTTTCTGCGCAACCGCAACCATGTTTTTGCTACCAATATGCATAAAGACAAGACGCTTGCTCATCCATTTACCACCCCCACACACCACACGTTACAACAGGAGCACCCATTTTCTCAGGTCTTCCGATGCATCACTTGTAGCAGTAGCGAAACATGGTGCAGCTACGCAGGAAGCCCTTTTCAGTAGAAGAGTCAATTCCATAGAAAATGGCTCTTCATGGGAGAGTAAGATAGTCACCTCGTTTGAATATAGTGATAGCGAAACGTGGTGGTAGTTGAGAAGATGTCCCTTTACAGTTAAAAAGAGTTAATTTCTAACTAACTTTCTCCACATCAGGGAGTAAGGTAGTGTTCTCGTTTGAAAACGAGGCTTCCCAACGTTGGGAGCAAACCTTCTGCATGCTTCCAAATACTCGCTCTGTTATATATACTTATCAATGTTTCATCAATGTATGACTCTTGTTTGTATTGTTTACATTGGTTTAAGTGATGGGTTACGAACAATATCAATCTATTATGATCCAGCTTTTCTTTTTTCGCAAATTATTACCGTGAAACGCTCTGCTGAGACTTTCCCGCACTCTCGAGTAAAATGCAGTCGTGTTGGCAGCGTTGCTCACCGTATACTTATCCACTTCCTTCTGCTCAATGGCCAACTCCTTCCACACGAGCCTTTGCCTCTTTGACGTTTCGCTCCGCAAAGGGTATAACCACCATGTTACACCATTACTATACAGGGTGTAACAATGATGTACGGCGAAACTTCCAGGACTCATCTCTCACTCGTACAAGAAGAAAATATGTCGTTTAAATATGGGTACGTTAACGCTGTTTTTCCATGTCAATACTAACTTTCTATAACTTTTCATTTTACATTGATCATTGGAAAAACACAGAAAAAGAACGTACCAGCGTACCGCATGAAACCCTTTCACGTCACATATTCATTTATTCAGGTGATAATAAGCATGAGTTTGTCACATGAGTGGCATGTCGGCATTACTAAACCTTGAGCAATGGCGGTGAAACTAAAAATTACAACTTAACGAGGCATAACTATGATATTTTTGAGGGTATTTTGAACATTTAATGTAAGAATGACCTTCATGTGGTTTGCGTACCTGATATGTTCGAGTAGGTTTCGCATGATTAATGCACTATGAAGAATTGTACAAAAATAACTTCTAAATTGTAAATTAAACGATTTGGAACCCATATCCACGTAACATATTTTCTTCTTATACGTGTGAGGAATATGTCCTGAACGTTTGGACGTGTCTTATTTTTACATCTCGTAAAGCAAAACTTTGGTCGTTAAGAATTTAATGACATTGTGCAAAGCCCCAGGTACACACAGGATTTGATTCCTAATTGGTTGATTTTATCAAGTAGATCACTATGTCCGACTCCACTTGGAGGGTCGATCGTGTCTATACGTAGTTGTCGCAAAACTTGCAATTTTTGGATGTTTCAAGCGCCTCTTTCCATTTGCAAAATACGAAACTGTGTTCTACGCTTTCCTTAATGTGAAATACAAACTTTTATTTTCCCAAAATTAGGCAAACCAGCTAACAATCACATGGTGGCTAGTGGCACTGGTGGTGGGGAAAACCAGCGCGACGTGACGTCACTCTCCGTTTTCTCGGTGACTTATTTGTGGGCGATAATTTTATCCTGCATGCTTAAGAATATGATATTGGCGTGCGAGTTGTTTTTCAAAATAATGTATTTTTCTTTTAAGTTACTCTGAAAAAGATATGTATTAAATTATTTGGCGTGTAAAGTCGCCACTTTTGTAACATAAGCGATGACCTGCTCCTGGGGTTAAGATCTTTGATAGACGAAATCATGCCACAAATGCGTCTCGTAGCGTTCGATACCTAACGATCGTTAAGTCCCATGATGAACGCGCTCGTCTGGAATCAATTATGATCGCAGCAACTGTACAGGGTGCTGTTGCATGCAACACCGTGTCTACTGCTCTAGTTGTTACGACAACTGCTGCATTCCTCTTTGAGATGAGGTAGAGAGACGCTTCTCGGCGGTTCTTTAAGTGCCTCTGGACGGTGGAGGGTAGAAACTACTAAATAATGACTTAAGATGACGTCTTGACGCAGGAATTCGAATCTTGTTTTTCTAGAAAAATTATCCACACAATAGGGCAATTGTTCCCAATTTTCCATATATTGTGTAAACAAGGATATGAGTAATTGCAAATTATTCCCTTTTTTAATTCATAGACAATATATACTAATTATTGAGACATTTCCGCGTTATATACTTACATTTCCAGTGCATTTAGTGCAAAACTGGGGAGGTTTAGTAAAGTGTAATTAAATGAATCAGTGTCTTTTACTTCTTATTCTCCAGCCATGAAATATCCATTGTTTATTTCAAGGGTTTTAATACCGTCACACTCGATTGTTTCCTCCATTATCTCCCAGGAAGAAAGTCACGTGGAGTTTTTGGTATGATATTTTCGTTCGGAGAAATTCGAAATTGTCCTTAAAAGCTCATCGCTGGGCTAGGTGATCTCGATGGTGATGCAGTGTACTCCCGTGTCCTCCAAGGTAACGCGAATAGAATGGTTGTATCGCTGTCACAAGGTTCGCGAGATATTATCTATACGAACCAATGTCAAGCCATAACGTGACTTGAGACGAGTCGAGGTCATCAGTTGGGAATTTCCTCCGCTAGCATTGCCATGCAATTCTAAAATGAATTATAGCAAATATAATGCAAACTCTCGGCTGAAAGACGGAAATAAAATACATTTTTCCATGGGATATAGGAAACAACATAGAATTCCGTACTTGCGACCGGTACTCACTCCTAGCCTTGTTGGTCGTGACCTTGCCTGCCGATTCTTGAATGCAGATTCGAGTCCAGCCGGAGCGAAAAACTTCACCAGTTAGGGTTTGGATGTTTACCAAATGAGCGAAATATAGAAGGGGCCTGTGAATACCCAATTTAATTCTAAAACAGCCTCATGCGTAGCTTATTTATTTCATTTTTTTCTAAAATTTGCTTTACTTCGGTTGCACTAAGGTCTTCATGATCCGTAGTACACAGGTTTGAATCCCATATGTCCGAAAAAACTCACCACATGAATAGATGGATATAAATATCGAAACAAAAAACGCAAATAGGAGAGATTTTTGTGCACATCTAATTACTCTAAAAAATGGACACTATATAATTGGGTCTTCATTTTGTATTTTTAGCAATCTATTTATTAATTCGGTTAATTTAATGTCTTTAAGATGTAAATTCAGTCCTTTCAAGCGTAACCTTGTGATCTATTATTGAATTAATAATGACCATACCAACTATGTTTAAATCAACAGAGTTCTTTATTGGCACAAGTAGTTTCAGCGCTACTGCTATAACGATGACGCAATAGCGTTGAAATTAGTTGTACCAATCAAGAACTCTTTGGATTTGAGCATAGTTGGTATTGTCATTATTTAATCTTTAAGATGCATTGAATGCCCCTTCTCTTACTTGACCGAAATAGGTTTTCAGAACTGGTGAGGGGCACCTGTTGTGAGATTAGGGTGGAGGTGGATTGGAAGATTTTGATCGGTGACCATAGCAAGAAAAAAAATTTAGGTTACGATTTTTTCTTCTGCTGTGTAGCTCTTTGTACCTGCACTGATACGTAATACCAGCTGACGTAGTTATTTAAGAATCTTTCTTTTCTCAAAGTTTCTATGATTAATTTTAGCTTCCTCGGGGAAAGTACTTGGCCCTTCTATCTGCCCCTTAATGAGTATGGTTCGTATGTATTACTTTCGCGTGCTGAGAAAAACCTTTCAGTTATATGTGAAAATGCTATGACTAAAACGGGAAGGTTGTCGGAAGAACAGCATTTTAAGCGTTGACTTTTCACTAGAAAACCTATTTTAGTATGTAACGTCAGATATCAACTCACTCCAGCTGTCAACGTTGAGATTGATTTTAAATGGATAGGTACAGTCTAAGCAACAGATCAATCTTTGCACTGCTCTGTTCGGAAGCATTGAACCTCTCGGCCCCTTTCATGTTAGACGGGGTCAATTGGAGCTTTTCAACTCTTGTAAATGTCACATTGCGTAATTTAGACATTTCGTGATGGAAAGGTAATGAAACTGCATCAAAAGGCTTTCCGCCCAGTTGATTGGAGTACCGATAAAAGAGGATTTCACGGAGCGGCCTATTCCGAAATTCATCACTAACGAAAATTGGTCTTGGTTCAATGCACATGCTATTTTTTCCGAAAAAGTTCCTTAAATAAGACCATCGTTCGATTTTTCATCAGGTCAGGTGCAATTTGCTCCGTGAAGGAATTTCATACGTGTTTGATGAAATGTAATCACCTTAAATCTATCCAGGTTCTCATCACTTATCATATCTTTCGATCAATTCGCAATACTTCGTATGGATTGTTATTGTGGCTTCCGCGGGGCTTGGATGTAGGATGATACTTCGCTTTTTCTCGGAATTTCCGCCGCTTTATTTCATCTTGAGGACGATATTTTGCAGGCTATACTGCAGACATTCTCAGGTCCAAGTTTCAATTGATCCTGAGGACCAGTAAAGCCGAAGAATCAACCAACTTCGAATGATTTTCATTGGCTGTAGCTTAACACATTCGGTGCGGATGACATATATATTATATGTCATTAGAGCCATTCTAGCTGAGCGGGTGACATACATGTATGTCATGAATCACTCGTTCGTTCCTTTGCCGCTTGGGAGCTCTGTGCATATGCACCGTTACGTTTTCACCCTCCCGCAGTTCGGCATAAACCTTGCATCAGTGCGGAGGTGTCCGTTTCGGATTCCGTGTGTTTTTCTTTTTAGTTTGGTTATTCTTTTTGTTTAGTATTTTTTAGCTCTAGGGACCCATAATTCTCTTTAGCCTTACAATCGCTTTCAAAATGATGGGAAAGGTTAATATTAAATAGTTACCTCTATTATAGATAAAGGAAAAGCAGATCCTCTAAAATATTTGAAGTTTTGAGCAAAACAAAATACTTCAATGCTTTAAAAAATTGCTTCAATACTTTAAAAAATTTACGTGCCAAAATTCTTCACTCAAAGCAAATTATATTTCAAATTTAATTGCAACATTTTCACAAATATGCGCTCTTATGACTTAACCATTTTATTCAGTGAATTTAATTGAACTAATATTAGATATTCCATTATTCTTTCGAGATTTCAGCCGCGTCGCTCTTTTGTGCAATAATACAACGACAAAATAACTAAGAGGTGACTAATGATAACTCTTCTCCAAAATGTTTCACACTTACAACAGTCAAATATCCTTAAAAACTCACCCTACTACACCCATGAACCAGTTTTGACCATTCACAACACTTCCTTTCGGGGAGCGGATGATTGAAGACGCGACAAAAGTCGCGGTAACAATTTTCGGCTAAAAACTAAAAATAGCGCGTAAATGTTTTTTTATTCTTTCCTAATATTAGCTTCCATTATATTCATGATATGCATATTGTGATCCTATTTTGATTCTTCTCTTATTTCTCCTCTAGAGACTGTCTTCGGCTTTGCCACTTATGATATTTTCAGTTCATCCTTTATTTCACAGAACAAAATATCCAAGACGTCTTTCCACACTTGATCATTTTCCCTTAGCAAGAATACGAACGATGCGCCGACTACATATCTTCATCCATTATTTTCAACTTCAAATTTGAATTTTTCCGCTACTTATTATTTCCCGACCCCACTTCTCTCAAGGAGACATTGTAGTTATAATGCGTATACGTTTGCGATGTTGGTGCTGAGTTCATTGAAAATTATCTACTCCTTGCAATGCAATCGTGGCAAAAAAACCATACTAGTCTCAAGTACTTTTAATGAACGGTAAATTTTTTAGTAATTTTGTTATACGATGTACCAAGTGGTCTCTTGCTGTTTTTTCTGGTTTGAGGCGGAACAAGGAAATACATGTAAATGAATGCGTGACTGTCGCCTTCCAACAACCACATAATTGTAAAACTTTTCTCCTCTGAATTCAATCCACTTAGTATTAATGGCGGTAGCAAGTTATGACCTGACCCGCTCTCACTGCTGCAAATGGATTAAAAGGAAGAAAGGAAATATTTCGTTGACTATATGGGAAAGTTTAGTTTCTCATAGGCACGAAAAGTAGCAGTACATCTTCTCCCTGACATATCCGCGTCCACGGAGACAGGCTAATAGGTAGTCAATTTTCGAGTTTCATTTAAGGATCAAGCTTTTACCTGGCTATTGGTAGATTTTCTCTGATTTATGCTCAGTTGTCCAGGAAAGATTGTTTTTACATACCTGAGGACACACTGTTGGTCAATATGAGTAAGCCCCCTGCATGGGGTCGTTTACGTGAAAATCATCCAATGGTGGTTACATAACCATTTTTAATAAAAATCCTTATTTTTGCTAGCGTTTATCCTCATGCATTGGCAGTTGAAAGCATTGATTGAAAAAATCTGTCATTCCTCCTTTTCTCACGAAAGCCATTTTACCAGGATTGTGCAGGCAAATTTTTGAGAATGTTGATGTACCACAAGAGTTATCAAGAAAAAAAATTGCCCAAGATAGATACTGGAAACTTAAAATTTTACACATAAAAGAAAACAATGCCTTCTGTTCTTAGTCTTTAGTGTCAAGATGCCTGTATCCTAATGAAACGAGGCGGATTTCCGGCGCTTTCTTCAGCAAGCCGCCATGCAGTGCGCAGGTGGAAAGACTTTTGATTGTTGAAGGTTCGCGAATCGTGGGTCATTCAGTGCATGTTTTAACAATGTTTCCAGGAAGAGGAAAAAATATGGATGCACATTTTTTTCGAGTGCATCGGTTCATGCAGTGAATCTCACTGTACGCAGTAATGGAAACGATTCAAGGATTTTCACTCGGGACTCAAGGATTCTGTCACTGTTTCCTTTTTTGGCACGGTTTTCGAAATTCAGGCGTAAATTATGCTTAAATATGCTTTTTCAAATTGGTGTGGAACCTCAATATTGGCAAGAAAATATTATGATGATGTGAGGTAGGTATGTCGTTACACTTTAAGAAGAAAATCTGCACACATATAAGGAAATGTTTACGAGTTTCAAATCGACCATTGGCCTACGAGTCACAATATCAATGAATTGCCAATGAAGCAGACTGGCAAGATATTTTTTTTCACTTTTATGCATTGTTGTTACAAATAAGAATACGTAGACAAATTTCTATACAAAGCTGTACTTAAACTAAGATCGCTCCAGCTACCGTAAGTGAAAAATCCCACGAGATCAGCGCCGCATAAACCGAAGTAGTAGTAGCAGGACCGGACCATTTTGCCTGACTTTTCAAGAAATGTCCATTCTTCTTACCTCAGTTCTATAACACGGCGTTAGATAACCAGTCAACCAAGAAAACACTACTGTCTGCTGGTAATTCCCACATTTCTCATCCTACCTCAGGCTAAGATGCCAATGGCCATCATGTAGATACGAGGCAATTTTTGTAAATTTCTTTTGTTGAAATTTTTGGTAATATAGAATGAATTAAATGTATGGTAATGGAATTACACTTGTGAATTACCTATTTTTGAATAATTTTCATCAACATTGCCATCTTTGCTTGCACACCTACTAAATGACTCTTTAGTGTAAGTATTTGACAAAATAACTATTTTTGTTTAAAACTACCCCACATACACCGTCCAACTCTTCATGCCGTTAGAAATGCCTCCAGTTCTCTCATCATTGATTTCATTCCTTAAGGTAAATGGTGAAAGTGGACATATGGTGGTCATTTATAGAATCATTTTCTGAGAATTCGCTTTCATAGACCTTCTTTCTCGGATCCGAGTATGAGAGAATACCACATATTGTGACCATGTATACACATGAGTTTCGACATTATTGACGAGACTATACCAGTAGGTATCTTATATGAAGAACGAGACATTGAGTAATGCTTCTCTAGGAGAATTGTTTTTATTTGTGCGCTCACTTATTTGATCCTAAGCTATTCCTCGCCCAGAAAACATTTTGCCTCGTAAACTTATTGGTCATTTTTTTTTTGACACAACAGCCTATTGAAGACAATATTGGAAGGAGAAATGAATGGGAAAAATAGCAGAGGAAGAGCAAGAATGGAATGCATCGAGTAAATCCTAAAGGATGCCGAAGTGAAGAATTGTGTCGGAATTATTCGGCGGGCAGAGTGAAGTGGAGAGCTGCCGTCAAACTTTGGATTGTTGACCTACGGTGATGAAACGTAAGAAATTTTGCTTACTTTTAAATATTTCACATTTCATCCTGAACTCTTCCATTTTTTGTCGGAAACACCCAATTTAATGCTTGATAATTGAACTCGACAGCCGACTCTCGAATTTATTAAGTTTTCAGTCTCCGTTTCAACTGATGACTTGGAGCATTTTAGATTATATCTAGAAAGTTGTGCCCCTGAATAATATTTATTTCATCAAACATAGGTGTATACCTCTTCATTCACTTCATTTTGCCGCATTTCAAACAGAATAAAATACACCGAGTAGCATGTCTAGTCAAGCAGTGGCTCGAGTTTTCCATTTTAGTTGCCAGATAGATAAATTAATATTCATCCAGTCATTCAACCTCTTTGACGGTTGAGGCTTTGCCGGTTGTTGACCTTTGAAGCTACGTGAGTACGAGAGGATGAGCTGACAATGCCCAATCATTACGTTATAAAGTGAAAGCATTGCCCTGAGACAAGAAATATCAAGAACGAGGTTACGTATCCCGGAAAAGGCAAGATGTATTCGGAGTGCTGTATCCTGATGCAATTACATCATTGGTGTTATAGCCAAGCCTTTATGTTTTGCCACAGATGCTCATCTGCTTGTCAATTATTCACACCATGTTGTGAGAAAATTCATTCAACGAGACAAAAGTAGCAGTGATTGGTAGATTGTTGCCGCGAATTCCGCCATTACAGCAATTTCCGCTGCATGATGTCCTAAATGAATGACATTGAATAAAAAATTCATTAGAAAACTTTAATTGACGCTGATGTCACTGCGATTTTGTCATTAATATATCCTAATCACTTCGAGCATTGCTAATCGAAGGGATAAAGTGATACCCGCTCCTGCAAATCAAATGGCGGTTAACTAGGCCTTGTTATTATTACTACTTTAAATGGGCTATTGGAAGAACATATTCTTTCAATTCATATTGATTTTTTCCAATAATTTATCCAACGGCAAAATAATACCTCACGCAGCTTCTTCTTCGAAAGTAAATTTTTTGATTCGATTGTAAGCATCAATTTGGCATTACAAACATGTATATACCATCAAGATTAAAAATGGAACTAATTCCATGAAATAGAAACCACTTTTGCTGCTAAATGGGAAAGCTAATGGACATCTTTATATATATAATTCTTCTGTACGTGTGTATGTCACTGAACTCCTCATAACCTCCTTGGTCCTGGCGTCTTGTATACCATACTCAGACGTTTAAATTTTTGCCCGCTCAGCATCCCAAAATATTGACAATGCCGCTTGCTGATAAGTGGCGGAATCATTAAGAAGCTTGAGTAGCAGAGATATTAACTGTGCAAACATGGCTCTCAACGCACGACGTAAGTATGAAGAATTTTCCAAAAATAATGCTGGATATGTCTCGGGACTGAGGAGGCTAAACGACTGGACCGATTTTGATGAAATTTTTTATATGTATTTGAGTGGTTCCCTGGATGGAGGCCTTGCTGAATTATTGATGTTTATGTAACTAAGTCATAGGATTGAGATTGTAGTGGAGATTGATAAAGGCTCTAATAAATTGATTTGATAAACGTGGATATCTCCTCGCTGACCCATCTCCACATTGGTGACCCCGACAAGGAGAATAAATAGTCAACGTTTGGTGAAAATGGTTTTGCCGCGCGACGACGAGCTTCAACGTTTACGTGAAGAAAACGCCCAGCTCCATCAGCGACTAAATGATTCTGGTTCAAGATGCAGCCACACAGACACCGAGCAGAACCCGCCTGCGGTTCGTCGCGTCGCCATAAAACTACCACCATTTTGGCCCTAGAAACCGAGTCTTTGGTTTTCACAGGCGGAATCTCAGTTCGTGCTGTCGGAGATCACAAGCGAGGTAACGAAGTTCCATTACATTTAAGTAGGATCGAGTCAGGTGATACTTTGTGAAAAAATGACTTTTTAATTCTAAAGATATTTTTAATTCCTTTGACAAAAGTGGAGTGTATTTGTTAACATGGGGTATTCAGGACTGCAATTGTTTTTACATTGGACAGACAGATAGAAGATTTAACATAAGGACAAAGGAACATTTTAATTCTTTTATTCATGGTGATTACAAATCAATTTTTGCATCTAATTTATCTGGTTTTAATCACATGTCGGAATTTAGAGCAGAGATTTTTAATAGTCATGACAAAGGTGCAAAGCTGGATTTTTTAGAAAACTTTGAGATAACACCAGCATTTAAGGTCTTGGGACCGAAATTGCTAAATGAAATTGTACCTTTTAATCTGTCCCTACCTCATCATGTACCTGTCCTGCCTTTAAAAAGGCACTCCCCCATCATCCTGACCTTCAACACATTCCATACTTCTATTCAATCACACCCTCTAAGCCCCTACCCCAACCACTCCTGCAGTACCCTCCCTCCATCTTTGTAAATATATATACGGGATCGCCACTGGGAGAATGTCAGATTTACCCCTGAAAATGACACGAGAGTGTCGAAACCGTTAGGCTTCCCAAATAAAGTGTGAATAATACAACGTTTAAGTTTTATTTAATATTCCATTACGTTGCCTCACATTTACATTCTCGCGTGGCCTGTGAGGTTGAGGACATAATCACGAATCCTCCGTCTCAGAATCCTTATTCGACTCTACGATCGAAGCTCATAGAACGTCTGTCAGCCTCTGAGGAGCAGCGCGTTCGCCGGTTACTGTCGGATGAGGACCTCGGCGATCGCAAGCCTTCCCAACTCTTGCGGCTACTTCGCTCCCTCGCCGGAACGACCGCTCTTCCGGCAACTGTGGCTGAGGTGATTGCCCCCGCACTTCCAAGGAATCCTAACTGCCCAGGCGGAGTTACCCCTAGACAAGCTGTCGAAGCTCGCTGACAAGATCATCGAGGTGTCAACTCCTCATATGGCTGTCCATGCAGTTTCTCCCTACAGCATATCGACGGATGATAAGCTGTACCTAGCCATCGAGGGTTTGTCAAGACAAGTCGCGGAGCTGTCGGTTTCACAAGGTCATCGTTCCCAGTCGCGCGATCGTCGGTGGTCAAAATCGAGATGCCCGTCGCCCTCTCGAGGTGGTAGATGGTGTTGGTACCATAACCCCAAAATTTCACCCCCCACCCTCTCCCCCAATATTTTTAAAAGGAAAAAAATCATAAGTTTATGAATAATTGACCGTTAAACCTTCTGAGAAGTTCATGGATAATTGACCATCTGAGAATAATTTATTGTTATGTTTGTGTACCATAGGTGGCGCTGATGTCGAATTCTGTGTTCTTTGACGTACACATCAATACATGCGCAAGTCGTCGCACTTGCGTCGTAGCTTGGCGTTGTTTTGACGAAACGATAAGATTGAAATGTCAAACTCAATGTCAAATGTCACTTAGTATGTAGTTCATAGAAAATTCGAATATCGAAAAAACGTTTGCTGAACCCGCTAATAGCTGGTTAGCCAACGTTTGGGCAGGACAACGTCTGTCGGGTCCGCTAGTATTTATATAAATGTGTGAAACCCTAAAGTGTATGTGAACGACATGGGAACTATTGGAAGAAGTTTGCCTGTTTCTGTGAATCGGGGCTGTTTTTTTTCAGAGAGGCCATTCCTGCGCTCTTTAGGGAAAAATAAAATCACAATCACAAATTATTGACTGAGAATCTTCCCCATGCGTATTAGTTTTTGTATCCTGAATTATTTAGGGTCATTCCACAGATGCTCGCGTCCAAATCCACGCGACGATTTATTGAAGGTTGGTATACATAATCGAGTATCGTATTTATTTTCAGTGTGTAATAATGCCGTACGTTTAAAGAGTACACAAAAAGAATACATTTAGAGAAAATATGCAATGCTCATCACTATGACATTAAAGGCAATGTCACTCTCCTCCGGTGGGGAACTCAGCGTCCAATTACTCAACGGAACCCCACATTATAAACCAGTGCATCAGTCTAGTGAACATAAAAAACAATAATGTTTCTTTTGAAATAGTTTTTAAAATTAGAGAAATACGTTCTTTATAAGCCATTAGGGCAGGTCAACGGCAAATAAAACGATTCAGGATACTAAATTAATCAAATATACTGTTAAGAACGCTACCTGTCAATCTTATAAACAAGTTTTTTCCACGTTCTTTTCGAATCGAATAAAAAAAACTTTTTTTATGTAATGTTTTTTTGAGGTGCCCGTCTCTAATGAAAACGGCTTGGAAACTACTGGAAGGAGTTCGCCTGTTGATGATAATCGGGGCTGTTTAATTTCACAGATGCCATGCTTGGCCATTCCTTAGGAAAAAATAATATCACTCACTATCTCAAACTTTTGACAGTAAATCTTTCCCATGCTTATTCCTTTTGTGTCCTCGATTATTTGGGGTTAATCCATTGATGCATGCGTCCAAAACCGCGAGACAATTTATTGAAGGTTGGTTTTTATATTTTTTTATCTCTTAATTACTTTATACGTGCTTGAATTTGCTCTTTATTGAAGGGTGGTATACATCAACGAATATTGTATTTATTTTCGTCGGTAATAATTCAGTAAGTGTACAGAGCATGAGGAAAAAAAGAAGCCATTTTACTGCGATTTTGTTTTCTTCTCGTCGTCGTCTCTCAAAAGGCCATGCCTTGTCACTGTATTTGTAGCCAATTGTCTCTTTCTAACGCTATTTTTTTCATTTCCCCGTAGGAGTTGAGTTCATAATTGACATCACACTGTGAAGTAAGGGTATTCTAGGCCTTCCTCTCCATTTCTTCCCCAACACTTTTCCTTCAATTATGTTCTTGATGAACTTGTTATGTCTTACTAAGTGACCAATTAGTTTAATTTTCCTGGAGTGAATTGCGTGGAGAAGCGTTCTTTTTTCACCTACTTCTTTCATGACTTGCTCATTTGTTTCCCTCATTACCCAACTTGTTTTAGTCATTCTCCTCCAGAACCACATTTTGGCTGCCTGGAGCCTGTCTCTTTCTTGCCTATTTAAACCTCTTCCTCGTATCAATTGAGAGGTGGTTGTTTACCACGAGGTTACGCTTTCTTTGGAAACCTTGTTTGGCCAGGGTGATCCTTCTCTTAACATCTGTTAAGCTTGTATTTTCATGTGTTATTTTACTTCCCAAGTAGCAGGACAGTGTTTTTCTGTGTCTAGTGGAACAGTGTTTACTAAGAAGCAGAACAGTGTTTACTTCCCAAGTAGCAGAACAGTGTTTTTTATATCTTAATAAATTTAAACGTGTTTGAGGTAGCTCTTCAAGTTCTCCCTAATGAAAAATACCTTCAGGCACGCCGAGATAGTCCATTGCTTCATAAATCGAGAGAATGGGAGCAAAAATATCATTGTAAAACAATGTCGTAAGATAAGCAAGAGCCCGAGTTTTGAAATTAGTGTAACTCACCATAGTACTCTTTAATTGGAGAATATAATGCCTGGCTGCATTCGTTCTTTATTGCTTTTTATGCCGTGGGAACTCAGAAGCAACGTGTTTTACCTGCCAGACCGAAAACGAAGCCTGCTTCACTAACTTCCGTGTTCAAAATGAACGTACCAAGTTAATTTGGAGCTGTTCCAGTTTCCAATTTCAAGCGTTGATAATTAGTTGTAACTACCGTGGTTGATTAGAACACACGAAAGTGACTTTAAAAACATTGTTAAGTCATGGTAATCATTTTAGCCATGAACCGGAGTGATTAATTGAGATCCCATCTTAAGCAGGATACTAGAAACCATTGGCTCACTGGCGCTGCATCATCTTTCTCCAATTGTTTCATTAAATCTCGGATACACTCCCAGGATCTTGAAAATAAAATTAAGGAACAATTAGCTTAAACCTTTTAAATATATCAGAGCGGTTAAACAACGGGCGTCACTCGTACAGGAAATACGACGGTATGCGCTAAAATCACCGAGAAAAATCATTTTCAAATTCCAATTTTTCCCAGTCTAGGTAAATTATTTCTTTTGATCGTGTAAGGCACATATTCATGTCCATTTATCAATGAATAATTGAATCAAAAAGTTTCACCATTCTATAACATCGTCAGGGCTTAATATATATAGCAAACAACAAAAATATATGAAGTCGCTCACGAGGTGAGAGAGATGATAATTGGAAACTTAGTAATAGCAGGAAAAATACTAAGCGTCTACGTTTACATTTGCCCTCGTTATCCCCCCGAAGTTGAAACCCATACCATATTAGACTCCATGATGGATTTTTATGACCGGTACGGGAGGCTTTTAAGCCTTTTCTGCAATTTACCCGTACCAGGCCTTTCGCGGCCGTGAAGTTGGTCCAAAGGCTGATTTTGTGACGTCAATTTCTGAATTTGGAAAAAAATTAGCGAGAAACTTTAGCGTGCATTGGAACGTGACCTATATCAGGTAAATGTTCCCTTGGTCTACGTATATGTGACCAGGGTGTGGACTAGATTAGGCCAGTCAGTGAAACACGGGTCACCGGACGGCAGAGGCCGCATTCTCTATAAGCTCACTTTGGTGATGCGAGTCCGCGTCATGTCACACCAACTCACCGGCCGAATTGTGCCAGCGTGCATATCTGCACGACATCCTCCTTCCCATCATTCCACTCCGGCAGATAAGCTCAAGTCCCGGATGTGACGCAATCGACTTCTCGCATGCCGCGCTCGAGCGGAAAAAAAGGAGGATGAAAACGAGAAGCGCGCGAGTTGAAGCCGACGGACGGAGAGGAAGTGTTTCTGCCTTCGTGACGATTCATTCGCCCTTCGCCGGACGACGCATGTATACCCGCGCGTCCTCCGCAAACCTTCCACCATTCAATCTCCATTCTCGTGCTGCGCCATCGAGACGAGAGCTATAGCAAAAGGAAAAGATCCTGGCGCACTTCTGCGCGCCGGAGGGGAAAGGCAAAGGGGAGGGAGTGAAGTGAACGGAAGGAGGGGAAGGTAGAGAAAGGGACGGCTAAGAAAGAGGCAGGGGAGCCAAATTACTTTGCCAGAAGTGGTAGTGCGAGTAAAATGCAGCTAACTGGGCGCCAGTTTGCTGTGACTCATGGAATTTAGCGAGGCAGTAAGGTTGGTAGCAACTAGAAAAGATTCGCTCACTGACGCTCCACAATTTACAACCTTTCTCCCCCGCCAAGCAGGGTTTTAGAAGTTCTGAGGTCCATTTCCCAAAATCGTCCACGGCGCAGCGCCAGTTTCTTTTGTGACTGCTATACCAACTGGAACCCATGATAACAAAGAAATGACTACTCCCCAAACATCATGCGCAAATTAGCTCACAATGGTAGCAGATGAGACCACACGAGCGCACTTAAAAGTCGACGATTGGAGCAGCGTACGAACGAAGTGTTAACAAAATAGCAGTAGGTATGATATTAAACTAATTTCTAAAAAGAGTCAAACTCATCTCTTGATGGATCAAACTCCGAAAAATACTCCTAAATAATACCGAACACCTCTTGCTAGATAAAAACCATTGCAGTGTAAATGCGTCCCAATGCGACTACTTGTAAAGAGTAAAAATGTTGTAAGTGGGAAATGTGTACGTACACATATACGGATATACTTTTATTACTTTGATCATGTTCTATGCCATATGATCAACGGAACAAATAAGTATATTAGAATATTTGTTTTTTGAGTAAATATCACATTTATGTTAGAAATTACGAGTATTCTCCTGCTAATACCACATATTTCCCCTCTGTCACAACATTCATCTGCTAGCACCCATGGAAAAGCAGACGAGCTTCAGTGAACATGTGTTTCAATCTGCTTGGCGTATATGGCATCGCTAATGTCATTGGAACACACACTGCGCTAGACAGATTAAAATTGTTGCGTAGATACATGAATGCAAGCTCCCGTGCGGAAATGCACTCATTCTCATCACTCAACGGTAGAAGTACTCTGAGCGGTCGATATAGCGTCTTCAGGTAGGTTGGTTGTTTGTGGAGTCGACCGAAAACAGGTTATTTGCGCCTTAGGGAACAGGTGGGTAAGGAAAGGATCATTGGGGGAATGGGTGGAGGGAAACTCGGCGTCGGGATTAGCCCACCCATAACGAAAGGTGCCATTCACGTTTTAAAGTCTCATCCTTAGTAGGGATTTCAATCCTGGCCGTCTGATTGGTTATCCAGTACCAACGAACTTGATCTCCGGGCGGCTTTAGACATTGAAATTGACTTCGATTGAGTTTGCGAGTATAGACATGTATCAATTGGTATCACCACTTTCATTCGACAACGTTCTGTTTATTACTAACAAATAATCCCTAAGAAATGAATGACGGAAATAAACTACGAGTGCAGTAATGTCGATAATCGGCAACAATTGCATTCTAAATTCATTCACCGCCCTTTTCGAGACCCAAAACGTGAATTTTGAAGTCTGAATAAATTGCATTCAATACAGATGCGTGTCATAGCAGTGTATCAAGAGTGAAGATAATTATAAATCTTATCATTCAACACAATAACAATGATTCTTACATTTGTGCTCTCTTCAACATTAAGGACGTTTCCAAGTCAAAAAAAGTATGCTCGCATACTCATCAATGAATCCTCCTGCTGGTGGTTTAATAGTTGTTTACATTTTGATCCCCACTAGGAGAATTGAATTTCACCGGATGCGATGCGATTATGATGATGATTCGAAATGCTACTTTCAGGCAAAATTGAAGCCAGTATAGCTGGTTCTTTCGTGTCGGCGACGTCAATGTTGCACATTGAGGAAATAAATATCGAAAACTGACCATATAAATATTATTAAAGCATTTATATTCAATTTCAATGTAACGAATACAAGTAATCGATTAAGGTAGTTTGAGCGAAATATCATTTTACGTAGAAATAAATGAATTTAGTCTCATTTTCAAGAAAAATATCTCAACCTTCTAATGACACCAAAAATTTAACCCCTTACTACATTACTTTTGGGGATATTTGCCAAAAATACCAGCCCTTTTACGTGGTTTTGGGGATATTTGCCAAAAATACCAGCCCTTTTACGTGGTAAACGGTACGTGTATGCATTTCAGAGAGATATTATTTACAAAATGAGGTATTTCACTTATATTTTGTAAAAAATCTAACAGCTTGTAGTTTGTATGTTTTCTCAACCATTTTTGAAAATAAATCATATTGTCACTGCAGTAGGTTCTTGGGTATCACAAAAAAACCTTCCGTTTTGAAGGAGTTTCAAACGCACCACACGAAAAAAATGAGTCAAGTCAAAGACTTTCGGTATTTTCATTTAACTACTTACTATTTCTGTCATATAAAACTATATTATTGCACCATTAATAATGCAAGATTTAATTGATGTGTTCTACACCTGGTGAAGTTAAAACGTATAATTCCAATATGGTCTCTATTATGACTAGGAAACTATCTAGCTCGGACTACCTTAAGTAAAAATACAAGTTGCGAATACGAGAATATGACATATCGAATTTGTCAATTACAAGTATCGAATATAAGTAGTTTTAATGGAACAATAATTACGGTCATAAGAGTATGAAATATATTTCTGCTTAAAATTGCCTGGATCCTCGGGATTGGAAGCCAGGACACTAGTACACACATTATTGTGCCTCATTCATATATTTACTTTGAAATCGAAACCTTTTTAGACGGGTGGAGTGAGGGAGGTATATGTCCTGATTAGGAGAAAAATATGAAAATACCATGAAATAAATCATCCTTCGTATAAAAACAGTTAATACTGTCTTTGGCTTCAATTTAATATGCGCATAGTGAAAGAAAATGTTTAGCACCAGAACTTGTAGCGAATGCATAAAAAGACCTAATGCATACTTTAAAAAAAAGGGCCTACTGATTTTGAGTATACCAGTACAAGGCAGTGCCCTCAAAATTCGTGTAAAAAAGAGGTAACGCCTTAAAGAGTTCAAATTTTAGCTTTAACTTCGTTGACTGTGGCGCATAGCGCACGCTTTGAAGAGCTCGCTACTTTGAATGTCCAGGAGTTTCGACAACTTTTCCCTTTAAAGCTATCTATTCTCCACAGCTTTCAAAAGTAACGAAATTCCGAAAAAATATCCATCGGTATCTTCACTGGTTAAAGGTCTCGCCATGAAATCAAGGGATCCGGGTTCGAATCCCGATCAGGGCGAAAAAAATTCTTCATCTGAGCAATTTCGCACCAACTGGTTTTGGTAAAATATTGCATCATTGCAAACTCCACTGTTTATGCCGAGAATTTGATTGATTTTATCATGTTTTGAATCCAATTATGACATAATTGGTGGTTTTAGGCGTAACTTTATGGAAGTTGTTAACATAGTGACGATAACTTGTAGCATCGTCACCTGAAGATTACGTTGAATGTCGAAACCCGGGTCGCTTCAATTAAAAATATGTGGATAGTAATTATGTTACAAGGTATCATCATTCCATACATGACGATTTACGCATATTTGAGTATTTTAAAAGGGCAAAGGATTAAAAAAGGCAAAAAATAGCCTTCCTAAAGACGTAGACTTACCTATACCAAGAACGCCCTCGTGGTATGGTTGGGCACGAAATAATATCAGCACTCGCAATTTTGGTTGGTTTATGATAACCCATATCATATATGGTAATGAAAACGATTAATGGTGAATTTATTTTCAGAGAAAAAAATAGCTGTCCAAAAAATGTAGGTATTGCGTGTCGTAACTGGCACACACCGGTAGGAAAATTTAAATATGGGTGGAACTCCTCAAAAATATTGGTCTATACTATCCTGACTGCGACCAAGTCTTCTCCCGCCACCCCTTCCAATCTTCCATTCAATTCTCCGTGAAACCCCCATCTCTCGGGAGCTCTTCATAGTCGGAGGAGAGGGAAGGGGAGATGGAGTCCGAGGGGGAGGTTGAAGAGGCGAAAGGAGTGGAAGAGGGGAGGGAGAACATGGCGAGCCGCGTCGCCTGCCTACGCTCGCGTAGAGAAAGTCGAGAAAGTGGGACTCCAAGTTGGTGTAGCCCTCTGGCGTTTCTCGCTCCTTAGCGAGTGTATTCGCGGCTGATCGTCAAAGGCGACCGATTCCGAACGCCCCCCCCCCCCCTCCTCCCACCACCCTTCCTAAAGCTCCCTTTCCCCTTTCATTTCCCCCATCTAACATTATCGCCCATTCTTGCCTGCTCGCCCGTGAAAAAGAGGCAGGTGTACTTACCGAAGATCGCTCCGCTGAGTTATGACGCAAATGTGACTCACTCTTGCCTCTCAAAATTTAATCCGGCTGTTCAACTTGCGTAGGATGCTGTTCAACTTGCGTACATCAGGAAAAATGGCAATTAAGACTGGTTATTAAGAAAGGCGATGGACAGATAAAGTCAATTGGTCCACTAAGAAATGGTGGGTAGGTAGTTTAGGGAAGGATTAATGGCGAATGGTGGACCATGGAAAGAAATCTGGCATTAGTCTCCTCTTCGGCTTTTAAGACTCAAAGGAAGCCACAAAGGTTTCATGTCCAATTGGGACTATTATACTTCAAATACCCTCTACATTCTCTCTCTCTTCTGGTTGCAATCCTAGGATTGGTTACCAGCAGCAATTCTCCTCCATTCATCTCTGTTCTGGGCCAACTCCTTTATCAGATGGTATGAGGTACATCCCAGCTCTTCCAAAATCTGTCCAGTGTATTCTAACCTCGGCCTGCCCCTATAGTTCCTCCCTTCCACTGTGCCTTACAATATGCCAGTGATATACCCAGAACATCAGAGAATATGGCCGAACCATGTTGTTTTCCTTCTTTTAAGTGTCTCAAGCAAACATGGTGCCTCCACAACCCTTCTTATCACTTCTTTGTTGGTGACTCTGTCTACCCAGAGAATCTTCAGCATTCTACGGGAGCACCATATTTTAAACGCAGCCAATCTTTTCCTCTCTGATTCCCCGAAGGGCCATATTTCACTGCCATTGAGCAGCACACTCCACACAAACGTCTTGAGAAGGTTTTTTCTCAATTTCAAACTGATGTTGGTGGAGGTGAGAAGCTTGTTTTGCTTATTAAAAGCTGTCTTGGCCTGGCTGATACGACTCACTATCTCTTTCTTGCACTATCCATCTGCTGGTATCTTGCTACCAAGGTACATTAACTTCTCTACACTCTGTAATGTAATGTCACACAGTTTCAGGTTGGTCGACATGCCATCTATACTCACCACCATCACTTTGGTCTTGCTCCTGCTTATTGTCATATTATAGTGGTTTCTGAGAACTTCTTCCATTACTTCCAAAGTTAGCTCGTGAAGGAATTGACTCATTTTATTGAGGAGAAGAGCCTTCAATGAGCAAGCAGCCACTCGTACAACCTTCTCGTAGTTCCCAATGGTAACAGAGTCACTTGCTCCTCTTACGTGTGGTGGGAGCCGCTTGCTCCTAAGAACCAACTGACCTGTGAGGCGGGGGAAATGAGCTTCTTTCGCTGTTCGTATGAGGGGGGTGTAAATGGCTGCTGGCGAATGTACGAAGGCACAGATTATGGCGGATGGGGCTCGGAACTGCCTTCACTTATAAAGCGACTCTGGGCCTCAATTGCCAAAAAGTAAAAACCGGGTTTCATGGTTCATTATGCGGTCAACCTAATTGTGATGGGGATTTGGACTGTCCCTACCTAGACCCTTCCTAGTATCCCTTCCTTCCCTTTTCCTGACTGGTTCTGAGTCATTCCCTTCCTTTACCAATGGCTTATTTCACGAGATTAAACGCTCTGCGTAGGTGCCAAGGGATTCATTTGGTAATTTCCTTTTCTCACTAATGAACAAATTACTTCCAAAATCTCTCGCAGCTCCTCCTCTCTCTCTGCCAGGATTGCTATGTCTTCAGTGAATCTGATCTTTTCAGTCTTTGTTCCATGTACCTGTACCCATTTTCTATGTCCCATCTGTTCTCTCACCTCATATATTACTTTCTGGAGGTATCAATTGAAGAGGGCGGATGACAGAGAACATCCATGTCTTACTCCTAGCCTGATGTGAGCCTCCTGTTGGTGTTCCCCACAAGTTATAGTTGCCGATTCCTCCTTGTGCCCTCTGCACATCACCTTAGAACTTTGCTTAAGGTAGTTGAAGCAATTTTCGTTTATGTATAGATTTGCATGAAACTTCAAATATGCATACTAATTATTAATATGTACAAGCTAAAATAATTGCATGTCAACTGTTTGTTTTCTTGGAAAATTAATGCTATTTTACCACATAAACATATGATTCTTGACATATATTTCGAATTCATTTGATGACATGCATACAACTATCTTCATCACAAATATTTTCTTCTAAACGTGCCGATATGCATTACATATATGCATTTCTTATGAACATCAAGACATCATGCCAAATAAAAAGTATGTATTCACCTATGATTTTAGCTTAAATTTCAAATTCTGCACCATTCTCCCAAGTCATAACAATGCTTTAACTGAGACGAACAATTTAAAATGAAATTCCAGCATCATTTATGTCAATACTTGCATGGTTATTTCTGACATATGAATTTATGAGTTTCAGTGAAGTGTCATCCAAGATTTATGTGCAACTTACTTGAAAAGTTATTAAAATGTACATTAAATGACTCACGAGTCATGCTCTAACCACCTTAAAAATGTCCAAGGGGTACACAAAGGTTTAATATCCCATATGGAGAATTGTACTTCAAATACTCTCTACAAAGCATCAAAGAACTTTGTTTAAAATCTCCAAGGAGATCATATAGGTTTAGTGTCCCATCTGGAGGAATACACTTCAGATACTCTCTTCACAGCACACAATATCTTTGCTTAAAAATCTCCACATTCTTTGCCAATTATTGTCCAGCCTATGGGATGGGAAGCCAACTAGTGCCCCAATACGCACTTACCTAATCCCCCAGAAATCCAAGCAAATTAGTGTTGAAAAACCAATGATACTCTGTCAAACTTAAAATATTAAAACAGTAAGCAAAAGCTGACTTCTTAGCTATCAGAGTCCCTTTGAATAATACAGCTTTGCAATTATTGACAGTTTATTTTTTTCGACCACTTGCCTCACTTTGATGAAACATCCTCTGGCTCCAACAATAATAATAATAATAAACTCGTTTATTGTTCTAGGAGTGAACTCCTTTGGAACATAGAAATGAAATACAGTGAAAAACAATGGACTACCGAAGGTGAAACAGCAGTAAAAAAAATGAACTGCAGAAATGTTCTAAGTTTCCTCATTATAGTAGGTATCAGTTGCTTCTATGAGGTCTTTCATAAAACTGTAACATGATAAGCTGTCTGTCATTTTAAATGTTTTACAAAGATGGAAAAGTAGTCAATAGTTGGTTTCTGGTTGTTAGGAGAGGTGACTAATGACTGAGGTCATTTCATCAGGAGGTTATACAGTTGGATGAGATGCTCAAGAAATGAGACCAAGGATGTAGCAAAATCCAAAACTAGCATTAATATTTTCTTACTCTTCCATGAAACATCATTCATTTATTCTATTCATTTGTGGCACATTTGATACACTTCATTTTAAATTAGATTCTTTGGCAACTATTTGGGATTCAGGTAGTTGTATTTCCATAAAAAAATGTCAGGAGCAGAAAAAAAGTTATAGAAAGAGCATATTTGAACATGATATTTATTATCATCTTTGTTTTCGGAGTATTTTTTCTGTATTTGTGATACAACATAAAAATAGAATTAGATTACTCAAGGGTCCATTCATGAGTATCTGACACAGCAAAACATATTAAGACTTCAACAAATATTACATGATATCCATACCATTGAAATTTCATATTTCATGATATTAATTTTGCATAGCATGTATGAATAAGATTGTAGCGATGAAAACATGTTCTAAATCCAGTCTTAATTACTCCACTATTATAAACACACATTTCTTCAATAACATTGCATAAAATATCCATAAAATTGAAGACTGGCATGTGCAATAGTTATATTTTGGACTGAGCTAGCATTACAACAAATGAAGTCAGTCCTGTATTAGAAATACAATGATCAGGTCACTTTCCATGCTGTTGGGGACTCCTAATAGCAGAGTGGAAGCCTAATCATGCCTGTCCATATTACAATATAGATGTGACATTACACTAATTGTGATAATAATGTATGACTTAAAGGTTATATTACAATAATATAAGGATGGCTGAAAAAACTTTACATGGATAGTGCAGTATTTTGGTTTGTTTAAGAGACAGTTATAGCAAATAGGTATGCATTAATGTTTACATTTGACAAGACTTCCAGCCAGAAAAGCCTCTGCCCCACTGAATTTAAGAGTAAAGTAATCACCAACTAACAGAATAGGTTTACTGATCGAGGCTTTAATAAATACAGTCATACTGTATGAACACGACACTCGTTAATTCTTTTCTGCATTGAGTTGTGAAATTTTCTATTGCTTCATGGAAATAAACTAATGACTTCAGTAAATGGGTGGAGTGGAAATATAAAAAATATTGTAATAAAAGAGACATCTCAGATTTAAAAAACTGAACTGTGAAGCTATTTGTAAAATGAGACTAGATTAAAAAATGGTTCCAATATCGGTGCCATGAAAACTGATTACAATAAGAACTATATATTCTCATCAGTTTCATGGACTTGACTGTGCTGAAATGAATGTGTATCTGTCATATGCAGACACTGGATTGCTAGCACAATTGTCATGAGCTTTTTTGATGGCATACTGCCTCTTCAATGGCAGGCCATCAATTGACATAGCATGCATTTTGTGCAGTGCAATATATTAGTATTTCATTCTGTTTAAAGGCTTGGCAACTTATCTTAGGTAGTTGTGATAAAATATCAAATCATCTTGATTTTCCAAAATTGAAAATAGTGTGTAGTTGAAAACCTCTTTAATAAAATGCATTCGTGCAAATTCAGCTGAAGTACCTTCCAAGACAACTTCATCACTATCAAAGAAGGAAGGTTTCCCAATACACTAATTTTTATGCATGTCAATGTTGACATAATCATTTTTTAACGAATTTCAATGGCTCTGTGCCCATCAGTTTAAAGTGGTATATTTTAAATGCATTAATAAATTTTCAATGAAAATTTGAGTGAAAATTTGCAAGATGTGATCTCAGGAATTAACGTTATAGTGCCACCTGCCTTCTTATTCCCATTTACCCGCATTGTGCTCAACTTGTATGCCACTTAGACTGCAAATTAATCACAATTAAGAATGCCCATTTCACTGCATACAACCATTTCAGATTTGAAAGCAAATGAAATGGGTACATAAATTAAAATGTGGGTACGTGATGCTGTGAAAAATTCCACCAATTCAATAATATCATATGACAGTATGCATAAAATAGTCATCATCCTACATTTTTTTAAAATTCATATATATCACTTTTCAATGAGCTTATGGAATTCTTCTCATGATTGCCCATGAAATATAACCATGCTATGATGGTGGAAGTATAGCTTCCATTTCTGAGTCTGCATTTACATACCGCAGACCTGGTGTTGCAGCCTGTAAGAGGTTCATTCCACCTTCCATTATCCAGCTGAACAAACTGATCATTCCATCAGTGCAGCAAAATGTTATCCATATTATTAATAGGTAAAAGAATCCTGAAACTGCACGGTCCAAATAATATAACCTGTAAAAAGTATTTGCTTTAATTAGATGAAATTGAATGTTACTTTTATTTATTTCATATTTGACAGTCAGTCAAATTGGAATGCTTACTCAATAAATGTGAGTTGTCAAACTATATATGTATGCACATTTATGATAATAGCTTTTTTGTATTTTTGTTTATCTTAGAAACATATTTTCTAGCATTCCATCATTAAAATCAATTCAGAGAGTCAACAATTAAGAAATCACAGAGAAACTATATGCTGGCAGAATAAGACAATAAAAATAATTATCCTATGCTATATATTCCACTTGATATATCCCCCTTGGTTTCTTCATATCAGCAAAAATTCTTGGAAGCAATGAAAGGGAATTATATCAAAACTAGATAATTTCTCTGAGGACAGGCAAGAATAGGGATTTGGCAATATATCAATCAAACTAAGAATTACAGTTAAGTGCTCAATTCACGTCAGAGATGTGTGTTGAAGAAGAGCGACATAACTCGAAACTGTAAAGCGGATACAAATATTCGTGACCACTTTAAACCTGTGATAAACCATAGCGTTTATTTCAATATTTGTTTTTTGCCTTTACCCAGGAAAAAAACACTATTTTAGATAGGATGACTGTCTCAGTTATCGAAAAACGCAAGCAGATGCACATTCTGTCTAATTTATTAACACTAAACCGAGAAAAATTTTCCACGACCCTTGTCAGCATGGACACAGCATTGAATCAGATGTAGATCGAAACGACGCATACTAAGGACTTATAGTTCATGCATCTGCCTGATCAGGAAAGATGCTGCGAGGAGTAACCACAAATAATACATTAATTGATAATATTTTTAATGTAATACCATAAAAATGAGATGACTTTGATTAGAACCTTATTTATTGATATTTTGCCCTCTTTTTGGTTTCAACTTTTGCCTTTACTTACAGCACCCTTCCTGGAACAAACTAGTTTATTAATTAATATTTAAATAGGTGAGATATGTTGTTTTATTCCTAATAATTTTGTTGTGGCAATCGAAATAATCTATTATGGTACTTTGCACACTTTCATGCATTAAATATTTGAGGTGTGGCAATTAAATAACCGGACTTGTGCTTCTACCTGCAAACAGCGAGTGTGCCACAGCAGGTTGAAACATATCTCTGCCTGTTTATGCTTCCACTACCCTGAGCTTGATGAGCACAGTTGTGCATCGCTCAGTCTCGCTGTAGCAATCACCCGTTCAAGTCCTTGTGCTAGCATCTCATCGAAAAAAATGCAATGCGATCAAATGGAGCAATGAGTTAACCTCAAGTTTTTCGTGAAACTGGGGAAAACTGCTACAGAAGCTAATGCCATGTTAAAGGAGGTATAGAAAAGTGAATGAACATCGGGAACACAAGTTATTGAGTGGTTTAAAAGGTTGAAGGAGGGGACAACGATTCGTGCCCCTCAATATCAAAAACGGATGACAACATCCTGAAAATTGGTAAATTGATGTGCAAAATTAATTGTCTGAGAGCCTGAGCTCGTGCTAAAATCTCAGGAATTAACAAAGAAAGTCTGTCAGATTTTGCATGAATCATTCAACATGCACAATGTTTGCACAAAAATGGTGCTAAAACTTCTCACTCCAGAGCAAAAGGAATGAAGAATGAACTTCAACAAGACAATACGCTAGCCCATTCCCCATTGTCTGTAAAGGTCTTCTTTGCGAAATACGGCATCACCATGTTGGCATTCACGTCGTACTTGACCGATGTGGCCCCCTGTGACTTTATTTTTATTTCCAAAGGTCAAATCAGAGCTTAAGGGGACAAGATTTGACAGGGTGGAAGTGGTGGAAGTGGTGAAAGCAAAAATGACAGAGGTTTTCAACAAGCTGACAGAAGCGGGCTTCCAGTTCTGCTTTGATTAATGGAAAATTCATATGGAGCATTGTAGGGATCAGCAAGGAGTACATTGAAGGCGATAAACTTTCAAATATAATTGGTGATCAATAAAATTTGCTCTAGTACCTGTCCGGTTATTTAAGTGCCACACCTCATTTAGATATATGTTTTATCTATTTGCCCCTAATTACTTGTGCTTGTATTTCTTATTTTTTATGCTGATATACACCATAATTTCATGCTCATTTATATTGTTCTATTGAATTTCTAAGTATATGCACAATTAATTTAAAATGTAGCTCAACTTTTGAAGAAGAATATCATATCTCTTCTCAGAGCAAAAATGTTCAGTCAAAACATACCCAACTCCAGCCAATGTAAACTTTTTACTCTATGTCACTGTAACTAACCCAAAAAAGGAACCATTTTCTTGCATATTATAAGGCAAAAAGTACAAGAACTGCACTCTTTTGTGCTTTTTGTACTACATGCTTCCAGTATGCACATTGAATTTAGTAGGTTGGTCATATTTCAGATGCAAAGAATAATATGTACCAACAAAAAAACAAACTTCCTTGAAACAGAAAAGAGGTTGTAGAGGTAATGAGTGGCATGAGCAGATAACATTCCATTCAATTATGGAATAGAATGTACACCTTTTTAAAAGTGGTTAATCAATTAGAGTCACCCACATTGATGTGTAGTAGGATTTTCTCCAAAGAAAAAACCAATAGCAAGTTTAGATTATAGAAATGTATTCCAGGCCAAGCAGAGAAATTAGTGTGTGAAAAGCAGAAAAATAATGTGCGAGACGAAACCCTCATAAAATTGTCTAAGCCAAAATATCCAATGTACAGAATCTGAAGGACACCACTAACACAACTCGGGAAAAGTAGATGCATCAAAATATTCAACATTCAACAACTTTTTATCATCTAGTAGATTTCTTGGCTAAATAATAGCCTCTCAAATGACAACTTGGTTGACCATACAGGACCACATGGTTGTGGGTTGGAATACAGTCTGGGAATTGGATCCAATTAACATTTATGTTTCAGAGATGTCTTAGGTCATATACATTTTTACTGTTAATACTGCCTTAAAATCCAAAACAAATGCAGCATATTTAATGGAAAATTATTGAGGGTAAAACGACACCAAATCATCCTTCTATGTAGTGTAAAATCTTCTATTGCTAAACCGATTGAGTTTCTACTGTTAATTAGAAATTAAAGCTTGTCAGCAGTGTCTGCAATGGCCAAATGCCCAGTATAGGTACAATTACAGGTTAAGATATCATCCATATGTTTCATGCAATTTTTTTTCATGCAAGTTTTAAAAAATTTGAAAAGTACCTTCTCAAGTGTTTTCGAGCCTTAGGGATTGTGGAAAGATCCTCATGTAAGCAGAATTGTCTTGTTCCAAGGACTGTTCCACGGATGTATGGGTTCCAATCCACAACTGTCATATCAATAGGAAAGATTTTTTTATCTAGAGAGGTCATTTCTTTCCATAGTGACAAGAATTTGGTGTTTTCAAAAACCCATTCCTTTGTGGTGTAGTACTGTAGAATTTCCAAGCCTCCTTGAATGCGATTTTGGATTCGAACCATACTGCAAAAAATGTATCATTTTTTAAATGCGCTGAAACTAACTGTCAAAGTCAACAAGATAGTACCTGTGCCAAAATAAATCTTCTCAAAACGTGATATTAAGTTGGTTTATATGTAACTATTGCATCAAAAATGATGAACACAAAATTAAATTTAATGAGACAGAAATTTCAATTCTGCGTAGTTTTTAATAATGGTTTCAGATACTTTCCTTGGAGAATAGTGCAAGCCAAAAAGAGTTTACGGTTTTTGTGTGGAAATCACATCTTAACTTCAAGATTGGTTTGACATAATGTTTTATTTTTAAGTATCAAACTTGTTCTATTTGTTCTGCTCTATGATACATTTTCAAATAGTTTAGTTTCAGCATTTTCTGAAACTAAACTGTTTGAAAAATTTTGTAAAAATAACATCAGGCTTTCACCATCACCAAAAGAAACTACATAAAGTAAAAAAAATCTGAAAGCATGTAAAGTTCTTTCTCACATTTATGAGGCCAATTGTGAGAGAATCAGTGACAAAAGAATGACCTGTCAGTATGAAAAAAGAGCAAATATTTGTAAAACTTAGGTAATCAATTGAAAATAATTAAACTCAAGTTACTATAGTCATTCAAATACCAGTTACTCAAGTCAAATTTATTCTAGGCTGTTTAATTTAGAGAGTACCTTCAGTCAACAAATGAAATACCCTTGCTGATTTTATAGCTCAAGGGTATGGAAAATCCTTGTCCCATTGAATATCAAAATAATCTTTGGCCATAGTATCTTTATTTTTCTATGGGAGATTTTCTGTCAAAGCTAGTTAAGTGTGATTTATCTTCATACTTACAAAGGCTTTTTCCCACATATCGTTATGAGGAAGTCCAGCAAGTAGGCTGGAAAATAATGGAAGAGAAGAACACATATGTCATGCATAGTTTTATTTGATTTAATGCTACCATCTGGAAACCAAATAGCATTTTCCAGAGGGTTTTCATACAGATGCTTCCGTCCATATTCCAGCATCTCTCCCCAGGTGACTGGATTCACACCAGACTCCGTGACATTGACTACATAAGGCTTTCCTTTGATGCTGTAAAAAAGCAATGTTTGAATGGTCATGAATAAACTATCTTTATTATACCATCAATCTTGCACTATCAACCATATGTTTTTATTCTATTCAAACCATTTTAAAGAACAGTAACTGAACTTGTGAGGTAGAAATATTTCTTTCAGCATTGGTAGTGATGCCTCATGTTTTCACCTAACTTAAAATTGTTTAAGATGGCTCCTTTTAAAGTTCTAAATTAGTGATATTCATCAGATGTATTGGGTTATAAGAGAAAAGGTTAGTGCACTTAAAGTGTGGATTTCCCAGCCTCAAGCTTACAGCGAGGTTAGTTGTATTATCATCATATGTATGATAATGAAGCTGATTGCTGTAAAACTTAAATATGCTTTGTCTTATGGTACGTATTCTCACAGGGTCAATATATGGTGAAATAATATGACAAAAATCAATAGGAAAGAGTATGATATTGCAAATGGACAACTAGACCATTCAAAAAAAAATTTGTTGGAGGAGAAAAGTTGGTGTGCATGAACTTGTCAAAAAAATGATACTTTTCTAGGAAAAGGTAAAAAATAAATTGAAAAATTATCTATATACATTGTACCAATAAGTTTTTGAGGAAAATTTCCAATTATAAATATAATATAAATCAATTATAATTTAAGTGAGTAGGAAGCCTTTGGCTACATCTCACATGTGACTGACAAATTATGATGCATTACTGGAAGAATTGCAGGGATTCCTCATGTGTTTTTTCAGCTATTCATTAATGAAATTCCCAGTACATCTAAAAAACTGAGAAAATGATATTAAGAATTCAGCAACTTTTGAATAACTCCTAGAAAACTTAATCACATTGTCAAGTAAAGACATCAAAAGCATTAAAAAATATGCCATTAATCTCTTTTTTTCTTTAATTGGAGCCAGTCATTGAAATTTTTTTATTGAATGCTATCATAGCACTCAACAGATACTATGAGATGTAGAAGAGGACTTACAAAAGGTTATTAATGTGGGACAGGTTGCACAGGTGTAACGGACACCCCAAGGTATTTTCATACATTGTAAATTAATCATTGGCTATAGAGGTTGCACATTTTGGTAACTCCAAATCAGGAGTAATATCACTAATCTAAGCTAGCAGTCCATAATTTTATTTGGGTTTTAGATTGGAATGTGTCAAAGTGTTCAGCAGTGTTGCTTCTGATTTGGGTTGGGGCACCAATCCATGTTCTTCATAGGAATTGGTAATATGCCTCTGCACTATTTTCCTAAATCTGTATTGTGGCCATAATGATCATTTTCAACTCTTCCTAACATTTATGTAAATTATTTTATGAAGATTTCTTATATTTAAAATATTTCGTATTCATTTGAATACAAAAACTTGAATTTTAATTCTACTTTTGATAAGTAAATTTTGTCACCCTAATCAGGTCACATAGTATAAATTATAAGATGCAACATGATATTTCTTTAAAAAATGTGGAGTGCAGTCTCTAAAAGTTATAAATTAAGAAATATCATGTCCTATTGAACAAGGGCTGGAAAGGTTTTCTGAAGAATTTTTATCAACCCTAAATAAGTGGAAGAAGAGACTTCTGATGGAGAATTCTCCAAACATCAATATATTTATCATGAAAGCTTCCGCAGAGTGGTCTTGAATCCTGATGCCTTTCGAGATGGCTTCCGCGTGGTGTCATTTTAGTTGACAACAGTTTCACGAGCGTTCCAGCGCACTTCTTCAGGTCTGAAGTAATTATGATGCATTAGGGCTGCAATATATAGCTCCACAGAGGGTCAAGCGTGGATTCTTCTTTCCGTTTTTTCCCACGTTTTTGGAGTACATGCTTCCAATTGATTGATAGCGTGTAACCATCTTCCCTGTTGACATAATTTGGTCTTCTTATAATTTCAATCGCCTCCCGTATCAGCCTAGGGAAGTATCTCGTCTCCTTCGCAATGATTTTTGCCTCTTCTAGATACATGTTATGCGATGGCCCGCTCCATGTATGCTCTGTGATGGCAGACCGGGTGGGTTGTCTATTCTATATGGCCCTCTGGTGTTCGGCGATGCGGCACTTCAGCAATCTTGAGATTTGGCTGACGTATGACTTCCCGCATTCATGGAAAGCCATCACGAAGATGGGGTGAGCGTCTTACGGCTAGACAATGAAATAAAAGAGAGAGAATCTCCAAAAGCCGTAAAAAATTGGCACCCTTCATCAACAAACACCAAATTTACTGTGTTGGTATGCTGGGAAAACCACAGCAGAGACCAACCACAGCCTCTCAACCAAGAATACCCCCAGTGTTGGTTTACAGGAATGTTACTTCCTCGCCAGGGACCAAACACAGACGCACACACACAACCAAATAGGATCCTTTGCAGCAAAAACCAAATTTACTGTGTTGGTATGATGGGAAAACCACAGCAGAGACCAACCACAGCCTCTCAACCAAGAATACCCCCAGTGTTGGTTTACAGGAATGTTACTTCCTCGCCAGGGACCAAACACAGACGCACACACACAACCAAATAGGATCCTTTGCAGCAAAAACCAAATTTACTGTGTTGGTATGCTGGGAAAACCACAGCAGAGACCAACCACAGCCTGGTTGAGATCTTGGTTGAGAGGCTGTGGTTGGTCTCTGCTGTGGTTTTCCCAGCATACCAACACAGTAAATTTGATGTTTGTACATAGGATCCTATTTGGTTATGTGTGTGCGTCTGTGTTTGGTCCCTGGCGAGGAAGTAACATTCCCGTAAACCAACACAGGGGGGTATTCTTGGTTGAGAGGCTGTGGTTGGTCTCTGCTGTGGTTTTCCCAGCATACCAACACAGTGAATTTGGTGTTTGTTGACGAAGGGTGCCAATTGTTTACGGCTTTTGGAGATTTTCTCTCTTTTATTTCATTCCCGCATTCACATTCAACTTCATACACGCCACCTTGAGAGCCCTTCGGTGGTTGGTCCTTGTGTCCGTGCAGGAGGTTCGATATTTTGGTGACACAACTGTTTCTTGTCACCACGTCAAATTTTTGGAGTACTCTATCTTTTCCATGGTTCCCGCAACATATGGCAAGACGGCATAGGATGATGGCTTTGACTCCTTCGTCTCTTGCAAGGTCCTTTTTAGGGCCATAACTCTTGGATTGTCTTCACTTCGGGCGGTCTTGAAGATCAGCTTTCGCTGGAAGCCATTCTCCTCAAAAGTCTTCAATAAGTGCTCCTTTTCGTGAGCCATGGAGTCTGAGTCGGAGATTTGATGCACTCGATTGAAAAGTATTTTGATGACTCCGAGTTTTTGATGCGGGTGGTGATGCGAGTTGGCGTGCAGGTATCGGTCGGTATTAGTCTTCTTGCGGTAAACCACGTGTCTCGGGGTTCCATCTTCTTTCTTGGACACTAGTACATCGAGAAAGGGTAGGCATCCATTCTTCTCCACTTCCATCGTAAATAGAATGGAAGGGTGCCGGTTGTTGAGGTGCTGTAGAAATGACTCCAACTCCTGTTTTCCATGGGGCAAAATCACGAATGCATCTTCCACATATCTGACTTAGAGTTTTGGTTCTTTGTGAAATGAGGCAAGGGCCCTCTGCTTGAAGTTCTCCATGTAAATGTTTGCAATGACAGGAGACAATGGATAACCCATGGCCATTCCTTCATCTTGTTGGTAGAATTTTTCTTTCCACATGAAGTATGAGTGTCTTAAGCAAAACTCCACCAGCTTTGGGAAGTCCTCTGGAAGTTCATCGGCAGTGACTCCCTTGATGGTGTCAATGGCTTCCTGGATGGGAATGCTAGTGATGAGCGATGTGATGTTGAACCTAACTAATAGGTTATTCCTGGTGACTCTAGCATCCTGTATTATTTTCACTAATTCCGAAGAATTCTTGATGGTGGTCGAAGTATTTCCTGGAAAAGGTAGTAGTTTTCGCGCGAGGAGTAGTTCTCCAGTGAAAGTTGATCCTCAAGACCGCCCGAAGTGAAGACAATCCAAGAGTTATGGCCCTAAAAAGGACCTTGCGAGAGACGAAGGAGTCAAAGCCATCATCCTATGCCATCTTGCCATATGTTGCGGGAACCACGGAAAAGATAGCTAGAGTACTCCAAAAATTTGACGTGGTGACAAGAAACAGTTGCGTCACCAAAATATCAAACCTCCTGCACGGACACAAGGACCAACTACCGAAGGGCTCTCAAGGTGGCGTGTATAAAGTTGAATGTGTATGCGGGAAGTCGTACGTCGGCCAAACCTCGAGATTGCGGAAGTGCCGCATTGCCGAACACCAGAGGGCCATCAAGAATAGACAACCCACCCGGTCTGCCATCGCAGAGCATACATGGAGCGGGCCATCGCATAACATGTATTTAGAAGAGGCAAAAATCATTGCGAAGGAGACGAGATACTTCCCTAGGCTGATACGGGAGGCGATTGAAATTACAGAAAGACCAAATTATGTCAATAGCGAAGATGGTTACACGCTATCAACCAATTGGAAGCATGTACTCCAAAAACGTGGGAAAAAAGGGAAAGAAGAAAACCGTGCTTCACCCTCCGTAGAGCAATATATTGCGGCCCTAATGCATCAAAATTACTTCAGACCTGAAGAAGCAAGCTGGAATGCTCGCAAAACTGTTGTCAACTAAAATGACACCACGTGGAAGCCATCCCGAAAGCCATCAGGAATCTGTATATTTGTTGAATTTTAATGATCAATACTAAACATGACATTTATAATTATAAAATGCTTAAAAAAAATAAGTGAACACATTCACCTAATGAAAGTTTAAAAATTACTTAATTGGGGGTATCACTAGCACCCCTCTACCTCTACCAGCACAATATGTTTGCAGCACATGCTAAGCACATTTTCAACATATATGTGTCATCTATTAAGCATATTTTGAGCATTTGCTGAGAATATGTAAATGTCCTGGAGGGCAAATGCTGAAAATATGCTCCACATATGCAGAAAAAATATGCTCAGCATGTTCTCAAACTAAGCTCAACAAATGTTTCAAACATATGTTCGCTTGTTCTCAATATATCCTGGCATATGTTTCCAAAATAGGCCCATGATGCTCTCAAAACATGTTTAGCATAAGGTGTGTCCATTTATCCCCTCATAAGTCAGTTAGTCAACCAATACTACAAATACATCTCCATGGCCAAGAAAACAAAATATATCGGCTTGTTAAAAGATTTTCACTTCCTTAACACTTTAGGCACTCACAACAACAAATAATGACTAGTCTCTAACCTCTAACATTTCCCTGGCAGGAGACATTAATTTTATCGCTAAATTGCTTAATGTTTAATATTATGTTCCATAATGAATATTTGCGCAGCTGAAGCTGATTTCATTGCTAAAGTCAAAAATACAGTGATTTTAATGTTGTGCCCAACAATCTCTCCCTCTCTAATGTCTCAATGGAGGAAAAAAAACACTAGGTGGCCCTTCATTCCCCCCACCCTTTCTCAGGCACTGGTTTCCAAAGGTTGAACTCGGGGATAGTACTTAGATTATGTTAATGCCAATTCCAAAGGTTTTTCTCATTTTTGCTCAAATAATCCATCTTTCACCAATCAGCTAATATCTATGTACTTCATGGTGCAAATAGCCCTAGCTTCCAGTTACCTCTACATGCAACCAAATCTCCAACAAAAAAAATCAATATTTCATTTTATATTATTTCAAGGATGAATATACATGCATTTTTTATTCCATCAAGGATGCTAATTATTTTACCAGGGAGACATTTGAAATTATTTATATGGCATTACTGGATAAATGATTAATACAGTAAAATTGCTGGCATTGAAAGACAGTGAAGGGAATGTGCAGCTATACTGCATTGCACTTCAACTTTTAGATGGGCAACTTACATGGAAATTCAATCATAAGGTTGCTGTTTGTGACCCTAAAAACTACTCACTTGGAGTTCCCGACTTTCCATGCAATTGCCAGAAGTGCATTGATAGCGATATCTACTGGAATAATATCTGCGAGGTATTCAGCTTTGCAGTGCATTGAGCGGATGACTCCTTTTCCAGCTCCAACCAACAAGCCTGTTGGACCATGTAACGTCTCAACCCATCCAGGAATGGGCTCTTGCCAAGCAGCAGTCACTAGTGGAGAAAAAAAAATTGTTAGATGTGCTCCGATATTTTGCAAAATCAAAAACTGTCTTTGACTTGCCCCTCATTCATCATTGGATAGCCATTGTATGTTACATCAAAATTATCAATTTGAGTGATTAATTCAACTGAGTTTTTATAGTCACACTTAGCCATGAGCAAGACTAATAAAACCTTTCATTATGAACAATAACTATTGATTGCCAGGGATGAGTAGGAGTAAAATAAAATATTTAGTTGTAGAGAAGAGCTCATCTGCTTAAACATTATGGCTTCAGTGGGGAACTAGTTGATTCATTGATTTAAGAACTGTGTTATTCAAATCATTGGAATGCCAAATTGATACTTCTGCTTACCGATTGATGGTCTTGCGATGGCAATGGGCATGTCGGAACTAAAGTCAGTGACCAGCTGTTCACTAATATTTTTAGAATAAGCATAGGTGTTTGGTAGGTTCCCAATTAGTCTGGAAAAAAATAAATAATCATTTCTTGAGTCATAGTGAGAAGTTTTGTTTTCAGTATATGATCATTATATATTCACTAATGAAGAGTATAAATTCAATTTATCGATATGACTCATTCAATGTAAGATTAATAATGTTATCTATGATGTAGCCATTCCAATTTGCAAATTCTAATAATTATTGGTTTGCTTGCTTGGATCAGCTAGCATGTTAAGCAGAAATAACAAATTTTATATTTTGAAAACTCATGAAGTAGATGAGGACCAAAAATAGGAAGGCTCCAGTCAATGGTCAGTGATTACATTAGGATCTCATCCTCTTTTGATAAATGAATTGATAGATTGTATCCATTTTGTAACCTTTGGATTCATTGAACATCTTACGTATTCATATTATGAACTCAGCTAGCACAGAGTATGCTGCTTACTCTTTTCTTACGAGATACTTATGTAAGAAACAGGTAAGCAGCTTACCATGAGGTAAGGTGCTTACGTAAGAAATTGCTAAGAAACAGGTAATACTGGGGTAAGAAATACCGTCAAATATCATCATAAATGGGTAAGCTACTTATCTACAGTAGCGCAGCACACGGCAGAACAATGTACTACCACCTAAGACATCGCGAAGAGCGCCAACAATAATCTATACAATCTGCCTGCCTCCCTGGAAATTTATTCCAAATATAACTTCGAATTCAAATGCGGAAGGCCTCGATGTTACCGTAACTATCTGATCAAAGATCCAAAAGGACAGGATCAAAGTGATTTAGTGTATGGTGTGGTCCAGCATGGGTAGTCGCTCTCATGGTTTTTCGCAATTCTCACGGTTTCTGTCTTCCGTTTCGTTTCCTCCAAAGAATGGAGCATCGGAGATTATCAGTCCGTTCCTTAATTATCCTTAAGTACCTGTTTTGCCCACAAGAGGTCATGTGATACGTGTGTAATAAATAAGTAAGCGACTTACATGTAAGCTGCTTACCTATTTCTTCTTTCAAACTTACCTCCGTGACTTACATTGTGCCAGCTGGGAAGTAAGAAAAGCTACATGTGAAGACTGATAAGCGAATACTTTCCTCATTATGAATCAGGTTGTAATTGATAAAAATAGTGTTGTATGTACTTCACAAAAAAGAAATAGCATATTAATCCTTGACAGTTGTACAGATTGGTACCAAACCATGAAGGAAATTTGTCCAGACAATTGAGTCAGTTTGCACTTGTCTCATTACTTCTAGAAGTCATTTTGAAATGGAGAAGATAATACATTTTCCCTGTTAGCCATTTTCTTCCATGAGGAGTTTTAAGTAAGAATTAAAAGAGTAACTCTGTTTTCTACATAGATTTTATACTCTAAAACCCTGAGGAAAATCAGTTAAAAACAGTTAAAGCTAACAGAAAAATCAGTCAAATAATTTGGCAACCAAGTAACCTAGTTGGGTATCTGTATAAGTACTCACATGGGTGTAATAAGTTTGACTGCATCATCTGGAAGCCATTGCATTGATGGAAGAAGTTTGTGAGGGTCATGTGGTGGATCATAAGTTCTTTCCTCTAGAATTTTCTGCTCACAATGGCAGTAAGCTGTGGATACATGAACAAATGCCTGGAAAATACAGAGAATAACTTAAAAAAGAGATCCTGGTGCAGTTACACCTTTTGTACCAACTCCTACTCCTTGTTAAGTAAAAAAAATGATCTGACAATGGATTATCTTTCGTTAACTGAATGGCACTCTGATAGATGTTGTTATTTCAGAATAGGATGACATTTCCTTTATTCTTTTTTTAATAACACTAACCAAATAACAAACTGCTATAGAAGGACAATGCTTTCAGTTTATGGCCTCATGGCCTTAGTATACATTCCATCAATTAAAACTAGCGATTTAAAGCATCAGAAAAAAGGAGAATGATGATAACTGTTTCGTGCTAATATGAGCAATCAAAAATAACGATGATGGACACTCATGATTACTGCTAAAGAACTGAGACAGCAGAATTGTGAGGGCAACATCAGTCTTATGTCCTGTGAGACTGTTGGGTTAGAAAGGATCAGTTACAAGAGACCACCGAGCCATCTGTTGGATGTCATATAGGCATATTAAATATGCATTTTCTTAGTTAGAACCATGCAAAGAACTACTTAGATCTGTGATGGGATAGCTTCTAAATAATTGTGATCATGCCTGAGTTTTAAACCAAAGACTTTATCTGAACAATATATATGTTGAATAAAACATTCTCGGGCTTCTAGCCGAGTAAGAGTTTTTGTTGCTAACGTTTCGACGGATAACACTTCCATCGTCCTCAGAGCAGTAATGAGATGCAGGCGTTCCTTCCTGCGTATATATAGCCGCTTAATCTGGGGGGCATTGTTGTCTCCTTCTTTCCGTTATTTTTTGAATTAACGGTCTCCATTCCCTGCTTAGTAAGTACCCAGAGTCGCGATTTAAGGTGTTCTTCTCCAGCCTGATCTCAATGGCCTCTTTAAGGAGACGATCCCAATACATGTGTGTCTTAGAGACCACTTGAGCTTCATCAAAGGAGATGATATGATCTTCTGACAAGCTATGCTCAGCCAGGGCAGATTTCTCTGGGTGGAAAAGTCTAATGCACCTCCTGTGCTCTTTTATTCGGGTCTCTATCGTGTGTCCGGTCTCTCCAATGTATACTTTCCCGCATTTGACGCACGATAGAGACCCGAATAAAAGAGCACAGGAGGTGCATTAGACTTTTGCACCCAGAGAAATCTGCCCTGGCTGAGCATAGCTTGTCAGAAGATCATATCATCTCCTTCATCCATATATTTATGTAACATTTAAAAGACTACAATGTCCTTAAATGTACAATGGAATGAGGGGTTCAACTAGGGGCGGATTAAGGTCGTTGTTTGGGAGGAGGGGTGGTGGGTGGTTCACTACTTTCCTCGGCGCCTTGGGGGTATACAATACCTCTCAACGAAAGGGGGGTCCAGGTGGACCACCCTTGGAAAATTAAAAGAAATGAAGTGCATAACACATAGTTTGATGTGGCTATATAATTTGGTAGATGTGATAAATAATTGAGTAAAATTCTCTAATCACATTTGAAAAATGTAAACAAATGATGTATAGAATGCCATTCTTGTGAAGATGCAGGTCTTCCAGTATTGGTCCATGTTTCCTCAGATGACAGTTTTGGCGGCGTCTCAGTCGGCTTCTTCAGGTCAGTGAAGTGAAGATGCAGCCATTTGTAATCTTATTTATATCACCTGTTGGAGTCAGATAACACTTGAGATATACAAGACAACAAATGGTGGCACCTTCACTTTACCGCCGCGAAGAAGCAGACTACAACACCGATGAAACTGTTGTCCAAGAAAACATAGACCAATTAAAACAAGGAAGACCTGCATATTCACATCCATCAACCCACGTCAGCCTACACAAGAATTTCAAACTCCAAATGCCGTACAAAATGAAAATTGATTGGAATGAAATTAACAAAATAAGTATTTAGAAAATACTATTTTCCTTTAATATTTTTATTTTATTAAGCAAAAGTCAAAATGATAACATTCAAAGAAGAACTACCAGGCTGTAGAATATATTTATAATAGTTTTAAGAATGACTAAAACAAGTAGGCCCTACTTAATATTAAAATAAATGAAATAAACAAAGTATAGACTTATTCTTTGAGGTAATGTAGTCACCCTCATAAATACAGATATATGGGCTGACGTACATTTAGAAAATATTATTTAGTTATAATGTTTTGAGCAACAGCTTTAATGAAATTAGCCTAGGTGTTGACAGTATAAGATTTATGTATACAAATTACAACAGAAAATGTTGCTTTCTTGTTTCTTTCTGCTCAGAAAACCGGTTTATTACATTATCAGGGTCTACATGAATATGATGGTGGATGTACAACATAACAAGGCTGTTTAATTGACTTTCACTGCATCTTGATCGCATGTAACTTTTCAGAGGGCATAGAGCAGAAAAAGACTTTTCATCACTTGCAATACTGACAGGCAAACTTAAAGAGGACAAGGAAATTTTCTTTATTAGTGAAAAAAGGACAGGATGTCATGCATAATAAGCATCTATGACAATTCAAGGAATAACTTTACCATCATCAATATCCCGGTTCCATTTCACTATCCACAGTTCATACTCTGATTTTAGATGAAAAACAAAATATTCTTTTTGGAGACCAAGGACATTAGGACAGTATACTTCTGACAAAGTGTGTTCATATCACTTTTAATGTCTGCAGTTTTTAGATAGACACACTTAGCCAAAATGGCCTGTGGGAGAAAGATATTCTGCATAAGTCCATAACAACATCAGAAGATCTAGAGAAGTCCTCCAGAACCCAGTCCAAAAGGGGGATGTAGATGTTTTTTCAACAATATCCCTCAGCATATTGAAATTGTGTATATATGGGTGACATGATTGCCATTGAGCAATCCTCGTGGCGTTAATCTTTCCTCCTAAGGTGTGAGATGCGGCTGTTGCTATCGTAAAAATGCTTTCAAAATCTTTTTCAAAAAGCAGACAGACTTTCTTTACAGAAAGCCTTTCAATTCTGAAAAGAGATTTGATGGTGAAAACTGCCTCTGAAGCACTCTGAACATCTAAGTGTTCTGTTTGTAATAACTTGCATAGGTTGCAGGGAACACCCAGGATCTCACCGAGACAGCAGAGTGACACTAAGAAATCACTATCTCATATGCTGCATTCGCAACTCTGAGCTCTTTGTGCCGACAAATCCTCATTTGACCATCTGGAAATGATTGCCAAAGCCATTGACACCTTTTCAATATTTGTCAAAAACTATAGGACAGAATCATGGCATTCTACCCATCTGTTCTTGCAAAGTTGCTTTAGTTGTCCTCCTAGGGCAGGGGTGGCGAACCTTTTGGCGATTGCATGCCAAAGTTCATGAAATTAGAGTATACTCGTTCGACTCGTGTGCCAACCCATTGAGTGAGATAGAGGTATCCCTTAACACCCTCCCAACTCTGTGTGCAGAAATAATTGCTCTACGTGCCACTTTGGGCATTTGTGCCATAGCTTCACCGCCCCTAGGATATTTTTCAAAAACATATTTCGTTTTGATGATGAATGGAAGAAGTTAATGATTTCCACTAAAATACCATGGGCATTACAAACAGTTGGTACTCAATTTGCTTTGAAAATCAATAAATTTAAGTTATGGTTGTAACAAGGACAACGAATAGCATTTGTTGCATTCTTCTGAATATCCTGCACAGCTCCTGCGGCGGCTGATACATTTGTTGAACAACCATCTGTGCCTTTACCGACGCAGTTCTTTATGTCTAGTCCTAAACCATGAATTGGCTGGGTTACCATTTGGCCAAGTTTTATACCAGCAACAGCAGGTTCAATATGTAAATCCACTTCTGAGCTTTCTTCATCCACATCATCTGAAGGAGAATGGTCTAGGTCAACGACTGCTTGTCTTAAATCTAAAAATCCTACAAATTCCTCTCTGACTTCCTTGTCCAACACATACCTAATAATGAGTGACATGTGAGAAATGTGGGAAATGTCAGTTGTTTCATCAAAAATACAACTAAAATATGTAGCCTTCCTGATTCTTCAATGTTAATAAAATGAAATCATACATTTCCACAAAAATGACCTAATTAGCATTTAATATGCTATGGATCACTATGTTTTCTTGGTAATTGTCTGCCATCTATCTGGTTAGTACCTTCTTCAGTCGGATGTTGGGCATAGAGCCGAAAGTGCTGTTTTAAGGAAATATATTTGTGGGAGAGAACTTCCTCATGTTATGAGATATTTATTAAAAAAGGATACATTCCTGAATACAACTGCCTCCTTGAAATATTGTTCCAACCTAAATAGTGGCATCCTTGATGAACTCATCACCAGGTTATGGTAATCATTTTGTGGGAATTGAGAGGGGTAATATTGTTACTTTGCGGTGGGGGTCTGGAGAGTATGGAATACATAATGACCCCTAGTTTTCCTATTTTTTAGGTGTTATGGGGGTTGAAACTTCCCCTGGATGGACCTCAGTGGCATTAATATTGCTAGTCCCTAAAGTTGATCCAAAAATTGCATTCGGAGGCTATAAATCGTGGGTATGATAATGGTCTGCATATTGACCAGGTAAAGCATACACCTCCAGTTTGATTCCTGGGTCAAAAAATGTTGAATCTGTGAATATCCAAAGAATATTTCACCATTTCACCCCTGGAAAAGTCAACCAGAAAAGACTGGAATCCTTCAAAACCTGGTGCTGGAGGAGGATAATGAATATAAAATGGATGGACAAAATAATCAATGAAGTGTACAGAAGAGTAGAAGAGGAAAGGACCATATGGAACACCACACATAAAAGAAGAACCAGATGAATTGGACTCACCCTGAGACACAATGGATTTGTGAAGATTATAATTAAAGGTAAAATATAGGGAAAAGTCCCCAGAGGAAGATCCAGGAATAAGTTCACGGACCAAATAAAAAGTAAAGTACACAGGAGGAGATAGCAGGAGATAGGGAAATAGCATTAGATAGGGAGGGGCAGAGAGCTGCAGTCAACCAATCTTGGTTTGAACCACCGATGATATTTTCACTATTCACTGCTGCAGATGATATAACCTTACAATGTACCTGCGTTTTAAGCATGAGCGTTAATATACCTCCCACAGCATGATGAACACTTAAGGGTTAAGTAAGAGATTAAGTCATCATGCCCGTAATCCAAACAGGATCGTCACCGTGCCGTATTTAGCACCGAGTGATGCGTGTCTCACCTCTAGGTGCTTCATCTTGCGACACAGCCGGAGCACCTGGAGCGTGCCTTGAGTGTTGAAGTTGAGGGCCATTTTGAGGTGGAGGTCGAAGCGCACGTTGGCCGCGCAGTGGAACACGATGGAGACTTCTTCAAGCAAGCGTCGTCTCATCTCATCCACGCCCACCGTCTCCGTGTCCGCCTCCGAGCCCGTGCCGAAAGCCGTCACGCCAGTGATGCCCAGTTCCTCGGTCGACACGTCCCCCGCCACCGCGTGCAGTTTGGACATCGCCCCGGGACGCTCTTCCTTCACGCGATCGAACACCTGAGGGGTGGAAAAATAGAAACATATGCCATATTCTTCGGCCCACAGGAGGCACTATTTTATGAAAATGGGCCAGAAATTTTGCTTGCGTCTAATGGGACGAGGGTACAGCTACAGTCATTGAGGTAGATGAAGGGGGCATAACATTATCAAAATGTAGCCTGACAAACGAAATAACAACAATATTGGATATCCCTGCTCTTCCTCACTTTTGTTTTTGGATAGCACGACGGAATGGACGAAGTAGAGGATGTATAGCAAGAATATCCAACATCTGATAAAAATCTAAGACGAGTCACTCTTGAAATATGCATTGGTTGCTTATTGCTATGGAGTCTATTTGATTTACCATAGTTTTAATCAAGAATGCAATTTATTTATGATTTTAGAGTTAACATCCATTGTTTTTAACTGTTTGCGGCCACAGTTCATTCCTAAAATGCGAGAAAAGTGATTTTTAAAGAACGGACGCGGTTAAAAAAATTCTAATGAATATCAAAAATCAGTAGTATTATCAGCTCCATTTCATTTTAGTAATATCCTCTCGTACGTTACGTTCACCGTCCATTTCTGGCTATATTCCGCTGTTGTACGAAATTGATGGTTAGGTGCTCGTTACTCACGCCTCGAGGTTTCACTCGAGACATTTTTTTCGCGTAGTCTGATGAATAGAAAATGCGAGAACGTGAGCTCGGCATTAAAACACGGGCTATTTTTATATCTCTCACCTGTACATTTGCGCCTTCCCTGCTACGACTTTCCGCTATAGTCTATGTAATTTCCACCGCACGTGCATCCATGTATCACGCTGCGTAACAATATGCTCGGCACAAAACGGCATTTATGACGCCAATTACGTCTCAGGAAAGCCCCAAAAGTCTCTTAATTCTATATGAAACATTCTGAGCTACATTTAGACAGCTACACCTTTTACAGAAGAGCTACATCTTTTACTGCATTCAACACTTCGATTCACGTTTACAAAAGTGACTGAACATATGTCAAACAAACTTCATAACGGTATTTTTTCGCTTGAGAAATATTAGGATGAAATAAATTCACTACTGGTAGGAACGATAACAGTAGAGTAGGCTACCTACGACGAGAACGGCTCTTCATCATCATAGGATCTTCAAGAAGGTGGAAATATCGTCAGGAAGTTGAGGTTAATTTGGATGAAAGTATGACTGAAGAGGTAGAGACAAGAATGGTGAGGAAAATACATCAACTGCCAAGGGTGCTGATGTGTTCAGTATCTCCCCAGCGAATGCTATGCTTCATGACAACTCTCCGCCTTCCAGAGTGACACGGGAAAATAACTGAGTCAACAACAGTGAATACTTCAGATAAACTTGAATATTTGCATAGTAATTGCAGTGTATATTTTATCAAAGAGAAGAAATAGATTGATTCTTCTGATAGTTGTTTTGATATCAATGCCCGTGTAACGGAACGAAAGATTGATAATGTGTGCTCAACTAAAATATACACGTAAATAGCTACTCGTGTGCTAAACTCACGCGTGAAACTATCTGGTTTCTCCGATTATTGTGATATTTTTCCGTTTTCTCTAGATTTTTCTTAGGAAAAGTCGCATATAAATTTTAAAGCAGATGATACAAAAAGAATCGGTTTAAAGAATTAATTATTTGGCATCATAAATAATTATCATTCATCATTCTATTTAACCGACCGTTGAAGAAAGCCGTTCCAGAGATAACAAAATGTTTGAATTTAGATACGGAATTGATGATAGTACTATTATTCTAATTTAAAGGACCATACCAGCATAGTTTACTTTCAGATGAGGATAAAATATCGTGTTATTAACTGCATGCTCTGAAAATAAGTTAGAATATTAAGAAAATGTGCCCCAATATTTGAGAAACGAGAGTCTCCCAGGATGCTTAAGCTTTCCTTACGAATGAAATGAAATGAATCGGATAGTTGGAAGGGACACTTATACCTACATATAATTCACCTTTTATTTTTGAGTTACTCCAAACTGAATTCGTACTTTCTAAAGTCCTCCGCTAAACTCAAATGGCTCATCTTTCCCTGGAATGCGGATTAATCCCTCTTACCTCCCAAATAAGGGCTTTCTATAAAATCATAAAAACGTAACAGAGTTACATATTCACCATCAAGATGTTACTCAGTTACGAGCCCTGTCGGAAGTGTGAATGAATATCATGTGGAATACACAAAGCTTATTTTTTTCTCAGTGTTACTATGGAAAAGTTCTATATAGCTAGAGACGATGTCTTACATCGAGCTGCTTTCTAGAGGCCTAATCATGCGGATAACCATTTCCTCATTAAGTTAAAATTTGACGGCGAAGGCCAAAAAGCACCAATTATGGCGAGGAACAAAATACATAAAATTTGCTATGACTGATATGTAGTGGAAATTTAAACGTGTGCATAAATATTACTTGTTAAATCTTTATAGGTAAAACTTATAGTTTTTTAAAGGAAAGTTGGGTCTACAGATTCACCGAGTAACAATCCTCCTCAATAGAGCCATGGTATCTAACTATGAGTGATGTGAAAGATGCGAAATCCAGAGGAATTTTGTTGTAATTCGGTGATTTTGCAACTACATCCTACTTTATGTGCTGAAATATTAAATCATGCCACTCTCGTCAAAAGCCTAAGTAAATCATACTCACAATGGACAAAAATTGTTTAAAATGTTATTGGCGACCGCATAAAATATTTGAATAGATATTTCTAAGCTTTTTTGGCCAGGTCTTCATACGTCGATTATTGCAAGAGAAGCGAAAGCGCGAATCATCGGGTCAGTAGTCTCTCTTCGGCAACACTCGCTTCGAAGTAAATTCATTGCAGCTGTTCTCATAAGACTCGCAGATATTACGGAGGAAATTGCTCTACTTATCCCCTCTTCAAAGGTGAAAGTAAATACGGAAGAAGTGATGGCGAAACATATTTACAAAATACGCCAACGCCTTGTGTCAAAGCTAACGTTTAATGAAAAAGAGTTCGGTTATTTCTCGTGGAGTAGAATTTCAACACAAGAGCTTAAGTAGTATGAAATTTTATGAAGACCAACAAAAGAGATAATATAAAAGTAAGTTTAATATAAAATTAAATTTTAAACATTTTAGTCATAAAGCAATTGAAAAAATTTTAATTGCAGATTTTTTAAAAAAATTACTCTATTTTTAATTGTTTATTAACTTTTCCACGTGGAAAAGAAGGGCACATTTTCCTTCAAATATAGTATTTGACGTTCTTATGCTGTTAAAACCTATTGATTGATACTGAGAATAACTTAAGTTGTTTTCCTCTATTTATTTACTGCTGCAGTCGACGCGCGCTTCTTTAAGCCAATCAGGCATAATAAAATATGCGTCGTGGTATTGAAAAAACGATAAATCTGTTGCTAAAGTAAATTTGTTCTCATTCATACGAACGCAGCGTTTCACATATGATTCCGTCAACTTGGTCAAAAAAAATGCAATGGTGAAACTGGGAATGAGCTTTCGAGAAGAAATATTGTACTAGAATAAATAGCTAACCCTTAAAACCAATCATTTCAAAGAATTCGTTGAAATGACTTTTACTGAAAGTAGGCATTTGATTTAGATACGCATTCTATCGTGTATATTTCTGCGGATACACCCTTTGGACGGAAATTCTTGGGATATTATTTCGAAGAGAAACAAGATTGTGAAAGCGCCTGAGCTCACCGCCAGCTTTCATTTCATTGCAAGGAATCACGCTCGCTATCCTAAATTCCTTCCAAGGTCGTTTGGTGAAACCTTATGAAATTTAATGATAGCTTCACGATGAAAACGCAGAACCTTGAACGATTCCGCAACTATGGAAATGCGTTATAAAAAGTCTTAATTCGTGGTACTTATAAAACTGAAGATTTAATGCACTCACTTTTCATTCTTGCGGCATAACAAGAGTAGTAGCATTTAAAATTTAAGAACGTTGACTGTTGAAGTCGTTTTGCGCCATATCTCAGCACAATCATCAAAATATCAGCGTAACAGTCTGTCGATAAAATTAATAACGTTTATAATAAACTGTTCACACTCAAACTATAGGCTTAGCCAATGCCTACACTTCAGCTAAATGCTACTATGCAACCGAGTACACTCCGGTGGTAGCATACTCGTATTATTTTGTGTCTATTGTCAATCATGACTCTAAAACTCCAAAATAAAATTGGTATAACCGTTCAACGCAGCTGAAACATTTCTAATATTTGTTAAATCAGTAAAAGATTCAATTTCTGTATATTTTACAATCACCAAAAAATTACATTAAGTCCATATCTCAATCTTCTCCAAAAACTAAAATGACGGCTCTTAATTCTTATACCAGTATTTTGAATAAAAATTACTGGTATCTCACAATAAAATGAGATTGAGCAGATCCAATTTGCTCGACATATTTTCCGTAAATAGTTCAAATGCTGACGAGGTACCTGCTAAAATTTCTGAGAGCTATAGCATGCTGTGACAGGGCGAAGTATATTGCTTAGAAATAAAGGGACTTAGAGTTTGTCATGAGAATGATAGCATATAACCATTTGCCAAAATTATCTAGATAAAAAAAGGACGATTTTGGTTGATTGTAGGATTTGAACCTAAGTCACCCTGATGAATTACTGTGCAGAAAGATTTTATGGCTGTGGTAAAAAATGAAAATTATTTTACTAAATCTAAAAATAAACTTTTGGAGTCAAATTACTATTGCAATAAAAAATGAGACATATATTAGTCGTGGGATTTATATTATAAAATATGTTATGAAAAGGAGAGTAATTCACTCTCTATCAGCTGTAATTAATTTGTAAATGGCATGTTTAAATGGATATTCAAAGACGACTGTGTTTCACATTATTTCTTTCACTGATCGAAATCCCTCAAAGGTAGAAATTAATCAAGGCTTAAGACTTGTAGTAAAAATAACAAGAAATATCTCTAGTGATTAGTTTATCATCCATAATACGCATATGACATTACAATCGATAGTCATCTATCAGCAATATAATTAAGTATGAGAATCAAAACTATAGCTAACAGCGTCTGTCTTCAGCTGGTATTTTTTTCCAAAAAGCTGAGAGCTGAGAATACCGTCTATATTATAGCAGGGTAGAATCAATCCCTTTAAAGCTGACACATTACTTAGTTATGTTTTGTTACCAGTGCCTTTTGCAGCTATGCCTGAGGGTACGATTCTGTGCTAAAGTTATCACTGAACCACAATTTGGAGCTTTGGAAAGGATTAAATCTGTATATTCACGCTCAGTTCATTGAAATTTAAGCACGAAATGATGAAAACCGTGCAATTAACACCAATACAAATAACTTTCGACTCGAGTTTCAGTGATGGTGCACATCGTGAGGTGTGGCATAACACCTTGTTATGATGTATAAACTTTGAATCCCTGGTGGAAGTATATCTACACAACGGAAAATAGCTCCTATTCTTATCCGATCACTTTGGAAAGATGTTCTTTAATTTTTGAAAACCATGACATACAGCTTAGGTTTCTAATTGATTCTTTATTTTCCCAACTACATCAAACGATATAGATTTACGAATAATACGATTATGGATGGAGATATTTTAAGTGGGGGGTCAAAGAGAAAAAAATGTTATCATTTATCCGTATCACACGAACTCCATTACGCTTAGCAGTGGAATATATATTCGAATTGATCAGTTCTGCTTCCCTTTACATAAATATCATGATTGTCTAGTAAATTTATTCAGTCTCATTATCGGTTGGACATTTTTAAAGAAATAAATTTCAAATTTCAGGGTTAGTGCATTTTTTTCACTTAGCCACTTATTCTTTAGTGTTCTTAATTGAAGCCTGCCACGGATGTACAATTGTTGTTGGAAATTTAAGAATTAAAATTGGTGATGAAGACAAAAAATGTTGGCAAAATAACTTATAACGGTAATTAATAATTAAAAACCTACAATAGGAACATGTTTCCAATAAACGGAACCGCCTTATTTTAATTGTGAATTCCTATATTACCCTTTTGATTTGATGATTATTATTATGCCAAACCAAAATCTTAGATTAATGGCTTTTTCTAATACCACACTAAAATGGGCCAATGATTTTATATATAGTGAAATTTAACTTGAGTAGTATGCTACTGTTGCTACTCTGTTTAATTTTATGAAATTGTTACTTCAAGTGATTCGCAAGCAAAACTATTCCTTCAAAGCCTTAGTTAAGGGCCATTTCAGCCTTGATTACCCATAATGAGTCACTTACCTGTGAATGAACTAACTCCTGCAGTCTTGCGCTCACTTCTTTCCCCCTCTTCGGCCGCATTATCACGTATATCCTCCGCACTTCTGGACAAGAGCGCAGCATCTTCTCGAGGAGCACCTTTCCCATGAATCCGGTCCCACCCGTCACCAGCACCGTCTTTCCGGCGAAGAACGCCGGAATGTCGGGATACTTAAGGCCTGACATGCTGATCATCCCGGGACTCCCCCCCGGGGAACGTTCAAAGAACCTCTTCTAAGTTTCCCGAAGACCTGCAGAAAAGACACGAGCGTTGAAGTCTCCAAGTGCAGCATGAGATCCAAAATCATTTATTCGCGTGTATTTCAAAGCCTTATGGAAAATTATAAATCACAGCTAGAATAAAATCCATATGGTCTGGGAAAAAGTAAGTTTTCGACTTGGGTTTGGGTTGGTACAGTGGCTGTGGTATCGTATTTCCATTCCGAGGTCTCGAGTTTTACGGACCACTTTCCGATTCCCGAAATCTGAGGATGATTCTAACGAGCATTGAAACTCGTCATCTTTTGAATTAATGGGAATTACTGGCATAATGAAATTTGCACAGACTAGGAAACATGAGAGGTAGGTTGGGAATTTAGTTATTGTCTCGGCTGGCGTGTTGTCTTCCAACTCCGACGATCTGGGATCGATTTCCTGCAATTGTGGCTTTTTTACGTGGAAATGACAATCCGTACTTGAGTTCCAAGAATTTATAGAATTGTTAGATGGTTTTGGTTCGTATTTCTGCAAAAGTGGAACTTTTTCATAAAAATCTGGATCCCTATTTGAGTACTACGAGGATACAATTTCGAGAGCAGTATTTCGTCCGTCGGATAGGAAGTTAAACTGAAATACCCTTGGCGCCTCCATTCTTCAGATTAACATTTCATTTTCAACATACCTCAGTTTCCCTTTTAGTGCTAATGAATTCAGCTATTAGTCACCTCTTCAAATTAAAACCAACATGCTGAGTAATTGATTATGCTACCGTCACTAATAATAATTATAGTAAAGATAATGATGACGACCTTATTTCGAACGAAATTAAGATTGTACGGCCTTTTATTTTATTTTAATCATACAATAGACATGAGCACTGATTCCCAGGGTGGAGATAAACCCATCCAGGTGAGACCTAAACCTGCAAATTTTGGGTTAGCTGGCGAAGGCATCAAACCTCCGCCAACGAGGCCAGCAATACTGCAGGAAATGAAGGCAAGAAAAGTGGGAGTGCGATATCCTTTCAGAATTAACAAAAAAATGAAGCAAGTAATGGAAAATGGTGATTAAAAAAACTAGTTCAAAATATCAAAATTGAGTAAGTTTGGTTCATGGATAGTGGAAAAATGGACAGTGAGAGAGTTTCTTCATTTTTAATGGAAATAATCTACTTAAAATTAAAACAGTCTAAGAGATTATCATGAACAGAATCATGTAGCACCTTACGATGTGATTCAAGAAGTATTTAGGCTAAGTGGCCTGTGAGGTGACTTATTTTTAGTAAAAGAATAATTGTGTTTACAGCCATTTTAAAATGTGAAGAATGTTAGGTTGGACTCATAATTTTGGCGGACTTACTTTCTCAATGGATATGTAAGCGCGTGGTAAACTATCTTAAATATTATTGGTAGCAATGACTGAGGGAAAGTTTTCTAATACGTTTGACATTAATTGTACCAAAATCAACGAAAAGAAATATAATTTGTGTTTTTGCTGTGGACGTACACATCGTTTCCACCCTGTCATTCTCAAGTCAATTAATTTTATAGGCATCAAAGCAGAGCAAAAATCCATGGGAATTGATTCCCTTAGCAATACCGTTTGTCTGGAGCTATGTTCATTATTCTTCGCTTTCGTTTGGATTTCATTTAATGTGTTAGGCTTTTATACATGTAATGGAAATCATTTAAGTAATATAATAGATACCTTTGTTATGAATAATCGCTTTCGAATGTATCTTCTACAAAGGTGAAAAACTAATCTCTCATATTGGCGCCTTTTTTTTTGCGGTGACGCACACAATTTTCACTCATGTCTATTCGGCCGATACCGGTTTCAAAATAAATTTTGTATGGTGAGCGAGTGCTTATGATGATTTGCGGAGGAATGACCCATTTAGAAACCTTTCCTTTCACTGCTGCCAGACCATGTCAGCAGTAAGCTTTTCCGCGCGCTCTGGTGCCCAAACGCTTTGAAAAATATTCTTTGGCAGATTTTGCGGGGTTATTTTAACACAACGGCTACGAATACAGTATACCAACGCGATTAAAAATCTTCCAATGGCTGCGGCCGACTAAAATTGACGTATTTTTAGATCGAGTTTTACCACAATTACCATTTCTACAACTATTTTATAAAAATATCAACCATATTTATTATTTTATTTTACAATAAAATTATTTCCTAAAACTGCTGAACTAAAATAGCATATAAATATCATAGTTGCTGTAGCATTTAGTTACCTATTGGTTTTTTGGAATGATATATTTTCTTGCATGAAAAAATCATAAATATGCCTTAAACGTCTTAGCATTCCACAAAAGTAATGGACTTTCAGACTCAACAGCGAGAAAGCTAACACCTTCTGCGCAGATACCTGAAATTCTAGGTTCTTAATGTTCCATTGGGTGACGGGAGCCTGGAATACCAGAAAAATAAGTATGGTATTCATTTATTAATGTAGCAGGATGTAACCCCACGACAGCATGAGTAGTTTAACCAAGTGCTACCTTTTTGGTGATGGCGTTTGATAATAACTTCATCATTGATGAAATGTCATAATTACTATAAAGCAAAAGAAACACACTAATAATTCACGTTACCCGACGAAATATACGTTTCTGTTAAGACAGTTTCCAGTCCAAAGTTTCGATTACTTGGCCAATAGTACTGAATAAAGTATTTTGACTATAAGGATTTCCAAATTGATGTAAAATTTGATGAAGTGGCGCTAACAGATAACTACTGGAGAATATATCAATTCTTGATAAGTTTTATGCGAAAGAGACATTGGAGGTAGTCAGGGAATACTATCTAACTTATGTTTTCTCAGTTCTTTTATTTATCCTAAGTTAGTTACTTTAAATTCAATTTGTGGTCCAGAAAATACTTTGAAATTTCGGACATTGCTTATGATATCGTCCAGGAGACACTTTTTTTCGTTAGCACCTTGCATATCATATTTAGTTATTCATTACCACGTATAATATTTACTGAAAAGCATAATTTTCTGGTGGCAAGTATTCATACTTGAAAAAGTATTATAATTTATTCTTGTAAAATAGTCATGCAGGGTTTTTTAAATCTTCCATAATAAATTCATGGCCTATTGATGTTTTTACTATGCCTGACGGGCATCATTGGCACGCATGCCTCTAAAATTATAAGATTTTTGTTGACTCTCGAATAGTAACATTATTATTTGGATATGTAGGATGCGACTGCACAATTCAAAATATATTATTTCCTCTCAAAAATACACTCGCTTACCATCAATGAAAAGGTTAGGAAATGTAAAATTTTTCATGGGATTGTTGCATCTTATTTTCAATGTTCCGTATTTTAATTGATATAGCCATAAGTAAAGCCCCTAAAAATGTTGAGACAGTATCACCGTTGTCTTTAATGTTCGGCGTACAGCGGAGAGCATTAAGCGAGGGTAATATCGAACTGATACTAGATTAATTTATAAATGACACTTAATGAAGATCATTCAAAGCCGAGTATGCTGGATAGCGACTAGCTCATACCCGCTATAAGAAGGGATGAGGGGCTTGAACCAGATGAAATGTCTGACTAATGGGTCTGTTTCTCGGGAAAAGAGTGATCAGCATTTTTATCTGCTCAATTATCCTGGGATGATATTTAGGTTTCTTGAGTCTCTTACTGTTTTACAAAAAAATGGAGATTCATTCCAGTATTGGAGAAAAACAACACTTAATGGAAAATTCTCACACTTTTCTCTATCACGAATGATGACTCCGATTTACCTACATATAGTGCCTGAATAAAAAGTTACATAAGGAGGAGAGAGATTTGTCGGAAATATTCGCTGTTTTATGATGATTTGACTTTCAAAGCTTGTTTTGAGTCGTGAGCATCCATAAAATTGATTAATTGAATGCCAATAAATCTAATTCAGGCAGTCAAAGGAATATTTGCTGCTGTTGGCTTCAAATGTATGCTTCGAGAACAGTGCCTAGCTAAACGTACATTAGTGTATTTTAGATAGGTCACCACCACGTGCCCAACCTCGTAATGGTTATACTACAAGAGGATTATAAGGAAATGTTGGATATCCGGCCAAACGTAAATGGTTGTTAGCGATGAGTTATGGAAAACAGATGGACAGTCTATTCTCAGTGGAATTAGTTAGTGCAGTGGGTCCATAACTTTTTCGGTCATGGAGCCAATTTTGAAGCAGAAGTGTCTCGAAGAGCTCCGAGGAATATTTGGTGTTTAATTATATGTTCTACGAGGAATAATAAACATCATAAATACATGTAAAAATGAATATACCTATTCAAACGAAAAAAAAAGTGGTGGAAGCAAAAGCTCAATTTTGTGATTTCGTCAATTTCATAGCAGCGCGGAGCACAGTTAGGATAAAACTGGTTTTGTGCATTAAGGCCATCACACTTGCTGTAAACGCGAAAAATATATAATATAACGTGATTGTGTTGATTTGCAGGGTTAAAATTTTGTCAGGAAATACATTTTAAGATTTTTCAATCTTCCTCCGATACTGTAAAAATCTACCATCTGTGAGTCATGAACCTAATTCATAGTATCGTTAACAGGTAACACTTGGTCTCATGATTTTGTCTCTTAAAAAAAAACTTGAAAAAATCCTTACAGCATCCTTGAATTGAATGACGAAAATGCTTACATAACTCCCAAAAAATTTTCACTCAACTAAATTTTCTCAACGCCATCTCTCGTTTTAAGATTTATAAAAGGAGGTGCCCAGTCAAACATCTTTTAATATGCTCTTTTACCATTTGCGTCTTTATGTGAAGTTGAAATGGATTTTTCTGGGCTTTTCTCAAAAAATGAATGCAATGCTAAGTCTTGTTGTATTAAGCTCATGAGTCTCTTGGGAAAAGAGTTTTCATGATAATACCGATCGGACTGCTTTAAGTCTACGAATACTTTACCGACCTCGATAGTCAGATAGTTTCCTCGTACCCAGTTGGTGACTGTGAAAAATAGTCGAATGCTTTTTTTTCGATCGATTACCTCAATTGATCGATATCGATCGATCGGCATTATCATGAAAACTCTTTTCCCAAGAGACTCATTAGCTTAATACAACAAGACTTAGATTTGCATTCATTTTTTGAGAAGTGCCCAGAAAAATCCATTTCAACTTCACATAAAGACGAAAATGGTAAAAGAGCATATTAAAAGATGTTTAAAGTTTGACTGGGCACCTCTTTTTATAAATCTTAAAACGAGAGATGGCGTTGAGAAAATTTAGTTGAGTGAACATTTTTGGAAATTAGAATTAGAAAGAGCCTTAATTTCTCGATGGAAGTCTACTATATATATAGACGCCGTGTCGTACTCTACAAAATTGAGCGTTGAAGTAATGGGTCACAGGGTAGTGTAGAGCAAGTTTTATCGTCTTCATTTTGGTGTCAGAGGCGCTAGTCATTGTAAATAGTTCTTTGACCATTGAAATACTATTTTCGAATGGAGATTAATTAAAAATGAGAGTAATTACGATGAATAAATTACTCTTCTGGACCCAGTCCCCCGATTTAATGTCGAGTGGAGTACCCAGTGGAGTTACCCTTGCGTGTTTCATCATTGTGGATTTTTTGTAGGCGATCAAGTGACGACAGGTTCTCATGGGTTATCGCGACTCCAAAATATATTCGTTGTTGTGATCAATGTGCCATAGGCCAGGAGCATAGAGCAAATATTCAACATAAGTTTGTTTACCATCGATTCAATGACTCCACTAAAGTCCGATCTTCGTCCAGTTGAAGGACGTAAATTCAATTTAAAATTCATAAATTCGTATATATCTCTTTAGGAGATGAATTTGCTGATATTATCTCAGCAAAAAACTCCTAGGGACTGACTAAGAGTCCCATTTAAGACCTAAAAGACTCAACTAGTATCAATGACATCCCCATTCTACATTTAATGCTATTGGTATTTATAGTTTTCCCTGCAACTGAAAGTTCCGGTATTCTGATGATATTAGTAGACCAAGTTCATAACTGGATGGTGGAAAAACAGTTATAAAAACACTTTATATTTATAAGAAAAAAGTGGACAAGGTTTTCTTTACAGTATTGGCGAAAGTATTTGTGTACGAATAGAAGACATAGTAATGACAAAAAGGGGCAGTACAAATCCAGGTAACAGAGGCAAATTTAATGAGAAGCGCAAAGGATGATCCATTATAGACTGGAAAAAAGTATAAACATATAAAATATAGATGAGCAAGTTAAGAGGAAACAGAAAACGTATTAAGTGATGAAAAAGATTAAGGTGATAATAGGAGGAATAGGATAATAGAGGAAACTGAAGACATTCTAGGATGAATGACGCACAAAGAGTCATCACTTACAGAAATGGACAATATTTGGGCAAGAATATGATTGGAAAGCCCAGAACAACTTAGTCGAGGAAATATCCAAGAGCCTTATCCTCGAAGAGAAGAAGGTCTTTAATTTTTTCTAGTAGTTCTTTAAACCGAGCCAAATGATATGACAATCAAGGAGGGTCATTCTGTGAGCATGGTTAATTTGATTCGTTATGGCCCTCATCATATGAGTGTTTGTATTATCATTCCCCACGATAATGTTTTATGCTAACTGCCACCTTTAATCTTCTATAGCTATTTTTTTACAAGAGCGTGCCCCCATCACTCCTTGCAACCTCTTAGTCATTTCTTTCACTGTTCCTCATATCGGAAAATCCCTGAGTCATCTTGCGTCCCCATTTTTTAATCTCTCTCATCTCACCTTCACCACCCACCGAGCTACACTCATATCGCCTCATGTTTCCTAGATTCATTTCCGTGTTCTTTGTCACTTATTTACACAGCCAACCGATGAAGTGGGTCACTGAAAAGTCGCGGGTCTACGCGTTGGTTCCATAAGAAATTAGCAAAATAAAGCAGCTATAAAGTAAAAAAAGTAAGGGAACAGAAATACTTAACTCAGCTTTAAAATCCGTGAAAATATATGCCCTTCCACACTTATTTAAGACCATCGTATAATGTGTTTTCCGATTCAGTGACTCGTCTAAATATGATAGCCACAAAAATTGCGATCTTTCTAAGACCTCACTCTCAAATGCTCCGTTTTGATCACTCATTTTAATTATTTTCCTCTAGTAAGACCTTCAACTTGTGAGTTGTGGGCAACCCTCACCATAGTTTGTAATGCCCATCAGCGTGAGTAAGAGCTGGCAAAATACTCATCATTACCCCTTAGTTTTCATTCATTCCAGCATTAAGCCCGGCCTTTGAAAAAATAATCACTACATTTTAGTTAGCGCAGACTTATCTTGGATATTTAGAGCATACACGGTGGTTGCGTTGCTCATGTAGCAACTTAAGCGTGATACCCGTTCAAAGCTGTGGCGGAATAATAGCTTAGGATTTGGTAGAAACTTGAGGGTGCAGGGTCGTAGTCATTTTCCTATAGAGCGTTTTTCCAGTCAATTACTCGATCGTTATGCGTTCAAACATGTACGTAATAGAAGACTCGGACGTTATCTTTGCAATATATTGTTGATAGGGACAGGTAAAGGCGGTACACGTGACTTCAGATGTGGTGACCTATTGTAGTGTTTATACTCTTGAGCCATGCGACCGCGAGATTAAGTAAATAAATCTCTTTTGCGATTGAAAATTTGTGGATTTTAACCTTTTTATTGTGATGCCGTTTTGTCACTCTACTTTTAAATACTATAAAATACGGATTAAGGCGATTTTTCAAAGTTATTCCGAAGTAACGCCAGTAATCTTTGTCAGTAATTTCCACGTAAAAATTCGTTTGAAATTTTAAATAAGTGTTTATGTCACCATAGGCCACATTTATTTTCTAAAAATATAAATGCTTTTATACTTAGGAATTAGAGGTATAACCAGCAGTCGTACCATACCTGGGGGTTGCTCCGGAGACAACTGTCCTCCTTGACAGAGTCTCTATTGTATGCTTACTTTGTGAAAAAAACTAAGTGAGAGCCAGAACAATATTTCACCATCTGTCACCCGGCCACAATAATCGATTTTCGGAAAAATTCGGACAACATAGGCTTAGTATTTGTTACTTGATGCGAAGAAATGACAATGAGTCGCGCAATTTTTTTAACAGACTCGTTTGAACAAGTCGTTGCTCTAATATCTTGGTAAGTAACGGCGTCTACTCTGCCATATAGACTATACTTAAGACCTTGCGTTCACACCCCCACGGCTTACTTGATGCCTTCATCATGACGAGGCCACGGGATTGCGTCAACCTTTTCAAGTTTCCGTAATTCCGTGTCTCATCGTGGGGCTCAAGCGTCCCAAGTGGTTCGCGACAGATCCCTGATAGCGTCATGTCCTCGAGATGTAAATGCCGATTCACGGAAAGTGAAAGTGCGAGTAACTACCCTATGCAAGGTCTGTGGAATGCCACCGAAAGGAAAGGCGTGCAGTGGTTGGACGGTGAAACTAATCTTATGATCACGTGAGTGAAATGGTCGGAGGCAGAGAGGCTCATTATGAACGAGGTGATATGGGAACGAGAATGAGAGCTGCGTATGCTAAATTGTTTTACGCTACATAATTACCTGTCGTGCGAAGGTATTACTACCGTGGAAATATTATGAAAAAACTTGTTTGTGCATTCCACGCATGACCAATTTCATAATAAAATTTGGTGTCCTCAGAATTTGTCAAAAAGAGCAATTGCTTTAATTCGCTCCAAGTTTGGCTTGAACCTCGTAGACTGCGATACTTTGACTGCTATTATGAATGAAATAGCGTTAACGTTATCTGCCAGAAATAGCTTTCGTTACGCTTTTGTTTCGAGGAATAGCGTGTTATTCTTTGAAACTAAAGCGTAATGAAAGCTACTTCTGGCAGATAGTGTTAACGCTATTTCATTTAGGATAGCAGCCTTTGGACTGCTTCTGTTGCAGTATCCCAGGGAGGAATTTATTGTAAAAAAGATGGTCAAAGAACATTCACTGAGCACTATTAAAACGATCAAAGATCATTAAAGAAGGGCTTATAATGAACATTCAAATGGCACTCACAGGTAGTGCAAAGAATATTCATTGGAATACTTCATAGACTGTTCTAAGAGGGTTCAATGTAGATGAATCGTTTTTTGGTTTCATAAACTGTTTTTGAATGAATAACATATGAACCATGAAGGAATGTTAGAAAATAGTTCTTGTGAAATGGTTTGCATTTGAACTACTTTTGAATAAATATCATTAAATCTGAATTATTGATGGTTTTAATGTGGGATCCCTTTAAATGGATCAGAGACTTCACTTGTACATTTTTTCCAGACTTCTCGTGACTATATAACTAAAAATTCTAGGTAAAATGAGGATATTTCTAGCACCATCTTTATAAATTACTTATTAGGTCCAAAAAAAGAGAGGTAAATATACAGCCAGGTTCATTATTTTTATTTTTATAAATTTTTATTATTTTTTATTATTTTTGGAATAATCTCATATGGTATGTTAGAATATTCCTAGAATGTAGAATGAATAATGTCGCTGGATAATTCAAATATACATGGTTTAAAGAAGTTCTTAAATGCTCAACCAGGGAGCATTTTTAATAGTACTTTGTGGACTGGAAACGAACGATCTATGAACAGTCTAAAATGACTAATTCACTCTTAAACATTCATTGAACGTTCTCTGGTTGTATGCTCAGGATAATTCAGTACTGGACTACTTTTGAATTAGTTCATGAATGTCTTCTGCATGGTCTCTTCCCACTGGGATATGCCCGGTAAACTTGAGCATTTTGTTCTTTTGGAGCTCAAAATTTTCCACAGAGAAGGATACTTCGAGCTCCATAGCTTAAGCACCTACCGAGATATCGAAAAATCTGGGTTAAAGTCAGTGTCAAGGGGAAAAATTCCTCTTCTGAGAAATTTTATCACCTATGTGCGCTTGCGGGCTACTCCTAAAAAGGCAATATTCTAGCTAGCCCCGGTATTATTACAGTCTGTCACTATAACTAAGATGACTTGGAAATAATAACTTATTCAAGTTTCCATCGCATGACAGTTTCGGTGAAAAAAGGCTATTGTTTTGAAATTACGGCACTTTATGATCAAAATCAGTCATAGTTTCTCATGTACTTACTATTTGAAGAATAATTTTAATGCACTAAATACTTGGGACAAAGGAAATTTCCTTATATTTTCAGTACGCACTCAATATTTAAGGAACGTAAACTTTTAAAGAGTGTGCAAGCTGCTGAGTTATTGTATCTTAATTGGAGAAATTAGGTAAATAAAATTAGTTAGTTTTTCCAAGAGGCTCTCACCGTAGTTCCATAATAGTTTGAATTATAATTTCCTGAATACTTCTTGTGGAGAAATTTCCTTTCCTTTTTCACTTTAACAGATATTCTAAGTTTTCCCTTCAGGACATCGAAAAACTCTGCTTACACTTGTTGCGATGAAAGAGGTGTAGAAAATTATTTTCTTTGCACTGTGCTGACAAATGTGTATGCCTCTGTTCAGGTCGATAACATGACAGTATTTCCAAGGATTCTCACCGTGGGAGAGGTCGAGGAGAAAAACACTTTCACCACTTGTCCTGGGGGCGTAACAAGTCGTTCAGTTCCACCAACTGACAGGCCGTGGACAGACAATGATACCGTTTCTTAGTATAAAATCAACTGACTCACAGTGATTATAGTGGAAATAATACCTATTCAACCTTGGTTTATGTCACATCCCGGAAGTGCTTTGAGTATTTCAAAAAGTTAAATTTCATATATTATCATCAATTTCTGGGAAGAGCGTTTTGTCAGGAGTCACGTTCAAAACCAAATTTTCCACTCCGCTCATTAAGATACCAAGTGAAAAGGCTTTAGGCGTAACTTTGTGGAATTTACTCGTGAGAATCAAAATAGGGACTATGTTTTGCAAATTGGCTTTATTTGCTACGACACGAAGGAATCCGGATCTAAGCGAATAAAGCCAACGTGGAAAACATATTTACTCTTTTCATGTCCATGAAGGTCCCAATACTTCTGAAAATTTTCTGTGGACCAAAATAATGGTTTCAAGGTTGATGAATATGTTATTATTCGGTTAATCCTGCATGAGGCGTATAAAGAACAATTATCTTAGAATTTTTCTTCGACTTCTCCGATTTTGAGTTTGATATTCACGTTCAGGAGAATGCCAACGTGAGTCTGCCAATTAACGATTTTGCCTCTTGGAGAGGATTCAATCCTATAAATAATATCAGTGTTTTTATTTGTGCTAAACGTGATTTGGTACAACTATTATAGCTTTCTTTGAAGATGAAATTCAGTTGCCTATTGATTTACTCTCATCGGCGTGACACCTCTGTCACCAATGATCCCAAACAAGCTCATACCTTTTCGGAAATAAAACAGTAATTTATTCCAAAGATCATGAAATTCAATAGCAGTATGGAAGCATTTAAGAACAGCTACCAATAACGACCAACAACTTCGGGTTCAAATAAAAACCTGAAGTTGCTGGTCGAAATGAAAACATAGAGCAAGGCGTAAGATGCGTCGTATTTTTATTCGTAAATAACTTGGAAAACACAGAAAAAGGGAAGAAGTCGACATTATAAACTTGATACCTAATTCTATTTGTGTGAGAGCTTTGTACTTGGTGAACTCCTAGCCTTCTCATCAGACCATAAAAACCTCGGCTTGAATTGCACAATGACTATTAATGTGCCTGTGTGCAGTTAGAATCGGACAATGTGCAGTAGACATAGATTATACTAGGTCAAAATATTTACTAGTTCAACGAACAGAAAGACTAAGGGAGAAAATCATTGTCTCCTCCATTTTCTGACCAATGAAATCAGCAAAATAAACCATCTTAGTGAACTCCAATGGGAGAAACTAAAGAACATCGACTGGAATATTAGAATTGTGGAAGAGATATATGACAGGTAGATACATAGGTCTTTCCAAAATGAAATCAATTATAGGCTAAGGGATAGCAGCCGCTTATGTTTTTAGCATGATAAAGTCTTAGTTTACCAGTTTGGGATCATAAAATAAGTCTTACACATTTTATTAAGGTTGAACACATCATTTATTAACTTATACATGCTCATCAATGCAGAAAGCAGAATTATTGAACTTCTTAAGGCCATTTACGAATCGCTTTAGGCTGACGTCTACTTTGGGTGGAAGAATTTTCCTGTTATATAACAAAACGTATGCCAAGTTTCCTGTGTTTTTCACCGCAGCTGTATTTCGCGAGGGTAAATAAAATCATTATGCCGAAAGCAAAAATGCAAATCAAATTCTCATTTTAGGATAAATCAGTTGACCAACTGAAAAATTAAACGGAAAAATAAAATGGCTCCGTTGTATTTAGTTAAAACTTAGTTTATCGCCAAAATAGTTTCCCCACCATACATGTCGTTACTTTTTTTGCTTTATCCGATTTCAAATTTGAGTAGACAAATAATAAGGAATGTAAATACTAGGAATGGCCTATATCTCAGTCATTGATTATCTTAACTCTTCATTCATCCTTACGCATTTTGCGGTTAAGTCCAATAATAACTCTACATACCGGACATCATTCATAAGCATGGCATTAAATCACGTTTTAATCATAGATATTTCCTAAACGCTTTGAGTAGATGTGACTGATTATATTATATTAGTAAGTAGGTATCGAACTGGGGAATCTGGAATGGTATATCATCAGTAGGAATGCGTGAAGTGGCTGGGCAATTTGGAGAAACTTCAGTCCACGTTACTATATAAGTATTTATTAACCAAGAAATAAAATAAGGTTAATTTATGTAAAATTCATTTGGCCTGGCGGGTCATATCAGTTGCCACAGCAAATTCCTGCATATTAAAGCAAGTAATTCCCGGTAGTCTCTACCAAGGATTAGATACATAAAAAACAGCCTACAGGAAACTAGAATAGTCAGTCTCCGACCGTGAGTTGAAATTTAGCGACCTTGTACATGAATATTTTAAAAGAAAATATGCACTTAATTACACCGTTTCCCAGTCAAACTGTCATTTTCTTGTTAGAATAATTCATTTGACAGATTAAAGGGAGAACTTTCACGTACAAGGAATAAATCAAGGTGAGCTCACCCGTCCATTAACCGTTCCCAGCATATTGTAAAAAATTCTACTGGTGAGAAAGACACTTCGTAACTGGCTGAAGCACTCGTCGAGATAACGAGGATTCCGGTCTGAAAACCTGGTCTAGGTGAATGACTTTTCTTTTGTGTAATTTTATCAGTTTCTAGTGAATCCTTAATAGGCCATACCGCAGCTGGTCCCTGAAGCCTCAAAAGTTATTGTATCAAATTTTTTTCTTGAAATTTTACAATAATAAAGATATTTCTCTGTCATACGTATCTGCGTGTATTTCAGTAAGCCCGGAGCTAGTGTATAGTGGTAACTCGCGTCCTGGTTTCCTCTGTTTCTACGGGAACTGATACTTAAATCTCTGGCGAGTGAAGGATGTGTTTCTACAGGAATCCTTATACCTCCATATGCGTTTCGTGGAGAGCTATTAACTTTGACGACCTGACTGTTACATCCAAATGAAGTGTAAAATCGAAGGCTCCTGGGTACCGTATGTTCAGACTCCCAGGTATTAAGTATTCATTTTGAGGACGCAATGAATCACTAGCTTCCACGTCCCAAGGCTAGCCAAAAATGTGCAGGGACGTATTTGGCTGCATGAGACTATACATATTCATCTTACACGCTTCTGTGCAGCATGTGCAGATGAAAATGAACAATATGTCATGTCTGAAACAAGCCTTAAATAGTTGCAATTCATTCGCGCTTTTAATGAACTGATAAATTAAAACTATGCAGAAATTCTTTCCCGGTGAATTTTGAACATTTTCTCTTGCCAAGTTATACACCGGTTTGTCCCCCCATGCGTAGAGATATTTTGGTGCCCGATCGACGTTGAGTGAGTCGCGCATTGAAACTTAGGCTGAATAAATGGATCTCCAACGGTGTGGCACTCGACAGGAATTGACGTTCGTGAAATAAATGTACTTACGATTAGGGTTCATTTGAGAGTTTAAATATCTTAGTTCAACCATAACCTGGGATTGCGTGATGGAAATGAGGATTCAAGTATATTGTTCAAGTACAATTATTCCAAACTCTCGATATCCTGAAAGATTCTGCTAATCTAATTAGTACTTTGCCCTAACCATCGGCAGTGATAAAGTATTTTTTCTAAGAAATTGTTACATTACATTATAAAATAGTTTGCCTGGCTTGCTTTCTCATTGTTATCCATTATCTCTGATTTTTCCCTCATGAAAGTTTTTTCTTTAATTATGCTTAACCTACTAAAGAACTTGGTTATTAAAGCTATCAATGGTAAAAGATTTAAAAGATCTAGAGAAACTTTATAGATTTAACCTAATTTTCCAGCTTATCTTTCTCGAAGACAATAGAAATCAAATTGAGTAATATTCTATCCATAGCAGTCGAATGCATTCAGATGAAACGGTTGAGTACCTGAACTCATCTCGTCCAATTCATAGAATATTCTCACTTCAAAAATAGTCACTTGTGTGATTTCCAGAGACGTTCTTTGCTCAGCTGGTTGCAAAACTGTGATGCAAACTGCTTAGTAAGCTAAAGGAAATGGAATAGAGTAGGCGAGTAACTGAGTTTATGGTCGCAATTTATGTTTAAGTGCGAGGCAAGTGCTATTGCAATGGAGGTGAACTTTCTCTAGCTTGGGGGGTCATCTAGTGGGGAACATCGCCTCACTAAATGAGCACATGAGATCCAGACATTTCCTTATGAGTTCCCATTCTCTCATTTGTCGCAAAACTCCTCCCCTTCTGCCGACTTTACCTTTTCTTTTTTTAAAATTTCTTATTTGAGAACACATGTTGGATAAAGTCGTCCAGCAGAACAAAGCATAAAAACTGAGTCAACATCCACGCAAGATAAGAGACGCTAAAATACGTTTGACTACATTTTTTGCGCCGGGATTTTGCGACTTGACTCGCCAAATTTTATGCAAACATTCACTTCCAGATTTCTATATGTACTTATTTGGTTAACAATGAAGTTTTAAAAAAGCTATGCTACATGAATATTCATCATATTTGGGTCTATCAAACTTTCGTTTCATTGATGGCTTTCATATTTTTCATTCGTGCATCGTCGTTGTAAAATTTGTAGTTTTCTTTACACTTACTCGTTTTCACAATTCCACATTGGCCAAATCCAATGAAGTGATTTTTTGGAGTTTCCCGAAAAAGAGAAAATAAAATTTTTAAAAATGAAATGAAAATTCTCTGAATAAAAGGATGCGGATCCATCGTCACTTAGTCATTTAGGATCAGTAAAATCCTTCATGAATGGAATTTATATTCTGATAGGATTTCTAATTATTTTGAGCTTTGAATGCAATTTTCAACCCCCTAAAAAGCATCTAAACTATGAGATTCATTATTAAAATATTGGGAATTAGTAACTCTACATTCATTACTCTAAGTTCCTTAGGAGGAACTACTCTTGCGATGAAAATTGAGATAGGTCGGTATCAAAGAAATCGTCGAGTCGACTTTCATTGCGGTGAAAAAGATTTTTATCCTAGAAAACTGCATTTCCGCCTCACTAAGGAAATGAGTTGCAACTTTACGGGCTTGTCAGCAATTGTAACGGGATAAATCTAGCCTACCGAGGGTTTGTCGGCGCCTTTACTCGTCAAATGCTTGCTACTCCCTAGAGACAGCCCCGCATGAACAAGCTGAATGAAGACTTAGGTGTCATTTCAAACGCTCTCCCCATTAAACTCGGTTCAATAGTGGTACAGGGAATGTAGGTTGGGCAGTGGTGTGATCACCGTTGCTGTCCTATATGCGTGAAAGCACCTGGATGAGAATAAAACACCTGATCGAGTGAAATGTTGGAAACCCATAATGTTCACAACAGATATCGTCCCACGGCAAAAGTTTACTTAATACTTTTTCGTACACCTCTTAACTTGTAAATTACATGCTGTGTAATATAAGAATGAAGTAGGGAAAGGGAATTTTTCAGAACACAATTGTCCTCAGATTTTATTTTAGGATTTAATCCTTTTTTTAACTTTCCTGCAGCTATCAATTGAAAATAAGGGAAGGAGCTCGACGATTAAAAGGAATAGTACTTACAAGGACAGATTTCGCTATTTTCACCCTTTTATTAGACATTGATTGAGTGTGATGTGATGGCTTTTGTGATGGCTTTCCATTGATTGAGTGATTTGCGAGGCTTGGTCCTCCGTAAATGCATCCAGGGGACCAGCTCTACATATATGACGATTTCCTCTGGAGGACATTACAAATTATCGTGGAATTTTGTTGAAGTATCAACCACATGATGCAACCAACAAAATACAACCACTTGATTCTTTTCATGCAATAAAAATTCATGAGGAAAGGATGCGACATCCCAACATTACTGATACGACGAAGCCAAGCAATAACAGTGATATTTTGGCATGCGATAATCATTATGACATTAAAAAATTTCCCCTTAGTATAATCCGTAAAGGTAAGAGTTATTCATTATGCTGTGAAAGTAAAAATTATACTGCGAAAAATTGTGCACACTATGTTATTGCGAGGAGCACCATTTCAAAGAAACGATCCATGGCACGTGGTCTGGTAATTTTCTTTTTCGCCACCAAGCAGCTGCTTGGATTCGGGATGTGTATCTATTGACAGTAGTCATAGATAGTCACTTTCCGATTCACTTATGTTTATAGCAACTGCTAATTAGTGAGGGACAGGCTCCTCCATCCACTCAACTATATTCCCTTTTCCAAAGGCATACCAACAATTTAGGCGTATCTAATGACCAGAGTTACTTTTGAATCAATGTACGTTTCAACCTTATCACTTTTCATCACTTCACTTTTCACTTTTGTATCAGTGTGACACGGTTTCCTGAGGCAAGTGATGCTTAAAATAATAAAATCTGATGATTCCTTGTGGAATTACCTCATAAAACTACATACCTACGAGAAAAAATAATATTTCAATTGTAGTTTCAATTATTGAAAATAGATACAATTTCCTGAATTTCATGGCCAACCAATAACTAAGTAGTATCTAAAATAGTGGCTAAAAATCACATCTTATAAGTGACATTCGCCAGTCTGTTTGTTCAAGGAACTGAACATCATTAAGAAAATCGTCAAAATTTAAATATCCCGTTCATTTACCGACAACCTCGAAAACTTAAGAAGCGGAATGTTTGCAGATAGCCAGTGCCCTTGTAGGAGTATTTCGCATCAAGAAGGAAAAAATATAGCGCTCAAAACTTGGTAAGTCAACCTTGTGCAGCCGATCCGCCAAAAACTGAGAAATTTAAAGAAAAGGAAAAGAGTGAGATAAGTAGTTTTTACGGGTATGTAATTAACATGAAATTATCGTTTTCTTTTATCTTTCATTTTTATATGCTTAGTACACACGTACTTTTGCAGTAAAACTTTTTTCTCTAAAGTCAATGATTATAAAACAATATCGCTGATGAACTCGTGATGACTAAGTTTCCACCGTTCATTCCGTTTGTGTCCACATAATTTATGGGGAAATATTTCACGCCGGCTTCTAAAAGTTTCTCTCAACAGAAACCTAAAGGTGACTGAAATCAATAATATATGCATGAAATGACGTCAGTCATTTCGTGAAATCTTGTTCAAATAAATAAGGGGAAGGACCTCAATATGCCTTTTAGCGAATTCATTGCCACTTTTGCACGTATTATGAACAAAAACATAGGGATTATTGGTGGTATGCTTTATTTCATGCATAAAACGATCCCGAGTTTACGTTGGCAAAAGTCTCAGTTCCCTCTCATTAGAGCTAGTGAGTTGTTTGGTCTGTTCCCGCATCCTTTTAAAAGCACTTCCTCACAATGGACTGGCTGATTAAGTCTTATGTCATAAACCACAGCAAACCGTTACATCCTTGAGAGGCTGTAGTGCTCAAGGACCCTATTTTCGCACCTCACGAGAGTGAATGTGTCTGTGAATTGAGTGGAAGGCCAGAGGGCAAGCGTGAGACGATACATCATGGAAACGTTGCCTTCTCGAGTAAGGAAGGATCTGATGATCAATGTACTGCTATCTTAGCAGTCAGCGCATTATGTTGAACATTTGGAATATTAACTGTGGAGATACGAGTTTATTTGTCAGGATTATAGGTTTCTAGTTTTATGCCATCACACGCTGAATCTCCAACCTTTTTCATGAAAGAATTTTACATGTTAATGATAACTGATAACTTTGTAACTCTAAATATTTTTATTTGAAACGACCCGGGTTTCGACTTTTAACGCCATCACCAATTACCAAGCCTGAAACCACCACTTTTGCGAGTTTTTTTTCTATTTTGGAAATCTATCGTTGTATTTTTCTCTAGGTAAAATGTCAATCAATGGTTGGCTAGTTGGCTCTTTGGAAATGTAACCGACAACTGAGGCTTTTTGCGCCATTGAGGATTGGTGGGAATGTAAGTGGGATAGGGGTTTTTAGCATACTCCTATGATTATATTAGAGAGATTATTACCAGGTAATAATTAAGAACTCGCTCGAATATCACATTTTATTTCAGCAGCTATAAACAACACGTAGTAAATATTGTAACACTTATCGCGCAGAAATACAACTCCATGTGACTGAAATCTCCGCGATTTAATAATTAATTGTAACTAAATCTTAGAGGATTAATTCTTATAATTCCTGGAAGAAATAATGTAATCCTCTAACTGTATTATCAAAATGTATTTGGAGGACCACACTTTAGCATCTCATTCGATGGGTGATGAAAAAAACACATTAAGCCACATTGTATGCTCTCCATAAACACCCAAAAACAAAATGAAGAACCCTTTGTAAGATTTCTACCCCTTCCGGGATTTTAAATATGATCCTCAAAATGGGAAGCTAGTATTGTAGCCGCGGCAAAAAGCGTGATCTACGACACTTAACACGCTATAAAGATGAATAATTCCTTCCAAGAGTCAATACAGCTGGTCAGTAATAGTCAATGACAGTAGTCGGTATGTTTTCTTTTTGGAAACCTAAAATTCCTAATCGCGCGAGCTATGAGACATTTTGAAGTAAGAATTTTACACCAATTATTTTTGTACTCAGATTTGAGGATTTGGAATTAAACATTATGTACATGACTAAATTGAATCTTTAAAACCTTCCTGATATTGATTAAATCGAAAAGACTGGACTTTTGAGCTGAGCTGTTCACTGATTTGTTCTTCAAAAATTAACAAGAATAATGCAGCATCACATGCACATCAAGAAATTTACCTCAGAATTCATAGTTGCTTAGTGATTTACTGCCAATATTTATATAATATAATCATTCACGAGTGCCTTTGGTTATGGAGGTAACAATAAGTTGAAAATGTATGATGTCGTTCAGTCTTCCTTTCATCGCTTGCTTCGCTAGCTATGATTCATCACTTGAAAAAGGCTAATCATATAATTTGTGAGTTATTAACGTCTGAGGAAGATTCGTGACTTATGTTTGAATATATGCTGTGAGGAAAATTATCATTTACACTCTCTCAATGAGACAATCAAGATAGTTTCTTGGAATATCCCCTCCTCTCACTAATGCCTTATAGTACCTATTTATTGTTCACGGTCACCAAAAACTATAGACCAATTCATTTGTTTTCTTTTCTCTGGGGAAATAAATGTTAAGAAAGAATTAAATATTGTTATTTTTCCGTTTCTTGATGAACAATTCAAAACACATCTCTAATTATTGTAAAAAAATCTTGAGTTCCTATTTCATGTTAAACTGCTTTCTCGTATTTGGAATTCTAGTGGAGGTAAAAACAGTTTGCTCTACAATATTTGACAAAAACTTTTATTCTGTTCAAAATCTTATATCTATAATCCCATAGCTTCATATTCCAGATTCCCAGTAATTTTAAATTTTCATTTCACGAGGGTTATAAAACTTTGATTATGTTTTGAGTGGTATCTAAAGGTAATTCCAGTTCTAGTTAGCGACTTTAAAGAGGCTTGTAAGCAGAAGGAGATAAAATAACTAGAATCTAGCTAAAGTCATTTCATTCATACCTCCAGACGGGAATTGCGTTATAAGTGTTGAATGTAGGAGGCAGGAAAAATGATGGAAATCTAAAGTGATGGTGGATAACAATGTATCCCAGCCGTGCGATATATTTTAAAGCTTCCTGGAGTCCTGCTCTCTAACTATCCTTTTTCGTTACTTTTATTAGCCAAATGCAATATCTCCACTGTAAAAACAAATGGGTTGGTAAGCGCGCAAGAATTTTACTTCGTGTTGCAACTTTGACAGATGAGTAGCATATCTCGAGAGATAACTTAACGCTGTCCTCATTCCTACAATACCTTCGTTATTTTCATTAACTGACCAGCGCGGCTGGGCTCATTACTGAGGTCCGCAAAATGTTTCGTTTCGTTGCCTAAAGACTCCCAAAATGTTTTAAATATTAATTGCAAGAACGCACTAATTAGCTGAATAACTTTTTGATTGTGGGTGGCCTTTATGTAGATGTGCATAAAGATCAGCTCTCACTGCGGAGGAAGAGGCCACTTCAAGGTTACATTAAGGGTTGGGAATCGCATATTTTTCCCTGTTTCTTTACGAAGATCGTATTCACACCGTGTCGGCCAGCCGTCGCTGATAAGTTATCCTGATACATTATATCCTCTCCTTTGTTTCCGTACTGAGCCATGAGAAGGCCGAAGAAGTGACAGCATCGAGTCAAGTTTTGCTTCAAGCCCAAGAGAAGAATTAATTGTTGACCGCAACGAAAGCCCTCTCTGACTTCACTCTATGAACGTTCCTTGAGTAGATAATTGATAAGTGTTGCCAGCGAAATCGGAAAGGTCGATTGTAACAGCTATAATTTTGTTCTAAGATAACCTGGAGAAGCTGTTATTGACACATTATTTTGCGTGTTTACTGTTGCGCCTCAGGACACTTATATTATTAGGTGTAAAGATGTGCCTGGAGGATGCAGTGTGTGCGTTTGTGACTCCTCCTTTAAGTTTAAGAATGCTTCGACTCTTATTACATATTACCTCAAGAAAGTTTTTTAATATTTTGAAAAAAACTAATATACTTTGCCCAACAGTCAATTAGTTAGGAGTTTCGAGCATTCCTTTATGGAATCTAGGTATTCACATTGAAATGTAAAATTATAAATTTGTCACTTCATTAAAATTTTAATTACGACATGACCCAACGTTTGGCGTATATACCACGGTTTGACGTCCTATGCTTCTCCAAACATTGTTTTGATGTTCAAAACGCGTTGTTAAAACCGTTTTATCCTCAACTTGACCTGCATTTCAAAATTTAATACGCGAGATTGAAGGTGATTTGCATAGAAAACTGGATCTTAATGTAATCAAAAGTTTTTACTTTGGCGTTACAAAAGTATCATTGTTCACCCCACAAGGAGGTTCCTATTTTTGGTGAAAAGAGGTCTATTACTCAGTGCGATGGGATAATTAACCATTCCCCTGAAGTATTCCTTGTGTTAATTCAAAAATTATCAATATAGGTTTGTTATAGCCAATTTCTTCGATAAAAATAGAACGCCTTATCGACATCAGATGGCAAACAATCTACGTTTCTAAATCGTGAGTATAGGTCTAAAACAAATGGTGAGCAATTTCTCGGTTCTAAATACACTTATTGCTGATATCCTGTTTGCGTTTCTCGCAGAATGTAAGAGCAGTCGTCCAGTGTTATTGTGTTGTGTTTCGTGCGGGATTCTTTATTTCTTGAATTTAGTTTTACGTCGGCCTCCTCTTTCAAGTTTTTCGTTTTACCGATGTTATATCTGGGGAAATTCCGATTACTGAAGAAATATGCTTCAGGGAAGGCACATATACCCAATTGGTTCCTGCTGCGTCCCAGTATTTTGCCGATTCCATATTTCCTAAATATGTAGTATTCCTAATACTATCCATCACCTTTTTACATGAAAAGTTTGGCTACTGAGAGCTTCTCCTGGCTATATGAGGCGACTCCATTTAGAAAATCACGGCAACATCTGTATCAAAACACCGGCGATGACCAGTGAAGTTTTTCATTCCCGTTATACGTTTTAGTGTTCTGGCCAACTCTCTTATCAGCTACTTTAATGGTAGTGCATTCGGGTCCAGCTATTAGCATAGAAATTAAATAAACTCGGATAATTTGGTGGCCAATAAATATTATCATGACAGAAGGTTGACTATGACACCAAGGACATACAATCTATCAAAAATGCTATCTGCTAGGCAGTAGCTGGAAAAATAAAGATTTTTTTCTCGACGGCTTGGCTATTCTTCTTGGACGACTTAAAGTTATTGCATCAACAACTAATTATCTTCTTGATACCGGAGTCTTAATACCGGATCATTCTATATTTCGCAGGCATCCACGCAGTGTCATTCAAGTGCCTAATGTTTTCCTCATATCAATGAAGTTGAAAAATGCCCTTTAGCATCGTGGAACTTGCTTCTTCGATGTTATAATAATATTTTCTGTGAGTAATCACCGTGCATATGTATATTCCAATTTCATTGTTCAGCATTTACTTAGTAAATATCATCGGCAACGGCCATTAATTATTTAGTCCTATATTTATTGAGAATGATTTTGAATAGTAATGACCTTTTTTTGAAAATTCAGATCGCAAATATAAACAAATACAGCAGTATGAAAGATTATATGCCATTTTAGCAGTCTGATGTTTCCCCAGGCTTTCTCGTGAAGTAAGATCTCTTGGATGCTCCCCTGGTTTGGAGTCTTCAAACATAATGTTGTTTCGAAGGACAATTTCTGCTTGCTAATTAGGGTACCTGGGCCCTGATGGTGAAGAGCGATTCGATCGTTGAGAAGTCAGTTTCTAAACGTCAGTACCCTTGAACCCAGTGTAATACCCTAAAAAAACATTCTTTAGCTTGTCTCCTGACAACCTATCATCATTATCGGTTCTTCAATCCTAAGAATGGTTGACTACAGCTCTCTACCCTTTCCTATCAAACGCTAGTTCCCTTACCTCCTGCTATCTCTTCCTATGTACTTTATTCTTTATTTGGTCTATGAACTTATTCCTGGATCATCCTCTGGGGACTTTTCCCTCTATTTTGCTTTTAATTATGTTCTTCTCAAACCCATTCTTGTCTCGGGGTGTGTCCAACCATCTTGTTCTTCTTCTCGGTGTGGTGTTCCATATGGTCCTTTTCTTCTCTACTATTCTGTACACTTCATCATTTCTAATTTTGTCCGTCCATTTTACCGTCCATAACCTATGTAACTACAAATTATCAAGCAAGCCCTGTATGAAACCTAGCACTTGTAAGTAATATATTATGATTCCAACCACCTTGAGATAATATTTAAACTGTAGCTAGAATTGAAAAAAGCCAAATAACTTTCTCTTTCATGATTAAATATTGCAAAATTTTCTTCGGTCGAGGCCACTGTCGAGTGTTTTGTCATCTTAAGTGGGGAGTGCCCATTTTAAAGAGGTCGTTACCAACAAATTTGGGATGAATTTCACCGTTTGCTAAAGACTTGCCGGAATTCCATGGTAGTAGTGGAAACAACACCTTACAAGGCATGTGACATGCTATTGTACACGTGCCTTTTCTCTCTCGTTTGAAAATAAGGTGTGCGTGGAAGCGATGTTTTTGACTATCCGGCCTAAAATTTTTTGGAAACTCCGTAACGTAAGCATAAATTTGGCACATTTACTTTCAAAGGCGGGATTATTTTTCAGCTTGTCGGTATATGTGATGGTGTACTCTAATTGAGTACTTGGATAAAAATCAGGTTGAGTTGGTTCGTATGCATAAAATCAAAGTACACGTACTAAGGATATGACCGTTGAAAGGGTTAAATTAGTCCGCTTCTATTATATAGTTTTATATTTTTAAAAATTCTTAATTTTTATCTTAAATAAGAACACTCGTGACTTCAACGAAACGAATTTCTTTTGATTGAGAACGTCTTTAAACCGAACTTTTTTGTATGTTTTAAGTAATAATAATAAAGTTAGATTTAATAATTATTGAAATATCACATGAACGAAAAATTCAACATTGTTCCAACTACCTGTGCAAAAACTCATAATTAAAAAAGTACCTATGCGGTGCCTATAACCGCACCAAATCACATGTAAATCGAATTCCATTATTTTAACAAGTTTCTAGAAAAGTATTCAAGGGTGTGCCTGATACACATATAAATTAGTATTACCTTTTTGTCTGTTACAAGAGCAAAACCTACTGAATTTGATGAGAAATGTTATCTTGCTTGAATTACCTTGATTGGAGAACTTCAATCTTAAGCCGTTCGCCACATATATGCTCGCCACATATAGGCAATGAACATTTTCATCTAATTTATTTCACTAAAATATATTTTACGAACAAACCGAAAGCAGAATAAAGTGTCAAATAAAAAGCACATCATTTTATTTGACGTTGAAGGAAAAGAGAAATCCCGTATCTGTAAAAAACGCAAATGTATTTTCATTTAGAATTTTTTTGGACTCTTCCCGCGTTGCTGCATATTAGTGGACGACCGTTTCGCTGGCATTCCAGTCGGCATCGGAAAAATCGAAATTACAAGAAAACCGCGGAAACCTTCAAAACTACCCTATTTTGTTTTCATCGTATATGAAGTATTGAGAGAGTAAATAATTATACACGGAAGTTATAACGAAGAAATAGAAACGACAATTGTACTTTTCCACAGGATATTTTAATGAGTACGACGTGTTTCAGCTCACAGACCCATCATCAGATTCAAGACGCGTCGAACTCATTAAAATATCCAATGGAAAAGTGCAATTGTTGTATCAGTTTTAATATGACGAACTTCCACGATATCTCCCGTGAATCTGTTGAAATCATGATAAATGTTTTTATGAACTTTCCTCTCAGATGTGGCAAAAAATCAAACACCTAACAGGGAAAGAAAGTAGAACTTAGCAACCTGTGTTCAGACAATGTCACGCGGGTTCCAAAAACCTTACTTTCCTCCCCAGTTACGTAAAAAACTATTTTGATATGATTTACTTGTATATAATATGTTATATTCTTCTTTTTAATTTCTTTCGTATATTTCATGTGTTTTATCAGATGAGCATTGTTTATTAACTGCTTTTAGCTAAGTTTGAGATAGCTGATAAAGCGTTTGGCAACGAGATTCGTTTCTCACCCTATTTTATTGAAGGAGACGCAACTTGTCACTATCTAATTTGATCGTTGTCAACGAAAAAGATCAGAGTATAACATTACATGAATGGCTGTATGCACGGATAAAGATAATATTTCCATCAGCCAGGCCTATCCTCATTTCTTTGGATTACCTATTTGCATCGGTAAACCAATCCAAAATGCTTAACGGGAGAAATTTTAATTGCCTAATCTAGTCCTTCGGGATTTGACATTTGTACTCAACTGGTGCTAGATCGTTTCCTTGCTGGAAGGAATAAGCGCCATGCCTGTCTGCCGGGGACAATACTTCCTCCAGTGTTAGTGTTTGGTTGATTACATCTGACGGCAACTACGCAAATAAGTCTTAGTAATTGAGTGGCAGTAGCAATTAAAAATTTCACCTAGCAGACGCTGAACCAAGTATGATTTTTCTGTAGTTCTAAGGAAAAAGATTCACCCGGGAAAGCTTACTCCCTAGGTTTATTTTGCTATTCGACGTGCAAAAATTCATTTTTGATGGCCAAGTCCTAATTCAATCTTTTCAATTGCTTAAAATAGCGATTCCATTTCTTCTTAACTCTACATTATTTCCTAGCCATGGAACCACATTGCCTACCAGCACGATCTACTGGCAGTTTCTTTCCGCGGAAGTGTTTGGCGTCACCTATCGGCAGGCAGTCGCACGTCCATATTCTCAATAGTCCGTGGCTGTATGTAACGTTTCTGAGAAAACAATATCAATTTCTAAAAGAGCGGTCCAGGGGACCTGCCCCCGCGCACATATAATATATTCTTGTGGCCTTTGGCCATCCACGCCCACACCTGTGGAAGAGGTGGGAGCAGTTGCGGTGTCACGAGGTCAGGCATCGCGAGCAAATGACCTTGCTTTCTCCAAAACCGTACTCTTTTGAGGAGGCGTGTGGGGGAGGAGGTCCGCTTGTGTGGCGGGCGTGCGGACTTCCGGTGATTCCAGAGCAGCTGTGGTTCAGCGTCCTTGCGTTTATAAACACGGGCTCAACGGCTTGCAACGCACTCAGAGGAAGGAGCCAAATTGCCCGATAGCACTGGCAACTATTAAAGTGCTGAAATTCGCATACGACCTTATTACACGGAGGAACTTGTGTCTTCCTAGCAAAATGTGTGAATGAAATCTCCAAAGATTTTCCAACTGGGTCTGAAGTTTTGGTATTGACGTTTCGAGGAATAACTCCACCATCGTTTTCAAGGTGGTAATTTCTAGGACTTAGATTTTTCCGTAGTATTTACCATAGAGTTAGGGTTGTCACTGTATTATTGCAAATTTCATACGCATGAAGAATTGGCAGCTGAGAAGATAGATTTTTAGCGCCGGACACTGTTTTTGCCCGCGCAGACTTAATTTTCTGGCAGAAAGTGTTCAAGATTATTTAAGTTACACACGTTATGCGGAATTAACTTCAAGCTACATTATATTGAAAATAAATGTCCTGGCGTTAATCATCTTGAAGACAGTTGCGGATTCTGTCATCGAAACGTTGGTACAAAAACTCCTGCTACGGTTTGAGACTCGTGAAGAATTTATCCATATCATATTTAATCTTTCATAAATGCAGTCGGCACGTATAGATCTACATGTTATCCTTAAAACCGCTGTATGGTTGTGAGGCAGGGGATGATTTGGCGCTCATCGTGTGCAGAAAGAGAAAAAGGAAGCATAAGAGGGCAAGGGTAAATTTTATGCCAGCAGAGTGTCGTAAGTTTGACGAAAAGTTACTGTCGTATTCACTAATGGTGCGTGCAAAAAGAAGGCATTTCTGTACCCATCAGTCCCGTATTTTGATTCTCTTATTTAGTGAAAGTTCACATAGAGTTAGTTTGGTGTCAAAATAACATCCTTCCAACCATTCTGAAACTCACTAGATTTGAATTTTCCAGGTATCTCCAGATAAACGTGTAGCCTTCTGAGTATCTAGGGCAGCCAATACGCCGAAATCGGATGCATTGAATTGGAGACATTTTGCAATATTTTCGTAATTTTTGCATTGAAAGAAAACGTAAAATATGTACAAAAATTATAGCATTTCTCTCTAAACTATGAACAAATTTTCGTGTTTTCGGCAGCGTAGAGTTAATGAAAACGAAGATTATGAGCGAATTTCGAATAATTGCTGCTAAAAACTTATTAAAAACTAGTTTTAAAAAATACAGCTTCCTATCTCTTGTATCAGCATTTCCATCTATTCTTTTTTCATATCTATAATTTACGACTTTTAAGTCTGCATGTGACGAGGCGTAGACGTCATATAGTTGGCGTCTTTTGCTCACTAAATCGCCGCAGCGAAAGTTTCACGTAAGCGGACTCAAATAAGTCCACTCTCGTGCCAGAGGTGTTATTATAGGCTTTCGAAAAAAGGTTTGCAAAGGAAGTTCGTAGGCAGGGAAAATTAGCAGGTGCGTTATTTTCGGGAATGCGAGTATTTCACTTCAAAGCGGTCGCATTGGTAATACATTCGCCTTTCCATCTATCTTGCCCTCTCAATGCATGGAGACGAAAATAAATTCTATATTATTTGGGTGAGCGGGGGGTGACCGATGGCAACCTCTAGCCAACACCTCTTTGGAATTCCTCTAAAATTGCTTGAAGAGTTACCTGAAGGCTATTTACAACCTCCTATAGCTTGTAAATTGAGTGTCTACTTGCGTAAAAGAATGTTTTGTTTTGCACGAAGGTTTTTTTAAAGTTATTAGATACCGGTTTTTTTAAATAAAAACTGGTGCGTGATACATAAATTAAAATACTGACTGGTTCATAAAAATAATGTAGCATTAGAATTTAACTTCAATGCCGTCATGATACGGTATTCATACGATGGAATAGTTGTATCCAAAAGCACGTCTGTTCACCCAAATAAAAGGTACCGTGGGAATGATGCAAATGTGATGTGGGAGTGTGATATTAAAAGGGATTGTTTGCATGAAAGATTAAGGAATTAATCCCATTTATCACATATCATATTGGATTTACTTCTAAAATTAAGCAAAAAAGTTTTACTTACATACATTTATAAACCTGCGTAACTGCATAGTCAACCTGCCCGGTAGAAATTCTCGCGCGCTGTATTAGAGTCGCCAGAGTAATAGATTTCATCCCTTTTATCATATTGCATGATTCTCTTCTTGGAAACACAAGCACTGGAGAAGGCCGGAGATGTAAGTAGTGGATATACGAGGTATCTCAACTACAAGACATCCCATCAGCCATATGCCTATAAATGAGGCGCGTTGCCAAATAAACCTTGCATTCAAGTACGGGCGTGTTGGACTGATCTTACTTTCGTCTACGTGTAACTGCGTAATTTCAGCGGTTATGTTATATTGCAACATCAAGAGGTCATATAGAATGACCTTCGTCAAATTATGAAATAATGAATAAATGGGAAAGAATGGAGGCAGCATATTGATAAGGTAATTTTTATATGATTGTAAATTTTCAATTTCGTCCAGCACAATGCAATTACATCGAAAAATCGAAAAACAGCGAACGAACAGGTCTTGCAGTGTTTACAAGCACTAGCCAATAAAGTATTAGAAATACCCCGTAATATGTAAATCACTTGCTGTATGAATATTTTTGCTCACACCTTCTAACAGGTAGCCTTTATTTCAATGAAAACATGAGTTTTCTCTTCATCACGAAATCATGGATTGAGTCATCCTACTCCTGATGCCTGGCAAAGGTCTTTCATCCCGAGCTACGCTGATTTCAAGCCAAGTGAAAGATATCACTTGCGTTAATTTCTCTCCATATTGCGAAACGTCTACCTATACAGCTTGCCTCTCTCTGATGACGGGAATCCACTTTCGCACTGATTTGTAATTAATATCCCAAATATAATAAGCTCATTGCATTTAAGGACAGGGACAGGTCTGTTCGATTTCCTGATGTAACAGAGACGCGACCAATGAATCGAAAATCCAAAAAAACCTCTTCGGTTTCATGTGATATTATCATCAAGTTTCATAAACTATGATAGTCTCAGCTTTTATCCAAGTCAGACTTTTCTATTCGCATTTACATCCCATTTCCTCCATTACTCACACATATCTTGCGGGGGACTTGTTTTATAGAGCCATTTACAATGTTTCTTCATTCCGCTATTTTAATTTATTGTTACTTAAGCATTTATTCCACAAATTAATTAATTCTCGTACAAGTACTCAAGAGTTCACGGAGACCATATAATAAGCTGTCAAAATGGATCGATCATTCTTTAAATGCCGAAAGTGAAATTGAGTCCCAAGTGTCCTTGTTCTTTTTAAATTATAGTCGATTCTTCCACACGATTGTCTTGAATTTTCACTGTTATCATTCTCTTTATCATCCCAAATGCAATGTCGGACACATAAAATTAAAATAAAGTGAAATTTCTAGGTGATACTCAAATTTCTCGGTTCTTGTGGCATGCAGAATGGAAGTCGTCATGTATACACATTCGGATGACTTAAAATTCTGGGTATTACAGCTGCCTTGATAAGTGTAGGATCCTTTAAGCTTTAACCAGATTCCGCTGAAAATTGACTAATTATACTAAAGAAGAAAAGAAACTCGAATGACGTAAACATAGAACCAAATACAACTTTTTATTACTCGCTGACATGTTCCGTTTGTTCTGGAGCCAGTGCACTCCAGTATTTTAAAGTTATACATAATGCCTGAGATTTTTAGTTCAATAAAATCAAGTTTAGACCTGAACCTCAAAACCTGAAAGCTGGTAAAACGAAACTTGATCAACCCTTAATATTTGTGACACACTACCAAATAAGATCATTTACATTCATCATGCGTGATAGATAATTTGGCTTATACCATCCCTTGAGCAATAAGCTTCCGAATCTTTTTGTTCATATATGTTGACCCATTACAGCACTATAATATCTTTCTTTCTTGAATATATGTATGAATAAAATTACTCAGACGACTAAAATTGAGGTTGCAGCATGATTTTACATTCATACTAAGCATTTTTTTAACAATAAATCAACAATTTTGATTTCAGAATCCAAATTTAAATAAAAACCGCCACTGAGTTGCTGATCCGTTTGATGTCCGTTAATGTAGCTGCCTTGCTTTATTCTTGTAACTAAATATGAAAATATTTTGGAAGATACTGGCACTAAAAATTTTATCCTCATAAAGGAAAAGAAAAAACAAGAAATAAGGTTTAATCTGGCCACAGTTTTTTTGATACAGTAACACTGCAAACATAAAGGTTTACATGCCGGTATCAGTGCCAAGGTTGAAAGCCCAATATCTGGTTTAATATCCAGTACGGGTACAAATCACTGTCCAGGAGAAAGTCTTTCTCAAAGTTCAAGGTTCATTGGTGACATTCAAATATTTTTATTCGTGCTCGAAATGTAACATCAGAACTATAACTTTGAGTTGGTATACACAGGTGGGCATATTATCTTCTCACCAGAAGAACAATCATTTCGTGAGGTTGCCACGAAATGCCCAAGAAATGAACTACCACCGCTTCTAAGTCGAACTATTTATGGATTTAGCATACTTAAATAAAATCCATTCCTTGACCAGCACAGTGGTTAGGACAATAAAAATATTTAAGACATTTATTTGTGCGAGTTGTCTTGTATTTGCAAACACTACAAGACGTGAGTTGATATCCAACTACATTCAGCAGCAATAGGATATGTGACATTGGTATACTGTTGTAGGCCTAGATTTGTATGCTTTTGTCCCTCTAAACTTGGATATGTAGCTCTCTGTTAACGTTACTGTTGTCACTTTTGCCATTTTTATTCTATACTTAAGAGTGATAAGTGATGCTTCAATACCCAACCGTATGTTTCCATAGCGTTGATGCGAATGTTTTTGAATTTTCTTGCTTCCATATTGCTCAAAGGCAACAGTTTCGCATGTATCCAAATATCTAAAAGCTAAATAATGTGCTCTTGATTTGCTAGTTGTAATAAGAGCAAAACAGTTAAGTTACAAAACGTGATTGAAACACAATTATACAGACATGCTCCAATATTTTTTGCGTGACTCATCATGCAATCAATTCGTTGACCAAGTCAGTTGAGGAAGGTTGTCAGATTTTTTTTAAGACCCTATAGGTTACATGTTCGAGTTAATATATTTAATCTCATTAAAACGATATAATAATGATTATGTGATGGGAAAAAAATGTTGCTCTTCCTAGAGAAAGTTCTTTGCTATTTCGCAATTGTGGTATGTAAACAATCAAGACTCTTTAATGAAATGAGATCCTATGTCACTTTTGTCAAACAATTTTAAATGTAGCTGTCAACTCAAGTGGACACCATGTTGCCGAACTATTTGCTTGTTTTATTTTCTTTCCTTCATTGATTTCACTTTCAAAACGTCCTCAACATCCAATTGACACACTCGCGTGCTACGTCATTTCCCGTCGCCTTATCTTTCTCCTCCTGCCTCACGGCGAATTGGTTGCAGAACATTCGATGGGTTTATCTCTCTCGTCATCGACGCAGCTCGGATGAGCCCCGACGAAAAAACTTTCCCTTGAGGCCTTCCCCGGTGGGTTGTGTTCCTCCTCCGTACCTCATTTCGCACAATTCACGCCTCAACCCCTGCTCGTCCTGAAAAAGATGAGCCAACCGACGAAATTCGCCTCGTGAGCTACTTATGGCTCCTTAGTTATGCGCGTGCAGGTTTGAAGTAAAATGACATAAATACACACATATTCAACTTGCCATTTCTTTACGGCATAGAACAAGATAATTATGGTTTATACTGTTCGGCCTATAAAACTGGCTCACTATTAAGGAATTCCTTCATGGTGATCTATACTTGCACATCTTTTTAGTTTCTCATACACTCAGTCATTGCTTCATACGCACTCTCCAGTTCTTAAGGTTCTAAATATTCCCTGTTTTACTCATTTACTGCTATAATTCCTCTGCAGAGTCTCCTCTACTATGACCTCTGCATCTGCTTATTACCCTGGAAGTCACCACAAGGGTGTTTGGCAGGGGGCGACTAATCACCAACATGAACTACAGTAGAGAAATTTACTTTCACCATCTAGCACCGAACTATCGGTGTACTAAAAATGATACAGAAACTACTAAAATAATTTATAATGTAACTAAGAAAACGTGACCCAAGAGTGATGCAGGGAACATTCAAAACTTTGTGTTAGCACTCCTACGCAGATTTAGAAACATGCATTAGGGTGTTGATGAATTAATTAGCTGCACTACCTGTCAAAAAAAATTTAAAAAAACTTTGAATTAATTAAAAAAATAATAAAGAATATAAAAAACAAAACTGTTTTTCTTATCTACCGCTTCGTTTTATACCATTCATTCTACCATCTCATATCCGTTCTGCTATTCGATTCTCATCCATCGTGTAAAAATGGCCAAACAAACGACGCCCGCCTCTCTCTTAAATATCCATCACTGGAGCATTCAAATAAGCAAATTTGAAAATCCAATAAAACCAATAATGTTTACAGATATACAACAATGGGTAACTTGATATATCCATATAAAATATTCTGATTGCAATCAATGTACCGTTGTTGTACCTTAGCAGTAAGTGTTCATGATTTTGTACATCACCTGATAATGCCGTATGGATTTACCAAGATATGTATTGTTGTTTGTACGAAAAATTTCCAAAATTGCGTTAAGTTAATTGAGTATAGACTCAGCTAATACAGGAAAACTTGCGTTTAGCGGAATAAATATAGAGAGTAGCGAAAGTTCCCAGTAAGACGTTACCCCTGCCAATGCCCTGCAATGCCTACCTGGGTGATAACGCAATTCGGTCATACATGCATAATTCGAAGCCGAATCGTCCTTATAAATAAGATGTCCCAGGCGGACGAACACAAAAATTGACGATCGGTTCGATATTCCTCCACTTGAAGTCTACTGTGGAACTAGTTTCAACCTCAAGCTCCATAGATCAAGCGCATGCTACCGTCGCGTTGCTTACATCTGCCAATCTTATCACGTTAAATCTCAATGACTGTTTAGCAAGGGGTGTGAATTAGCAGTGTGATCAAAAGTACAGCGGGAATCGAGTTGGTTATTTTTTACTTGTGCAGTGGTATCCTATCACCTTGGATCGGATTTGATTCCAATCGATGTTGGAGCTATTCCATTGTAATTCCAGTACCTAATTGATAACTCTATACGCACTAATTCTTCTGCATACGTCGTCCCTGGATGGGACTGTGGACCATTTGGAGCAAAATTGAAACTACTTACCTAGGAAACTACTAGGGTATATTCCTCTTTACATAAATGTAGTCCTTCAAATTTTAGGGGCATCCAAAAGGGGGTAATAACTTTCACGAAAAAGGACCCCAACATTAAAGGGATTTTGGATTTTATCCAGCTATTGGCGTGGGTAATCTCCAGAAATTACAATTTTGATATATGAAACGGTCTACAAAAGTATCAATTCTGGGTTATTCTTGATTGGAGTAGAGTGAAGTCTACTTCCATAATTTCTCCACAATTTTTCCAATCCCCATGTAATTCTACCATATCACTCTACCCTCCAATCTCAGACGCCCCAGACGAACGAGCGCAATATTTGACGATTGGTTGGATATCCCTCCGCTTTAGGTCAACTATGAAACAGTTTTAATCTCTAGCTCCATAGGAAAAGCGCATGATTTCATCCAATATTTAATAGCATAACTGACTAGGTGTGAGTAGTTGCCCAAGCTGCCAACCAACAAACCTGCAAACGGGTTACTACCGCCTTGAAGCTAAAGCCCGTTTCAAACGACACTTGATCCAGCTCAAGCTCAAGCGTGCCAGCTGGTACTTCAGATTGAGGACGGAATGCAATATAATTTGAGCCGTCCTTAAAGGTTTCGCACGATCGTTGAACTTATACGATTGACTCCAAGGTAGTTTCATTCGTTCCGTTTCGCATATTTATGATAATATTAAATGAATCAGGCTACGGCATTGGTTGGCCAAAACAACTGCTGGGACATTTTATTTCTTGTTGATTTCATGGCCAGAATATTACCAATAGGCTCGAGAAGGCTCTAGGATATCTACATCTATTTATTACCTAGCAAGCCACCACAAGAGTGTTTGGAAGGGGGTGATTTACCACCAACATGAACTATAGTGAATAAATTTACTTTCACTAACAAGCACCACTCTATTGGTGTACAGCAAATGCTACAGGAATTACTAAAATAATCCATAGCATAACTATGAAAATGTGACACAAGAGTCATGCAGGGAACATGCATAACATGGTGTTACCACTATTCAGCAGATCTAGAAACATGTATTAGTGTGCATATGAATTAATCAGCTACACTAGCCACACGACATGTAAACTAATCTAATCCAAAGTCTTAACGTCGTTATGTCTTAAAGCCGTCTTAAAGTCTGAAAGCCGTTATGATGTCTTATCGATCGCGGGAAAAACAACATTTTATACCTTTCTGTTCTACTATACATTTTCCGTATTTTAGGGAGCGCTGATTGAATAAGCTGGTATCGCATAACGACTTTATAATTTAGCGTGATTCGTCGACGGCTATTAGATCCTGCTAGAAAGTGACAATTTTCAAATCAAGTAGCTTCTATAGTGTTATAGCGGTGGTGCTTGCTGGCTAGCATATTGCTTTTGTGCCTTGCGATGCTCAAAAGATATCCGACTAGAGAGGGCCGACGAAGTTGTGAAGGATCATGTTAACCGGGATTCATAGTTGCAGTAGTAGTTTGATCACAATTTCATTGTTTGTAATTTCTAAGTCACAGGTTGTGACTGTTAATTTTGCGCATCATTGTCTCTACTACAGATATCGTGCATCACTCCCTCCAGCTTAAGACAAATGTACTTCCCCCGCCCTCGAGCTCCCCTCTGCCTCAGATCTCCAACACCGCCTTCTTCCCCTACTCATGCGTCCGGTGACGCAACGGTCAGTTTCCCTCTCACACTCAAAACTTCCACTCTCCGTGCCAACTCCCAAAGCCTTCGCCGCTCGGCATTCGACCAAATCGGCCGCAATTTGCCGCCGACTCTCCGGGCGACCGTCGTAGCTTGACACCATTGACGGTCATCCGCAGGTATGAAGAAAGTGTTGCCCGTTCAGTGGACGATAAACCGGTATAGCTGCGTCCTCCCGAAGATCGATAATTCCAACAAAAAATATATTCACGCCTCAAACGAAGTAGTTATTCCACTCTAGTACGCAATAGGTTACATCAATACCTACTCTCGACCTTGACTAGGACGAGAATCCAAGACAAATTAAACCCACGAAACTTGAGTATCAGCTGCTTTGAATGCGTCGAAAACATTTTGGAGAAAGTTGTGGTCACGAGGTCAAGGTTTTAGACCATAATGGAACAGTATGGGCGGCGATGGTAATTCATTCAGGACATAAATCTCTCCTTGGTCCAAGTCTGTGGCGTTCCGAATGAAAACACCTCGTCAACAAAGTGCGCGAGGGAAAATTCGGAGAGGGAAAGAACCCTACGTTTCTTTCAGGGTTCGGTGACTGCAAAGAATTCAAGCACAGAAGGATAGAAATGTGGTTTAGGAGCCAGCCCAGGGTGCTAAGTATCGCCTCACATTTGAACGGGCAGCAATGCTCAGAATAAAAGTCTTGGAGACCTGAGAAATCTTGGTAGTAAGTGACTTTGGCCAAGTTTCCATATGTTAAGGTTCATCGAGGGAATTTTTTCGCGAGAAGACATTGCACTTTCTGTCTTCAGTGACCTGCAGATCTTTCCTCGTGAGATCTAGAGCCTTGGTGATTGCTAATATTCTTGGAAATGACAAAATGAAGTACAGCAATATTGGCCTAGGGCATCTTTTGTAATTATAATTCTAGAATTTGATAATTCAGTTTAGGTTTTGTGTATACATTTAATTCGAGCCAGCCAAAATTATCAAAGGTGTGGGCTAGGTAAACCATCAAAAATGACCAATGAATTGTCTAAAAAATTACTGTAACTTAGCTAATTTATCCTCATGCATGTATCTAAGAATTGATGCCACTGAAAGAGGGTTTATGAATTCATGATTTTCAATGTTTTCTGCGTCGTTTTAGGCTTTCTATATTTGAAACACAAAACTCTAAATCAATGCAGTTGCTTGGTGCTTTTGCGTTCTTTTATTTTTGCTTAAATAAATTGAATCCAACAAAAATGATACCGCAAAATGACCTCTAAGATCAACTTCCTCCTTTTTTTTATTGTTAACTTAGCAGGAAAAACCATGACGGAAAAGTCATGGCAAACATATTCGAATTAATAAGGATGTATTTGATAGATTTGCAAAACGCAGTGGATATTATTTCCTGGCCTCGTGGATTGGCTTTCTCTTCGTAATTCTTCATGTTGCTTTTGTTCAGAACTATCGCTCACCTTTGCCACACTCTTCTCAATAGTAACGTGGCAACCTAATTTTTGTTTATTTTATTTTTTTTATTATTATGTGGTACCTGCCTATTTTTTCCATTGATTGTATCTTCAGATGATAAATCGAAAAAGGCACACACCAATAGCACGTGTCGTCACGTCTTGACTCACTAGATGCGGCAGAAAGAATTCTTAATGGTGGTGATTGCCGAAATGAAGAGGGATACATGCCAGAACGAAGCTTTCCAATGCGTGGTAAGAGTTTGTCAACGGAAGAGTCAACAGAGGAAGGATCATTATATGCTTTCAGGTTTTCATTAACGGCTATACGCTAAAGGATTAACAATTTCTTTCATAGTTTTGTATGAAGCCCTAAGAAAAGTTAAGCAATGTCATTGTCAAAAACCTTTTAGGAATTTGTGTCCGTAGTTCGATCGAAGAGTGCTTTCGTAAAAAAATTAACTTTTGCAATGTTGATGCCACAAGTGTGATAAGATTTGGCGTCAAATGAAATAAAAATGGCGTCCAACAATGCTCTTACTAGCAAAAACGAGAACGCCGTTTTGGATTATAAAGTCAAATTTCTATGGTTATTTTTTCTGTTCCGTGAAAGTCACTTTTTCTACGAAAAGAAATCCTTTTCACAGAATGTAATTCACTTTGTGCGATATAAGTATGGGTGGAAAAGGCTGAATATATCACGAATGCTATCTTCAGTTGCAAGGATAAAATATTGGCAAAAGAGCGCATTTATTCACGTGGATAAATTTCAATTCGGAATTAAGATGACTAGAATTATCGATTATGAATGGTTGCATAAATACAATTGATGTCCTGTCAACTCATTTCTCGTGCGTATTCCATTGATCATAACGAAGAAGCAACGTATATAAAATTAATTTTAACTATCTATATGAAATGTTATACGACTTGAGGAAATAACTCTCTTCCCCAAATGAGAGTTTGCCTCCTCCCTTCGTTCATACTTGCTTCCTACTACTCTATGTGGCGCGACCTTCTAGATACCCAACTCGCTCGTGCGCTGACTTCCATGGGGAAAATTGCTCCAAGGTGTTGACATTGGTGATTGAACTTCATCGAGGGCTTCAACTATCCTTGAGAAATTGTTCTCGGTGATCTACTTGAATTCATTTATCTAACGGTCTCTGAATTCCTCATAAAACTTTCATGTCTCATAGATTATCTCGGAATTCTTAATCAAAGCGAATCAAAACGAGTGTTACGAGTGTAAACAGATTTTCAGCTGAAATAATGCAGAAAAAATATACGTGAACCAAATTGACGGAAAATAAGTTAGGTATGACCTATGAAAAATTATGCACAGCCACATTATAGCCTAAATAGATTATTTTACAACTAAAGAAAACATAATATGTCAATTAACCAATGAGATTATTATAATTTGGCGAGTAAATAATGCTTAACCTCGCTGATTTATCAATTATTTTAAAAATCCATCTGATTATCTGGCTGATCGTTAGCAGTTAAATCATCCTCTGGGAGAAATAAACGTAAAGCTCGGCTTATAGTTCCAAAGACGCACGCAGAAAATCTGCTAACCCCTTCTTTGTACCGATTCGGTCATTGAAATCTCCCCAGCAGCGCTCTGGAACGAACCCACTTAACGAGCAACTGGCAGCTGAATTGGACGCCTACGGCGAGATTTCGAAGCTTACTGTCTTTTTAATGGAGCCACTTGATCGAAAACCCGGCGTTGAACGCCTGAGTAGGAGGTTGAAGCAGTTCTTGCGCTCAAAAAAGGGAGAGCGGATACAGTAATGTGTTCACTAAGATATCGAATAAAAAATTTACTATTTATATATTTAATGCATTAAAACATGGTAATTCGGCATAATTAAGGCGTAAAAAAATATTGCAAACGCATGCAGCCAACCATGAATAATATATGTATGGAGAACTATATCCAATCAGAAAGGAAATAGATATTCCTTTCAAGTTTTCGCTATCTTTCACGTTTCATTCTCGCAGTTGTGTAAATATGTTATTGAAATTTTCAATGCTTAATGATAACTGAAAGTCCATGCTATATAGAAGTGATTTGGCGATTATACAGTATATTCTACGTGATGCGTTTCGTTTGGGCGAAGTGAAATGTTACGGGCACTAAATAACTTGTATTTTAATAAGAGCACACGATGCTGCGTGTGGATGTACAATGGTAATGTTATTGATTGATTTCGTTGAGCTTGTTTGTCTGAAAGCGTCGAGTTAAGTTCAATAATGGCGCATTTAGCATATTAATACTTTTTCTATCATTTTCTCATAAAATTTACAGGATGTAATTTTATGTTGACCAACCTATATTTGCTGTCTTCAGTTTTCATAAACCATATTCTCGTGAAAAAGTAATCGCAAACAGGTCGGCGATTTTGGAATTCTCCTTTCAACCCCGCATCTTCGATGCCTGATATATTTCTGTGAGTAGAAAATCCTAAACTGCTGTTTCCAGTATTAACTCGTTGGACACTGTGGGTATCAACATAAAAAACAAGCATTCCGGAATGCTACGGTATATTCATGAGAATTAAAAATGTTTAATTATAGCAATAATTCGATATTTATCGATTAAAACGAAGTATTTTTAATCTTTATCTACAAAAATTGCAGTAAAAACTGTATTATTTACGTTTATTTGACATTTTGAATTCATTATAGGCAAAGGGGTCAATTCAGGAGGGCAAATGAGGCATAATGGAACCGGTGAATGTTAGGAAGCTCAGACTATGGACTTCCTTAAGAATTTCAACTTCCTTTTTCCCCTCCCGTATTAAAAAATGAGGAAGACGCCAGTTGAGGCGCGTGGAGGAAGAGGGCATTGTATCCTCCCGCCAGCGGGAAAGAGCGTAAGGAGAGCGCTGTGTCCGTCGACGCCAGTGGAATGGGAAGTGCGACGAGGCGGGGAGAGGCGAAGTAGGAGGCTGAGGAGGCGAGGTTTAAGGCCGGGAGGAGGAGTTTGGGTGGGAGGGCGGGCGGGGGGAGTGTTGCTGAACCAAGGAATCCCGGATGAAAAGGAAAGTTTCTCTTCCAGCCGATGGCGCGCGCGCGACCGCTAGTTTGAAACTCTTTTTTGACGTTGCATAATCTGTCCCCTCCTCCTTTCCCACACCGCCTCGAGGGATGGCATAATGCATGCCTTACGACCAGATTGTTTTCGTTAATGCACCAAGCCTTAAGGTACAACGAGGCCACCTAAAGTTGACATTTTGTTTTACAAAAATGTCCTCCACAAATGTTATTTACAGCGTGATAATTAATTGATTCAACCTATAATTCGGAGACTGTAATTGAATCTAAAGTTTACTTCTTGAGTTTCGTAAAAACTTTTCCCTAAACAGATAGCTTAGAATCATTTTTTTAAATAATGCCTCCCTCAATTCTCTGGATTACAATCCCAGACGTCATTTCTTTTCAGCGAACCGAGATTGTATTTAATTTCGTGTGTGATGATTAATTAAAGTAAATTTTTGAGAAGTGTAACTGAACTGACAAATATAATTATTTTCGCGGTTTCCGTTACAAAATCGCATCAAATTATTACATGTTATATTATATACTCTTTTGGCCTAGTACAATCTGGAAGTTTCTCTGGGAGCAAACAAGGTAATTCATAAAGTTGGCATGTGATAATTGAGAAAAATAATAATTGAAAACTTTTAATGGTACCACCACCAAATATGCTTCCCCCTCTGTGGTTGCTAAAATAGAGAGTTTTGAATTGCTGCACACACTTGCGATATTATTTAAGAAGCTTCTTATATATTCCGTAGAATCAAGTAATGGCTCTGTTCTTTTACTACATCAACGTCTGTACATATTAAAGTTTTATTCCGCGTTAAAAGATTTAATGAAATAAATTGTCAAGACTCTCCTTGAGCTGCCATGCATACTTCTTGTGGCGGTTTTCGTAAACGCATTTATTTGACTTATCAAATAACTTGGATTTTCAGCGACGAAACTTCTCGACAATAAACGCAAAGAAAGGGAAAGAACCAAATTATTTTACGGCGAAAAAGCCATACTTTCGATTACGTAAAAGATTTCCTCCTCTGACATGAGAGGCAACCACCATCACACATGGAAATTCTTGCGCAAGTAGATCCTTTGATTACTGATGCGTCACCACTCCTACAATCGTAGCTGAGCCGTGGAGGCAATAGCGAACTCGATGGAACGTAAAAATGTCAAATTATTATAATGGTGTGAAACTAATCAAGCTACATCGAAACGTGTAGCGGTTCAGTGGCGAATATCTTTCGGACGTGGCGAAGGAAAAAGACTTTTCGGTTGTTTACGCCAAGAAAATGGGGCAGCTAAATTTTACCCTTCTCTCGAAAAATTTCCCAATCGCTGGGAGACTTGAATCTTTGCTGGGATCAGTTTTATAATTGAAAATTTCGCCACTATCTCCAGGAAAAAATGATCCATTTAAAGAACTTTTTTCTCTGTTAAACAACAAAAAAATGAGGAAGATAATTTTCCTAAAACATTTAAATAATCGGCACCGTTTTTGCATTTCAAAATTTTTCTTGTTTTTTTACAGGAATATGACTTTGGCATTAATTTTTGAGTAATGTTTAAGAAATTTTAACCTATTTGTATTTATCTCTGCTAATTAGGCGAACAATTTGCGGCCTCGTGGTATTTTTATTTGACGCAAAGCAAATGATATTATCTAAAGTAGACTTGAAATAGACGAAATGCTACTACGCACATTAAACATGCATATTTTATAAACTCAAATAATTTAACTCTTACATATAGCACATATTTATGAATAAATTATGCAAAGATTTATAAATAAGATGCTTTTGCAATGATTGCTTGACCTCACAATCTTATGTGAATATAGATACAACTTTCATGATAGAAAGTTAAGATGTAAATACAGGCTTCATTGTAAAAATAATTCACTATCTAGACTTGCTAGAGTGCTATCGTAATATTTTTCAAAATAAAAACTGATTGTTGGTTGATAATTTTGTAATAAAAAAGACCATATTTTCCGGCTCGTTCACTCGTAGAAAAGATTCTATGATAAAAAGTAGCCTAAAATAGATGCAAGATGTATTAATAGTTAAATTGGTGCTAATTATGCATTAATACCTTTTAAAAGAAAAAGGTTTACATTCTGACTTTCATATTCATTGAACAAATTCCAAGTTAATAGAAAATTTTAGAGTAGGTAGTAGAAATTGTCACAAAATTGGTGATAGTTATTTGTGAATATCCTGTAAAAATGACTTCCATTCAACATAATTTTCTGGTCATGGGATTTTCCTTCATTAAGTTTGTGAAAGAACGGACTAACCAGGACGCTCACTGTTTTTATGAAATCTGCGCCACGGCTAAAGAAAAATTGAGACCACCGCTTGCATAAACCGCTGTGCACGAGCTCGCACGAGGGAAAGGAAGCCACTTCTCACCTTTCAAACACTGCCTCTCCTCCTGGAGACTTCAGCGCATGTCTACGGAGTAGTCCAGAGTCAGTCGGACACCTCCAAGTGATTCTGCGCCTCGCTGTGAACTTAAAAAAACAACAATCCCACCGTCTTGGATTCAGCTTCAGTTGGTCGAGTCGGCTGCAAAACACTAACTCTGTTGGTTCGTTCCCAGGGGAAGGCAGATCACACGATAAACACGTCCTAAGATCCGCCGAAGAGGAGTAGTTGAAAATGTAATAGAAACACTCACTCCAATTTCTTCAATAAGGTTCCACGTACTTATATTTATGTGCCTGGGTTTGACTGGAGATGAAGTAGAACTGTGGTATATACGTTCTATCTCTTCCGTTACTCGCCGCTGTGAGATGAAAACGAGAGTGATCCAAGAGGGCACGGTTTAGCTTTTGTTGCGTTCCTCCGACGGCAAGGCACTGTCCCGTGGGGAGGGCGACCAAGACTCACACGGCTCTCCGGAGCTCTCTGCAAGAGTGGCAAAGAAGGTGGCGGGGAGGAGGGAGGTGAGTATGAAGGTAGTGGGGGTATTTTACAGCGGGAGGGGCTTTGTGGCATGACCTCGGTAACACACCACCTCTATTCCGTAATGTACGAAAAAAATTACTTCCCCTCTCACTCTACCTTGCCTGATATTCAGGGGTTGAGGGGAGGGGAGGCTTGAACTATTATGAGATGGTCAAGGGGGTGGTGAGCGCTTGTGAAGGTGGGAACGGCTGGGGGGGAATAGGGTTTAAAGTCATTGTGGGGGAGGCTTCTCGGAGAAGGGTGGGAGTTCAGGTTTGGAAGCATGTAAGGCAACGGAGGGGCATTTATAAAAGTTGGCCGGGTTCGCGGGCGGGCGGGCGGGCCCATAAGGGAGAGAGTGAAGGAGGGGGACTTGGCCAATGGATACACTGTATACGACCCCATTTCAATCCCCCACACCTTCGTTTCATCTTTTCCAAACGCTCAGCCCATCCCCGTGAACCAGTGTCAGAATTCTCTCCCCTCCAAACGTCGATTCTCTCCCCTCCGGGCTGCGTCACGCAGCCCAAATGCCACTTATAATATCCATGTGGAACACTTTTTTTCAGGGAATTTTTTTTACTGTTTTTTTTTTCCTCCTCTTCGGTCAAACCGAGGGACCTTGCCGACTATGCGATTCGGCTCTTTTTAAATTTTTTTTCTCTGGACTTCTCTCGTGATGGGGAGGGATCTTAAATTTGTGTAGATTGGAAGATACAAGTCGTGCGAACGAGCTTCCCCCTGGCCCAGTACGTCACAAAAATGAAAGGTGGGGATGGTCTATCGTAGAGTTCACCGGAGCGAAATGAATTCCTTTATGTTTGAAATCGTTCCAATCATATACCACTCGGCTATAATTCTATTTTTGCGGTAATAAAGTCTACTTAGACGCAGGAAATATTTTTTTACTCCCGCGTTGCAGTAAGTTGTCCAATAACGCTTCGTTGTATCCTCATATTACCGTTAGCAATTGAATAAGTTGAATTCCAAATCTGAGCAGGAGATAGCCTAGCCTCTTCTGCCTAGTTTAAAATTTTATACTGTCTCATTTAATCTTTAGAATAAATTATGCAAGGCTTTTGTATTCCAATTCATGAAGAAAGCAGTATATTAGCCTGAATAAACCTAATATCTTTGAAAACGTCATTATAAACGCGAAAATAGCGTTTATATTAAGCAGCGATCAAAAATTTACCGAAGAAGTTGGCTTGAACTCTTTTGCATTGTAATTTTCTTGGAGAGTTGATTCGTTTTTCATACTTTACATGACATAATTCCTTTTCTTTATTGGATGATAGAAATTTTCTCGTCTTATCTGAATTAAAATATCAAAATTTTATAATGAGGTTTGATTCCATGTGTCCTTTCAGAAGCAAAATGTATTCTACCTTAGTAGTTTCACTCTTTACGTCCATATTAGTAAGAGATAGTTGCGGAAATAACAAAAGGAATGCAGTCCAGTGACTTCATTTTAATGGCTTTTTAAGTCTCAAAATTTTGGTTACAGCCTGTCCAGAAGAACCGTTGGCTAATCTACGGAATGATGAAAAACAGGATTCTGTCATTTTCTCCTGCTATGGACGCGGACCTTGCCGAAAAAATTTGCTATTTCAGTGTCTGAAGTATTGCGATCCCTTCACTAATTCTCATTTTGGGTTGGCTTGGGATGCCATGTTAAATGAAAAGCCTTTATGAGGACATTACTCACGCTTCGGCGCACATCAGTTCAGGGAAGCGTGTCAGGTAAGTAACCCCTTAAATTCAGATTTTATGTAATATTTAGTGATTTTTATGCATGAATTAAATTTCAGACATTATATCCTGTATTAATGGCCCTTTAAGGTTCTTATCATAATTTTTTCCACTATCATATTTTCATTTATCAGTGGAACGGCTCAGAAATTTTGAATGTCATGAAAAAAAATTGTATCCTTTCAGAAAATAGTAATTATTATCGTAAATTTAAAATATTTCATCTGTTGTTTACTTTTACTGTATTGATTTCTATTCATTATTCAAGCAATTCCAGTTTTTTGTTATAGTAACGAAAAAGAAAAATAGTAATTTGAAAGTAAGAACTATTAATACTGTGTGAAAGAAGGGATACATCTGCTTTTGGTCTATGAACCAAAAGGATTTGTTACTTCTGAGCACTTTGAAATGATTATTTAGAGGTCATTGTTGATAAGACGGAAGTATAATTTACCTTTTAAGTAAAAATCAGGGGAACGTAGATTAGGTTAGTACAGCCACATTACTTAGGAGCAGTTATATTAGTGTTAGGTACCCTCTTTATTTTAGAGCTATGACGAACAAAATTAATTTAAATTTTTCTGATATATGTCACCTACTTATGGATTACGATTAGCACGATTTTGTTTTAAGGCTTGCATTTATTTATTACATACAATCTCCTACATGTTGTAGATACCTGAAGTTCTCTATTTTACCCGACTTTATACCAAGTGAAATTTACTGTAGAGTATAGTCTACTCAATATAATAATAGTTATATTTTATTTCACGCACATAATCTTACAACATAAGCCATTGAACAATGATGTTAGTAAAATTAAGCACTCCTGAAGAGACCTCTATTGGGGTAGCCATCACTTTATTACCCATTTCATTGATGATTTATATAGGGCCGAACCTGCCAAAAATAAAATTCCTTTAAGTTAGTCATTCAACCTCCTAAAAATAGTTGAATAGTTAAAGCACAAACCCTCTATTTGAGCAATAAAGAAAATTTACTTTCAAAAATATATTTACGTTGGAAATGGAATGACTCTGAAGAGAATACGAACTAGATGGTTGATTTAATCCTCCTCTTTGAGTTGCATGCATGCGTGATAATTTTTTCTTCATTTGAAGTGTTCACAATAAAGTGTATCGATTCCTCTCGCGGACGCCTGATATTTTTTATTCCTTGGCCTTTTCCTGTTATCCGAGCCGTCATGCCTCTCTTTCCATGAGTTTCTCAGTCAGACGAGCGGAATGGATGGGTTCATCATGATCAGGTCAGATTTGACGGACCCGCGATTGAAAATGCTTCTAAAATAGGTCACGCCGGCAGTTGGGAACACGTCAGCACTCTCTTTCCCGTTCGAACTCAGGATATATCATGACGTCATGAACGAATGAATGTATTGAGAAGAAATAAATTTCTCGATAGCTGTCGGGAACTTTCCTACCTACTTCAAGTCTTGCATTGGGAAGTCATGACCTTTGTATTTTTTCAAATGCCAACTTTTTCACCTCAGTGCTACCTAATTTTTGGAAAATCGCTCTCAATTATATTTTTGCGAGTTAAAATCAACTTGAGCCCCGAATTCCTTGCATGATTTACTCTAAAAATTTTACTTTTTTCAAAAATGAGCATATTATTTTTTATATATTAACATCCTGCTGTTTGCGCGCAACTTATTTTTCCAAAGTTGATAAAATTAACAAAATTAAGGCTCTAGTCACTTTATTTTCCGAGTTACCAATTAATTACTACAACGTTTTTGGCCATTTTTTTCAAGAAAATCACATCAGCATATGTACATCAGTTGTTAAATACCCATTTGTACAACTATTTCCGGGAGTTTCATTTAAAACCACCTTTTTCATTCGTTTGGTTCAACGATTAACGGTTTTTCGGGTGAGGATAGGCCAAGAAAAATAATTATATTCCTTCGCCAACTTTTTGAAATAAAAGGTCTGCTACTTTAGGGTTATTAATTAATTTAATCCATAAAATTTCGAAATAATTGGTATTTTACATTTACTACAAACTTAATGAATATTATACTTAAAAACGGATTCTCTTCTTTTCCCAGAAAAGATGCGGAAATGTGCCAAAATTCATTTACAGATGAGTTAATTAAAGGTAATTTTTTTATATAAAACTTAAATTAAATCAAGTGTAAAATGGGGGCAGTCTGTTTTGTAAATTCTTTGTATTCATTGAAGTATTCATTTTGTGCTGTTTAACCCTCGTCTCCTGAGTAAGTTACCAGCACAACACTAGCAAATTAGAAAGATAGGAATTGCAAAGGCTCCTCTGGCTATACGAGTTAACTATAAAAAAATAGTCTGTCGACGAATTAGCATGTGTAGTTTACTTCGCCGTTCTGCTGAAAAGCTAAGGGTTTATATTGTTGAAAATAATAGCCGTGAAAGAAAATATTCCGAAAAATTGCTCATTATTTGATTTTGAGCAATTAATATACCGAACAATATTCGATAACCGGGACCTTGCCCGCCTATATGAATTAATACTGCTGTTCAATGCGATCTTTCCTTTCCTCAAAATTAATTGCCAGTGCAATATAATATGATTGGGATAAATTTTAGGGAAGCTAAAAGGAAAAAAATTGACTCAAGGACAAACATGGAATGGCACACTGATAATCTCATTCGCTATTCATCAGCAATAATAAAAGTGGATCGAAAAAAATCACTTAAAATATTGTCTCAAAAATAAATGCCCAAACTTGAGTGCAAACGGCTAAACGCATGATTTGTATTACGTTTTGCCGACAAAGGTAAGACAATTCGGAACCAAGACCTTTCTGATACGTAATTTAAATATTAATAGACCCGGATTTGCTACATCACCATTCACCAAATATATTTTCAACTTACAAAATAGTTAGAGTTAATTCGCAACTCTGGGATGTTAACCCCTGAAAATATGAATTATTTTATGAGAATCATAGCGTAAGGGTTCATGCAATTTTCAAAGATAACCTGGTGCTCTGCAATTGGTTACTATTGTATCCCACTTGCTGAATACAAGGATACACTAATATTAGGGTATCCATGACAGGTTTTTTTCTACCGTGGCTAGCTGAGGGATATTCGGTGTCTAGATCCTTGTATCACTTCATCCGGGCACTGAGAATGAAGCTTCGCATCGAATAAAGAGTGGACGAATTAGATAAGAGTTTCTCCGGCAGCAACTGGAATCTGGGTCATGGACACCACCTTTCCTGCTAATTCGTAATCGTGGCTGGCTCCCGAAACACCGTTCTCGGAAGTGGTTTTTCATGAATGGAACTTCTGTGAGGAGAGAGCGAGAGAGAGAGGGAGGGAGAGGGAGAGAGAGAGAGAGAGAGTAAAAGCCATTTCCCCTCTGTGATTTTACTGGGAGAAATCAGTGTCTTATTGTTTTATATTGCTAAATTATCATGGATATTTAAAATGGTTCTCTCGTTCACTGGTGCTTCACAATTTCGGCAATATTAAACGAAAATGTGTGAAACAATCCTTGAAATGATAAGTATTGTAATCTGAAAAAAAACGATGCTACCTTTAATGGGGGTTTCAATGCGATGATAGGTTATTCGCATTGTATTTTGTCTACAACTTCATCATTTTACTAAAAAGTAGTCCATTTTAGCGGTAAGAATAACTTTATCGTCTTTCATTCTAAAAATATTGATACAATTTGCATTTTCGGTGAATTTTCACACCCATTAATATACAAACTCTCATTGTTGTAGATGCTAATACAAAGGCTGTAACGACTAGTTGTTCCTGTTAAATCAGCAGCACAAGTATGTACTAAGGATCATTTATTAAGTGGAATGATTGGAAAATAAATATGTACCATTAACAGCCAAAGTGACTTAGGTCATCTTCTTGATATCTATTATTTCAGTGCGCTGAAGCATTTTCCCTACTGAATTTCGCTTTTTGCTTAAGTGCTTCTACCTTCAGTGCTGCTATGAAACAGCACTTAGAAGCTATTTTGTCTATTTCACTTAGCCATGTTTCCCAACAAGTGACTAGCACTATTTCTGACTAGCACTATTCTCGTTTTTAACGTAACATATGTGATCCATAATATTTAGTTATACGAGATTATAATGATTTGAAATTTTCTACCTAAAATGCTCATAGAGATGTGTAGAAGTTTTGAGAATACGTATTATCCATAAAAAATCTTGAGAATTCTTGACAAATGCGATTTATAGCCAGTTTTTTTCTGAAGATGATGATGAAATTGAAATGGACCCTCAGAACACGTGTTGATGGGGTATTTGTAGGATATGTTACCAATACAACCGAAATTCTGAAGCAAAGTTGTTTGACGACTAGCACGTTCAAGGTTACGCTTTCTAACTTCGGCTACTCCGAAGAAACAGACGTCAGTTGATGACATGAAATCTAGACGCAAATCATTTAACTTGACTAAAGTACAGTAGAGTTGCCGCTCCATTTTCTCCAAGAATAAACCTGTAAATGCATTCAAGGTACAACTTAAAATTAATGGGAAGTAAAAGTGAGCTCTAAGTGATGTTATTTTGTGTCTGCTGAAAAAGAGTAATGACAAAGAAAGCACTGAGTTCGACCCTTCTGGGCATTATTAGTTCCTATTTGGTCCATTATACTGAATTTATCACATAATTGTTTCGGAGTTTTCAATATGATGAATGAGCAACTCTTCAGAGCTACAGTACTAAATGATAGTCATGGAATCAATTATTTGCTCCCTGGATTGATGCGGAGGGTCATGAACATGATTTAAGAAGAATTATTCGTAGTTATCCTAAGAAAAACGTATGAAGCGACCGGTATCGATGCTCTGCATTATTATAATGCCTTGAAAATGATAGAAAAATCTAGAGGCGTTAAATATTTATCGCAATATAAAACTACCAAGAATTTAACTTTCGTCATGCTCCTAGATATTGGGTCAATTTAAGGTTGAATAAGAGAAGAAAATGCTTTTGGTTTCAATAAAGTTTAATATTACCCCCAAATATATTGTAAGGAAATTCATAAAACTTAGGCATTATCATGAAATGAGCTTTTTGGATTCCTGCACCGAGGCCTGAATATTCGGGTTGAAGTCCTGCTCTGTAGAGAAACATTTCAGATTATTATTTTACACGATCAAGACAATAGTTGAGCAGAATACACTTTCGGAAGTAATATTAATACAGTGCTTAATTAACGTTTGAATTATATCGGATTGAGTTGCATCAAGATGAAGCACACCAATTTCAAATATTTATTTGGTGTTTTGGTATAACGAGCGTAAGACAGCACACTGAGCATAAAGCTGATTTTTGACATCTAAAAAATGACCAAGACTTGAGAAAGTGTGCCTTAATGGCTCTGGATTTGTGATATTCGAAGAATGATTCGAGATTACAAACTAAAAAAGAAAACTTTTCTTGGGAAGTAACGAACCATGAACATATTACTACCATTAAATCGCGCTCAAACTCTCCGGGTACCTTGGATACGACTCCTTTCCGTGAGCCCAGAAGTAGGATATCCTCCAGTACGCAAGACCTGTTATTAGAATACAAAGCCTTCTTCATATCCTTGCAGGTTTTCCTCAACATGTGCAACCGGCTGCGCTTATTTTCGCTTTTAAAAGATCACAGGAAGACTTCCATTGAAGAGGCCACTATTATAACTTGAGCTTAATTTTCTACTTGTGTACTCGAATTTGTACTAGCAATGGTGCTTCACCAATGAGGAGAAACTTGGGAATCAATGGAAACTCATTATTCATCCATTGGCCGCTCAACCCAGGGGAGTATTGGAAAACCATACGGGCGGCCAGGGTTCAAATCCCTGAGGAGGAAGACGTTTTTCAGAGGAAACCCGATCCCTAATTGAGTGTCTTGTGGAGGGCACTTCAAGTAAAGAACTCCGTCTGTCGGATGAGACGTTAATCCGTGATCCCCTTGGTGCCTTTTGTTAAGAGCAGGCTAATGTCGACGCCGGGTTTCTATCCACCCATCCTCCCTTACCTATCCCCTATGGCGCAAATGACCTTAGCTGTCAGTCGCCTCCCCAAATATCCAATCCGCTCAACCCAAAGATCGGTTGACCACATATCTCTATCCTACCCTCTATAATTCTAGTCCTCATACCCTCAGGTATTCTTTAAGTGCTTTCATTTTTCACATTTTCAATTTATTTATCCATTTGTATTCCTTTTGTTACGTTTCCCCTATTATTTCCTCAATCATATTCCACACAAACCCATTCTGTCTCAGAGTGGGTCAAATCCTTATGGTTCTTCATTTTCGTAACCTGTCCTATAAGTTCATTCATGTGGAACTCATCTGTATAGCTAATACTTCATCTTTTATTTTAATTTTCGTTTTGATCTTCAGAATCAACCTCCAGTACCATGTCTTGAAGCTTCTAATCATTTTTCATATCCTTTTCAAATGGTCTGTGCGTCCGAACCATGAAACATAACTGCTATCCTCTACCGTGACGAGCCTTGCAAACATCTAAGATTTAAGTCGTCTAGGTTATAATATACCCATATGCCTTTTTTAGAGAGGATACGAAGTATTTTTAGAGAAACTATGAAGTTTTAAGCGAACAGTCTATCTACATTTTTTTATCTGTACACTGCAATACGAGCGTGTTCTTATGGAAAGCGTGTTCTTAGCGCCACATATCGGGATGTTTGCTGTGCTCACTTTGGAATACCACGTTAATTTGTATAACCGGAAGTTTTAAATAACTTTTTCCTTTTAAGCCAAAACACCACAGGGGAGAAGGACTTCTCGGGATCTTAACTGGGGAGGGCACTATGGAAGTATAACCCAAATAAATTATGGCAGTAACAATTATTATTTAGCCTAAGTGGAAAGTGTCCTGAGCATAATCCAGTAAAAAATGTGCCGTGGTTGCTAATAAACAAAAATCTCTTATGTGAATAAGTTCAATTTTTTACCATTTTAACGGGAAAATTTTAATTTTTTTGGAGAAAAGGCTGCAAATGCAAATAAAAGGGATTACAAGGTTTAAAATTTGATTTTTTCAGTAACCCGATGCTAAAAATGTTTTAGCTAGCATAGTCACTTCAAGTAATTCAGAAAAAGTAAACTTCTGCACAGAAGTCAATGCTTTTCTTATGGCAGTTAATGTTTGTTTAAAAAAGAACTCCACCCCTGCGGGTAGGGGGATGGAGAATACTCCCGCAGTATCCCTGATTGTCGTAAGAGGCGACTAAAAGGGCGGGGAGAAAACCCCGAAAACAAACCCCCAGATCAGCTAGGGTAGCGTCCGGACAGTATTGTGGGTCAACTGTTTGTGAGAGGCGATACCATCTTGCCAAGATCCACCCATGTGTTTGCCGTGCATGGAGACCCGTAAGGGGGAGATGGGAACCCTGGTGGGTGAGTTCTCCGGCACCCAGCCGGGTGTCGGATGCCCAGTATGGGCCGGAGTTCAAGACCCCACTTTGGCCCCGGATTCCCCGTAAACGGGAGGCCGGGGGCTAGCCACCTCCGGTCAACCGGCTTTCCGATGCGTTCGGTGGCGAGTGCTAGAGAGGTGGGGGTCTGCGTAGGACGGTCGGAGGCACTCGGGTTGGTGGGCCCCTTGCGTCGAAGACCAAACCCGAAACAGACAACCACCTCTAGGGTGCTATATCCCGCGGGTAGCCCTGGCGACCACACCGGCTGGCGGTGTGGCGTCCCGAATGTGTGGCTCCGTGGTGGGTGGGGAGCCCGTAGGATGAAGTTTTCTGTGGTATGGATAACAAAACGTTTCCACCACCAAAAAGATCCCGTCCGGATACGGACGGAGGAGAAAAGGTTTTTATTGGAAGCAAACGCTTTGTAATTATGAAATGCGAAAAGGCAGGGGAGTCCTTTAAGAAGGTATCTCCCTTCCTAATTAGAAAAGCTTTATCTTGCCAAATACCTGGGGAACTTAAATCAGCTAAGAAATTGCGCGATGGTACTCTCTTAATAGAAACCAACAACCTGATGCAGAGCGAAAAGCTGTTGGAAACGAAGATGCTCCATGACATTCCCGTTTCGGTTGAGGTGCACCGCACCCTGAACACCAGTCGGGGAGTCATAAGTCATTTTGACCTGCTTTACATAGAAGTCGATGAGATAAAGACAGAGATGGCCTCTCAGGGGGTCACAGACGTCCGTCGGCTTACTACTCGCCGCAATGGAGAAATAAAGAACACGACATCTGTAGTTCTAACCTTTGCTCTCGACAACCTCCCCGACAAGGTGTATATTGGGTACGAATCAGTCCCGGTACGGCCATATATCCCTGCTCCCATGCGTTGTTTTAATTGCCAGCACTTTGGCCACATCGCACCTCGGTGTGAGGGCAAGGCCACCTGCCCCCGCTGTGGCATGGACGCGCATGGTGATGCGGATTGTAATAAAGAAGCACACTGCGTGAACTGCGAGGGTAAACACCCTGTTTATTCTCGTCAGTGTCCCAAGATGATGGAGGAGCGGGAAATCATGAAAATTAAAACTTTAGAAAAGGTACCATACATAGAAGCTAGAAAAGCATTTAGAGCCCGTGTAGGCTCAACTTTCTCCAAGTCTTGGGCATCTGTTGCTGCCACTCCAACATCAAAGACAACAATAGGCACCCAGACAGAAACTAGTGTGACTGAGGAAACAAAGAACGAAAATAATGGACCTGCCAAGCCGGATAAGGCTTCAAAACCGGCCAATAACACCAAAGCAGCAAAATCGGGCTCTCCCAAGAAGAACCCACAAAATATCTCTTCCGGAAATCAGACACGCGTGAAGTCTCAGTCTCCCGGCCCTTCCGGGTTGATGAAGTTGGATCAACCGGAATCAATGGAGGAGGACGAATACTTCTCGGAGACTGATATCCTCCATGCTAAACAGGGAAGGAGAAGAAACCGCTTTAGGCGACCCAATATCCCAAGGGGTCAGGCTAAGCAAGATTAGCCTAAATCCACCCTATTTGATTTTATCCGTTTTTTAATCTTCATTTCATGGGTTTTATATTACAATGGAATTGTAACGGATTTCATAGGCATAAGGAGGAACTTAGTATCCTAATTAGAGATGTCAACCCGTTCTGTATATGTTTACAAGAAACTCATTTTAAACCTACTGACAAGGCTTTTTTAAAAGGCTTTAATATATTTAGACAAGACGATAACAGCGGCCAACGGGCCCACGGTGGAGTGGCGATTGCTACTCGGGAGGCCCTTTACACCTCCCGAGTGCAATTGAACACACCTTTTCAGGCCGTTGCTGTGACCGTCCAAATCCTCAAGGTGACGATATGTAACGTGTACCTGCCCGAGGGTGCGCCAGTCAACCGTCTCAACTTAGAATCTCTCGTCAACCAATTGCCCAAACCATATCTCCTACTTGGTGATTTTAATGCCCATGATACCCTATGGGGTAGTTCCAGTGGCCAGGCCAACAGTAGAGGGCGCATTTTATCTACCTTTTTTAACGATTTTAACTTGATCTTACTTAATAGTGATGAAAAAACTCACTTTAATAGTTTTAATGGCTCTTATTCAACCATTGACCTCTGCGTGTGCTCCGAAAGCCTTATGCCTAAAGTCAGTCTATCCGCTCACGATGACCTGTGCGGTAGCGACCACTTTCCTCTTCTCATCAATCTGCGGAAAACATCCGGCATTGATTTTATTCAACCTGATAACTGGCTTATTACCAAGGCTGACTGGGCCATATATAAAAGAAATTTTAATTTTGCTCACGACGCAAACATTGACGGGGCACAGAACATCGAAGTGCTGACAGAAAAAATAATCGACGCAGCCTGTTGCGGAATACCTCGGTCTAAAGGAACACTCCGTAGGCCAGGAGTTCCATGGTGGAACGAAAAGTGTGCAGTGGCAATCAAAGAAAGGAAAAGAGCGCTACGAATATTTAATAAATACCCTACGGAGAGAAATCTTTCTGCATTCCGACGCTTGCGAGCTAAAGCCCGGCAAGTCGTTAAGGAAGCGAAGAAAACCTCGTGGAAAGAATTTGCATCAGGGATAAATAACCGAACACCAATTGCAGAGGTGTGGCGTAAGGTACGCAGTATCTCTGGCTGCCCACAGAACTATGAAATCTCTGGTCTTAAAGTGGATAACAGGGTCATTACAAATCCCCTTGAAATGATCGAGGTTTTTGGCCAGCAACTCTATGAAGCGAGCAGTGATTCTGCGTATAATGCGTCCTTTAACGTTAGAAGGCGGAGAGCTGAAGCGACCAAAATATCGTACAGAGAGTCGGGCATCACGGAAGCTTATAATCTTCCGTTTTCCATGTGGGAGCTGACATCTGCTCTAGACGAGTGTCGTGACTGCGCCACTGGTATGGATGGTATTCACAACGCCTTCCTGAGGAACCTGCCTGAGAGTGCTATGGCGGAAGTTCTAAAAACCCTAAATCAGGTGTGGCTGGAGAGGAGTTTCCCCCAACCTTGGCGGGAGTCCCTGGTATTACCCATCCCAAAGCAAGGAAAGGACAGAAGCGACCCGAAGAACTACAGACCCATCTCTCTGACCAGCTGCCTATGTAAACTAATGGAGAAGATTATCAATCGCCGACTTGTATGGTGGCTGGAGACGCATAATCTGCTCTCTAACTTCCAATGCGGATTTCGTCGCGGAAGATCGACGACTGATCACCTAGTTCTGGTAGATAATTTCATACAGGAAGCCTTTCTCATGCGTCAACATGTCGTTGCAGTGTTTTTTGACATAGAGAAGGCGTATGACACGGTCTGGAGGCCCAAGATCTTAATGACCCTGCAGAACTGGGGTCTAAAGGGAAACCTTGCAGCATTCATCCAAAACTTTTTAAGCGATCGAGTGTTTAAAGTTAGGGTAGGCGGACATAAATCACGCCTTTTTACCCAACAAAACGGAGTTCCTCAGGGCTCTATACTGAGTGTTACACTTTTCGCTATAGCGATTAATGACGTGCTGGACTGCATAAGGCCCCCTGTTTTGGGTTCTCTTTATGTTGACGATCTGGCGATATTCTGCCGATCATCGACCATCACTAGTGCTGGAAGACTTATCCAATTGTCGCTCAACAAACTCTTCCGATGGTCTTGCCAGAATGGCTTTCGATTCTCAGCCGACAAAACCAAATGCATACACTTCCATCGGCGGCGGGGGGAGTATGTCTCACCGGTTCTAAAACTTGGAGGGCGGATCCTTCCCTATGTTGATTCCATCCGATTCCTCGGTATGACTTTTGACAAACGACTTAATTGGCGCGAGCACATCCTATCAGTAAGGAATAATTGTTTTAAAATACTAAATATTCTTCGATTCATAAGTCACTCGACTTGGGGCGCTGACCGCACTATCATGCTTTTATTATACCGGTCATTAGTTCGATCAAGACTTGAATACGGGTCTTTCGTTTACGGCTCCGGACGAAAATCCTATTTAAGACCATTGACAACGGTACACAATACTGGCTTGAGACTTGCCACCGGCGCATTCAGGACCTCTCCAATCCCGAGCATCTATGCTGACTCTGGGGAGGCACCCCTCTCTACCCGCCACGAGGTACTCATGTGCAACTATGTCGCAAAAGTCTTGTCAATGAAGAACCACCCATGTTTTAACGCAATTTTTAACCCACGGTTTTTAGATGTTTTTAACCGCAGGACAAAGGCAACCAAGCCATTAAGCGTGCGTTTTAAGGAATATATTGAATAGAGTATAAGTAATACTTGAATGGCCTCCAGCTATATGTCGCATCTTTCCTATTGTTCAATATTTTCCTAAGTGTGTTGGGCATAATGGTTGTTTCTGATTATTATTCTTTGTTTTGTTTAAACGTTATCTTCAAGTTATATTTCTTCGTAATTGCTTTAATTGATAATTGCAAAACAAGGCATGAAATTCGGGGACGGCTGATTCTTTTTCCGGGCTTCCAGTGGCGTCCCAATCTCTTACGATAGGTACTCATATCATTTAATTTCGGGTTTTGCCGGATAAGCTTCAAAACTGAGAGCTTTTCCATCTCAACTTCCTGACTTAAGGTATTTACTTTAAGAACAATTGATACGCGTCATTTTAGTCGCCCTATCTGTTGAAAAAAATGAATAAGAGCTGGTTTTTTTATGATTAGAAGTTATGCTTGCAGACCCGAGTAATGATACCAAAAACTCAAAAGTGAGTCAGAATTTCCAATAGTGTACATGTTGGTTTTTTTTAGCACCAACTAAATCTAACTTGCTGGTGGAGAGAGTTGGAACAGAATACCATTAGAAAAATATTTATTTGCATCTCTTCAACACGTTTGAGCTCAATTTTTACCAACTCTATTTCATACTGATCAGCTACGTAAACATACATCCTTGCTACGTGAGATAAATTTAATTGACAAATGACATGCGCGAGGGCTTACAAAACATCCTTATCTTCAAGATTTCTGTCCACAATATCATAAAATATATCATTCACAATCAACGGAACCTCACCTTGATAAGCGAATGATGTTAACTTGATTTCAGAAATGGTTCCAATTAAACAGACTTTCAATTTTCCACTAAAATAACAGTTCGTCTAAACCTGATACCAGAGTACTAATCTCCATTGCCTGTGTATAAATCCCTTGACTTATTTAATGATAAGTATAATAAATAACAATGTTGATAAATACAATAAACAATTATAGTAACTAAAGCACATCTAAAAAGAGCCTTCAGAGACAGAAGGCGTGGCACAAATATCCCGTGTGCACACCTCGAAAGTACATTCTCGTGAACTGACAGGTCACCACATCAGTTTTTCTGGTCAGTTAATGGCAGAACAGCAAAAATGTATTGTGGCTACATTTTAAAATTAATAAATCCCAGTTGCATGAGCGATTCAAATTAGTTTTTTATATGGGCACACAGGCTCAAGCAATGTTGATACATTAATCGGTTACTATGTCTCATCTGTATCTGGCCCCGCTAAAGCTGGGTTCATATAGATCCGAAACACGGAAATGCATCTAGCCACTCCCAAGCAAGGGGGTTGCAGGAAGGCGGAGCTTGAATTCCAGAGTCACCAATACGCACAACTCTCGTGTATGATGTTATTAGGTAAATGTCCTTCATTACTCACATCATCAATACTTATAGCCATAATAAAGGAAGTTCGATTCTGATAAATTAATATTCAGTGAAGTTCTAATGGATTAAATCCGCTCATAATGACATGACCCCTTAACTAAAAATGACAGAAGTTTCTTAACCCTGTAACATGTTAACAGACAGGAAGTTTATTAAGTTATTCCGGAGGTTTAGTTCGATTGTCCCGAGGATAGTACTAACACTGATAGTGGGAAAGTACTGACGGCAGACGCCTTTTCTGTCGCTGTGCCGATTACTGTTTTGATATTATATGAATTTTCTAGTTATCGCATGTCAGAGTCCACATCCATAACGCATAAAATATTCGTGAATGTAAACTCAGCTTCTGCAGGGCTAAAAATCCGCCCACACTCCGCCTTGCCGCAACCACCTTGTTTGTGATTGGCTAAATTTTAGCCTTTCCTCGATCCGCATTCCACAACCATTCCGGATCCGTATGAACGCCGCGATGCTCACTTAGAAAAACAAGCATGGATAGTCCACGCACTCTCCATTGAATACAGGCCCGATGGTTCAAACAAACCAAATTTGAAATTCATAAACCTTGTCTAAATGATGTTGCCAGTTGAATTACATGAAGGAGGAAGAAAAAGAACGTAATTGCTGCACGGGATCGGAAGAACCCTTCCAAAACGGCACGTAAAATGCACAGATAGAAATATTGGGGTGAATAATCATCCTAAGAATCTCATTGTAATTCATTAAAGTATATTAACTATTTAACCACGTGCATACACACACCCCGAGTATAAGTACCCATTTTGAGCGTATTCTGCGAACTATAAGTAAAATAATCCTTCTATTGTTGCAGTAGTTCCAAAGTTGATGACTTTTTAAGCGAAACACATTTTGGGCGAAAGTAAGCAGCAATGAAAATCAAATGCAAGAGTTAAAATACTTCATCTTTTTTCATTCAAACGACAACCGAAATTTTCAAACCTTAGTTAATTACAAAGGAAATGGTTTCAGGCTTGATTTTTTGTGGATGTAATTCCTAGTACCTTAAATAAAACTTTGTATACTCCACAATAGGTTTAATGACACGACCCGGGTTTCGACACTTCGTGTCATCTTTAGGTCCTTTATTTTAGATATTATTATATATATATATATATATATATATATTAGTTTATTTATTTAGTTTACCACAAAAGTATATGTTAGAACTTCTACACTGGGCTTATTTAAATAAAAAAATAATTCTAGCCAACCACATTACAAAAGGTGGAGGTAACAATAAACGATGCAGTAAACAACATAAAATCTGCTAGCTATTCATGAAGTGCGTTAGGTAGTAAAGGGTAGCGTTTAAGGGAAGAGATAAATAACATGATTGGAAAAAATTTCAAGAGACAGACCCTTGATGGATGAATTCAAAAAGGGATGAGATACGGTGGAAAAGGAATCTTTCGGAAATGGATCAACGGAACTGGGGTGTTTGAAGAAGACTCTTGTTTTGAGTCCCGCGAGACGGGACACATATTGAGAGGAACGTGAGGAGTTTAGGCTATCAGAAAAAAACATTTTATTAGTGCTGAAGGAACTTCAAGTCTAAAATCTATCAGTGGAGAGTGGGATGCAAAATACCAAAAGATGACAGTTTTTTGTAACGCGATCAAGGAGTTGAGCGGAAATGCGGTGATGGACAATGGATGGAAAGGATTTTGGTGCCAATAAAGCAACTGTAGAGAAGTTAAGGAGGCAGTGGGCCATTTGAGAAAACAATATTTCAGAAGTATCCATCTAAAGCCGCGTCCACTTCCATAAATATTTGTGCCGAATGCCTTCGCCGCGAATATTTTCAGCGCTGTTTAAATATTATTACTCAGGTGTTTTTCGCGGTGCGGCATGTGACTGACCTCAAGTCGAGTGGATAGGATGAAAAGATAAACATTTGTGCGGTAGAGGCATCTACATGTAGAGCCTGAATGTTCGTCAAAAAACCGACTCTGTCCGAAGCGAGTGCATTGAATCTGGAATAAATTCTTGCGTGCTTGGCCACCCCCACAATTACACAAATTCTCCTGCACGCGCAACAGTTTATGCCGTATGTCGCATATGGCGCAAATTTTTATCGGTATGGACGCGGCTTAAGGAGTGCTGCTCTTAAGGCAAAAGAATCTGAAATTTTCGGTAGGGCGAAAAGTACACCGACAACAGATAGAGCCTTGGCTGGCAAACGTTTGGCCGATCAGCGAATGGCGATCTAGAGACACCTAGAGACCGCGTAATACTTCATCGAAAGTAACTCCCAGATCTGTTTGCGGACTAACGGATGGAATCAGCCGGATTGGCAGGATTATACGAAGAGACTAAATCGCAAATATGCGTGAAAGACATTTTTTCAGATTTTGAAGGACACACGTAAATGCGATTTAGACGACCAGTCATCAATGGATGGACAAGCGGATTAGTAAGGAACAGAGTTCAATTGATTCTTTTGAATCACTTACAGTATCTGAATATCCAAGAATGTTGCAGCCTGAGCCAACGACATCGTCTATAACGCCATTTACAAACAGCGCAAACAAAAGGGGACCCAGGGCACTCTCCTGAGGCACTCCAGATGAGACAGATAACGGCAGAGATGTCGCAAATGAAAACACGCTTTTCAAGGGAGTTCAAGAATTCAGAAATCACGGACAACAGACTTCCGCTGAGTGCAGGTAATTTAAGCATCATGATTGAAAGTGATTGAAAAAAATGCGTTGAATATGACCTTGTGACTGCCACTGGGGTTAATGACGGAAAGGGTCTTACCAAAACAGTGTTTTTGGGGCTGGGCATGTTTTTGAAGGTCTGGTAAGAAAAATTGTAATTAGGTAACTTTAATATCTTTTCATTATTTCTCATATCTGACTTATCAGGAAATAATTTTTGTTCTCTATCTTCTCAAAACTGCATCTTAATGTATTCCGTCGAATTCCTTCGGCTTCACTTCACTAATGACATTTACCTAAACCATTTACCTTTACATCTAAAACTTGCATCAGGCGTTGCGGTGTTCGTCCAACTGCTTCACGCTTTAACTTATCAACGTAATATGCAGAATACCCGTGTGCTGCTGTTTTAGTGACCTTTCTGGATCCCTCATGTAGTCTACTCTAGCAATGCGGTTGATGGTGATTCATATTTTCCTCCTTGATTTGAAGAAGGGAGAAAGATAAGAGGGAACTCCAGGACTAGTTATGAAAGATAGAGCAAGAGACAGAATATTTCAGAGATATCCACGCATGAGGTTGCTTGATGACCTAGACATGCAGTAAGGAGAAGATTCTAAGTCATATTTAGACATGCTTTAAAAATTTCGAGAAAAATACCGAAATTCAACTTTATCAGTTTTTTAATAACCGCTACTAGGAAACTGCACTATTTTTACTACTAGAAAATCGTTTTACATGTCTGTCAAAAACGTCTTACATAACCATCCTAAGCATACGCGCCCTGAACTATACTACATTTTTGGGTGTCAAACCGTTTATTTTCCGCTACAAATTGCTGACTCTGCTTTGACAAAATGAGATGTCACGCGCACAAGTGTAAAGCTGTTTAAGATTCCTACATTTTCGCTATTAAATCGTATTTTGGTTATTTGAATAAGCGTGATAGTTTTAAATTATTATTATTGGTTTGGTAAACACAAAGTCAGAACATCAACTTTAGCTATATATCTCCAAAACAGCACCCGTGGTGTAAAACGTTTGCCGTCAAAAACCACATTATTACACCAAATTCCAGGATTCTTGTAAAGGAAAGATGTATTCCATTAGCTCAAACTAATCCCAAGGACCATTTTTGTCAACTTTTACTTTAATATAAAACGAGGGTTGAAAGTTTATAATGTTCTCACAAACCGAGTCTCTGTTTTTAAGGTATATTAAAGAAAATACACTCTCGATGCATAACCATATACGATTCAACTAACTTCGTTACGCTCAAACGTATATAAAAATGGGAACACTCTTTGGGTAATTGGATAAAACGAGGTAAATGCATATCAAAGTTGTAATTACAAATAATCAAGACCATCGAGATTCGATTTAAAAGCCATTTCCATGTCTATTTATTTTAGCGAATGTTGAAATGAATGGAGCAATCGATACACCAAGAGTTTAACATTAGCTGAATAATATAGTTGTTTCTTCATGGCCAAGGACAGTGTAACGTTACCAATAGAAATATTTTTTACTGGTTTTTACATGTTGCATACGCCAATAAAAGCGTGTATTTTATTTTTTTCCTCTGAAAATCATAATATATTTGTATATTGGAAAATGATAAGAGTACTATAGGTATAGGCATGAATTAATGAGTGAAGTATTATGCTATGACAACGAATGAGCATTAAAACATCCATTAAGATCCGATACAAAAGGAGTGCATGTATACAGGTATATAGGTACAGCCACCACACGTTAGTCATAGAAGAAATTATAAGTAGGAAGAGACGACTGCTAAATGAAGCAAGCTCCAGCATATAACTTGGTATAACGAGGAAAAATTGCAACTAGATGCAGCCCAATATCCATTCTCATATAAACGTAAAGAGTAAATTATGACTGGGGGGGGGATTTTAAATATTCAATGTCACATCGACGTCGAGGTAAATAAATACGCATTTGAATGGAGATTTCTAGGCCGATGAGTGAATGACACACTCCACGCGACTTGGTTTCAGTGGAGCCTCTATTTTTAGCGATTAAAACAAGAATTCGTTTGAAGATATAAAATGAAATTGGAGTTGGTGAATATGAAAAATATCCTTTAAAAGACTGATGAAATTTTCATTCTGGAAGATTTTAATCGATGATTATATTAAATTGACTATGAAACCTGTCATAATGGACTCCCGTTCTTTTGCTCCATAGGCGAGAGGATATTTTTAGGAGGAGATATGCATAATAGAATGTAACGGGGAAATCTAGCTCATGCAAGGTTATCTAAAAGGAGTGTATGTATACAAAAAACATGACGAAAAAGAAAAATCTCGTAGTAAATTCCATCTGCGGTAACATTCCACAAAGTGACGCCTTCAACCATTACCTAAGTGTATACAAAAAATATTGTCCTTGTATGTACTATCTGACTGCCAACTCAATGCCTGACAACATATACAATGCCGATTATCAAAACCATTTATCTGTGTGATTATTCCTCATGGTAGTGTGAAGCCATTTAAGTTCCATAACACCGAAAGAATTCCTTTTCTTGGCGCAAGTAATATCTGCAATCATTACTGTTAGCCGAGTACCCTCTTAAATCAGGATTAGGAATTTGAAGCACGTTATTGAACATTACGTTTTAATTTATGTAAATTACTCTTTGCTAGTATCTCTCCTGGGACCACCCTGTCAGTTCATAAGTACTTTAATATCTACTTTGTCTTTATCATGAATACTCGTCGTTGTTTCAAGGCCAAGGACAGTGTAACCTTACCAAGAGAAGTATTTTTTACTTGTTTTTATATGTTGCATACGCCAATAAAAGCGTGTATTTTTTGCCTTTTTACCTCTTAAAATCATAATACATTTGGTATTGGAAAATGATAAGAGTCCTATAGGTATAGACATGAATTAATGAGTGAAGTATTATGCTGTGACAACAAATGAGCATTAAAACATCCATTAAGATCCGAATGAGCATTTAAACATCTTAATGGATGTTTTTATGCTCATTTGAAGCAATCAATTTAACTGTATGTATACTAACGGGGCCAAGAAAAGGTCAAGTGTGAGCAATTTGTTATTAATTTAAGGTAGCATGAATCGGAGGAAGAGTTCTGTTGTTGGTTGGACCTTCTCTCACTTTTAAGAATGACTTCTTAATCAGCAGTGCTTATCTTATTTTAAAATATTTTATTTGAATTTGGGTGCTTTAATGCACGATTTTCGAAAGCTGAGCTCTTAGGTATAAACCGGAATCAACTTAAGAACTGTGAGAAACTTAGTTTCATGAACCCTTCCAGGCTCAGGGAGAGGGATCTGAACCAACAAGTGTCGCATGATGAAGAGCACTTAGGGTTTTTTGCACTCAATTAGAATCGGAAACCCAAAAATAATCCATGGTTTGAAGCCAGGTATTCGGTTTCAACAGTAGTCCAACACAATAGTGAGAAGACGTAGTCCAGATAATGATGTTCGCACACAACACGTTCCGTAGATTTTTAACGCAAACATCGAGATTCTTTGATGGCACATAATTGCGGTGGATGCCACTTCGACCGAACACCTGAAAATTCGGCAGTATTTATGAAAAAGTAGTTGAATCACCATTGATGAAAACCAAAGTACTTAAATTGTACTAATGAATAAACTACCGGTGAGCTATTCATTTTCCAATTTGGGAAAAGTTTGTTAGGTCACCATTCATGAAACTAAAACTACATGAATTGAACCAGTAAAATCATTTTTGACAAAAGGTCTACATTAGCAAAATCATGAAAAAGGAATCATTTAATGGCTTGAGTGCTACGGTTTTCATCTTTAGGCACCCAACTGGTCTCTCAATATTCCGGAGCAATAATCCGGGGTCGTGTATATCTCTTCCGATGACTCACCGAAGTATCTGGTCCGCCTTGGACGCTTCCTCGCCGGGATCTCCTTCCTCTTCGTAAAGCCTTCGAACTCTCCTGTTAGCACCACTTCCGTCCGTCGATCGCCGAAATGTTTGACCGGGGTTAATCGCCGGTCGAGTCGGGAACAACACCGGAAGAGGTTGGAGGTGTTCGAGAGAGGGCGAGTGTGGAGGAGGCGTGTGGTCCCTCGGCGGGCAGCGGAGGAAGACTGACTACACAACTCGCGACTCGTCAACACTTCGTCCTTCTCATTTTTACTCTCCCTCTCACCCCCTCCCCTCTATCGGCTCGCCCCCCTCACCCCCGCCCCTGAAGAGCGTCTTTCTCTCTCTCATGGTCTGCCCATTATTTCCCCTCCTCATTTTCTGCCTTCTCCTCACAAGTTCCTGCGCGGAACGAGAGCCTTTGTCGCCCTCGCTTTCTTCCTAGACGTGTTGCGGGACGAGCACTTCTTACGCCAGCGGCCTTACCAATAAGGTAGGAGGTAGTGGGGGGGGGGGTGCGGGGGAAACCGGAGAATTTCAATGCCTGAAGTAGACGCCACGCCTGCGGTACGGAGCTAGTCCCTGAAAAGGAAGCCGCCGAATATTTCCTGGAGATATCACACATCCCTTTTGTTTGCTAATTTTGTTATAACATTTAAATGAATCATGGTAAACATCGAATTGCAACGGGAAGTAGATAAAAATGTCGCATGGGATTGAAAGAATTCTTCTAGCGTGAAATTCAAAATGCAAATAGGATGTAGCATTCACTGACCAAAATGGAGAGTTTGGGGTAGAAATTATGCCCGCTAGAAATCTTATCGTCTTTCGTCCCGGTATGTTGATTATTAGACCTTGGTAATAAACGCCTCGAGAATGAGTACCCCTAGATACCCCTAAATTAGGAATCTTTACAGCGTGTTTCAAGAGAGTTAATCTATCTTGTGTAGAAATAGTCCTAAAAATGACGATTTCCGAGCCAAAGGCTTAAATTGTAGATTAAAAATATAGGGTTTAAGAATCAACTGCAAGAACAAAGTACTTGAAATACTAAATTTAAAAATAAGTGCGAGGATTTTACGAAAGGAAAAAAATCAATGCAGAGTCCATTTCTTTTCTAATAGAAGTAAATAATGGTTTATAAAAGGCCCACGTAAGTACCACTGGGACCCTTGGACATTTTTCATATTGTTCTCAGGAGTATGTATAAGTGCTGAATTTCATTGGAATCCGTCAACAGACGCGAAAGTGTATTGCGTCAAAATAAACAAGATTTTAGCTTCCTAGACATAGGCGCGCTACATCTTCAGAGTTTTGATTTATATTGCAACTAGCGTCATATACATTGCTGAAATTCTTTTGAATATAAATGGAGCAGTAAATGCGTAATAATGAATGAATAATAACTAAAAATTAATTTAATATTGAGTATAGATTGAATATCATAATGTTTTCGTCATCCGTTGTCCAAACCTCAGATAATCCTCTGAAACCCTTCCTCCTCCGCTGTCAAATGCTAGTTCCCTTACTCCCTAGTTGCTCTTCTTATGCACTTCATTGTTTAAATGTCAAATGTATCTAGCCCTTTGCCTTCGTTTTAGGACTTTTCCCATTATTTTCTTCAGTTAAATTCTTCACCAACCAATTGCGCCTCAGTGTGTACCAAATCCATCTAGTTATCTTCCTCTGTATAATGTCTATCACGGTCCTTTCATCTCCTACTCTTGAATTATTATTTGTCTCTTGTTTTCTCCATGTCATCTTCAGCGTCCATATCCAGCGCTAGATTCCGAAAGCTCCGAACCTTTTCCTATCTGCATGTTCAATGGCGCAATCCTCCCTCTCTATAAACACTCATTTAACACACTAATGTTTTCGGGCATTTTTATCAATGACTATCGGAAGGTACCCGTTGAAATTCAACGGGTGTGAAAAACATTGAACTGAGTTTATGATAAAACCACAAAGTCTAAATAATACTGTCAGCGTGGTTATTTGAGGAGTTCGTAGCCTATCTTGTACGTTATGTTAGTTGTAATAGACACGCTGATCTTTTTCCAGGTGCACGAAGAGACGAGTGACTGTTGGTCCTCTTTCATGCACACGATACCCAAAAATGGGCCACGCAGACTCATTACTACTTAAATGGCACCAAGGTTGATAGATGGTCACCTCGTCCCTCCGGATCTCTTAAGCCGCCTTCTGAGTAAATGAACAGCATTATTGCTTCCCTTGTGTACATACATATATTTGTATTCAATGACTTAATTGAGTTGCCCATATTAAACCTTGATATGTGCGTTGAGTATCTTAATCAGAATTGGCGAGTAGGGTACAGCAGAATCAGAATACAGCAGAAGCGAGTAGGGTACAGAATCAGAATAGGCGAGTAGGGTAGGTAATCCAGCGGTTGACAGCGTCAAAAAGCGACAGCTTTTGCAGCATTAGCCATGTGTATTTGACCTATGAATCCTCCAGCTCCCGGACTGCTCCTTCGGTGCAAAGGGTAGCCATAGTCATTGGTTTTGGTTACTAAATCAAAAATATATGGTGATTCTTAGTGCGATTGCCGATTTTTATCCTCGGATATCCTTCATTGAGCAGAATTTCGAAATATTCTTTGGGTAAGAAGCACGTAGCGACGTCATTATGATTTCCACCATCATAAAACAAATTGTATTTTGAAACAAATGGGTCTATGTCTGAATCAGATTTATAGGTGGTAATTTGTCCGTAGATTGGGTTAGGATGAAATTTGTGCGGTTCTTAGCGTAACCCGAGAAACACCACGGGGAGGTGACCGACATAGTTTCCCGTTTTTCTTGATATATCATTTTTTATTTCTGTTCTATTTTATTTTTTGTGTAATGGTTGTAAACTCTTATCTTCATTAAATAATCTGTATCAACTCACTAGAAAATAGACTTCTACGCTATATCTACAGCTTTTCCCTCTGGAGTGTTGTTGCCGCTCGAAACGCGGGAGCAAGCCACGTAATGTTGCACATGCGTGAAACAGTGAGTTTCCGAATGAAGACCAGCCACTTGAAGAGTCTGCTCTTGTGACATATTTATTGTAATAGAAATGTCATAGAAGCGTGTCTTGTAGAATCCTGCTCCCTTCGCGCGTGCCGCTCTCTAGGAGCTTCATTAGATCGTTGATTGAATTTGAAATTAGTTTTATTGCTCTAGGACCGTTCGTCCCCAAAGAACAAAATCACATCACATCAAATAAAAAATAACTGTTGATAACACTATACAGTTGTTCGCTGTGAGCAAAGATACAAAAACATCAAAAACAACAAATGAGAGAAAAGAAACAGCAGAAATATCATAGGTTTTACCATAAGTTACAACAATAAATATCGTTACAGCATGTTACATTAACACAAGAGATTAATTACAAATTATAATGTTCATGTAAGTGACATTCAAAATCAACAAAAATAACATTCAAAATAAGTATGTAATGTATAAATTATAAGAAAAGTTGAGATGCGATAACAAAAATTATAGCAATAGAAAAGTAACGGGAAAAAACAAACAATACCATTGTGCACTCGACAAATGACTCATAATGAGTCGGTAAGTAGTGAACAATACAGCTTTGATTTAAAGCAACTAATGGTGGAAACGCTTTTTAGCTCCTCAGTGATTGACTTCCAAAGTTTCGACCGTACCACTTGGAAGGAATTATGGAAGCAGGTGGTCCGATGAGCGGGGTAATAAATGAAATTGACATCTATTTTGGTATGGTTATGGATGATGGGCATGTTTTTGAGTATCCAAGTCTAATATTCGTCTTTTTTCTCGCGAGGGCTCATTTTCTCGCAAAGAAGACATTCTTTTTGCTATAGAAGATTTTCCCGCAAAGTTACTCTTTTATCAATTAGACATGTTGATGGATATATTTTTCAGTCCAAGGAGGGAAAACACAGCGGCGAGTGAGAGCCTTGAATAGGTACCTCGATGATTGGGTGAATGTAAGTTAACTGCACTTAAACACTTTCAAACATATGTAAATAACTCGTAAAGTTAATAATGTGGGAATTGGTCTAAAAACAGTCCGCAATCGTAATGAGAGGCAGACGGTTCCACTACGTGTAATACATCTGAGTATAAAACGATAACAATCAACGCTGTGTTTTTTAGCCAGAGGAATTATTACTATAAATATTCGCTGCACGTAAGTATTTTCGCACATTTAATTGCTTTTTTAGTCTATTTAATTCCTTTATATGCATCGCTTACTACGTAAGTGTTCTCTCATACACATGTACTGCCCCTATGATAGCTAAGTAAAAGCTCAAACGATTTCGTACTGTCTACTAATTTTTATTTCACCTCTTGCTACACGTGTTTCGACTGACTAGCAGTCATCCTCAGGCAAGATAGTCTTGCCTGAGGATGACTGCTAGTCAGTCGAAACACGTGTAGCAAGAGGTGAAATAAAAATTAGTAGACAGTACGAAATCGTTTGAGCTTTTACTCATCATGCTGTTCTACGATATCTCGCCTGAGAAAGTGGAGTCTATGATAGCTACTTTAAGAATAGACATTGAAGAGTATACTTGTTGTAAATATGCATTAAATTTATCGATTACCCCCTAAGCTATCTATCATGGGGCCCTTGGCACTCCGGGACCTTCTCATAGTGATTTTATTTCTACGTACTCTCATGGACTTGCGGAAAAAGTGATATTTTAACGATAGAGGCGTGAATAACCTTTGAAAATCAAGTAACAAGTTGCCAAGGAAATTTAGTATTGTTGATTTTAGAGAAAAATGTGAAATTTTTTTGTTAAAATCATGATTTTCAGGCAATTACGAAGCGCATAAGAAAATCGATTGAAAGAATTAGAAAATTTATTTATTCATCCATTCGATAAAAAAATCATTTAGCCCTCTCTCTTGAGTAAAAGTACTTCTAAGAAGCAAATAATGAAACCACTTCACCGAACCCAATGCTTAGCATGGCCTACCAGAGGGGCCTTTAGGGGCCCTTGGGGCTTTATAAAATCGCGTATTTTACGACCAGATATATTTTCTATCTACATGCTGAATTTCAGCCTAATCGGATAGTTTTGTGTGATGGAGCATCATTCATACAGACTTGCATTTTTATATACTAGTTAGGATTATTACTATTCTCGTAATGAGTCCTAATGGACCTTTCAGCTGAAGATGACAGTAAAATGACAACTACAGTAAAAAAATAGTCATTTCAGCGGCAAAAATTTTCGAGCTCGAAATTTTTTTTTGATACTATAAAAATTGTAATCCAATTGTTTTCCAGCTCATATCGTTATTCAGATGAATCTATTTTCATTAATTTCAATATTCTGATCTCCTACTTACTCTCAATTTTCATTATAAGATCGCAATATTCCATGAATTAAGAAGTTGTCATTATAACTATCAAGGTAACTGGGATCTTTTCAATATTAATTATATAGGAGAATTTCATGATAACGCCTCCTTGTCGATTATCACTACCCCGTCAGTCTACTCTCGTCATCTTTATATTTATTTAGATATATAGGGTAAACAACTGTGAAAGGCTTCCGCAATGCTCCAGAAAAGAATGCTTTGTAATGTATCCCGCTCTTCCGAGGTTTCCGGCCACGCGACAACCAATCCACGCCCTTGACTATCGGACCACATGCATGCGCAGCGCGGAATACGGAGTACGCAGCATAGTAAAGCATGATTTTTAGAATTCTATCCGCTGCCGTGTCTTTCCGTCCATCTACACACGCGTCATCGCTCCTCTTTAATTAGGAGGATGATTCGGCGATTCTGAGCGGACAAATATTATTGAAGAGTTATTTTGTTTTCACCCGTGGAAAAATAAACCGTCATCGCAGATTTTAAACCAGAAGGACGTTTTCTTGCGCGTGCCTGAAAGGGCCTTAGGAACTCCGTTTCACAAATAAAAATTACCAGCAGAACTTTAATCCTACTTCTTGAAATTGTGACTGACAGACTGATTTTTGCACTTACTCATCAATGTTCTTAGAATCTATAGGTTTCCACAAAACATTCCCTGCGCCTCCCCATTCTCGAGGCGTTATGAAATGCCCTTAATGAGACTGTGGACTTCAGAGAACTACCGGCATCATTATAAGCTCCACTCCAGCAAGGCCCGTAAACCCTCTTGTACTTCTAGGGCGATGCCACATAATCTCCATCAAATGGTTGCGTATCCTTGATTTCATTCTCTCGATTTTAGACTCAAAGGAAAATTGTGAGGCAAATATATGACAGACGAAGTATTAGCTCTCATCTTATTATATTATCATGACGCCTCACTATATTTTTAGGTCTGACAGATGCGATAAAATAAGAGAGATACTCTGCCGAGCAGATAGGTACAAAAACTCGTTCTTTCCGCGAACAATAAGCGACCACAATAAAAACTGAGCTCCTCCAAGTACGCAATCATAGGATATGTCACCATTTCATCTCCAAAACTTTTTGTCTTTACACGCTGGTGACCTACCACCTCCTTCCACACGTCCATGTGGCGGCTCGCGGGGTAGTATGTATATGTAGATCTTTTAAAATGTCGGAAACTCGTCCTCGAAAATATGCGTGAATTTTTGGCAATGTTGCTAAGTAGAGTCCTCACCGCTACATAATGAATTTCTTATCTCTCACTCCCCTAGTATTTCGCCAGGCTATAGTATTAGTAGAGCATTATGCTATGGACAAGTGTTTGCCAATTACGTACATCATCTGAAATTGCTATAAGTATTTTGCTACCGCAGGTCTAATTATAACATCATTTTGAGTAAAGCTGTAGATTGGGAAAGTATGTACAATAGCGCGACTGAAGCTAAAACAGACCTGATATACTCAACGGTATCTGGCGAGATGTTGTGGAAAATGATTTCAGAAAAATGAAAGGAATTATTGTAATGCCCACGTGGTTTTTTAATCGCACTACCCGTTTCGACGATTATATTGTCAACATCTGGTCTGTACCTGATGATGACGGTATAATGGTCGAAACGCGTAGTACGAATAAAAAAACCATTGGACATTACAATAATTCCTTTCATTTTTCTACAACAGACCTATCCAGTATATGGGGAAAATTGGGGGTAAACATATTTCTTCGGCAAAAAATATGTATCTTCAAGCATTTTAGAGAGCTTTTGAGCCATGTGGTTCCATTAATTATGATATATTATATAATTGAAAAATGCTTACATGCCATACATCTTCCCCAAATTCAATAGTTAGCACGGATAGCAGACGGCTCAAAGTACGGCAAGACGACGTCACATGCAATTCGACGCGGACGTCAGAAATTCCTTTTCTTGATCATAAAGTGACTCCCCTATAAAACTTGAATCAATTTATCATGAGTCATGACAATAAAATGATTCCTGCGAATAAATGGCTTTGCCAATGAATTTTTGTATCCACCCGGGTTATGTAAGTCAAATACAAATTTATCATTGAAGTTTCTCCAATAATGGAAAACTATTTCATAAGGCAACGTTTCACCAACTGAATTGGCGTCTTCCGAGCTTTGGAACTAGCTAACATTAGCCAGAGAAAATGACAACACTATTAGTCCAGTCTGTGGAGAGAAAAAAGGGTCATTTTTGACGTTGTCTTGATACAGGTTAAGAATAGTCAAAAGTTGTAGGAAAGGGAGAGTTATATATACCTATATATTTTTGAACTTCGAACTAGACGTTATAAACAAATTACAGGGGTTCAAAGTTGGCTAAAAACGATTTTTTAATTCTACAAGCCAAGGTATTCACTATAGGAAAAAATGTTTCAAGTGTCTTTTGTAGACAATTAAAAAACGCATAATTTGAGCTATGGTAAGTTTTTTTTTGATAATTATTTATTGCAAAAACTTTGAAAAACCCCCCAAAATGGCGTTTTTTGGCATATCAATTATTTAATTTGCTGCTGAGTTATTCCATTTGTTTATTAAAAACATGTCTAATGTTCAATGCTGTAACTTTATATTGAACCAACATACAGGGTCGCATAAAAGCTCATTCTCTTTGTAAAGGTCCAAAATTTAATAATATTAAAGAAAAATTGAAAAAAAAATTATTTTCAACCCCTCAAATAACGTTTACAAAAAAAGGGCGTTTTTTTAAAAAATAATTTTACATTTATAGCATTTCAGCTGGAAGTATTAATATTTTTTACAAACTAACAATGTCATTGTTAATAAAATTTGAAGCTATCCCAGATTTAAAAAAAAACATCGAAATTGGTTCAGAACTTTCCGAGATACGAGATATTTTTCCGAGCGCAGCAGATTTGAAGTAGCCAACTCAGTTTTCTCTCGCGCGCGGGAGAGCACGTCGCGCTAACCCCACCACCGCGGCCAGCCGGCCTTGTTTTTCTTCGCTATACTTCATTCATGGTTTTTAACACTTACAAGTCAATATTTTGTAAATCTGACTATAGATATTGAAAATATGTCTTTGAGGTCCAAATGCCGTCGGATTTATTTATTAATTGTTATAAACAACGGCGCAGTGATTAAAAAAAAATTCTTATCTCGGTTGCTATTGGTCGAAAAACAACTTTTTTTTTAATACTTCGTTTTAATCTCAGCTACTCAAATCTTGAAGAAAACATTATCTACAGTTTATGGGGGTGGCCCCAGCTTCATTTATTTATAAAACAAAAACGCCCTTTTTTTGTAAGCGTTATTTGAGGGATTGAAAATATTTTTTTTTCAATTTTTCTTTAATATTATTAAATTTTGGACCTTTACGAAGAGAATGAGTGTTTATGCGACCCTGTATGTTGGTTCAATAAAAAGTTATAGCATTGAACATTAGACATGTTTTTAATAAACAAATGGAATAACTCAGCAGCAAATTAACCAAATTGGCTTTGTAAATCCTATTTTTTTTGTCATAATGGGGGCCTTAATTACAAAGAAAAAAGTATTTAAAAAGTTATTTTTGCAATAAATAATTGATATGCAATAAAACGCCATTTTGGGGGGTTTTTCAAAGTTTTTGCAATAAATAATTATCGAAAAAACACTTACCATAGCTCAAATTATGCGTTTTTTAATTGCCTACAAAAAACATTGGAAACATTTCTTCCTAAAGTGAATACCTTGGCTTGTAGAATTAAAAAACCGTTTTTAGCCAACTTGTAACCCTGAACCCCTGTAATTTGTTTATAACGTCTAGTTCGAAGTTTAAAAATATATAGGTATATATAACTCTCCCTTTCCTACAACTTTTGACTATTCTTAACCTGTATCACGAAAAAACCTTCAAATTTCCCTACAGACTGGATTATATGAGCATTAGAGTTTCACTGCATATACAGTTTACATTTGTTCTGGTTAGTGCATGAACTTTGCTAATTTCAAAGCCCTGAAAGAACAATCATTTGTTGAAACGTCGGTGTTGGAATACAAATCAATCGAACACGACAACAGACATTTTAATGTGTTACCATTAAAGTATCGTATTTCTTTGCATTGCAGTCATACAATGTTTAAAATATTCTTCGGGAGATTATATTACAAATCCTCACTCCTACACTTGATCAATGTAGTTTCTTTACCTCCGCTACGTTTTTTTGATTTGAGGGCACTCATTTCATTGCTTTTATCTGATTATTTAGAATGACTCAACGGATGAAAATTTATTACACAGCCTCTACTTTCAATCTTGTCAAATTACCTTTCGCACATTTATCAAATTTCTCGGGCACAAAGTATTTTTCAGATGGAAAGAGATCGGTAAATTGATTTCTATTTGTGATGAAAATTTCATACATTATCAGTTGTCACCAAAATGCAAAGGGTGGCTTGGCACTACCTATCGAGAAAAATAAAATACGTTGTCTCTCTTTGAAACCATCATAAATTAATATGATTTTTTTCCAGTGATCTTGATTGTTATTGGCGGGAGAGAATCATCACTACCACGATAAAACACTAATACGAATAAAAAAATAGTGCTTCTCTAATTAGGGAAAAGTTATTATTAGAGCATTTATACGCAAAGGCAGCATAACAAACATATATTGTATGAGTTATGATTTTATGAGCGTTATGTTAAATATTATTGCTTTTCATCAGCAAAACCTACAATATGTATTTAAGACGACAATATTTCAAATTTGACCTTGTGATGTTAGTGGCGAATTTCGTCAGGAAGTGTGGCCCTCACATTTTGAAACATAAACCTCACAATGCTTTCATTCTATTCTAATTTCGAGTCTTTTTAATAAAGTTCATGAATTTGTTATCGCGAAAAAGTAGTAACATAATTTAATTAACGGTATTACTAAAGATATATCACTAATGTGATTAATTAATTAAATCTATATCGACCGTTTTTCAACAAACTTCTATGCGGGCTAGCCTGGGAAGGAGTCTTTGACGTCGCTACAGCAGTGATAATAAGCTATCTAGGGGTAGCCAACGCTTCGATAATTCGCTAACAACTCTGAGAGTGGCAACCTGTGTATTCTGTTAACCATTTTTATCAATAAACTCATTAAAAGGTGACAATGACACCTGATATCTGCGACTTCTGCGATTGTCCTCTTCAGCTCATCCCTTTATTCACCAGATAAATACAGTTTCGCGTGAAGTTCTGTATTGCCAGTTTGTACAGAACTTAAGTTTTGCGTGGCTTTCAAACCTTTTCCCTAAAGGCTATTCTGTGAAAAAAAGATAACTTTAATGTTGGCTTGAATTATGCTAAAAATACCATCGGGTGATTATATTTGTGCTACAAAAATTATGAAACTTTAATCTTTCTATAAAATCATAAGGCTACGGAAGTTAGAATTCTAATGGAATTTCATCAAGCTGAATGATCATTAAGGGTAATCATACTGCGTTAAATAATTCTACAGAGTCATTCATGGTCAATTCAAACGTCGAAGTACCCTCGACCTCACCAATTTTGACCAAATTTATAGGATACATTTCGTTTTACTACTTCGTTGAACATGTGTATTTCTTTTGCAAAATTTGCATCCTTTGCCAAGTTACGGGAGTACGAAAAATTTAGCTTCTAGAAAATTTGTGTTTGATCTATCTACGGTATCTCCAGAATTATTATACCTAGGATAAGGATACAAAACTGTTTGAAAGAAAAAACTACAGCGAAACAACAAAGTTATGATAAAATTGAAATTTTGTCCAAACTATTACACTTATTTTCATTATGAATACTTCAAACTCGTTTCTCTCAAGACACATGCTGAATTGATTTTGCTCAGTTTTTTTAAATATTTTATAGCTAAATACCTTTTCTATGCAATATTGAAAAATTGCGACGGTAATTTTCCTTTTAAGGGAGAAATTCATTTTTTTTCCGTCGGCATGCTATCCATTTGAGTGGCACTTTTGCAATTCCTTCGACTGTGGGGTGATGAATTTACATTCTACTGTGATGATATACCTTTCACGTACAATTTCAACGAAAAGTGCTTATTTTAAATGAAAATATCAAAAATTATCAAGTACCAACAATGCCTTACACCTACTGTGTGCGTTCCTCAAATACATACTACCGGTGCTCCTCAGAAACACACAGTGTATGTGTTTGAGGCGCCGGAAAGTACACATTTTGGATGTTTGAAATCACCCAATTTTGTAAAACCCACCTTCTTACGCGGGTATTTCCACTTAAAATATTCATAAATTTCCTTCGAGTTTCATAAAAATAATTACTAAAACTTACCATGGCAAATTTTTTATATTGTGTAGAACAGGTATTTAGCTACAAAATATAAAAAAAAATTGAGCGAAATCGATGGGGTACGTGTTTTGAGAAAAACGCGTTTGAAGTATTCATAATGAAAATAGTGTAATAGTTTGGACAAAATTTCAATGTTATCGGAATATTTTTGTGCGCTGTAGTTTTTTTTTCTTTCAGTTTTGTTTCCTTATCCTAGGTATGATAGTTCTGAGAATATTGTAGATAGATCGAACTCAAATTTTCGAGCTCAGTTTTTCATACTCCCGTAACTTGGCAACTGATGCGAATTTTACTAAAGAAATGCACATGTTCAACGATGTAGTAAAACGAAATGTATCCTGGAAATTTGGTAAATATCGATGAGGTCGGGGATATTTTCGTGCATCTTTTGGTCGTTTTGACGTGGAATTACCCAAAATAGTTTTTCAACATTCGACTAAGTAAAAAGCTCTTATATTTACAGAGGTAAAATTACACATCCTCACATGCCTTATTTTACGGTGACTTAGATAATTTTCTCCCTCATGTCGAAAATAATGTTTTTGGTCTTTAATTAGAAGCAGGAAAAATAGGACTTCTCCATGCTTTAACAATGTCAAATACGATTGGACACGTAGTATTTTGGTTTTCCATGGCGCGAAAAGTCATTTATGCTCTCCTTAGACGCTGCGTTCAAAGTTCACGACGGGACCTTGATTCTCCCTTGAAAGTCTCAATCCTCACGCCCACATTATGTTACATTCTCTTTAACCGTTGCTATTCATCCTCCTATGTAATTTACATCCTTGGATTCTAATCTGTGCTTTGGAGTGAGATCAATGATACTTCCGGGAAACGATGATTCTAGTATAATCATGATTCGACGTCATCAACTAGCATGACAAATAACTTCACACGTGTACGTTATTTGCGACTTAAAACAACTTCAATGATGAGACTAAAAGATTCTATGTTTTATTTTCATTTTATTGTAGCGTTATATTTATTGAAGGCCTTGTCCTGGTGTGGGTGCATTAAATATCATTTTTTAAAAGTATTTTCAATTCATTGTGTTGCCTTCCTTACTCGGAATTTCAGGAGGTTTTTCAGGTTACAAACTCTGCACAATACTTTCACGCGTTTTAAACTTCTATTATATTTTAGACATAAATCCAGTGGTAAATATTTCTCTTTATGCATATTTTCTTATATTGTGCTAAATTAAATTAGTTGGCCATCATGGGCCAGTATTAGAACTACATCAGCGCAAAGATAATGTTTTCATAAATAGAATACAAAACTGAATGATCCATCAATAATGGCAGCGGTACAAGCATTGTTTTCAAATGTATTATGAATTTTGTACGCCAAAATTAACGATCTCAATGGAAAACAGGAGATGAAAGTCTTAATAACATTTGACTGATAACTTTCAAATTAGTTTGAGGACAATCATTACACACGTGCATGATGAAGTACCTATGTGGGTACGTATGAAGTATGGTAAAATTTTTCTACTAGTCGATACTAGACGAGTAATGGAGAGAATAAGGTGGTGCCTCCTATCTGATGTCAGGGACGTAAAAAAATTCAGTAGGAGAGACAAAACACTTGGAAACCTTGCCATATAAAATTTAAAATACAAGAGAAAATTTTCATACACATAAATAATAATATACTGTATCGATGTAGCATTCACCGTGCCTACCCAGGCTGTGAAAGATAGCATTTTTTTTCATATAAGTCATAAATTGAGATCTTCGGAAAAACTGTCAATTGCTGTGGAAAATCGAATCGAAAATAAAATAGACGTTGTGCCTCATTGTTTAGTTTTAGTTGTAACTTTAAATGTTTACTGATATTATCTGTGGAATTCCGTCATGTTGAAAAAAACTGCAACACTTGGTGTGCCCCCTTTTGAAAATAAATCGACCGAGGTTTCAATGCTAGAGCGTGATAATTAAGACTACCTCGCAAGTATAGATAATGGCGCTATTGATACAAAACCTCTGCCTACGTATAAAGGTACCATCAGGGCCTTGCAAAATACTAAAAAATTGTTTTCGAGATTTATAATACCAAATGCACTGATAACTATTTGAAGTACGGAATACTGTCGCAGGATTCATTTGAAATATAAAATGAAATACATCTACTATAAATTACTCATATTATAAAATATATTTCCATCAGAATAATAATGAAAAATTACTATGAAGTATCGCAAAGAAAAGAAAAAAAATATGAACACTTACTTAAGTAGTTGCATGAGTTATGTGCGATTACAGAGTCATATACATGCCGGCATAACAATTATCCAGTTAACTTAATTGTTGTATTGGTGGCATGTAGATGACTCCGGTACGATTAGAGTCAGTAGCGCTATCTCTATTTGAAAAAATCATTTTTATTAATCAGTAAGTACATTACATTAGCGCATGATTCTATGTAAGACAAGAATGCTTCTATTAAGGGATAAAAACCTCTAATATCTTCTAGGAATTACTTTGAGAACTTTCTGATTGAACCTTTTCTTGAGCTTAGTTCGAAACCATACTAGTTTAAAATAATAATCGGTCTAGTGGAAGAGTTAGAAAATACAAAAGCAAAGGTATGTATAAAGGTGAAAAGACGTCAATCAGTTTATTAAGGCTGGCTCCAAAAATTAAAGCTCGATATCTGTCTTAAAGTATTAGCAAAAATCCAACAACAGAAATACTCATTCTCGTATTCTTCTCAATGAAATGGGAGACTTCTCCACTGCACTCAACGGAATTACACTATAAGCCTTTCTCCGTAAAACTGCTGGGTGACGTCATTGATATCGTTTTATTTTCAATCACTTACACAAATCCTTCATATTTGTAATATACCAGTAACTTAGATTAGGAATCAAAATAAATGGCTGCCTGGATATCTGCATTTGCTTGAGCTTGTTAAATTATGCACATTGAATTTTCAAAAGTTAATTAGGCGTGGTCGTTACATATGCTCCCAGTTTTTAAAAAGGCAAACTTTCAAGATTTTTAAGGTCTAAAGAACGTATTTAGCTAAATGTATCATTATTTATATGAGTTGAACGACCCCCCTCTCCTCCTTCAGACTTGATTACTCAAATTCCCATGTACACTATATTTAAAAAATCCGCTTCCCGCTTTTGAATCCGGCTCCGTTGTTGGAACCACTTAGTAGGAATGTATTTAATTTAAATAGGCTTTTTTTAAAATTTGAATACGATGAACCATTTTCTTCGAACATTTTTAATTAAGTGAATGGACTGTAATGACGTGATGCAATTACTCAAGACAGTAATCAATTCACTCTGCACAACTGGGCAGAACTTAATGCAAAATTCGCTTAGTGAAATTTAGGGTCCAATTTACATTTCAGGTGTACTATTATAAGAATCAAATACATTTCAAATACATCCTCGTATTTTTAATAAAAAAATATTTCGGGAAGTGTATTTCAACTGCAAAATAAAAAATGCTCAAAGACTTTCTTATAACTTTATTTGAAATACTGTTCAGTCCTGATTATCATGTGGCATTAAAAATGCTTTTTATATTTTCAATAGGTTATTTGACTATAGTTTTTGGACCAAATGACTAATTTATAAAGTAGGTGCCAGAAATATCCTCAATTTACCAAGCAATTTTAGTTATATGGTCACAAGAAGTCTGGAAAAAATGTACACGTGAATTCTCTGATGCATTTGAAGATTTCCAAAATTAAAACCATCAACAATTCAGATTAAATTATATTTGTTCAAAAGTAGCTCAAATGATAACCATTTCACGAGAACTATTTCCTAATATTCCTTCATGGTTCATATGTTATTCATTCAAAAACAGTTCATGCGCGATTCATCTACATTGAACACTCTTTGAACAATCTATGAAGTATTCCAATGAATATTCTTTGCACTATCTGTGAGTGCCATTTGAACGTTCATTATAAGTCCTTCTTGAATGATCTTTGATCGTTTTAATAGTGCTTACTGAACGTTCTTTGACTATATTTTGGACAATAAATTCCCCACTTGGTATGCATGATTAAAACGTTGATATAATGATCAATCCATGACAATTTCCTACTTTCAATCGTAAGCCGGTGATATTCCATTGTCTCCCATCTCCCTTCCTCATCAACCATCTATCTGTCGTACCGAGACACACGGCAGTCAAATCACGACTATCCCACCTCTCTGCGTGACTGTCGCCGTCGGGTGAATCCCCGAGCCGAAAGCTCCCCCCTCATCCGTTCCATTCTCCACCCTTGCCCTCCGCGCCGGATGCGTCAGCCCCCGCGGGGATCGAGAAGCCCCCGGGGCTCGAGAGAGGCGGAAGGACATAAGAGGCGCTGGACCTCTAACTCGGCCCGCCGCCGCCGTCCCGATCGGGGAGGCGGTAAACAAAGAGTGATGGTCGAAGGACGCGTTGGAGGCGCTCTCCTCGTCCGCTTGTGGGCCGCGTGGGAGACACGAGCCATGGGAGCGTTTGAAAATACTTGCCGAGAGGAAATGCATTCGAGAGATGGGGTTGCCACGTAGAGAAATGGAAAGCAAGGCCACACTAGAGATACATGGTGTGTCTTTGGATAAGTGGATACGAGATTAAGGTAGTCCGAGTGAGATAGGTCGCGAGTCATAATAGAGACCATATTCGAATTACACGTTTTAATTTCACCAGCTACAGGACACATGAATTAAATATTGCATTATTAATGGTGCTATAATATAGCTAATATGACAGAAATAGCAAGTAATTAAATGAAAATATCTAAATAAGTCTCAAACTTGATTAATTTTTTTCGCACGGTGCGTTTGAAACTCCTTCAAAACGGAAGGTTTTTTTGTGATATCCAAGAGTCTATTGCGGTGGCAATATGATTCTTTTTTTAAAAACAGGTATAAACTACACGCTGTTAGTTTTTTTTACGACATCTAAGAGTTAGAAAATCCTCATTTTGTAAGTTATGTCTCTCTGGAGTGCATGCACGTAACATTTCCCATGTAAAAGGGCTGGTATTTTTTGGCAAATAACTCCAAAAATAATATGGTAACGGGTTAAATTGTTGGTGTCATTAGAAGGGTGAGATATCTTTCTTTAAAATGAGACTAAATTCATTGATTTATAGATGAAATAATATTTCGCTCAAACTACATTAAAGAAAAATATATCACCTTTCCAAAGGTAACAATAAATCAGCCACTTACCATGTGACTTTGCGAGACGTTTGTCAAATAAAAGAAGCCATTTTCCATGGAATATGGTACGCATACACACTCCAGAGAAACTTTATTTCAAATATGAGGAATTTATACGACCTTAGTCTCCTCGGAAATTCAACAAGTTTAAGATTGTATATTTTCTCAATTATTGAAAAAAAACTAATTGCTCTCCGCAATAATTTGAACCGCATGGCAAATAAAAATACTTCGGCTTTAGAGGCATTTTCACGAGAAGTGAGAAAGTAATCTCATGGAAATCAGGCTCTGGTTCAAGCCTACAGTGATTTTATCGTTGGAAGACCACTGATTTTTGAGTTCCGAGCTTATTAGCTGTAAGTTGAAAAATTGTCCACTGATAATCCGTACACTAGGAAATTCCTATATCTAACCTCATTCCTGAGGAATGGACTGGAAGTTTGTGGATAGCGTGGGATGATTTCGGGTAAGAACCAAGACGTAGAATATACCCTTGCTATCCTGCAAATGGAATTGAGATAGAGTTTCCCATGTTGTTGCTACATCCCTGTCTACGAAAGGGCAAGATGAATAGAGTTAATAGGATTCATTCTCTTCCTAAAAACAGCGGACAGAACTGATTGAGAATGATGGCCTTGACATTAAAAGACCTCGCACTGGGATGCATTCTAAGAATTGAAATCCTCAGTTAGAGTTAGCTCTTTTCTTCTAAGCACTATTGAGGTCCCGGTGATAATGCAGATGTAGTGGTAGAGCTGGTGTTCCTAGGTGAATTAATGGGATATCTCTGTATCGAGAACCTTTTACCAAACTATTAAATAAGGCTGCTGGGCCCACGATGGCCTCTGTTAAATCAAAAGTTTGCCTATGAAATTAATATTTACTGGGAACTTCATCATCCATAGGTTTCCTTAGGCTTTACAGGCATTGGATCAGCTACAACATAGTCTCTTTGTTTGAACCTTGATTGCTTTCAGAGGGATTACATTTCATTCGGTGTTCATTCTACGGTAAGAATTTCCAAGGTGGAATACATTCTCTTTTAATTCTGCCAACTTAACCAGCGATCTTTGAAAGAGGCACCAAACTACCTACCCTTAGTATGGAGGTTATCAGGTATATACTTGCGAATTATTTCTATCTTGAAATTCTTCAACTTGCTGTAGCTCTGTTTCATGGGTGGAAAAAGTAAATACCAGGGAAATTTCCAAGTGTTGCTCACGAACACAAACAAGATTATAGTTTGTGAAAGTAATAAAAAACCAAGCATCAACATAAAATTTAGCCAGAAAAACTTGCCCTAGAGGAGGAATTTTTCTATCTAGGAAGCAGGATCACCATTGCTGAAAGGAGTAAGAAAAGTGTTCCGAGCAGATTATCTCAAACGAAGAAGGTATTCTATGAATAAAAGAATTTTTGTTGGGCCATGATAAAAGAGATAATTGAGAATTGGTAGGTTAGGCGTAAGAAAAACACGAAGCGGATTTGCATTTACGATGAATTAATGAAGGAATAGGAAGTATGCAATTTTTATAACATCAAAATAAGAAATACATTGGGATGATCACTTTAATACGAGCAGTTCTGAAAATGTGAATTTGATGACTCAAACTTAATTACCTTGTATCATGAAGTTGTTTCTTGTGATATCGCCATTTTTTTAAATGTAGGTGTTGAAATAATTTTTAATGACTTAGCGCGCCCACTTGCAGGCTCTGTGGACGTCACGAGTAGACTGACCGACCATATATGACATAATACCAGTTTGCACCACTTCCGGTCACTCCCCATTTACTTTCGGGTTGTTTGGTTACTAATGCCTGTTGGACTCTTATCGAGGATGGTCTATAGTTGTCTTTGGCAAACAAATGCTAAATAGAGAGTAAAAGAAACTGCCCAAGGAGACGCAATATTATCACTCTTCACACAGTGAGCAAATGTTCGCGTTGCTAAATTTTTCACTAATCTGGAAAAACAGTCATTTTGAAAAGTGATATTTACATTCATAGTTAAACTTAAGCAAACAGCCTTTACTGGCAGATGGCCTTGCTGTAAAACATTGCCTCCATCCGTATTGTGGGAAAACTAATCGGTTTTAGCGTCTATTTTGTTATTTTCAACTAAACATGTCACAAGGTAATACAACGTACCTGATAGTGTTACCTTGGTAACGACGTCATAGACGTTGAAATCGATCGGTGAGAACCAAACTTGAACGCTACAAAATTATCTTTTTCATATTTATTCAAATAATCTTTTTAATTATTCATGAAATCAATTTCAAATACACATCAAAGAAACTAAAATCATGAAAAGAAAACTTTTAAGTCTTACTTGAATTCACTAAATGAAAACTCTGGTATTAACGTGGAACTTTTGAATACAAAAAATAGTAATAATTGAACAATCTTTTGTATCCATGAAGAACCATTTGAATCCATGAGAAAAATAGTTGTCAAGAAGGGCATAGAAACTCCTTAAAATATATCTCTCATGGGGACTGAATCAACAACCTTGAGGCAAACTTGGGAACATCCAGCTTTTAATGAACATAATTGTGAAGTTGAGACAGATTCTGGCAGAGGTTTTATATTTTTTAAGTAGGAAATGTCATAAAGCCCAATAGCTGTATTTCCACAGTATCCGAGGCATTTACAAATTTAATTACGGTTAGTGCCATATGAAGCGTGATTTTGTGAAATTAGATAAGTTTATTCTCTTTTAATGAATAAAAGTCTTACGTTTTAAGTTTTACGGCAGAAAACTTAAAGGCGGAAAAGTCTTACGTCTAACAACGGCAAAGTCTTACGGCAAAGTCGTACGTCTTAAGTTTTACGGCAGAAAAAAATGGGTGCATGATGTTTTCAAATACTATTGCAAAAGCTGCGAAAGCATGAGACTGCTTTTTGATTGGGGATTTTCACGTGTGAAATGAATGCGCCAGTCATAGCCGGTGACGTCTAACAGTGAAATGCGAGATTTGTGATGGTACAGGTCTCTTAAAAGCAAAGACAATGATACTTTTATTTTATAGCAATTTTTAGACGATAGTTTATATTTTGAGAGATTGACTATCCACACCAAGGAAAATAGACTCGATGGTACAATACCATTCACTACATATTTGGAAGGCCATGAATTATGCGATAGAAAATGCTTAGGAATTAATTCATGAAAATGTTAACTATAGAAAAAATATTTCTGAAGCGAGAATTGATTTTTAGTTCAATCCTACACATTCTGAGTTTCTCGTAATGGTCACTTAGACACAAGTTTTCCTGCAAGTATAAATTTTAAGAAGATAAATCCTTTGAAATAATTATGTGGAGATTACCACTTCCTTACCTATAGGCGCTGTGTGAGTTATTCCAGAGCTCCACGCCAAGAGGAAAATTAAGAAAGCAATATTGCATAATTTTGTGACCGGAGGAAATTGAGATTCATGGGGAATTTATTGAAATTAGATAGCCTGTAGGTGTATTGGGGATTGAAATATTGTCACGAATGTATAAAGGCGGAAATCCTTAATCGGCATAAACTGGGAATCTATTATAACAAAGGCTAGGGATAAGCGTGCTGTCTAGTAAAAGCTCTATAAGTCAACCTGTCGCAAGTCAATGTACTTAATCATTACCATTTTCCATTGAAAATTCTGTTGATGAGATCACTATTAATATTTGTCCTTTTTCTTTAGGTGGTTGGTTGAAATGATTCATATCACCATGATCTTCAGTTAACAATAGTTGCCTCTGCATTTCTCCCCCTACTATTTCCGTGTCGCTGAATTTTTTCCAGTGACTTCATCAATGTGCTTTAAACCTCTCATTCCCTTAAATATAATTTTCCTCTAATGGATGCTTAGTTTCAAGCTAATTTTTCTTCGGTCACGTTCCATATCCGATGAGTGCAATAATTCTTTTTTACCTACTGTTGGTATTTTCCGTATTGCGCTCAAGAAAATGAGTTCTACGATTAGACTTATGCAACTTTATGGCTACTACGTCTGTCTAGTTTGAACTGTGTTTATGAGCCACTCCATCTTCAACTCAAATGATCTCACATCTATAGCCTTTCTTCCATTCATAGCCGACGGTGAAAGGATTCGTAAACTTATTTATCATCCAATTTAATACTGCCGAGTTTTAATCCCCTCTGAATTACTTTGGTACTATGCTCATGTATCATCGAAATAAGTCTTTCTCTGATTATATTTTTGTATAATAGATAATTTTATAAATTACAGACAAATTCCGAGCACCAATAAACATTGAATTTTAGAGAAAAAAAATCAATGAATTTTCTTCGATAACCGGAAGAAGATCCCTATCATCATCAGTGGTTATTAATGTGAGGATTAATGACCTGGTTTGCTCCTGCATTCCTCTTTTCTCTTATTCTCTTATGTCAGTTTCATTCCTCATTGTACTTTACGTAGGCGTACTTCATATTTTGTCTCACTTATTCCATCCTTTGTCTTCGTTGGTATTTCTTTCTATCCATTGTACCTTCCTTTACTGTGTTCAAGAGGAACTATGCAACTGTTGGCCCTATAACCTACAAAAAACTTCAAGTCTTAATAAAAATTCAAGGCAGTATCCTAAACAAAAGAGACTAAATCAACTACAGCCAAGCTACGTTCTCCAACCTGTGATTTTATATCTTGTTCTCAAATTCTATTCTAGGCATTGAAAAATGTAATTCAATCTTTCCTCAGGACACGTTCATGAAGGTATCACAAATGTCAAATATTAGACTTGTCTTTGGTCACTTATATCATCTTTTACCTTTAGTAGCGACTTATGGTGGCTGGAACAATGCTTTTTGGGTCCACGTTTGCGTGAAACATTGCACACGAATTCTTATTAGGGATAACTATGTATTAAAATTGGAAAAAATTGCATGGTACATATTTGGATTTTTTGGAAAGTCATTGTTATTTTAACATGTAGCCTTAGAGAACATGACATTTTTTTCGTTATTATCTGATTAGAGAAGTACAGATTTTATACTCCTAGAGGATGAAACACGCCATAAAAAACATTTGACTTCACCGCAATCCAAACCCGCATCTCCCAAAAATCGGTCAGGCGCGTTAGCCAGTGACACCACTAAGCACCTACTGGTTTGCACCATTGAGGTAGTTGGAGAGGGCATAACGTCATCATACTGAAACCTGACAACCGAAAAAGCAACCAAATTTGTTATCCTTTCTCTTTCCTTGCCTTTATTTTGATAGCACGACGGAATGGACGGAAGAGCGGATACAATCCAAGAATATCTATTCGAAATCTAAGGCAAGGAACTCTTGAAAAATACATCGTTTGCTAAGTGCTATTGATTTCACTCGATTTACCATAGGTGTAAATTATTCTCGGGATTCCTTCCGGGTAAGTTGCTCTATCTTCTTTTTTGCCGACATTTCGATGAAAGACTTTTTCATCGTCATCAGGGCCGTTGATGCTGGGCGTCACCGGGGAACATCAACGGCACCTCCGGCTGTGTCAACCTGCGAAATCGGCAATCGTAGAACACTCCATAAACTTCGACCATGCCATTTAGTGGGAAGAGACGAAATGACTCTGCCTTCCCGTAGCATATTGAGACAGAGTCACCAAAGAGGCAATAGAAATCCTCCTCAAGAACAAGAACTTCAACAGTGCGTGGTCCTTTGCTGCGCAAGCAGTCATTTATCTCGGTCGTGTCATCATTATTTGGCTGACTTTTGCCCAATATCCAGCTTCTTTTTTTTCCATTTTTTGGCTACCCCGCCTATACTTCTAGACCGTATTCCGGTATCTTGCTTTTATGCCATTTGGTCTTTTTTTGGGGACGAGTTCTTTTATTTATTTATTATAACTTTCTTCCAATTTTTTGCAATAATTTTTAACTTGCTCCTTTATTTATTATTTTATTTATTTAGTTCCCGATATTCTATAATTGCTTTTATTATCCCTATTCCAATATCTTCGTCTTAATATTGACCGTAGGCAATTTCTCTGTTTTTCAACTTTTTTTCTAATGTCCCTTGATTTATTAGTCCTACTAATGCCGATATCCACCAAAGACGAAGGGTTTTACTTAAGTAGGACCTGGAACCCAGTCCTGAAAATGGCGGGAAAAGTAAAAACACCTCCGCCAATCAAAATCGGCCCGACCTGAGAGAAATTCTATATAAACACGACACCTCGACCCAAACTACACATCACACTCAAAATCAAATTCCCCCGTCATGCACCATTTTGCCGACATCCCGGTTGTGGTGAGTTCCTCCCACCGGAACGGTCAAGCTGCCGCGCCTCCGGCGCAGTCATTCCACTTGAACCACACCCGGCATCAACATCCCTGATGACGATGGAAAAGTCTTTTATCGAAACGTCGCCAAAGAAGAAGATGGAGCAACTTACCCGGACGGAAACCCGAGAAGAATTTACATAAATCATTTGCCGGGAGAAAATTAATTTCGATTTACCATAGTTTTTGCCAATAATGCGGATTATTATTATTTTTAATAAATTACTATTGTATAAGAGGACAACCCTAATGAAAGAAGTACATGTTTTCCGGATTATAGTAAGTTATTGATGGAAAACACCTTCCAATTGCAGAACTAGCACGTCAACCCGCAAGCGTCAAAGGAAAATCGGAGTGAACAAAGATGGCGGCAGGCTACGTTAAAGCTTTAAGCATTGGCAACAATAGATTGTACGATCTTTATCTCTCTCAATGGTGAGCACCCATGGGCTGGTGCTGTAAATGGCTAAAGCACCTAACCGGCATATTGTACATCCGGTGTCAAATCTCGGACAAGTCAAGTGAACTTTTTAATAGTGAATTCCATCGCTTAGGTGTAAATCTGTGCACAAGTGTACGTGACTGCGTACCTCATGAGTTGTTCACGTGTTGATTGTTAAGTACACGTTTTCCTCAAAACGCGAAATTATACATTTGCTCTTATAATAATCGTTGCTAACAAATATGAAGGTGTCACCCTTTGTCCAGTACTAAAAAACAACGTACTTCAATACAATTTTGAAAGCCTCATCGGAAACTCTCTTCATACCATTTTTTACGAAACGGTCAAACGCAATCAGATTAATGGAAAATTTGCATACGTTTTTTTTAACTTGAAGAAAAATTGTCCAGGGTTTCGGGGCGGGGTTGGGGGGGTTCATTACTCCCATGGCCCCCTTTGTATCCGCGTCTGGCCGCATGAAATCTCCTATGGCGCCCTCTCCTCACTCCTCTCTCAATTGAAGGGAAAAATATCTATGGCATAGCCATTTAAACTTAACAATCAATTATAAATGGAGAGTTGCGATGGTGAAATAAATAGTGAGAAGCCGGTCGTATGTGCGGAAAAATTTGCCCCGGAATTATAAATTGTCGGAGAGGGACGCCGCCTTCCCTAACGGGACATGCACCGCCCTCTTCCTAGAATCAAAATGAGTATTCTTGCTGATAATTCGGAGCGGCACCAGCTATGATGTCAGAAGGGACGCTACCGAACCGGCAAAGTCAGAGGGCAAAGGACGCTTCTACCTTACCCCATCCACTACACCCGAATAGTATTTAAAGGCCAGTTTCGAGGGTAAGAGGGCAGTTGGCCGGTTATTGATAGGTGACCGTTCAGCGAGAGTCTGCTTCGGCCCTGTTACGGCAACGTGACTACCCTCTCCGTCCTGCTGATTGTGCTCGCCGCCCGAGGCCTCCTTCCACCCCGAATCCCAACCCGAGCCAGGATTCATTCGGGTACCATAATGTAAATTTACATATTAATTAATACCGATCCTTTTATGATCTGACCTTCTTCATTCCTCTGATCGATACCCACTATGTCGCGGCCCCTGCGACAAAATTACAGGATGTATACTGAACAAATAGGCAAGAAAAGTTTGCACTGACAATCGAGAATTGCTCAATTAACTCTAGGCTGTCATGACTGTTGTGGGTTATGATCCAGCACTTGGAGGGCAAATGCCACTTATTTTTGTTGAACTTTTCATCAGGACGAGCTGAAATGTTTTATTGAAGTAAGTATATGTCCTGTAAGTTACTATATGCCACTTAATTAAAGATTGATTAGTATGGGACTATCATGTTTTAAGTCCTCTATTAAATATTATAGCAAGATTTTAAGCTATTATCGATAAGCACTTTGATTCCCGTATAGGTTTTGCACCCTCGAGTCCCGACCTCTCTTTTGGTTACAGTCTTATTTCACATCCATTATCACTATGCTGGAAACAATGCCTTTTTAATTCAAAAAATGATTTTTAAAAAACCAGTGGAATTAAAGCTAGTTTTAATCATAGTATGCATCAGTCTTCTGAGGATTACCGCACAGAAAAAGTAATACAATCTCATTTTGCAAAATTTGAATCTCTCCAAAACAGAAACATTATTTTCCGTATTAAAAATGCATAATTTCAAGTGATAATATTAACACTAAGTTAGCATAACGAAGGATATACTCTTCATGTGTGGTTCGCGGAACGTTGAGTCTAAACTTTGAAAGTGGGCTTTATGGCTAGCCGAGAAGCTTCGCTTTCAGTAGCCTTGACCTACTTACTTAGAAAGCCGTGGTGCCTAAAATCGTTTCAGATTGATTTGATAATCAAGTGTTACTCTAATTGCTGATTGACTATTGATTTGATGCACGACAACCATATGACTTTTTCACAGTCACATGAATAAGAAAGGGCGAGAACATGTATTTTGCAATACTTGTGGGTATAAATGCATTAGCAGAGTACTCTTTATTGATAGAATAAGTGAAGATAGGCATATATGATCTCATATCTTGGTGCATTCATGTTAATGCAAGTACATGTGTATGTAGTGTTTTCGTACTGCCACGAATAAGGCCATTGTTTGAACCAAATTTTAGCCATCCCTCCTGATATAATGTATGTATTTTTTTAAAATATTGAACGCCATTCTGCACCAGCATAATATCTTTCAAATGACTTTCTATTTGTCTTGGCGCCGAGTCAACAGGTATTGATAAAAGTACCTTGAGTTACGGGATTTGACATTCTGGAGGAATACAGTTATCACAGTAAATAATTTTGCTGGGCTAATTCTTGCCCTCTTTTTATATTGAAATTTTTAGATATCATGGCCAAATAATCACATCGATTAAAGCAACATTCAGTTGTAAATCCTGAATTATGTGTATGGACATGCATACAGACCAATTTAATTACCTGGGTAGTTTGAAGAAGGAAAATTGGCCTAGTAGTGACATTGATTTGTCATTAGAGCTAGATAAGCGTCAAAAAAGCAGTCATTGAGAATTAATAACAGCACCCTAGCGTAAGGTAGCCATGAAAAGACTGGCAGCGAGTTAAATATAAAGTGTAGGGTTGTATGGTGCAGAAACATAGACTCTTGGGAATAAACAGTGAGAAAAGAGATTCAGGCGTTTAGAGACGTCACTGAGGAGAAGAATAGAGAACTATCGACAAAGCGAGAATGCCGAAAAAGAAGGTATAGGATAGTGTTTTAATGGTGGGTGAGGAGAGTTAATTACTGCAGAAAATTAGGACGAGGCAGAGTAGGTGGTTGGAATATGGTACGATGATTCTGTATGGTAAAATCTACATCTACGAAATACCGTGCATGCCACCACTAGAGAGTGTGGTGGCACACATCAGGCACGCAGCACTCATCCCAGTTAAAATCAGAGCCGCGCACGTTTCCCCGATGCCAATCGCAGGCCAAAAGCAGTCAGAACATCAGTGTGCAGTCAGACCAGAAACTAGGAGAGTGATACGTAGAAGAACATGCTGCCGTGCAGTGCACTACTAGAGATTCAATTACTGGTTAGAATTACTATTATAAGATATAGGGGTAGGTGTATGATAAGCGTGGGAGGGAAAGAAAGAGACTAGGTTTTACGAATGAGACGAAGAAAAGTAGGGCGTGATGCAGAATAAATTATCGATGGAGATAAAGGCTTCCTGCTTTGAAAGATTTGTACGACTACTTCTAATTCTATCTAAACCTCTCATAATTGGTTTACCACCGATAAAAACATTATGCTATGTTTTAAAGCTGATTTCCTGAAGAAATTACTGTCAGCAACTATATTCTAGCTCTAGAGTTAAATTTATTCTGCAAATGTTCGTGATAAATTAGTCAAACAGAATAAGAAAATAGGTACCATATTTTTTAAACCCGTCAGCTACTTTTGGTAAAGTGCTCTCCATCTGGATAGAAGGGCACTAATGTTCAAAACTCGCTGATGACGGAGTAAAATGCGTTATTGCCATAAGAATGAAGGTACTACGGAGTGACAAGACTTCAGTCTTATGAATATCCTATTAATCTTACTAAGAGATATTAATTTTTAATCCTCCATGAAGTAAACTTGATCTAAAATTTTCTGCTCATGGTTCTCATTTTTATTTAGCCGAACTTGGTTCAATGAGTTTTTATTCAGAAGCTTCATTGTCGTTGCCTACAAATGGAAAAATTTTAAACCTCAAATATTGTTTTCACAGTAATGTAATTTATATAATAAGCTTCAATTGCACTTTCGCGTGTTAACTACTCGATTATGCAGCCCCTTGAAATATATTTAACACTTAAAATGTTGGGCCAATCTTGTGGATTTGAATTTTTACTAAATAACGACAGGGAAATCCAAACCTTACCTAAACAGAATCGTTATCTATTCATTGCTCACTACATCCTAACAATCTGAGAAAAATGTGCGATACTTATTTTTGATCTATTTTGCTATACGCTTTAATATAATGACGCGTTCCTGTTCACATATACTTCTGGTAGTAGGTTATTTGTGCATGAAACGTCATATATGTGTTAAATATTGTACATTTTTATATCATATCTAAATATTCCATTTCTTTGTAAATGCTGCTAACTCCTGTAGAGGTAAAAAAAAACTAGAGGAAATTGACCAAAGACCGTGAATTGGCAAAAAAATTGGCTGCAGTTGTACGATATCTCATTCTCCTCGAAAAAAAATGAGACTTATCAAGGATGTGGACATTGAGAGAAGCACGGTTGACGTGGGTTCGTTCACGACCACAGTTTTCATGGCTGTTGCATGGACAAGAATTGAAGGCTGCGTCTAAAATGGAAGATGATATGACTTAAAGACAATATTTGTGTAACCCAAAATTCTTGGGGAGTTCAAGACGGTAAGAATTAAGAAAATTCGACTAGGACTGGAGAGACATTGGGCTGATCTTTTTACCATATTTCTGCTTCATCCCAGTGGATGGTAACATATTTGCAAATATTTTTAATTCCAAAACGCAACTCAGACGTAACAGTTACCAGAATGGTTGATAATATCTTTGATGACTTGAGCTAATCACTTGAGCGTTCGTTCAATTCGTAACTTTCGATTACAATTCGTGACAGCCGTTGGTAAATACAGTCACATATACGTCACCGCACCATATTAGTTGTGCTTTAACCGGGTATCAATTGTTGTGTGTACCCTCTTAGTTAATTCACCAGAATACATTTCAGAAATGGAAAATACCTTCAAAATGCTCCTAACAAAGATTTCATGAGAAAATTAGAGGATATTCAATATAAATTACTCGTTTTTCATGTTTTAAACCAGAGCATTTTCACGAATAATTTAACTATCAATATTTGAACCGCAGCGGAGTAAAATGTTCGTTGACATTTACAATTTATTTCATTTATTTATTTATTTTACAAATAGTTTTACACGCTGTAATTTCCCTTTGGATTTTTAATTTGTCAAAGTGGTACCACCTTTGGAAAGCGACTATAAAATATCCATAAGAACTGCGTTGAGGAGATTAAAGTATACGCTATTTTCTCAGTTAACTTAGCCAAAAATACTTGGATGAAGTTACCCAACAGCATTCTTTTTACTGAATCATGGTATCTAGTTCAATCCCACTTATACCAATGGTCTGCACAGCATTTCACAAAATTCTAGATAAATGATTATCAATATTTAACCGTATTAAGCGAATGATTTATGGACCTTTTACACGGTCTTATTAACCATTTCCTTCCCAGTGAAAAAAAGCAAAGGCCTTTTGAATAAATACCTCTTAATTTCAATAAGGTGGAAATGACGCTGATTACTACAATTAACATGACGTTTTCCTTGAAAATGAACATGCATTGGCTTAGAAAAAATTAAGCGCCATAAGCCACCTTGATAGCAATTTGAATTATATTTCCTGGCTCCTGCTGACTGATGTTATGAAATGTTTTGCTTTGATCAGGTCATCACAGCTCAGATTTATTCAGAGCTCGTTGTTAGGTTTTATGGATGATTAGGCGAAATTTGTGATGTGTAATAAAAAGTTGTGTAACTTTTTAAATTTTCTATAGTAAAAGATATAATAATTGATAAAAAACTGCCATAATTTATAAATTACAAAGAGATGCACTCAGTTACTCCGTCATTTAAAATGACCGATGGCTTATGATAGAAACAATCATATCGAAGGTGGTAGTCTCAGGATGCACTCGGCAGAATTCCTTCTTGATTGCCTCCACCTGGAGAATTGAAGAAACTGTAAAATGATGAAAGAAATTTGTCCCATCGTCCATTCATTCCTTTAGGTGATGATGATGAACAGAATCGAAGCCATGGTCGTCAGTGATCAAATATTCTTAAGGAATTTGTGTGATTCCTATACCCTTATCTCTAGGGCCATTCCAAGCATTACGTAAGACGTTCTATGAGGAATAGGGTTGATCTATTTTGACATTGTACGCTGAAGGATAAGAGGGTATGAGCCAATGTTACATAAGATATCGTCCACTTCTACGATCATATGTATATAATTTTTTTTATTATTGTTGGGTGAAAATTTTATTTTTTTTAGATTACTGCCACGGTGGTTTACCCAAATATATACTTAACTACAAAAAAAACTGTGCAATCAGTTTGTGTCGTACATTTAATTAGAGATATCAAATTTTAAGAATTTCGAGCTATGCGAGTAAAACGAACATTATTGAAAACCGTGACCGATATCCGGCTGATAATGTATATTTTAAGTTTCACTGTAGGGACTATGATTTTTTAGCGGAAAACCCGCGGGGGAAAAATCTGGTTTTGCGCTCTAAGACACGAAATTGATCATACATTTAATCTATTGGCATGGCTCCTATAATGCATAAAATGCATAAAAACAATAATAATGCATAAAAAACAATAAAAAATTGAGAGGGCAGTGAGGTGTATAAAACATCACTTCTAAGTCTAACATGGTGGAAGGGAGGGATTAATAGTGGACATCTTCCGCACGTCATATTTGAGCGGCTCCTTAATCATAAGCAATTGAAAGCAAAGGAAAGGATGAAAGTAGAAAAACATACTCATTTGGCATAATGAATGTTCGAAGCTTTATTAATGTAATGAATTTTGTTGATTTCATAGAAATTCAAAGAAAATTCGTCCAAGTCTTTATCAATAATTTTTCTTTTTTCAATTTTTCGGGACTATTCACCCTAGTTCCTCCCCATCAATAAGGTGTTATTATAGGTGTGCTCTTTAACCCTAAACGGGCAAGGTGAGTCTCTCGGAGTCATCCCATCACTTTTTTTTCCATTTTCTTTTACAATTTTAATGGTACCTTAGCGTGAATTTTTGAGTTCTTCTAATTTTATATCGTCTATATATTGTATTCATTCCAACTTATTTCAGTATTAAAATAACTTTGGAATAAACTATTTTCTTGAATTGCAACATATCCGGGCGAGGTGAGTCCGTGAGACTCATGATGCTTCTTGCTTTTCCTCTGTGCATACCTTTTCTTTACAGCTGAGTGGGGCCCCACATTTCGAGGTTCATCTTTTTTAAGAAAAATGAGCCAAAACATGTCGTTTTTCTGGCATAAGTTTGTTTTGCATGTTAATTATAGGATAATAAGACTTAATAACAAGCCTGTATGATGTCTGATTTGCGTCGTGTTTGGACTCTTTCTTCTATAAATTTGGCGTATATTACTATTTTTGTTATTTCAAGGAGATAAAACACTTACTTGAAAAGTTTATATTAGCTTCAATTATTTTTACGATTTCTGCATTTTGATGATGAACTAAATCTTGTTGAGCGCAGAAAAATGATAAATTCGCTCATATTCGTGACGCATGGAATGAAATAAATTGCAAAAAAATGTATTATATTCCAGGAGAGAATCTTGCTGTCAATGAGCAACTTGTGCAATTTAGAGGGAGGTGTCTTTTCAGACAGTATATACCGTCAAAGCCTGACAAATACGGTATGAAAATATGCTGGATATGCGATTCCAGAACTTTTTATCCCCTATATGGAATACCCTACTTGAGCAAACGTGATATAACTGCTCGTAACCTAGCCTCGTCTGTTGTTCTCCTACTCACGGAAAATTTCAAAGGGAGCAATCGTAATGTGGCTTGTGTCAATTATTTTACAGATTTAGACTTGGCACAAACACTGCAATCAAATGGACTAACGTTAGCGGGAACAGTAAGAAAGATAAAAAAAAATTATTCCCGTTGCGTTGTTTCCAAGATAATCTATACCGGAAGGTTCGGCACTTTTTGGTCTCATAGAGAATGCCACATTTGTTTCGTTTGTCCCGAAAAAAATAGGAGCGTAGTACTTTTATCCACAATGCACCATTCTGGTGAAATTAGTGAGAGTGGTAAACCAGAAATAACAACTTACTATAACCAAACTAAGGGAGGAGTTGACTCCCTCAACCAACTCGTTCACGACTATATGTGCAAGAGAAAAACCAATCGCTGGCCATCTACATTTCTTATGAATGGGTTAGATATTTGCGGAGTTGCGGCATATACGTAGTGTGGTGCTCACTAAATTCAAACTGGGATGAAAATACGCTAAATAAGAGGCAAGTATCCATCCCTAGCATTGCAGAGGGTCTTATAAATGCCCGAAATCAATTTTGACCATTGCTAGGTCTTCAGTGACCGACACAAGCAGGAATTGTCGTTTTTCATGGCGAGGTAGGATCAGATTCGGCCATTGAAGTGTCAAGAAAAAATAAGATGTTTCGTGTGCCCAGCAGCTAGAATTAGGATATAAAACAGTCTTATGGTAAATACCGCTGGCGTGTTTGTGGTGAATACATCAGAAAAAGTGTTTTTTGTATGAATTGTAAAAAATAAATGAAAAATGTAAAAGTTTTGTTTCACCATAAGTAATGTTTTTGGTGTACTGAATTACTTAAGTATGCAATAAATACCAAAGTTATGTGAAAGCTAAAAATTATCATTTTGAAGTACCGTAAACCAAAAAAAAATAAGTTAAATGAGTCTGCTAGACTCGTCTTGCCCGATTAAGTTACAAGAGTAGCTTGCCCGTATTTGGGTTAAAATAACAGATTTAGAATTATGTGCACTGTCACTGTTATTTGAGGCGAAAGACTTAAGCCATGTGTTGATTCAAAGCCTTGAATCGCCACTGCTTGCTTTGTCCCCGAAGAAAGAGAATTGCCTCATTTGCACACCCTCATAAATCCTTTCGTCCATTTGACTTTAAAAATACCATATCTCTTTTATAATTTTTAGGCAGTCTTCCTAGCTGTTGGACCTCCGGCAATAAAGATTCCAGTACTGGATTTTGTGATAAGATGAAGATTTCCTTCACTTTTGTGCGATACTCACCTTGCTACACAGCAGTAAACTTACTATTCATTCATATTATACCCGATGTACTCAGCAAAACACCCAAAAACTGATCGGAAGCAGAGTTTATCCGCGCTAGAAAATAAAAGAGCTTTAATAGTTGCTTCCGCGATTGCTGTTTTTTCTGGATTTTGAAGGTGAAGTATTGGCGTCAAGTGAGAGTTTTTTTAAATTTATCTATGTTAAAAACAAACGTTTGAAACTAATCTATTTAATTCGGAAGCTAATCCGATTGATCTACGCAAAACATTTGCATCACATGCACAATGACTGAAACACGTACAGAATGCCGCCTACCAACAGTTACCGAGCATTTTGCCTGCGCGAATCCTGCTCATTTTCGATTGTGTGCGATTAATTACACCTAATGTTTTCTGATCTGTGCTAAGTTCTACACCTTGAATGAAAAGTACGCAGTTATGAACGCGAGATAAAATTAAATTGTCGTGTTACAAATATTAAGTTATAAAAAGAACCTCACAGCTGTGCCAAACTGGAATTGAGGCGGAATTAACTTAAGGGGACTGTATCTGAGTCATTTTGCTAGCACCTCCTTTGGTCATTTTTTGAGCCTACATTGTATCAGAGAGGATAGCAATAAAGTTGTTGGAAGTACATTAATAAAAGTATTATAGATATTATAAAGTAGATAAATTGTAAAGTATTGCGTGGTCGCTCACCTAGAATCATTACTGTAGGTAAATGGTGACAGAGATAGCACGTGACAAACATTATACTTCAAGTAAATGGCTTCGTGTGGAAGATATTAAATCAGTATTCATTCCTTCTTGAACAATTTGAATGTTACCAGATGTCAAAGAATAACGTTAGTGAACTGAGGGTTAGATTGACATGATTGGAATATTAGAACGGGCTTCACTGGAAAACGGAACGAAAATACTAGAAAAAATAATGTACAACACGTCCGATATCACCGATAGGGAAAGATATATGAGAAGAAATAGGTCAAATAACATCGAAAAACAATCATCTTTACAAAATAAAATAAAGGTTACAACAGGTGAACTGAAGTTTTTATTCTTAAGTAGGGGAATCAAGGAGTGACACTGTCTTCCTGAGAAGCTATTTTAGTCCTTTCTCCAAAAAGTACATTAGCTTCGGGGGGGATATAAAAATGGTTGTGACGCTGCTTTACTGAATTTTTTGAGATTTGGTTTTTATTTTATCCCAATTATTTTTCTTGATTAATTCCACGATTGAGAGCAGCTTCATTGACCTTATGCATTTGGTGTTTCCACAAGTAACAACGAAGGAGCACAAACGCCCTAAAAATGTTCTGAATATCCTGAAACAAGATAGAGAAAAGAAGAACAAGATGGATTGGACACACCTTGAGACATAATGAGTTTGTGAAGAACATAATTTAAGGCAAAATAGGGGATGTGTCCCCAGAGGAAGACCCAGGAATAAGTAAATGATCCAAATATAAAGGAAAGTACATAGAAAAAGATACCAGGAGGTAAGGGAACTAGATTTAGATAGGGAAGGGCGGAAGGCTGCAGTCAACCTATCTTAGGATTGAACAACCAATGATGATCCTGAAACAACGTTCTGAAAATGAAAAATCCTCTTAGGCGGGTCTCAAACCGGCAGACTTTCGGGTAAACGGCCCAGAACTATACCCTATCACCTACGAGGCCGGTCACCGGAGTCAGTTTTCTATATTCTGGTGTAACTATTCAATACTGGAATACATTTTAGCGATTTAATTGTAAACAGAAGTGTTTTATGTACTCCAGTAGTTAAGCTAATTTTAGGATTATAATAATTCCTACATGTAAACAGGACTTAATGTAACAAGTTCAGTTATGTCGTTTCTATCCGGCGTATTGACTTCTGGCATTGCACTCTTTAGCCTTGCAAAAATTAAAAAAGGTGTTTCGTTAATTTGGTGCCAATTACTTAAGTTACAGTAGTGATATTTCTTTCGGCAAACTGGCCTTTACTCACACGCAATTATATAGCCCGGAAATCGGGTATTAGCTCTTCATTGCCGAGTTCATGGGCGTGGATAGAATCCTTTCCCCATTTATTTATTCAACGGAGTTGGAGGTGGATTGCGTGCAAACAACAGATTGGAATCGTGACTTCGACGGGCCCGCATCACGCCGTCGTGGATGAGCTCCGAGTGTCAAGCGTTTCACCGGGACAACAATGGACCGTGGGTAGGAGGGAAGGGATGAAAAGGTGGAGGCTGAGTTGGTCGCGAGGAGATTGAACTGCTCGAAGAGTTTGAGACGAGAATCGTGGACGGAGGGAATGAGCAAACATGAGCAGAGAATGGGGTGAGGAAGGAGAGGTAGGGACTGGGGCTAAGAAAGACAGAAGGACTTATCTCATCATTCCCTCGGACATGAAGTGGTCACGTACACCACAGACGCGGGGCAAATAATGCTACGTTAAGATGATAGGAGCGATTATGGTAAATGCATTGATATCAGTGAACCTTAGTATGTGTGAACTCATTAGTAGCATGTATAGATGAAAGTGAAATATGATCGTTAACGATTCAGCTTCTTGGGATTTAAATGCTATTTCAACACGAACTCTTACGGTACTTGATATGTATTTCAACATAACACGATTCTGTATGTGTGGATGTAACCATTAATGCAAAATAATACGCTTCTCATTATCATTATGGTGGATAACAAGTATCAAGGTTTAATACCGAGTAAAAAAACACGTATTTACATAAGATTTTAGTTAAAATTTTGAATTCTGCCCCGTAAAAAGAAAGAATCGTAAGAATCGCTCCGTAAAAAGAAGGAAAGTATAGTGTGACCCACGATATTCTTTCGACTTATTCATAAATTCATTAAAACGCTCACGCAATAGTTAACGGTTGCCACTACGGCCATCTTATTGAGGATAATGGGGAGGAAGTTGCATAAATTTACTGGATAAATTTAATGAATCTTATTCTTGCGTATTCTTGTCACTAGTAAAATCGCGGTTCCTCTATTTTATACCGTCAACTCAATCTTATTCTTCCATGCTTATATCCGCTAAATGCCTCGTAAGACACTTCCAGGTCGTGTAGCGCGAGGTGATTTTAAACTCGGCACGCGGTTCTCGTCCCAGCTCCCGGTTGAACCCCGCACGCTCCCAACTGGCGTGAACCGAAAGCTGTCTGGAGAACAATTCACGCGGGTAAGGGCGGGATTGCAATCAACGCTTCCAAACGCGACAGAGAAATGCGGTGGCGTTTGCGGAGCTTGGTGATTATTATGCAGTGGAACGTATTACAGTGGCCTGAGCTTGATGGTGTCGTCAACGAGCAATGAGCGGACGTAACGCTAAGTTACCGGCAGCCAATCGAAGAGTAGCCTTGAAGTCGATTCTTCTCGGGCTTCCGTCCGGGTTGGTTAACGGCCCTGATGACGATGGAGAAGTATTTCATGGGAACGTTGGCAGAGGTAAAGATATATCACCTAACCCGAACAAAAGCCCGAGAAGAATTTACTTCAATCATATGCCAGGAGAAAATCCAATTCTACAGACGAGAGCCTTTATTGCAAAGTGCATAAATTTCATTATGTATCGCCCATTTTAGTTTTTAACTTATCAGTTAATCACAATTTACCTTTCTGAAGCCCTACTTCAGTACTTAGAGGAAATTATTAATATTTTAATAATAAAATATGAAAATGAATACCATTTTCCCAATCGAATACAAGTCTCCTTACAAAAACAGTAAGAACTGGCCTCGATACTCTTGTCAGTCGTTTTACATTCCTCCTTAACGGGAAGATGGCGGAAACTTAACACTGACGTCCGTTTTCGCGACGTCAGCAAACATTTTGTCGATTGTAATCCCGCCCTAAATTAGGAATTAGGAGAGTCCCGCATTGACGGACATGCTAACATGCAGTACATGGTTAAGATACTACTACTGAATGGTATTACTGATGTCCCTATTTCATGGATACCATGATATGCCAATACATGGAGAAAACAAAGTCATGCGGAGCAATCCAAGCGAGGTGAGGCGTTTGTAATAATGGTAAGTCATCAAATACGAGTATAAGGACTAGTCTAGGAAGAGAGCAATGCACAATCAAACCAGAAAGTAGAAATCAGAGTTTCACCATATTATCAAAAGGACAACATGCACTCAAGTCACCGGAGCTTAGATACTTCTACTGGTTATCACTGTCAGAACTAATAATTCGTACACACTTCTATGTACTATTTCATGCGGGAAACAAAATTATATGGGACATACACTGCGGGGCCAAAGTTTCAAAAGCAAGGAGAACTTTCTTATGAGACTCAGTGATGATCAAACCAGCTGAACTTGAATTAGACACAGTCTTTTGTGTCCGTAAAAAGGGCTTCATTAGTTGACCACAGTTCTCAAAGAACGCCGTCGCTCCTCGAGGTCTTTTGGGTAAAATAAAAAGCATTTCGCACGGCCTCGAACCAGGGAGCTGATAGATTTAAACGTCGTTTTCAGAGACGACCTCAGAGAAAGCGCGAGGAGGACGACCATTGTGTTGGCACAGTCGAAAACCTATAGTCACCGAAGCATTTAGCGCCTTAACAGTAGTCTTGCGGAAAGAACTCTTCTTGGCGCTGTTTCGACATTTAGAATGACTGTTCAGACTTAGGTTACACGCGTCAAAATTCATCTGCAGCGTCGAAATAAATGTATCACAAGAGCTCTTAGGGAAGAGTCCAAAGGTTTCCCAACCGTTCTATCTGCTGAAGGTCAACGACGCTTCAAAGGATCCCCTGTTGGGTACTCTGAAGATGGCTGACCAAGCCATCGAAAAATCAGTGACAAAAAACTAATGGTCCCGTTGGGTAACGTGAGAACGTTTCCTGCAATGTATTCACCCGGGAAACCGAAGAACCATCATCGATGACTTGGGAAAGCCTCAATGACTCCGGAAAAATTGGACCTTACCTCAGAAACAGAAAACCCCTACGTTTAAATGTATGTTTCTACATATGAATATAAGCATTTCTTTAACCTGTAATGCAATAAGCTCCGACACTCAAAATAAATGACATGCACAATGTATTTTGCTGAGAATCTGCCTTGAAAAATTAATTCCTCACCGAACTCAGCCTAATAAAATAAGTGTAGCGTTAGGACAAATAGGAAATTGATAATGCAATAGATAAAACAAAAAAATAAAATAAAAGGAACTAATTATGCATCACAATATATTCAGTCATTTTTTAAAATTACTATTAAGTACAGTAATTCCAAAAAAGGTAAAGGCATTCAATTATATATACATAATGATTTTAGCTGAATTTAAATTCAATATCTCTAACTCGTTAAAATAAAAATCTCTAAAAAACTAAATATTTTATCATAAGGATGCATTTCAAGGTAAAAGACGCAGACGGTGTGGGTGATGTGATATCATGCCTTTTTTTGTTCGTTAAACGTGGGACCGCTTAACTCAATGCCAGCAGAGTTATGACAACATAAATTTGTTATCCATCCTATATCGCAGTATTTATGAATAAGCCTAATAAAAACATACATTTGAGTGTTTTCTTGAAAATAAGCTAACATAAGGATGAATGACAACAATAATATGTGCCATATACACCTTAGAGACGATATTAATATCTCCTCAATCGCTTGAGATCACTCGTATCCGGAGATCCCATACCCAATAATTCAAAAACTATTGAAATGACATCCACTATCACATTTAGAAGTTACAAATGTTCTTTTTGACGCGCACTGCATACTATTACAGCATAGAATATCCGAGAAAGACAATTATAAATTATGAATTTGCAGTGATCTTGATCCGGACGCTGTTGTCAAGTTTTTATCTCCTTCAGTGTCCCTCACTACTTGGAGGGACTTAAGTCCAGACGGAGGTTTGAAGAGAATGAGGTTCATCATTATTTTTTAAATAAATATTACACCATTATGTCGATCAATTTCTACTAAATTGTTGAGAACGGAAGGAAAAGGTATAATCATGCAAGTTGTGTACTATTTCGGTGAATTGATAGTCATTGTTTAATTTTTCACGCTTACTTTCCGATATAATGGATGTTTCATCACCAATTGCGCCTGATATATTTTATTCAATGTAAAAGCTTCACTTTTACTTTTTTGATTAAGACTATTCATAAAATATTTCATGAGCTGAGGAAATTACAATAAAATCCGATATTTTGGTAAAATTATATATTTTTAGAATTGTAAATGCCCAAATAAATGTATGATTTCGGTTCAGCATATTTGGAAAATATGGTAGATTTCAGTTCAGGTAGCGAAATTCAGTGTATTGACACTGAAAATACGTATCGATTCATATACAAATATTTTTTCAATAATACCGCAGAATACTATTTGGCCAATTGTAATTGATTTCAGTGGCGCCATCTCAATAGTAGAGATATGGGGCATAAAAATAGTATAAGTATTTCTCTGTACCACCTATTTTTAATTTTGAGATACTTACGTTGTACTCAATAATATTAACTGGGAAATTTCATTATTATGCATTAAAAGGAGAAATTTCTTAGAACTGGAGGAAATAAGCAAAGAAGAGCTATTCTGAAGGTGCTGTAATTTGTTCTTCATACTATTTAACTTTTGTTTTGAAATAATTTTATTTTGAAATATTAATCACAGAAAATACGAATGCAGCACCTATCTATCAGTCTTGTATCAGCGTTTTATACGACTCCATTGCATGTAATAATGTATTATCAATGAGCCACTTAATGGTTTTACATGATATTATGCATTCTTTCTTTCCTTTCCACAAGGTGCCAAAGCCAATTGCGCGGCATTAAGTTCGAATCCCTAGTCTTTGGAGGGGTTTGGATAGGCATGGTCTGCAAGTCATTAGGCGTGAATAACTATACCAATGCGTATAATTTCCAACTACGTTCACCACTCAGTATTCATTCATTTTTAAATACATAATAATTATGTAGGTCATATGGAAGAATTACAATTATCTAGATATTTGATATTTTGTTTTGTTGTCATGACAGTAAAGATAGCATTGAACCAATATTTAGGTAGTTGTTCACTTTATATTCACTGGATGAAAAAAAGGATTTACCCACAAATAAACTACCTTTGCATCTAAACGTGAGAGGGAAAACATTCCTTCTTGCAAGGTCTTTTGAAGCCTCTCGCCGATTTTTTGGACGACGTGACCATGTGCATCGGCCTTCGTTCTGAATTTCAAATTTCCGGGAAATTACTGATGGGGAAAATATTTTGATTCGACCGAATTTCCGATAAATGCCTCCCTTAACCTCAATTTCTGTGATTCCCGCGGTAAGTTTTTGCGAACGTTAAATCACCTCCTTATTTTATAAAAGCTTCCGTAAACATGCGATTTTTTAGTTATTTCAAACATCAGGAACTAGGAAGTTCTGATGAATGCTTCCGCGGGGCTTAGATGGAGGTTGATTCCAGCAGGACAGCCGGCGAAATATTGTCCTCAACATGAACCAACGCGGCGGAAAACTCAAAACAAAAGGGATCAACCTACATCAGGAACTAATTATAAAAATGCTCTGAACAATGATGAATCATCATCTATCGAAAAAAGTAATTTGAAAAAAATCTTTTTGACGATTTTACTGGCAAATTAATATATTTCTATTAACTCTCAATGTTAAGTTATTAATTTTGCATAGCTTCAAACGTAGAAGACAATGAATGACCAGCACATATTGATTCCCAATGCATTTTCCCAAAAAAGAGAATCGTAAAACAACAAGTATCCATAGATAAATGAAAAATTACTTTACTATTTGAGAAACTAATGCGGGAGGAAAGAAACGAATCTTATAATTATGCAAAAATATAAGCATCTTAGGTTTTGAGAATAATTTGAAAGCAAGAAGCATGATGGGAAACCTTAAGCCTGAAGCCAGAAGGCACATAGAGGCTGTTTTTAACTCATTTTCTCGTACTTATACGACGTCCAGCGTATTTTGGGAACACTCCAAGAGTAAATAATTCACAGAAAATTATAAGTTATTTTGACTTACCGTTGATAACTTCTTACAAATTGTCACGGAACAATGGAGCAAAAAATGAGATTATTTTTAGGGCATAAATACTCATATATACGACTATCTTCGTCATAGCACTTCTTGAAGCTGTACAATCAATATCCCTCAGTTACGGAGTTATCTACTATGAACCTTAGCTGATGCAAAAGAATTGATTAATGGAATGAATATTTTTTTCACTCAATCACGTATGATAGCAGTTGGCTGTAATATCTGATGACTTTCAGTTCAGACCTGCTTCACCTAACCTTTCTGTGAATACAACAAAAAGGGCAAGGAGTTGTACCAGGATTTTCTCAGCTACCAGCCTCTTTGGGAGAGTATTTCTATTAGTCAGAGGAATACAGAAGAGCATTGTAATTCTTTTTTAATGGCACAGTACACCAAATCGAAACTAACCCACTTCAATGTTCTGACTCCATCTCTCTCTCTCCTCTGTCAGACCTCTCCAGTTCCTTGTTCCAAGTGGTTCAGGTGCATGTTTGTCGATGTCGTCTTCCCATTTAGCCCTGGATTTTCTTTTTCCTCCAATATGCTCAATGGAAGCAGTATTACCTCCTCGTTCTTCCGGTATCTACCATGCCATTCGTAGTCTCCTTAGCTTAATGTGGTTCAATTTAGTAGGCTCTATGTATATTTTGCTGTTTGAGATTTTTCTTCAGGTTCATTTCTTGTACACAATTATGAAGGATCTACGTAAGTCTTTTAACTCTGTCTAGATGCTCTATAGATTTATTTTTCGTTGCTCATGATTTCAAGCCATAAAACTTCAATGTGCAAATGAATGTTCTTCACGCTAGAATCTTAGGTTTCTTGTGCCCACTTCTGAACTATATAAATGTTAGATGGAACATGAAGGTACGGTTTTTTTCGTCTGTTCCGTTACTATTTCCGTTGTCTCCTCTATTACTGAGGAAATATAGCACAATAAGTTTATTTTATGATTTAAAATGCTTTGTCCAACACAGTTCTTGTTCTTCTGTTTCTGAAAAAAACAAAAGATTTTACACCTCATTTTACATTACACTGGCAGGTAGTTTTTAATGTAATGAAAAATTTACTTAACTGCTTTTCAATCTCAAAACCCGGGTGTGGATGTGGCTGCCCGACTGACTAGGAACTTCTTGAGCCACCATGCGACGCCGCAAAGCTTAGTACGAAGCACGCATAATAAATTTGGAAGCGGGGAAATCCAGGGGAGCAGAAAATAGGTCCGGGAAGGCGTGGGACGTGCCTTGTGGCTTCTTGTCACGCATTTTTTTCCTCCTCTTGCACAGGCAAACTTTTCTGAGACACGCTGCGATGAACGCAGTTATTTTGTCACGGGCGTAGAAAGCCTTCGAAACACATTCTTCTCACACGTCGTGCGATTATCTCATCACATGACATATGGCTTGTACTCTAATGAAATCGTCTCATCCTCCTCCTATCTCACTTGCCGCACATAATTGCAACACGTCTCACGCTGCATAAACCTTACGACATGATGGATGGCAAAATAATGTGCCTTGTGTTGACAATAATGTTCCTACGGAAGAATATAAATAAGCATTATAGTTTATTAATCATCATTAATGATATACTGTTGGGTCTTACATCTACATCTAAGTCATACCCTGCAAGCCACCCAAAGGGTTTGTGGCAGGGGGTGCTTTCGCACCAGGCATGCATGAATGATATGGTAGAACACCGACAGTAGGTTAAAACCCGCGTACCACACATGCAAGGCGCCAATTAAAAATCTAATACCCAAGAAACATTCGATCTTCAATCGTTCCAACATGCAAGGGATACAAATACTACTACTACAGATTCAAAATATCATGCATAAATAAGAACATCAATATTTACATCATGCATAAATTAGAGAGTAGAGCATATAATGAGAAATATTTACTGCCTGCCTATTGTCAAATACGAACTATTCATGACGACGATCACAGCTGTTATGGTCTCGAATGGTACGCGAAAAAAATGACATTTTATACCTATAGGTTCTACAATCTAGCTCTCTAAATTTATTGGCGCGATCTAATCTGCCGTAGTACGAAGGGGTTTTGTAATAGTATGTATATAATGTATGTATGTTTTTACGTCGTCAGTAAAATGATTTTCCTGAAATTTATTTAGGAGGTTAAGCCTATAATTTAATCTACGCTGTGATAGCGATTCCCATCCTAATTCTTCATTAATGTTCCTACGGAAGAATAGAAATAAGCATTATAGTTTATAAATCATCATTAATGATATACTGTTGGGTCTTAGAGGATGTTTCTTTTCTGCTAACTGTCACAGAGCTAAAAAGAAACTTATTTCCGCAGCATTTGGACAAGTACCTTGCGTGACCTTGTTTAAATCCTTAACAACTACCTTGGTCTCGAAAACTGATACAGGCATAAATAAATATCTTCAAAAATATATTAAAAAGATGACTTGGCTTTAATATTACAAATTACCTAGAATCGTAATTTAAAGATAGTTCTTTTAATCTTCCAATGATGATTTTCAAGGCATTGCATTTATTTCCCTCTCTTAGCATATTCTATTTCCGTTGTAATTGTTCCAAACGCAAATTGTTATTTTAATTTTTGCCTTTTCCCCTTTACGCTCTTGTTAATTGTAGTGCTCTCTTACGATACCACAATTATCAATACGTTTTTCGACCATGCCTTGCCGGAAATATTTTTGAAGGTTGGCTAATGTTTTTCCTGTTTTTAACATTTGAAAAATCATTGACCTCATAAGAGTAGCACTTGCTGATCTACATGTGGCTTTGGAGTTACTTTGGATGAATTCTATCAATGTGGTCATCGTATACCTACCTTTTATCCCCAAATTTGAGAGAAGCAAAACCACTGTAGATTTTTTAAAGATATTTCTATCATCGATTTCATAAGATTTATTGCGTTTTTTACTGAAATTCCTCACCATAATTTTATTGATTGTTTTGTAATTACGTTCCAATTACTCCTGATATACTACGCTGACCTTCGCTTAGTAATTCATTACCCAGTCACCATCGCTGCGTATGTTCCCATTACCTCTCCGTCGTTATTGGCTCAAACGCGAAATATGTTCCCCACCGTCTAAATTTCGTATTGAATTTTTTTATTCCCCTCCTTTTATTATCAAGCTTACATTCCATGCCACTATTCCAGGTGGTGTGGTAAATTTGACCCTGTTGCTCATCCAACCGTGTAAGGGTTTGGTATGGTGGCTGCGCAAGATTTGCCCTCCCGATCAGCAGGTTTGAAACCTACGTGATAGGGCAAAGTTTAGTTAGTTTCAGGATTCACTATGGCTAAACCTATCGTATTATCATAGGAAAATATTGATATAAAATTTTTTACGGTAACTACTGAGAACATTACAAAAATGGTAGATTCAATGGCATCAAAGAATTATTAGTAATTATTTAGTAATTGAGTAAGTGATTGAGTAGAATTAGTGATTATTTAGTGATTGATTAAAAGTAATTGATAGAGATAGAATTTACTAATAGAAAGTGATTTTGTATTTTGTCCAATTTGTCAACTATGACTGACTTAACTGGAGAGATAAACTTAAAAAAAAATGACCGCATTAATTTCATCGTTTTAATTTTTGATTTGGGCACTCTAATTTGGAAAACCTGATTCACATGAACGGAGTATCAGCAAGGAAAAAGATAGGTTTTTTTAATAATAGGACCTAAAAGAAGGTGACGCGAAAAACCACCTTTTGAGGTCACTGACGTTCAATAAGAAGTAAGATTAATCCATCTCCATTGTTGGTAACCTTAAGAAGAATTGCATAGTCAGTAATGAAAAACAAGTAGGATTTGAAACAGCGTCATGGGCATCTACACCAAGCCCAAGATAATAGCTTAGTTGACTCAAAAGTAGTGAACACGTCGATCGGCATTTGGGAAAGAGAATCGGATGATCGAAGACTGTATTAATGTGGCCTTTGTTTAAAGCATACTATGGTGAAAAAATTGTTTATTTATTATTTCTTATGAAGGAAACTCAGTATACTTCAACTGTGCTGTTATGTCAAACGGACTCGAGTGCAAAAATGAGCCAAAATTCTTTAAATGTGGGTTAAGTAAATGTTCTGAAAGGACAGTCTCGGCAAGAAAAGACCGGAAGACCAAATGAAAGGGAGCACAATAGCTTGGGAGAGAAGATTTGGCTCAAGGTTATTTCCGCTTACTTCATTCAATCTGAGTGAATTACCATTTAGATGCAGAGCTCTCTTCAACCTTGGCAATAATGGTAGGTTAAACACATATCATCTTTTGGATTATACATCTTTACTCTCCTCAGTACATCACGACACAAACATGTCGCAATTATCGTATAGTGAACCTTAGTGTAGACTTTCTGATATAAAGAATACATCTTTATTGTTCATTCTCCGTCTTAGTTTGCCTTCATTACTGACTTGCTGCTGAAGTGGAGTGAAATGCTTACAGGTTGGCGAATGATCATTTTTTTGCCTTTGCACTCATCTATAAAGTCTATAGTGAATTTTTGATGAGGTTGATAAACCTGATGAAAGATTGTACACTAAATAATTCGTGAATCATGGATATCCAATAAAATATATCGCATATTCGCCGCGTGTAGTAGGGTAATGGTCGAATTCGATGTAATCTAGTGGTGGGTTTTTAATCTTTTTCCTGGATGAGTTGGCCAGAGAGATATTTTTATCAAATATATTGACCTCTGGATACCTGCGGGAAAATTTAAGTGCAAATATAACAGCTTAGACCATACATGTCATTAAAATATTGAAAAGGTCTAATGAAAACTATTTATCCCATTATATTCTGACTTCTTTGGTATGAAGATGCTCTCAGCATAAGAAAGTTCATTCGGTTTAATCGGATGTTTTGAACATTTTCTGTCTTATCCTAGGAAAATTAAAAATATACACAAATTGACTGAATAGTGAGCAATCGCATACACATATCGCGTAAAAGACGGCGATATGACCCTTAGTTCAGGATTCTTTGGCTCTCAAAAGAATGAGAAGCCAGCAGAATTAGATTTTTCGACATTTCCGTCTTGTCTTATGAAGTAAGGCATCAAAGCTAAGCCCTTGATTAAAATTTCAAGAAGAAAATCTATTTTTAAGTTTAAATGAATACTGAAGTATACCCTTAAATTCTGATTTTTTATCTCGAAAGAAATGATTGATTCTTGCGCGAGTAGCTGGATGATTCGTATAACTCCACCGTCTTTTCTAAGATAATAAAATATTATTTCTTCGCTCTATGTTGATTTCAAGCAGAAAAACCTACTGAAAGGTACTCATGACGACTAAAATATTCCGCCTCATTCTGATTTTTGCCTGACGCGAAGGGTGGCCTACAGGTGGCTACCCTCTATAGTGAGTAGCGTGCTGATTCGGATTTTTCAACTTTCCCAACTTAACCTTGAAAGGGGTTTTGAAAACAGTCGATTGTGAAAATTCAGTCGGGAGCCTCAGAAGTGTACGTGAGTGTGGACGGCAGTAGAAAAAGAGACGGAGGGGGGGAAAAAGAATTTGGGTGTCTGTTGGCAACAAGTAGGACATGCGTCACGCCAGGCCCTCCTTTTTGGCTCCGTCCGAGCCCTAACCCCTCCCACAAGTCGTGCCCTTCCCCACTCCTCTCGCCCCTACGTGCCCCACGCAATCCCCACCACCTTCTCTCACCCTCCCCTCGCCTCCCTACCTCTCCTTCCTACCTCGTTCCCCATTCCGCGCGACTTTGCCAAACCTCTCGTCCATCTTCTGCCCCCCCCCTTCCCTATCCTCCAACCTCCTCCTCCCCCCCATCCACCTGTTCCAGCCAAGCACCGTTTCCACTTTCGCTTTTTTCCCGAATCGCCCTCTCTGCTCAGGTTCAGCGGGGACATTACGCGGTGCCCCTGAGTGGTAAGGCGAGAGTAATACCAACCGGTGAACTTCCCAAGTTGTTTTGATGACATTTCAACGTTCAGCATGAGCCCTTAGAAAGAATAAATTGCTCTCAACCCATCAATAGCAGTATCAACTGATAGAATTCTGAACCGAAGCACGCTACTTAACTTCTTCGTCGTTAACCCTCTATGGACGGAAGAGTCAAATTTGTTACGTTTCAAAATTCTTGAAATATCTGCTTTCCAAGAGGCTTGTCTGTTTAGTTACTGCGCTAGACAGAATTGTAACGTTTTGGATTAAGAGTGAGGAAAATTGTGTCTTTCGGTGGTTTTTCATATAATTTCAATAGATGAATGTGTGACGCTATTCAATGACGGTGGCGTCTCTGGTGGAGCTCTGAAATAAATAGTTTCAGCTGTCATATGAAGAAAAAATTGGGAAAGTTTCAAAAAGATACGTTATGAGGGGAATGTTGAAATATATCTTGTGTAAAGATGATTAATGTAAGTATTATTTCAAATTTAATATATGCAATACAAATACTGTACACTTAATAATAAATAATATAATCAAATAAATTGTAATTTAAAAACTAATGCATAAATATCACCTTTAAAAAACTAAAAAAGTAGCAGTATTAATTTCATGCTGATGTTTCGTAATTCCGTCGATAGAGGGTTAAAAAAAAGGTACTCGTTCTAAAATTTCACTGGTAATTGTTTTTTATGTCCTTAAAATTAAAAAAAGTTATTATTTTCTATATCTTTTTATATAGATTTGAAAAATCAAGCTCCAAAAAATACAAACTGAAATGCTTGAATGCATAGTTCTCCATCTGCCAATTGGATCTCCGTATTGCTTTTATATACTTTCATTGGGCTCTTAAGTTTAGGAAAAATTAGAATTGATCAAACATACCCGTTGCCTTTTGAAACTTTAAGATTGTACAAAAGGAAATACATTGCCGATCGATACGATAGCAACTGAAAATAGCAGCTCGGTGACTTGGAAGTTATTGTGGAAAAATTAATCAGAGAAATGTAGTACTCTAAAGAAAATTTGACCGTGAAATTCAATTCTTATATCAAATAATTCAAACAAAAATCTTTGAACATTTTTTTTCCTAAATTTTATTTATCAGAAAAAATTGCAAAGTTCTTTTAGTTTAGAAAAGATCTCATAGATGTTCCTTTGGGTCATCGCCTCCATCTTTGCCAGTGTTTCTTAGAACGACGCGCTCTTCATATTTCAGGTTACTGAAAAAATTCCTATTCTGCTTTCAGGAGCTCTGAGGATGGGTAATGAGTGGTTTTAAATAAGGCAGCTGAAATGAAGACCCAGAGGAGCACCTGAAAAACCTGCCCTCAGAAATACTACTAAGGTAAATCAATTGATCATTCTTAAAGTTACTGGTTGAAAATGTAGCGGAATTAATATTATGTGGAAATCAGGGTCGTTTTATTTGATATGTTGCACAATCGATATCGAAGAGGCGAAGAATCGAGATATCGAAAGACTTTGGTGGAAATGAATTTTGATTGCTCATATCAAATTAAAAATGACTACTCGAAAACAAAATATGTTAATTTTTGCTGTATTATGGCTGAAAATACGTATAAATTCGAAATGCGATACATGAAGTTGCCTTGATTGATGCAAATCTGTGGTGTAGCATTTAAAATAAATTTATGTGCTCTATTCCCGAATACTCGATCTGAGTCATATACAAAAAGGCGCATTTCTTAACAGTTCAGAAAGAAAAATAATTCAATTTGAAGGTCGCATGATTTAGCAAGGGTGGAACTCGTTTGCTTCCAACCCATAAAGTATTGGAAATTCATTCATCCATATTAGAGGAGGTTGCTACCTTACCCTTTGACTGCTGCAGCTTCCCAAAAAGACTTGATGCGCTCGAAGAACAACGCAATAAAAATTCAACGTGAGAACGAGAATCCTCATTTGTATTTTTTAGAGAAGCAACTTTGTTCTAAATACTTCGATAATTCGTTCAATTATGAGGTAAAATCAAATATTTGTGTCAAATTAGATCAAAAGAAATGATTTTACTTGTGGGAAAGTTATTTTTCTCTTTAAGCTTTGAATATTGTTTACATAATTAGTTACTCCTTTAGATTATAATTTTCAAGATCCAAACGGTGTAATATTTGGGGAAACACAGTTATCTTCAACTGCAGCCAAAGTCATGGTTATTAATTTGCTACTCCATCAAAAGACGACTCTTTAGAAGGAAGTCTCAGTTGTACCTATTTTAAAGCATACTTAACATTCAGTTCTTCATTCTGGATTAAAACCGGAGCTTATTTTCAGATAACATTAAAACTGCAATGTCTCGAAAAATACAATTTATTCTCATATAAACGTCACCGACAGTTTTCTTGGCAAAGTACTCCAAATGGGCGATCTGTGCTGAAATAAAACTAAATTAGGGAGTCATTAAAGTACAATTCATTTTAAAGCTACTCACGGAATACGAAAAGAGAAATTGTAATGAACTATTTATATCTGTGCATCAAATTTTCTCTATTTTTCACTGGCAAATGCTTTGATAGCATATTTCCGAGGCTTTAAACCTGTCAAATTTAAACCAGAAATTAAACTCAATTACGTGATAATGTCACAAATTCCATGACGCGATCATGTTATTTTCGCGCGCAAATTTTGGGGACGGGACGAAAGCAGTTGGCCGTGGCCTAATTCTTCTTCGTCGGCGATCACCAAGAAGAGGTCAGAAAAGAAGAAACGCAAGGGCAAATGGTCTGAGAGAAACGGATGAGAGTTTTGCATACTTTTGGAATAATTTATCCGTCAAAATAGTCGTAGAAATATCGTAAAAACATCTAATATCTCATCTAAACTGTGTCCAATGCGGTGCTTTTTTCATCAGCATTAGAATTTTTCTCGGGGCAGTTATCAGATAACTTGAAATAATTTAACTTTACGAAAAGTTTTCATTTCAGTATGGATAATAATTCAAATAATAACTCCTGGTAGAAATACGAACATGTAAACTGAAGACAAAACTGTCTAAAAATTCTGTTAGAAGCCAACTTAGGCGATTTTCAAAGAATTTCAGGGGTAAATTAGTGAACAATGCATGGACAACATTATGATTATCTAATGATAGTATTACACAACAATAGTTAAATGCATACCATTTAGAATCATTTTTTCCACTAAAGCTACAAAGACTCCAGCGTCATGTTCTTTGGACATTCAACAACCAGGGGGACTTTGAGCATCTAGCTCTCTATCGTTAAATATGTTTTGGTGGCTGCTGGTCATGCAAAGCAAAGAAGATATCATAAAATGCTGCTAAATATTTGAAATATGTGAACTTGAATGAGTTTGCTTACGTGATGAGCTTGAAGTGTCTTTTCGACTTGTAACTTATTTTTTAAGTTTTCTCCGTACAATTTTGGGAAAATTTATTCCGTCAATTCCATCGCGTGCAATTATTCTATAGCCATTAGCTTTATATTATTAACCATTATAACCATCCACTTAGATATCTGTTTGTCTATTATCAATTGTTGATCGACAAGTTGCTGCATATTTTGGCCATCTTCAAGATTATTATAATCCAAAAACATGATTTCTCATTCCAAGTCATTGTAGAGTAAACTTTTGCTTGAGAAGCACGCGAATACGTGGAATATATCTAATTTTGAAACCTCTCGGCACGTAATTATTCTCTTATGCGTCATCGAACAATCAGCCACTGTGTGACCCACGTCATAGATCACTAGGAAAAAGTCAATGAGAGAAGCTCAAAGATATTGCGCTCTAACCCTCGGAACATTTGTCAAACCTCTCCGTTTTACGTAGGTCTCTGCTCTCGAATGCCGGACCGCAACATTAATTTACTCCATGCCACTTAAAATTATTTTCTGTCGCTAAAATGAGAAAGTTATGTTAAATGGTTAGTCAACAACTTGAGGACCCTGGAGAAGCGCAAAGAAAAGATAGACATCTGTATACTGACCTATGGTCCTCAGCTACGGCTGGTGGCAGTAACTCTTAGTATTGTTTTAACGATCTCAAAAAACAGAGGGAATAAGTCCATGGAATTTGGAAGAGGAATTTGAAGAGGGATGGGCGAAAAATGAGTGGCTTTGAGCTACGATTCATTTTGTTTCACACGTTTGTGGTGCGGGTTCTGGCAATGCAATACGGGGTTAAACTATAACCCTCCTTACCCTCAAACTGGGTGAAGATGGTACAAATTTAACTTTTTCTCTGAGCTTGCAGAGGTTAGATTGCTAATATTCAAACGTGAAACGATTAATTAAAGGATCAATTGTCCTCAGTCAAAATCTCATTGCATAAAATAGAGTTAAATACAGGAAACCTAAAAGTCACCTTACGGCTTCGCCCTGGTTTAAGGAACACTGGGAAACTCCCGTAATTTGACATTTTTTTCATTATCTTAGCCAAACACGTAAGATTCTGTAGATGCAAAACAATTCTGTAGTACAAGGGTTTGACATATTCTCGATTGTATTCCTAAGAATATTTTCGGACTATCCTTTGGAAACGATAATAATTTCTTTAGAGGAAACAGCTTTTGCAAATTACTATTAATTGAATGTACATGGACGAATACACACAACTATGCCCAGGATTGACTAAAACCACTCGGGCGGGATTCAAATCCGTGACCTTTGGTTCGGCCGGCGAGGACATTACCCCACCACCGCCGAAGCGGATAAATAAGAACATTAAGAGACTAGTAATTGAAGTTGCTCATAATCTTATAGCGATAAAACGCCGGGTAATGAGTGCATATTATCATTGCTAGGACTTGAAAACTAGTAAGCTTAATTGGCTTCTTCCACTGGTCTAGTCACTCGCCTGCAAACTGGTGAACACAGTTCTATCATCTACGTCTAAATCCACGTAATACCCTGCGAGCCACTACGAGGGTGTGACAGGGGGTGAAGATCACCAAACATGCACTATTGCCATGCAAGTAGGATATTTAAGGGTGACATACTAGATAATAGGGTCACATGCAGCTAGATGGTTAGTATCTACATCATAAGAAAGGGATTATTGGTTTTTATTACATGCATCTACATCTACATCTACATCATACCCTGCAAGCCACCCAAAGGGTGTGTGGCAGGGGGTGCTTTCGCACCAGGCATGCATGAATGATATGGTAGAACACCGACATTACATTAAAACCCGCGTACCACACATGCAAAGCGCCAATTAAAAATCTAATGCCCAAGAAACATTCTATCTTCAATCGTTCCAACATGCAAGGGATACAAAGACTACTACTACAGATTCAAAATATCATGCATAAATAAGAACATCAATATTTACATCATGCATAAATAAGAGAGTAGAATATATAATGAGAAAGGTTTACTGCCTGCCTGTTGTTAATACTCGAACTATTCATGACGACGATCACAGCTGTTATGGTCCCGAATAGTGCGCGGAAAAAATGACATTTTATACCTATAGGTTCTACAATCTAGCTCTTTAATTTTATTGGCGCGATCTAATCTGCCGTAGTACGAAGGGGTTAATAATATGTTTTTTACGTCGTCAGTAAAATGATTTTCCTGAAATTTATTTAGGAGGCTAAGCCTATAATTTAATCTACGCTGTGATAGCGATTCCCATCCTAATTCTTCTAACAGTCCAGACATACTAGCCAACTTATCGTAGCATCGTTTCACAAACCTAGCTCCTCTTCGCTGTACGCGATCTAACTCTGATATCAACCCCGTTTCGTATGGATCCCATACACTAACAGCATATTCCAGATGAGGCCTAACGATTGAAAAATAACAACGTTCTCTTACTTTCTCATCACATTTGCCGAGTACTCTCTTGATAAAGCCTAGCTTCCTATATGCTTGACCGCATATTTCCCTAATATGTTTTCCCCAAGATAGGTCGTGAGTAATTGTGACCCCTAAGTACTTAACAGACTCGGCGTGAATACTTTCCGTATTTTTAATTCTGTAAGCCCTACCTGGCCTATTTTTCTTTTTCCAAAAGCTGACTGCTACGCACTTTTTTATGTTTAGTTCCATCTGCCACTTTTCGCACCAAGCATGAATAGCAAGTAGGTCGATTGTTAACGAGTCGCTATCTTCGGAATTGTTAATATCCCTATACACAGCCGCGTCGTCTGCGAAGAGTCTAAGCTTACTTTTAACGACGTTGCTAATATCATTTATGTACAAGAGAAATAAAAGTGGACCAATTACACTTCCCTGAGGAACACCCGATGTAACGCTAACTGTGTTTGACATGATACCGTCTATGACAACCCTTTGTTCCCGCCCATGTAAGAATTGATTAATCCAACTAATAATGTTTTTATCTATTCCATATGCTTCTAGTTTTGAGAGCAACTTAACGTGAGGTACCTTATCAAAAGCTTTCCTAAAATCGAGGAATATCGCGTCAACTTGGACATTATTTTCACCCGAGAGCAAGATGTCATGAACGAAGAGGGCCAATTGGGTTTCGCAAGATCTACCCTTTCGAAATCCGTGTTGGTTATTTATTAACAATTCCTCCCTATCTAAATGACTCATAATGGAGCTTACGATTATGTGTTCAAATACCTTACAGGAAATGGATGTGAGAGAAATAGGCCTATAGTTACTAGGGTCTTCCCTGTCGCCGCTTTTGAATATAGGTGTGACATTTGCTACTCTCCAGTCCTTAGGCACTACATGATCTACTAAAGATTTGGTAAATATTAATTCTAAGTAAGGCGCTATGTCTGATGCCATTGTTTTATATACGCGAGCAGGTATTTGATCTGGACCGGGGGATTTGTTGGGGTTAATATTTTTTAGCTGCTGTTCTATGCCGCGACAATTTATAATAATTTCAGGCATACATGTTTGGGAACGAACTGGCTGCGGATCGAAAAGATGTGGTGTATAAGTACTGAAAATGCTTTTGAAGAATGAGTTTAACGAATTGGCTTTTTGTAGACTGTTGGTTAGCTTTTCCCCATTGATATTCTTAAGCGTATGTACTGTTGATTTATTTCCTTGAGTGTCCCTAACATACGACCAAAATGCCTTGGGATTATCGTTCAATTGTTCTCCCAGTAATTTACTTTTGAAATCAGCTAACGCCCTTCGGCACGCTTTTTTTGCTAAGAGTTTAGATATTTTGTAATGTTAGGTGACTGTGTATAGTTCTTCGGAGGACTTGTTAATTTTTGCCCTTTTTAACCTAGCATGACGTTTCTGGTGCTTTAATGTTTTTCTAACCTCCGCGTTATACCAGCACCGCGTTATGCATCATGCACTACAGACTACTCTAACTATATTTCACCCACCTATCCCTTTGCTACCCTGCCTATTGTTCTCTCTTATGGTACGCGGGAAAAATGACATTTTAAATCTGTCGGTACGACAATATCTCTCTCTAATCTTGTTAATCGAATCAAACCTAGCATAATACGCAGAGGTTCTTAATATATGTATATCTAACGTCATCTGTGAACAAATCGGTTTCGAATTTACTTAAAAGGTTTAACCTAAATTTGAACCTGCGTTCTGATAGTAATTCCCATCTAGTTCTTCTATTAAACTCGTAACACTAATACAATTATCATAACGACATTTAACAAACCTAGCAGATCTCCTTTGCATACGCTCTAATTCTTTTATCAAACCTTCCTCGTACGGATCCCACACACTAGCGGCATATTCTAAATGAGGCCTGACCAGTGTAAAATAGCTTTTTTCTCGTACTCTCTCATCACATTTGCCTAGAACCCTTTTTACGAATCCTAATCTACGGTTTGCTACGCTAGTTATTTCCCTGATGTGTTTCCCCCATGACATGTCTTCAGTGATGGTGACGCCTAAGTATTTAATAGATTCTACGTTAGATATTTTCTTTTCTTTGATGCTATAATTATTCCGAAGAAATCCATTCTTTTTCCAAAAGTTCATTATCGCGCATTTCTTCAAATTTAATTCTAGCTGCCAACTATCACACCAATCATCAATCGCATTTAAAGCTAAAGACTGACTGTCCTCTTCATTTCTAATTTCCTTATACACTACTGCATCATCGGCAAAAAGACCGAGCTTGCTATTTTTTATCACTGTATTCAAGTCATTTACGTGGAGAAGAAATAAAATTGGGCCTATCACGTTTCCCTGGGGAACACCCGATGTAACTTTTACTTCGCCTGAGCTGACACCATCTAATACCACCCTTTGAACGCGTTCATGTAAGAAGTCTCCTATCCAGCCAACTATATTGCTGTCTATCACGTATGATGCTAACTTCGCGAGTAACTCACAGTGAGGAACCTTGTCAAACGCTTTTCTAAAGTCAAGAAACGCTGCGTCTACCTGTACGTTTCCTTCTCAGGAAACTAAAATATCATGAACAAAAAGACCTAATTGAGTTTCGCAAGACCGTCCTTTTCTGAACCCATGCTGGTTTATTATCAATAAATCTTGGCTGTCGAGGTGTCCCATTATTGATGTAACTATTATGTGCTCTATAATTTTACATGATAGTGACGTTAATGATATTGATCTATAATTACATGGCTGTTCCCTATCGCCGCTTTTAAAAATTGGGGTCACGTTTGCTATCTTCCAGTCCTTGGGAACCGCGTGTTCTTCGAGGGATTTGTTAAATATTACTTTAAGAAACGGAGCCATTTTGAGAGCTAATTCTTTATACACATGAGCTGAAATTTCATCAGGACCTGAGGACTTGTTCGGGCTAATGTTATTTTGTAAGGACTATCCTTGCATATCTCCCTTGCCTCAGCCACGTTCATGCCCTACCATGAAGTCACTCTCTTGTTCTTAAGACTCCAAATAATCCCCCCTCTTTAGAGCCACTTCCGCTTCATTAATCCTTGACTTTCTTGGTCGATAGCCTCCCCATCCTCTCACACCATTCACCCCTCAGTCATATATCCGCCGCGTTATTCGAGCCTCACCCTTTCTTTCATATTGACCAAACAAAAGAAGCTTGGTTCTTTCATACACATGATAATTACCCGAAATATATTCAGTCTGCTTTATCTCATAAAACGCTTATTTCCTACCCTCTTCCTTCTTCTTTTACCACAAAAACTTCTCAAGTACCCCATCATCATTAGTCGTTCAATCCTAAGATTGGTTGACTACAGCTACTCCATCTCTACTACTCTCTACTACAGCTACTCTCGACTACAGCTACTCGACTACTCCATCCTGCCCTCTCTAATGCTAGCTCCCTTAGATCCTGGTATCTCTCACTACGTTCTTTCATCTTTATTTGTTCCACTTAAGAACCCCATGGCTACTAAATTTATTCAACAACTATGCTTACCAAGGTGTGCCCAAGTTTCACCATTATTAAGTAAAGCAGGGAGGAGAAGGGGTTGTATTCTGCATTTTCGCATGCTCACGCAAATTAACTTGCAACAAATTCGCATCCTTCATTTACCTTCCGAATTAAGAAAGGTACATGTACATCTACATAATATCCCGCGAGCCGCCGCATGGGCGTGTGGCATGGGGTGTTAGGTCACCAGCCGTGTAAAGGTGTAAGTTTTTTGGAGATGAAATGGTCACATGTATTATAGGAGTGTTTTAGTGGAGCTCAATTTTTATTGTGGTCGCTTATTGTTCGCGGAAAGAACGAGTTTTTGTACTTATCTGTTCGGCAGTGTATCTCTCTTATTTTATCACATCCATCAGACCTAGATATGTAGTGAGGAGTCCTGATAATATTCTCTATGTCGCTCTGAAAAATATTAGTTCTGAATTTCACAAGCAGCCTAAGCCTAGCGTGTAGCCTCCTACTCTCTAGGGGCTCCCACCTCAATCCTTCTAAGAATTGAGATCACTATATATATGCTCATAGCAGTTTTTAACGAAGCGCGCTGCTTTCCTTTGTATTTTAATTCATTTTTTTGGTTAAATCTATTTGACCAGGGTCCCAAATGCTCGCGGCGTATTCGATGTGTTGTGTAACCAGAGCAAAGTAGCATCTCTCTTTGACTTTTTCTTCTGAAGACCTTCCTATTATACGTCTAACAAAACTTAATTTCTGTAATGCTGCGCCACATATGCTCTATATGTGTAATCGCCATGATATATCAGATGTTAAGGTAATTCCAAGATATTTGACTGTATCTGAAGATTTTATGTTTACTCCACCCACAATATAGACATGTCATTTTTAAATTTGTGTAAATGTTATGTTAACGTTATGTATGTTAGGTAAACGTTATGTTGAAAAAATGTAAAACTATACGGGGTCTTACACACGGGAAATTCATGACAAGATAATATTATTGTGTAAGAGGATGGGAAAACGAATTTTAGCGGTACCAACGATAATCGATAGTTAAGCCCCCAATAGTAAGTAATTTCAGGTGATGCTGACAGATTTGTTAAAGACTTTCCAAGATATAATTAGGGGTAACCTATGATATAGGTGGGAAGGAAAACGGTGTTTATTAAAGGAGGTGGAAAAGTCAGGTCGCCAAACTGGAATAACCAGAATTAAATGACGGAATCAAGTGAGTTTTTTAATCATCAACTTTGTTCGCACCTTTTTACAAACCGCCCGTATCACTAAACTGAGTGAAATATTAAGTTAGCAGTTTACTGTTCAAGCTTGTTTAAATTACTCTCGCGTTAACTCGGGGGAATCAACTGTCTGAGTAATAAAATATAGGCGTCACGGGAGTACTTACTAAGCTATTCTTAAAATAAAACGTAAACAGATGATACGCAAAAATCGAAATTAATAAAACGAATGAATGAATAAGCTGAAGAGATTTGCCGCACTGTTCGTTATTTCAAATTCAAATCATGACTCTTTGGCTAAGAGAAGTCAGCAATGATGCACGAATTATTCATATCTGGAATATTACACGCGTGGCGCTCATGCTTTCCGACATCAAATGAAAGTATTGAAATTATGAAAAATTGCAAAAATGTGTTATGAACTTCTGGAAAAGAAAAACCTCCCCTCTGTACAGTTATTACATACAAAATACTGAATTGGAGATTTTAGAATCTGTTAAATACCTCGGAGTTGAACTTATGATTTCTCGTGGAGCAAACATTCTGGAAATAACTGGTCAAGCTAATCGTATATTGGGATTTATTAAAAGAGTACTTGGAAAGTCCGACGATAAAGTTGGAGAAATCAGGTACTTCTCCATTGTTAGACCCCACTTAGAATACGCTTCCAGTGTATGGGATCCCCATGAGGTAGGCTAAAAAACAGAACTAGAACGCGTGCAGAAAAAATCAGCAAGACACTTAAAAGGTCGTTATAATAGTCTCGTTAGTGCAACTGACCTCATGCAAAAACTAGAATGGGAATCGCTATCAGACCGTCGATTGAAAATTAGGCTCAATCATTTAAGTAAATTCAAAACTTTATTTTCAGAAGAAGTTTTCAATATCTTACGAACTCCGACGTACTACGGTAGATCAGATCATGAGAATAAAATAAGGGAAATAGATGGTAGAACAGAAAGGTTTATAATGTCGTTTTCCCGCAATCGATAAGAGACCATAATATGTATCTGCATTGAGACTTACAAGTAGGTTAAAGTTACATCGAGTGTTCCCCAGGGAAGCGTGATAGGCCCAATTTTATTTCTTTTCTACGTAAATGACTTGAAAACAATGATAAAAAATAGCAAGCTCCTTATTTTTGCCAAGGATGCAGTAGTGTCTAAGGAAATTAGAAATGAAGAGGACAGTCAGTCTTTAGCTTTAAATGCGATTGATGATTGGTGTGATAGTTGGCAGCTAGAATTAAATTTGAAGAAATGCGCGATAATGAACTTTTGGAAAAAGAATGGATTTCTTCGGAATAATTATAGCATCAAAGAAAAGAAAATATCTAACGTAGAATCTATTAAATACTTAGGCGTCACCATCACTGAAGACATGTCATGGGGGAAACACATCAGGGAAATAACTAGCGTAGCAAACCGTAGATTAGGATTCGTAAAAAGAGTTCTAGGCAAATGTGATGACAGAGTACGAGAAAGAAGCTATTTTACTTTTGTCAGGCCTAATTTAGAATATGCCGCTAGTGTATGGGATCCGTACGAGGAAGGTATGGTAAAAGAATTAGAGTGTGTGTAAAGGAGATCCGCTAGATTTGTTAAAGGCCGTTATGATAATTGTATAAGTGTTACGAGTTTACTAGAAGAACTAGGATGGGAATTACTATCAGGACGCAGGTTAAATTTAGGTTAAACCTTTTAAGTAAATTCGAAACCGATTTTTTCACAGATTCTAGATACCTATTTCCATCTTGTTTAACAGGTATTTCTCGAATGACTGCTTCCCTTTGCAATGGAAATACTCTTATGTCACTCCAATTTTGAAATCTGGCGCAAAAGGCGTAGTTGAGAACTACCGACCTATCTCTATACTACCCGTGTTGTCAATTATTTTCGAACACATCATCCATGATCGTCCTCTTCACTTCACCCTACCCTTCATCTCCCTCAATCAGCATGGCTTTCTCCCAGGTGGATCTTGTCTTACCAACCTCGCTGTTTTGCACCACCATCTCATACGCGCTTTTGAATCTAATTCACAACTTCATGTTTGTTACATTGACTTCTCTAAGGCTTTTGACTCAGTTAACCACAGCCTGATGATACGTAAAATTAAGCTCAGATACAACATCCATGGTACTTTCTAGTCCTTAATACATAGTTTCCTTAACTCTCGGTTTCAGCGTGTTTTAATTGATGGCATGTCGTCTAATCACATTCCTGTCTCTTCAGGGGTTCCTCAAGGCAGCATCCTTGGCCCCCTTCTGTTCACACTTTACATTGATGATATCATTTACTGTGTCCTCTCGTTAAGATGTGACATTTTACTTTACGCGGACGACTGCAACATTTTCAGGCAGGTTGATAGCACCTCCGATTCCAATGCCCTTCAATCTGCACTCTCCTTCGTTCACGCCTGGTGCTCCCTTTGGCAGCTTCGTATTAACCCCTCGAAATCAGCTGTTATGACCTTCTCCTTGAAACGCAAAATCCTATCATATTCTTACACTCTTTTACAGAACCCAATCCCTTATGTCAGTTCCCACTGTGATCTAGGCGTAGTGTTTGACTCAAAACTTAACTTTCACGAGCATATTAATAACATTACGAGGAAGGCAATGTCAGTTGTTGGCCTTCTTTACCGCCACACCAACATTCATAATCCCATTGTTCTCCGGATGGTATTCTTTTGCTGTGCCCTCCCCATTTTATAATACTGTGCCCCAATTTGGTTAACCACCTGCCAAACAACCTTGAAACTACATAATCGACCTATTAACTTCTTTCTCGCCATTGCCCGTCATCGAATTCCTTCCTTCAGAAATTGTACTCAAAAACTTATCATGTCTTCACTTGGAATCCCCCCCTCTCTCTCCGTTATGTGCTCTCTGACATGAAGTTCCTTCATTGCATCTGGAGGGGCTCTCTCTGCACCAATATCCTTCTTCCTCCCTTCCCACTTCATGTTCCTCCCCGTACCACACGTAATGGCTGTCTTATTATCATCCCCAAATTTCGTCTTTCAATATCCCAGCGTTCCCTATTCTACCGCATTCCAAAAACTTTTTTAAAACCCTGGCCTCGCATTCACCCCCCCTTGACCTCTTCTCGTCATCCTCCGCTTTCAAATCCTTCCTTACAAACCAGGTCTGCAAATTAGTCCCGCCTCCCCTGTCAACATATCGCTAAGTCCCGGTCCAATTTCTCATGTTCTTTTGTATCTATTCTATTTTCTGTTACTATATCTGTTATTATTTTATATTTTGTTAATGCTTATAATTTATTTGTCTAGTAGTCATCCAATGTTAAAAGCCTTAGTGCCGTTTTTGGGACTTTTTCAAATAAATGAATGTCGTTAGATATATATTAAGAACCCCTGCGTATTATGCTAGGTTTCATCAGGTTAACAAGATTAGAGAGATAGATTGACGTACCGATAGATTTAAAATGTCATTTTTCCCGCGTACCATAACAGAGAATAATAGGCAGCGTATAAGAGGGATAGGTATGTGAAATATAGTTAGTGTAGTCTGTAGTGCATGATGCATGTAATAACAACCTAAAATCCCTTTCTTATTATGTAGTTACTAACCATCTAGCTGCATGTGACCCTATTATCTAGCATGTCTCCATTAAATATCCTAGTCGCATGTCAATAGTGCATGTTTTATGATCTTCACCCCCTGCCTCACACCCTCGTGGTAGCTCGCAGGGAATTTCGTAGATTTAGATGTTGGTTAGTTGACAGGTAGTGTAGCTGTATTATTTATATACCCCCTAATGTATGTTTCTAAATCTACCGAGTAGTTCTAACACTATGTTTTGCATGTTCCCTGCATGAATCTTGTGTCACATTTGCGTAGTTACATTATAGACAAATTTAGTGGTTTCTGTAGCATTTGTAGCGTACTAATTACGTGATGCATATTGGTGAAAGTAAATTTCTTCACTGTAGTGCATGTTGGTGATAAGTCACCCCCTGGTGACTTATCCCTTGTGGTGGCTTGCAGGGTAATAAGTAGATGTAGATGCGCTGTGTTTACGCACATACTTCGCGGGACTCATACCAGCCATGCCCGATGCTCGTGTGTTTCGGTAAAAACACGTATATAAGAGGTTAAAGTGGCAAAAACGCTATCCTGTCGTTGTGTATTCTTGTATAACCTATTGCTGGGACGGGAAATCACCTCCACTCAACCTGTTTACTTTCTACCTTGGATACTCTTTGTGACAATCTTTTGCGCTAGCCATTTTCACTAACTTAGCCCCAAGTATCAATTATTACTTCTCTCCTAATTAGTTATGTATAGCCAACATGTTGTTCAATGCATGCCCGCGAATATCGAGGCCAATCTTGCCCACAGACATCCAATAATGTCTGTACCTGAAGGCGTCTAAAATATTTCGAACCCCGGGTCGTGGAATGAAGAAATTCGAGTAGAATTAACAAACTTATTAAATTTGCATCTATTTCTAATTTCAAAAATATTACTCGATATACCGTACCTAAACTTTGTCTTAGTGAGGCCAGCTAGCTATAGCCGATCTCGATGCTTGAGCGTGTTGAAACGAGGGTATTTCCTGAGCGTCGAGTACAATGTAGACAAAACTTGGCTATTTAGGGATACTCGTGTGTATTACAGAATACAGCAAAAGCGCCTGATCACAAGTTCCCCGTGTCAATGCAATTCAACGTCTGCTATGATGCTTTCGATATATTCAGTTGAAAACACGAGTTTCCCTAAATGGCTGAGTTCTGTCTTCATTGTACCCGACGCTTAGAAACAACCCCGCACCCAATAACAAGCGTGACGCAGTGATTACAAAATGGGAAGAACAGGGAAAAAACAGCTGGTCTGCAGAGTAACTTAAAATGTTCTGGGGCTGCGTGTTAGGCTGAGGTAGTTGGATGTTTAGGGCTACCGGCTTCGTTAATGGAATGGGCTTTGCATGTCAACGTTAAAGAGAAAGTTAACTCAAGGTCACCGGGCTAAAACATGCGTTGTGCCAACGTAACACTAAATTTGGACACGGATACGAACTGGTGGAGACTTACATATAATTTATCCTGGCCCTTTTTTCTAGTATCTGATTCTTATTCGTTCTTGTGCAAGGTAGCCTTGAATAGAAAGTGGCATTCCTTAACTGCGCAAATAGGAATATGGTGTGATTTTAATGTCTTCGTATTAGCCCTGGCTGCCTGATCAATTTCGGTCACCGGATCCAGTATGGGTTAAAATTTAAGATTAAGTTAAGTTTAAGATTCTCTTTTTTGTCAACACATTAAATTAGTATTTCTCTTTGGCACGAATGTGCCTAGAAAGAAGGAACAAACAAACAAACGTAAATGAGAGAACTGTTTAATTTAGAAAATTCTTCGTTAACCTTCTTAGAGAAAGCCTAGACTATGAAGGTGCGAAAGTAATCTTTCAGCTCGTTGACAAATAGTCATTGGTGCACGGCAATGTATTAATATATTCTCAAAAATAATACTAAAGACGGAAGCAATTTCCTACTGCACTGAACTTCTTCGTACATTTTTAAATAAATAACTCATTTGGATGACAAAGTTCGTCTTACATTCTCTAGAATTCTCAAACATATCACAATAGCAATCAGCATTTAACGTAGATTACAAAAGATTGCATTGTTAGCTCTTAATTAGAATGCATTAGGATAACGATTCACGGAATGGATGCCCCGCCCAATGACAGTTTTAAGTCTAACTCCTGGCTCAACTCACAGGCAAGGCGTCGTTATTTGCATGCTTAAAAATGAATACAAATGTGATAATTATAAATTTAAATTCCTAATCACGCAAATTCCGCTAGAACTTAAGAAGCCGTAAGAATTTACTTCTGAGTTTCTTTTATACATGAGAGAGAGGGAGAGAGAGAGAGAGAGAGATAAGCAGTAAGTCGTTTCATTAAGACGAACAAGAGAAACAACTCTGCTTCAAACAATTGAGGTAAAGGATACTAATGAAATTATCAAATATTATATGCAATTTTTAACTTTTTAGTTAGTTAAAGAGCTCTTTATTTTCTCTGATGTGCTCTTTACTTTGCAACCAAACACTTTCTACTAACTTTCTTCTAGCACTAGGTTTCAATCCGTTCAAGACACTTTGCATTAATCAGCGCACTTTATTTCAGACCGAGAGCTGACAATGAGTTGATGTGCGCCAAGCAATTAAAGGAACTTTGGTAACCGCATCCGCGATTGATTTTGATGAGCGGATGTCCAAGGATTTTTCCAACTTTGGCGAGAAAAGTCTTTATTTACTATGGTAAAAAGCATTTGCGTTTACATATGCGTACGTCAATATTAAGAAAAAAATTCGTAAAGCATGCAGAAAAAAATTACCGTGATTATGGAGAACTCACATTATGGTAAATTAAAAGGATTTTATGACTGAAAATTTTTATAATACCACTCAACCAATAAAATTTGCGTCACTTTGGCATCATCATCAGATAATGCGAGTTATTTATAAAGTGGTATTGCAACCTGTATATTTCATTTAATTCCTTACGCTTAGGAAAGACACACAGTCACAAAGCAATCTATTTTAGTGTTAAATAATGGTGCTCATCGGCTAGTTACGAAACGTCTCTCCTGCGCATATTGTTCCATTCATTGCTTCGAGCATATTGAATGAACGCTGACTCCTGAGAATTCTCCAGGCGTGTGACGTCAGCCAAGGAAAAGCTGCTGATGATACCTTTAAAGCCTATGCAAAAAAGTCATTTTTATTGTTCACATGAATCATAAATATGGTGTCACTGACGTAAATTTGTCATTTTGAATAAATTCATGATTTACAGAGGATAAGTACTGACATTATCAACAGAGAAGGTGTCAGAATAGATTTATTAGAGAAAAGATTAATTATCAATGTTTTTAGAGCGGAAGCCTTATCGGAAAAGTTAACTTTGTGTCCGAAAATAATTTTCTTTGACCGAATAACGGTGTCCTTTGATTTTTCTATCAACTACTTTTTACTCGAAACAAGTTTTAGGTGGAAGAGATAAAGTCATACAACTCTGGAAATCATATCCAAAACGAAACGTAACTTAAAAAAAGGGGCGTATGCAAACGAGTCATCGGCCTTGCGACCTTTCAAAGCTACAGTCACAGGTATACGGACACGGAAATATTCTGATAACTTTTTCATATAGTAACCATACTTCAGAAATAAGGGATAACATTACACTCCTAAAAGGATAATGCAAAATGATGATGAATTTAGCCATTTAGCAAAAGAGCTGACGTGAAAAAGTAAAAGCGACCGAATGCGAAATATGAGCAGCCTTGAATAGCATAAAGCATGAGGAAAAATGTTTATAATGATTTAAATTCTAAATGTAAAATGTTTAAAATGTGTGTGTAATGTGTGAAATGTAACCCCTTCGCAGAATAATTGAACAATCAAGAGATCAAAATATTAATTCAGGAATCTTGACCAATGCCAACGCAAAATATTTCGCGGCAAGTGGAAGGATATTGTACTGCTTAAAAGATAGGAATATGCCCTGAAAACCTAGGATATAGACCGTTTAGTCAGGTCTCTGCATTGGGAACTGTTGAGAAAAAGTCTTTGATCATAGTAGATAAGAATTAATCTTAGACAAGTTAAAGAAAATGATTCAGAATACACACCCAACCATTGAGTCAATTGTCACAAATAAATAGATATAACTTTTTGCTTTGTTTCTTCATGAATTTTAGAACGGAAAATTATTCTTTGATATGCTACCATGTAATGTTGCCACCCAGCACTTTCCTCAACTGGTCACTCGTGTGATAGATATGGGAGCAGCTTACCAAACATTATACAAGACAAGGCACTCTGTTGGGAGACACCTTTTTCTTTTTCCGAGATTAAATTGGCGTAAAAAAAGATATTAAAACCAGAAAATCACGTTGCCGGTTTTCCTTGATACTTTAAAAAACCGAAATCTTTTTCTCTTAACATCCTTAACTTAGGCGAATAAATTTTGGATCGCAATGGCATATTTTGATTGAGCTGTCGTATTCTCTTCAAAATGAAGAAAGGCAGCTTGTCAGATCTCCTGAAGTCAAAGTGAATGGTAATTATACCTTTCCTTTGGTGTGGCTGAGAATTTTCTACTCACTTTGATGACATTCACTTGTAAAAGTAGAATGCCAAAAACATGCACCTACTATTCGACAAATATGTCTTTATTGAATATTTTTCTGGCCAAGGAGTCAGCCACAGTGTCAAAATAGTTAATTTGGCACAGTCTTACTTCAATCACAGAGTTACTTGCCAAATTAAAAATGACCCAATTTTTGTATGTTGGGAATATTCCCCTCTACAATCAGTTTTCACAAAATATTCATTTTTTTGTGTAGAAGAAAAATGCTATTTTCTTGTTACTTCGCTTAGTCTTGTCACAACGCCCATGTCACTTCAAATTCATTCTGTGAGAAAAAATTCGGATATTTGGGATTTAATTGAGGTCAGTTTGAACTCATAAACTACTACGAGGTGGTCACTTATGAGTACTGGATTGGAGATATTTTTCACCTAAACTGAGCTTAAAAAAGAAACTTTGGACTGTGTATTTAACTACTAACCGCGAAAAGACTGGCCTCTTTGCATGTAAGTTCACGACAAACCGTACTACCATCAATCTCACTCTAGTCTCCGAAAGCTTTACGTATTATATTTACCAAGGCTACTCATTGCAATTACTTCTGCAGCGGATATTTTATCTCCACTTCTTAGTGAAATTTCATTTTCAAATAAAAGTTGGGAACTCTTTCACCGTCCGAGATATTTCTCAAGAAAACTTCCACTATTTCTCAAAGAGTGTGGAAATTTGCCTCTCTAGAAATTAAGAGGTTGAATACGTCTACCGAGCAAAGCCGGTGAAATATCTCTCGAAAATTTTGGGAAGATACGATTTTGCTGACGCATTCAGTTAGAGAAGGCGCTTTTCTATTAGTTGGCTGGAGACGAATAAATGACACCTTCATTTTTTAAGTGGAGTTTTCTTAACATCAGGTGACCTCCACCTTTATCTCTCAAAAGGAGAGACTTTGTCATGTCCACGGTGCGGGTAAACATTCCCCTGTTTTTCACATTCGTGACTCTTTGGCACAAAAAGCTATCCAGGGTGGGTGAAGTTCTGGGAAACTGATGTTTTGCTTCTCAGCGTATCTTCCGAGGGGCGAGTCCATTGTTCTCTAGGCACGTTTCATTGCAATTTCCATTCTTCCTCTTACGGGGATGATTTCATGCGACAAGCTAAGATCGCCTTCTCTTGATGCGATGTCCTTAACCTCCCTGGAAGCAAACGACCTTCCTGGAACATTCCCCGAAATGGACCTTGGCAATACCCAGTTTCCACGCATTGTGGAACGTGATTTTCGTGAATTCTCGGATAGAACGTGAAGGGAGATGATAGTATCAAAACTTATGCGTGTACTGGAAGAAAGGAGGTATGGTGCCTCTAATCAGATTTCCGATTGACTGTCTAAACAGACAGCTGTTTCGGGGGAAATGCTCCCGCAGACCCTCCACCTCCCCCCTCGGAATCCGGTTCTCACCTATATCCGAGTCTAAACAGAAACTCAGACACAAAGAGATTACATTTGCATCTACAAACGTCCTGCGAGCCACTGTTTGGGCGTGTGGATGGGAATTTTAGGACACCAGCCGTGTAAAGATGTAAGAGATAAAGTTTTGGGAGGCGAAATGGTGACGTATATTATGGGAGCGTATTAAGTGGAGCTTAGTTTTCATTGTAGTTGCTTATTGAACGCGGACAGAACGAGTTTTTGTACTTATCTGTTCGGCAATGTATCTCTCTTATTTTATCACTTCTGTCAGGTCTAGTGATGTGGTGAGGTGTCGTGATAATATTCTCAGTGTCGCTCTGAAACACACCAATTCTGCATTCATCAGGCAAACTAAGTCTAGCGTGTAGCCTCTGTGTCTCTAGGGGCTCCCACCTCAATCCCTAAAAAAGTTGTGATACACTCTATGTTTGCTCATAGAAGTTTTCAACAAAGTGTGCAGCTTTTTTTAGTATTTTATTAATTTTTTTTAGTTGAACCTTTATGAACAGGGTCCCAAATGTTCGCGGCGTATTGGAGGTGTGACCTAACTAGAGTGAAGTTGCATCTCTCTTTTACTTTTTCATCCGAGGAACTTCCTATTATACGCTTAACAAAACTTCTTCAATACTGTGCCTAATATGTTTTGTATGTATATTCCCCTCGATATATCATAAGTTAAGGTAAGGGTTAGTTAAGGGGCAGGTTAATAGTTGGGGAACTTGCAATTTAAAAACTGCATTAAAACGTGTTCGTGAGGCTAACTTTTCCTGCTTTTGGTTTACCATGTTATTATTTTCCTTGGAAATCGTCCGTAAATCACGGAAAATTGTATTATGAATATTGCATGTATTACGTGAAAAATACATTGTACAAGAGTCTACCAATCGCACTTAAATGTAGAGCAGTACAAATTGAGCATGCCAGGTTATAAATAAGCCATGGCTAACTGAAGTGGATATCAGTTGTTTGAGCACTGTTGGCGGTGATAATAGGACGCATAGGTTTAGGAAAAAGTGGGTGATTTAGGAATACGGAATTAATACCCCGGTCTGGATATGCATGAAAAGAGCATGTTTCATTGTTTAGCCATGTTGACGAAATAGCAAAACAGATATCTGATAGTAGGTTGAATAGTGTATGATGGATGGGTACACAGCTATAGTCATAGATAAATCTGGTGGTAGAGACAGAGGCAGAAAAAAGAGGTTTTGAAAGAAATGAGAGGTGGTATGGAGGAAATTATTATAGAGAGCTAGCATTTCCTCCTACATCTACATACTACCCTGCGAACCGCCGCATGGTCGTGTGGCAGGGGGTTGTAGGGCACCAGCCGTGTAAGGATGTAAGGGATAAGGTTTTGGGAGGTGAATTGGTGAAATGTATTAAGGGAAGTGTATTCAGTGGAGCTCAGTTTTTAATACGGTCACTTATTGTGCGCGGAAAGAACGAGTTTTTGTACTTATCTGATTGGCAATTTATCTTTCTTATTTTATCATTTCTGTCAGACCTTAATATGAAGTGAGGTTCACTACACTATACACCTAGGGTACTTAGTTTAATGCGGAAAATTAAGCTCTTTTGATAATGCCTGACCCGAAAGGGAGCGATGCAGTACGTATTCGTGTCTCAAATAATGTCAGTAAAACCGGTTCATTCGGCAATATTCTCATACTATTTTGTTCAATGCGGGTTAATTAACCGCAAATGCAAAACACTTAATGCAAATTTAATTAATACAAAACACAAGCTCCCATGACGTAAAAATTCTTTTAAATAAAGTTATCCAAAAAGAAACAGTTCTTAGCCGAGCATTGATTCTAATGATGTTGGGAAACATGAGGTAATGTTTATTACCTGATGACACTGCTCTCAACCAGTTTTACTCAACCAACCGAGAACTAGAAGCTTCGTATTTTTTTCCTCATAATTGAGCAAGTTTAATAGTTCGGCGAAGTGTGTTGGCACCTTATTAAACATTATGAGCGCTTGCGCTAAATAATAACAACATGGAAACCTGTCCGCCGTGAGCTGAATCTGATCACCTGGTCTCCACATCGCGCCACTCTCATCACCTCCTGACGGTTGAGAAAGAGCTGGGACTCGTCTCAAGGTCGGCGAAAGCGATTCTACTTTTCCCTTTCTTCCAATCCGCCCCATCCCTCCGACATTCTCCCCCCCCCTCTCTCTCTCCCTCTCCCCCTCTCTCACTCTCTTATGCTCGGGCCGCCGACCAACACCCCTTCCCACAGTCCTCCCCATCGGACATTGCTTTTGACTCTTAAGTCGTCGCTAGTTCCTCTTCTCTAACCGGGCGCAACCTCGGCACGTGCATCGAGAAACGAACCAGGGGAAGAGAAAGTGCCAAAGGGATTGATCGTCGCTGCTCGAGTCGGATGGAATATGGGTAGGTTTTGGAATCCTGGCCCCTCTGCAGTCCCGATATGAACAGGACAAACCAAATACTTGCTCATAAACTGGAAGAATATTCAGTTACGGTGAATAAAATTTTGTGCCCTGACAATATGCGCTGTCTCTAAGTGTTTTTTATCTTCCAACTCGTGTAAAAATAGTAAAAAAAAATAATTTGTTAATCTTGTTAGTGAGTGAAAAGCAAATTTCTCTTACTTATGCTGGGAGCGGAGCTGAAAGCAAGCATTGAAGTCCAGTAGTCGTGCATAGGAGATAATAACTGTCAAATAAGGAGATTCCGCCGTGATTACTGTTGTCAAAACAAATAACAATAATACCTTTTTGATAGTATTATTAGAAAAATTTTCCTCTCAATAACAGCAGTAATTAGCAATTAAATGGCAAAATATAGACACAATACACAATTAAAATAATAAATAAGAGTATAAATTTAAAAAAATGACCCGAAATATGTGGATTATTGGACGATTAAAAATTGTATGCGCACTTTTACCAAAAACGTGGGCCAATTGAGCTCAATTTCCATTGAAGTAGCACATTTTGACTTCTTCACAAGTAGTTACTTCCCAAAAACTGCAGCACATGGACTGGTGCTTATATTTCATTAAAATTCTATTTCATGGGAGTATCTGCTTCTCCTAAACGGTTTTTGTGTGATTTTCACCCAATAGTGCGTAATATTTACCCAGAAATATACTTAACATTTATCCGAGTTCGCAGAATTGTGCCATAAATATAACGTTTAATATTTTATATAATTTGGAAGAAATAGACTCAACTAGACTAAATTTTTCAGCGGCGTCGCGTTTATAACTAAGCTTTTTGTTGCATAACATTTTTGGTCGAATAACCTATATAATTCGATAAATTTTAATTACCTTAGTTTCCTCAAGTACCTGATAATAATTGTACCGTAGAATGGTGAAACCTCTGAACTACTCACCGTAAATTATGTCCATTATTGCCAGTTTTGTGTCTCTCGTCTATTCACGCGAGATATGGAAAAATAAAGCAAGGAGGACGTAAAACGAAGACGTATCGGCATTCATGGTTGGTCTCCGATGCACTTAATGACCGGTTCCCAAGGGCTCGAAACGCGGCGAGGCGATGTCGTAACTCATTCAGAGGCGGGTCTCACATGGGCCGGGATCCGGAATTTTGGAATGTCCCCGCCTTGACTCACTCAGTCGCACACTCAAATGCTCACCTTTCCAACGGTGGTGGTTAAATTCGAGAGATAGTAAATGGGACGATATTGTGACGTGAAATACGGCTGATACCATCCGATTACCGGTCTAAGATGTCCACTTCACTCATGTTCGTATTTTCGTATGTCGTGAGGAGCCTGCCGTATGTTCTCGCTCTTTACTTACACTTTTTGCTCATACTCCAGAAAATTGTTTTTGCTTTTTTGTATGCCACTTAAAAGACCTTCAAAAATCTTAAGTGAATATATTTTTTTCGATTGGTTACATCTACATCTACGTAATACCCTGCGAGCCACCACGAGGGTGTGTGGCAGGGTGTGAAGACCACCAAACATGCGCTATTGACATACAACTAGGATATTTAAATGAGACATGCTAGATAATAGGGTCACATGGGTTAGTATCTACATAATAAGGAAGGGATTATTTGTTGTTATCACATGCATCATGCACTACAGACTACTCTAACTATATTTCACCTACCTATCCCTTTGCTACGCTACCTATTGTTTTCTCTTACAGTACGCGGGAAAAATGACATTTTAAATCTATCGGTACGACAATCTATCTATCTAACCTTGTTAAGATGATCAAACCTAGCATAATACGCAGGGGTTCTCAATATATATCTAACTTCATCTGTGAACAAAACGGTTTCGAATTTACTTAAAAGGTTTAACCTAAATTTTAACCTGCGTTCTGACAGTAATTCTCATCTGAGTTCTTCTATTAAGCTCGTAACACTTATACATTTATCATAACGGCCTTTAACGTACCTAGCGGATCTCCTTTGCACGCGCTCTAAGTCTTTAATCATACCTTCCTCGTACGGATCCCATATACTAGCGGCATATTCTAAATGAGGCCTGACAAGTGTAAAATAGCTTCTTTCTCGTATTCTCTCATCGTGTTTGCCTAGAACCCTTTTTACGAATCCTAATCTACGGTTTGCTACACTAGTAATTTCCCTAGACCTATACCTATGCCTATTTTAGCCACCGCACATCTCAATTGATACGACGATTTTTCGAAAGTTTTCCTCTTTTAAATTGCTATCCTAAAACGTTTTTCATATCAAACCTCGGACATATGTACCATAAATCGTGTCTGGTCATTTTAAGTTCCTAAAGCCATAATTCAATGATTAATTAATAGCTGGGATTCTGATTTATGTGGATGTATTTTGTGGCCAAATCTTTGGTATACCATACCGAACAAGAATACCACATAACCTACGGTAGTTTACCTACCATCCCATCATGTTTTCATTTTTGCTTTTCTATCAATTATATTCTGAGAAGCTAATGTCACTTGTGACATCACGATGCTGAAATTGCTCGCAAAATATTTATTATATAACTTTTTTTAATAATGAATATGGTATAATAGTCTTAATATATTATATATTTGTAATTTTTCTATGGTTATATAAAGATTTATGGGATTTTTCACTGTATCATACGGGACAGAACACATCCATGGATGGAGTATGCTTTCAATACCACAAAGTCCTAGAGCCATTAATTTAAACTCATTACCATTGACTATCTTCAAGAGAACCCAAGTAAGTCTTATCATTATTATCAGGTATATGCATTGGCGGTCGTTTCGATGTTCCAACACTGTTTTCCACGTCCAAAAACGGGCTCTGGGAGAGTACTCGATAATTTTGAATAATAAATTGATTCTCGGCGATGGATAGAAGCTCGGCAATGGAAGCTTTTTTGCAGCATAGAAGTGAAAAAAGGCCATTGAATTGGTATTCCGTTCAGGCGCACGTATAAATGATCACATTACACGATATATCATCAACCTATTACAGGCATCTTTTGTAAGTGGCATAACAGCATTTAAAATTTTCCCGTTTTTTCCAAAATTATTTTATTTCAATTACCAAAAATAAATGTTAATAATATCGCACGCATTCCCAACTTATGCTTATATTTCTAGCACATGAAATACGTCAGTAATAGTTGGATTTTATTGATCAGTACTGAAAGAAAACTTTCGCAGCAGAAAGATACCAGTCCGTTATGGCATTCGGGCATGGCTCTCTGCTGAATAAGTTCACAATAAATAGCTGGATAAGTATTTGTGTTTAATTCAGGATATTTCACCCAAACATAGCCGAAATGAGCAAAAGCCAATGACCGATCGATTTTCCTTAAGAAGGAAGATGTCTCCCAAATGCACAAAATTGAGCGATAGCAGCAAAATGAGCAGGTACTGTCAAAAATCTACATATTTTATCGCCAAGTATTTTCAAATGCGTCTTTGCATCTGAAAAGAGGATTGAGAGGTGCAGCAGACAGATATTCAATTGATTAAATCAAATGATGAATTGGATGTATCCCCTTTATGTGCCGTTGAACTGCATTTTAGTGTCTACTCTCATAGTATCGTTGACTTCTTATTGAGATCAAGAGAATAGTAATCCTATGTTTTGCTCACTAAAAGTTACGGGAGCCTTGAAGTTGAGTGAAAAATTGTCGTTCATGAACAACTACGATTCAATGTCATCGTCTTGTTCCTGTAAAGAGGTACTCAAGGTCATTCACGGCCTGGCTTCTGGCATCTCGATTTCGCAGGAGCGAGAACGCCATCAAAATATTGAAATTGACACGTTGAACTCCCAACACTGGGCAAGATTTTATCACATTATTTGTTGTATCTCTATTGAGGTTAATATATTAATATTGATGATACACAATTTATTAATAATTCAAGGAAAACCACTCCATGACGACGCTTCTCTCGAAAAAAATAAAATTATTTATCACTATTATATTGATCTACCGCTAAAGTTATATTTGAATGGAATAGAAAAAAATATCCTGTTTACGTTCACGGGAGAAAGCCTCTACCTCCAAAAAATTTATCCTTTGCCATCTCAGCATTCGCTTTAAGTAATTTAATAGGAGATTAAGATTAACAAGATTAGAGAGATAGATTGTCGTACCGATAGATTTAAAATGTCATTTTTCCCGCGTACCATAAGAGAGAACAATAGGCAACGTAGCAAAAGGGATAGGTAGGTGAAACATAGTTAGAATAGTCTGTAGTGCATGATGCATGTAATAACTACCAATAATCCCTTCCTTATTATGTAGATTTTAACCTGTACTATACCGTAGTAACTAATATTCTATTGTAATAACTACTGCAATTACTTTCAATAACTAATAATCTACTGTAGTAACTAATAAACTATGACCCTATTTTCTAGCATGTCTACATTATATATCCTACTTACATGGCAATAGTGCATGTTTGGTGATCTTCACCCCCTGCCACACACCCTCGTGGTGGCTCGCAGGGTATTACGTAGATGTAGATGTAGATGTAAGAGAAAATTGATAGATATTTCTCTAACATTTATCAGGTAAGTGACGGATGATATAAGTGAAATCATTACGGATTTTTAACAACATCAGACGCTGAGAAAGAACCAAATCCTGAAACAATATCATTTTCATCTCACGTACTATGGGCGTAAGTTCGTCGCAAGAGGATATTCTGTTGCTAGAATTAAGTGTTCGTTTTTGCTTAGTTTTTATGTGAAAATTTCTGTTTTCGATGCTGTTTTACAAATGGCATATCTATATGTCTATGGAATTGTGATTGGATTATACTAATATTTTTAGTAGAAGCATACAAAGTGTGTAAATGAGGTAATGAGACTTATTTTTTGATTTTTCTTACCAAATAAAATTACCATTCTATATTATCTCCTTCAAAGTACTTTCCTTGGGAGGCCACACAGAGCCGGAGACAACTTTTCTACTAAATATAGCAATACTGATTCTTCAATATTGACATTGTCTTGAGCTGGTCGGTTATGGCATTTTTTATATCTTCTAATTCTCCAAAAATGACATCATTTGAGGCGAATTTTCAATCTGGAGAAGAGAAAAATATTCACAAGAAATATAATTTGGTTTTTCCCGGTGTATGATACTAATAAAGTCTTCTCGGGTTTTTTCACAAGGTTAGGTAATTGTTGGCCGACGTTTCGATGGCTACCTCCGCCATCGTCCTCAGAGCATCCCAGATTGGTGCCTCCTTATATACCTATCGGTTGTGCGCCAAAAGCAGTCAGTTTTGAAAAATACGCGTGAAATACTTCCATCGTGAAAAGAAAACTACATTACAGTTCACATATTTTTATCCAATTGTAGTTACAATATACTGAGAGTATTATCACTGCTAAAGAGAAACCTCATTTCCACCCATGTAATCTACATTACATCTACGTAATACCCTGCGAGCCACCACGAGGGTGTGAGGCAGGGGGTGAAGATCACCAAACATGCACCATTGACATGCAACTAGGATATTTAATGGAGACATGCTAGATAATAGGGTCACATGCAGCTAGATGGTTGGTATCTACATAATAAGAAAGGGGTTATTGGTTGTTATTACATACATCATTCACTACAGACTACTCTAACTATATTTCACCTACATATCCCGTTGCTACGCTGCCTATTGTTATCTATTTTGGCACGCGGGAAAAATGCCATTTTAAATCCATCGGTACGACAATATATCTCTCTAATCTTGTTAATCTGATCAAACCTAGCATAATACGCAGGGGTTCTTAATATATATCTAACGTTATCTGTGAACAAATCGGTTTCGAATTTACTTAAAAGGTATAACCTAAATTTGTGATCAACTTGTTAACTTTATGAGAACCGGGTGATATGATTCTACTCTTGGGAATGAAGCCAATGAGTTAAAACAGATGTTGTGACGATAGTAAAAAGTGTGTGCAGTTACCCAGGACCGGTTTTATATCACAATCCCATTAACTTCCAAAAATTAATTTTTTACGAGTTTATTTTAACGCCCCTAGCAGAACTGAGTCTTTTTAGAATAATGAAGCAGCCATCGTTGATTATTTACATTTGTTTTTTCTTAGAGATAAAGGAGATTTTTAATCCTAAGTTGAAGGATTTCATCTTATGACTAGGGCACGACCAAATTATAGACCATTTTTGTGGCTTTAAAGATGTCTGCGTACTCATGTAATACCATATTAGTAAAAGAGCTCCTTAAATTCCATGTTTTCTGAAATAAAACTTTTTCAAAGCAAGAATTAGTTAATTAAAAAAAAATGCCAAATCCATGGTGATCATACCCGACTTCTTAAAGTTGATTTTTCCTCAGTAAAACGTCCAAAATTCCAGCCATTAGTTCAATTTTGCGCCATTGAATAGATTTTGCTATATAATAGAAGAATAACATCAGGGTTTCGGCACATAAGTGCAGGCAGGTAAATTTTTAATTCGTTGTATGAATTTTTTGATTCTTTCAAGTCCTGCGAAACCATCAATTTCCCGGATACTCACAGAATTTTTTCACTTTTACCCTTTTGCGGCAGTTTCTCATTCCTGTTTTTTCTTTCAATTTTCCCGACTTTCCTAAATGAGTCGCCACCCTTTCTTATTGTGAATGAACGATCAAATAGTGGTGAGTAGCGGCAAAAAAATCATTTCCAACCATTTCAAAACTATCCGATTTGAGACAAACATGCGTTGATAATTTTTAAGCAGAAATTATCTCTAGCCAATATTTTTTTAGATGGACGCATAGGAAAAGCAAGTCACCGTCTTTTCACAATTTTTAAGTGTTTTATTTCTCATCATATGTAAAAATTTTCAGCGCCTCATCAGCACAAAGCTTTCAGTAATGTGTCAGATATCGTCTTTGCTGCTGGTGACTTCAAACCTGATTTGCCATACATTTTGGCACTTTTGGTTGAATAGTGAACTTTGACAGCGAAATTTTATTTCTTCGTGAACAAAAAATTTACCAGGTTAGTACCAACGTGCTGTGCCTCCTAAGTAAAGGGTAGTAGCACTTGATGAGGAAAACATATAGTTTCCCACCAACACAAGTGATCTCAAGGAATGATATATTAAAATGGATTCGGAGGCGCTGTGTCTGAAATAATCACGTTCAGACAACTTTAACAGAAGGATGTAGCGTATTCTTGGAAAGCCTTGAAAAGGTGCGACAACCCTGTGGCAAATACATCTTTTCCCTGGCTTATCGATTCCCTTTGTTTCGCTGAGCGAAGCCACAGTGAGATGCTGTTAGTGCCAAACTTTGCCACGCGAGTAGCATTTAGATATTCTAGTTTTGTATTCGCGCTGGCACATCCATTGAATGCATCGAGTACACTATCCGATGCGAGGTGAATGGAAAAGGTATCCCATACCTTTTCTCCCCACCATTGGCTGTTTTTAGTACCAGCTGTGAACCCATCTCATTTAAACGATAATAGACCTCTTTAGGGTGTCAGATCTCCAAACATGCAGTGTTATTTAATAGAAAAAGCCAAAATAAACGTTGATTTGCTGGTTGTTTGTGGAAGGATTTTGGCTACTGAACTCATATGCACCTTTCTTAATTTCTGAGTTGGACGTTAAGGCAAGCATTGGTGAAAGACTTGATGCTTTTCCAGTGAATTTTTGGTTAGTTTTACATAATAGCCAACATTACAACAAGAGCTTCTAACCCACCACTGTTGGAAATCTAGTAACCTGAGGGCTGTATATCACATAATTACAACCATCTCATTGAGGTGGAAAGTTTATTTTTTTCTTTTAAACTGTGTATTTGGAGCTGTATACAGGCAGAAAAATTTTAGTGATTTAGAAATTAAATGTTTTTAGAAAATGGTATTTGTATGGAGGTCTGCGATAGTTACATGATATGTGTTCTCGGCCAATTCGGCCACGCCAACGAACATAGGCTTCTCGCTCGGACATACGTACACGATCGTACTCTCATTTTTCGGATAAAAAGTCTTGTCGACTCATCAAACTATATCATATTATAGAGTCTAGTTAGGAGAGGCAGCAGTTAGAATGGGTGTTTTCTCCAAAAAAAAGGTGTACAAAATTTACGCGGGTGAATTGGTCTTAAAGCATTCGACTTATTCAGTACACATGAACTTACTGTAACCCTTAAACCGTAGATTAGGATTCGTAAAAAGGGTTCTAGGCAAATATGATGAGAGAGTACGAGAAAGAAGCTATTTTACTCTTGTCAGGCCTCCTTTAGAATATGCCGCTAGTATATGGGATCCGTACGAGGAAGGTATGATAAAAGAATTAGAGCGCGTGCAAAGGAGATCTGCTAGGTTTGTTAAAGGCCGTTATGATAATTGTATAACTGTTACGAGCTTAATAGAAGAACTAGGATGGGAATTACTATCAGAACGCAGGTTAAAATTTAGGTTAAACCTTTTAAGTAAATTCGATACAGAGTTGTTCACAGATGAGGTTAGATATATATTGAGAACCCCTGCGTATTATGCTAGGTTTGATCATATTAACAAGATTAGAGAGATAGATTGTCGTACCGATAGATTTAAAATGTCCTTTTTCCCTCGTACTATAAGAGAGAACAATAGGCAGCGTAGCAATGGATAGGTAGGTGAAATATAGTTAGAGTAGTCTGAAGTGCATGATGCATGTAATAACAACCAATTATCCCTTCCTTATTATGTAGATACTAACCATCTAGCTGCATGTGACCCTATTATCTAGCATATCTCCCTTAAATATCCTAGTTGCATGTCAATAGCGCATGTTTGGTGATCTTCACCCCCTGCCACACACCCTCGTGGTGGCTCGCAGGGTATCACGTAGATGTAGATGTAGATGTACTGATTGCAATTTGAGATGGCGGCAAAAAGTGCAGCTTTTTATTTGATTATCTAAATAGCAAATATTATTGAATCTATCTCAAGAAAGTTGAAGATATGATATGACCAGATCTAAAGCAAATCTCTTCAAATGAGTTATTACTTATTGAATCCTCAAGCTTTTTGCTGTTTGAATACACATTGCCATGTCAAACAATAGAATAAGCGTGGCGGGATGATAGAGAATACAAAATGACAAAAATATGCCCTCATGGACTTTTTAAGAAAATGAAGCAATAGCCACGTAAATAGATCGATGGATGCCACACTTTTTTTGGTAAGAATGGCTACCACTTACAACACCTGTCAACAATTCTGAGCTCTTTTGAGTCCACCCATTATCATACGCAATTATAGACCGCTAATGACATGTAGGCTGCTTTACCTTAACTTTTTATTATTATTGGAATGACGACAGTGGAGAGAAATCTGCCGTCAGTATAATCCTCATCCTTACGAAAGGTGCCAAAGGGCAAAAGTAAAGTGTACCATTGGACGCAAGGATTGCCTGCTGCGCTTTAGGTTTCCTATAATGAATACACCTTGTTTAATAGTGAGCAGATGGGATCCGCTGGCTAGGGCCTATAACCAGGGCCAAGATAAATGTTTTCTTTGACTGAAAAAAAAACAATATTTCTCGGCGCCAACAGCACAAATTTGAGAATACTTGCTGGCATGATAGCTTTTATACATCGTGTGTTGCTGAACCATCAGTCTGGCTAACATACATTATCGCTATTATATTCACTGCGCTACTTGACTTCATAATGGATACGACACGACTTCACTACTCACTCCCAGTAGGACCGATTGCCATTGACCATTCACGTTAGCTTTTACATTCGCAGTCTTCTTCTTTCTCTTCAGCTTAATCCGTAGACACTATAGGTTGCTGTTCCTCACTCTCCTTCTCCATTCTGTCCGGTTCTTTGTGTCCTCAGGTGTTACCTCCATCTCCCTCAGGTCTTCCATGATCCAATCTATCCATCTCCTTCTGAGTCTTTCTCTGGGTCGCTTTCAGTTCTTCTGCAGGTCCTTCATTCTCCTCAAGACGTGCCCATTTTCCCTTCTCACCACGTGCCCATACCACTGTAATCTTCGCTTTTTACTTTCTTCAAAGACTCAACTACCCCTCCGTCCTCTCTAAACCACTCATTAATTACCCTGTCTCTCCTTGTCTTTCCTATATTCTATGTCTTACTTTTAGTAAAAGGTGTATACGAGGTAGAAATTAAAGATCGCACTGCGACTGTAAATGTCGAACGAAAACACTGCTTCTTAGCCGGCATCAATTCGGTTGGTATTAAAGACCATAAGCAGGATTCCAAGAAAGAGATGGTAGCTAAATTTGACTACATTCCCAAATGCTGACTTTTGATTGGAACGAATGACACGATTGTCCCTTCCTCATTATGTAGATACTAACCATCTAGCTCCATGTGACCCTATTTTCTAGCATGTCTCATTTAAATATCCTAGTTTCATGTCAATAGTGCATGTTTGGTGATCTTCACCCCCTGCCACACACCCTCTTGGTGGCTCGCAGGGTATCACGTAGATGTAGATGAATTGACCTGTAAACTCTATTATGGTATTGCGGATCAATCGTTGGAACAAAATGCCAGACATTTTTGTATTTTACAGCGCATTATTGTCGGATAATAACTAATTTCCACATAGTTTAAGAAAGAATTTGACTTCCAAGCTAGAAAGCTGCAATGATTGAGCCAAATTTCAAAGAATAAATAAATGAAATTTCCACATTTTCATTCATACACTCTAGTAACATATATATAAATCAAAATCAATATACGATAACTTTATTATCATTCAGTTCTACAAAATAATTTGTTTGTTGTATCAGCCTTTGAAAAAATTTCAAAGGAATGTATAAAAAACGATTTTACGTATTTCAAGCTGAGAATTACCACCGAGTCCAGAACAAATATTTATTTAGTATTTGATTTATTTAGTTTGATTGAGAAATCTTCGCGGTGAGAAAAAAGGTCAAACATTAACTTCAAATTATGCTTTCGATTTTAGGGACTAAGAGTGTGGACGCGTGTTAAATGGAGCTGGACATAGATTTTGTGTGTACATTAATAGACAATTTTCCAATTATTAAATGGACTGTAGGTATGTGGTTCAAAGTGAAGTAATCCATCCACTTAATGGACTACGATAATTTCTCAAGGAATCTCGCACCTTAGTGGTTATGATGTAAAAATAACTTTCACGTGGTATGGCATATTAATCGCAGGGAACTGAAATACGGGAAGAAAAACTGACTCCTTTTGAGAAAGAGATTATTTTTTTAAGCGCCGCTCGAAGGAAAAATTGCGCCTGTATTCCCTTACTCTCCAAATGCGCAAATAATACTGCATGGAAGATAAAATACATTGGTGATAATATCTTGATGCAAAGAAAACATTGCGTAATGACCTCATTAAACAATGAAAATGACAGCAATGAATAAAAAATAATGCCTTTCTAATGCCACAAGCATCAACGACATAAATAATTTTAACTTTCAGTCAATCATCTTTCAGTCAATATATCATCCACACTTGGTGGTTAAATGACTTCGTTACACCATCCAAAAAAATTTCTCTTTTTTATGTTAGCATCAGAATAAAAGAAAATATCCTATCATTTTCCCTGAAAAAAATATGTATATTTTCCTTCAGTCGCACATCTGAGCAATATATTTCGCTGTAAAAGTCACACAGTGGAGGTGCAGAATTGACTCGTTAAAGCTATACTTTCTCTGGAAATCTTCCTTTCGAATACGTCCTAATCCATTTTCAATCTACTATTGTTGCTCTACAGAAATATAACGTGATTTGAAAGGAGAGGGTATAAAAAATTTCCGTAAATATCAGTTAAGGCAAATTTTTGCGTTACCCATAAGGTACGAATAGTTCGCCTGTTAAAAGATTTACTTCTACCTATTTTAGATTATAAAATTTCAGTCAAGATTACCAACGAAGTTTTAGATTATTTCTTAATTTAATGAATCAAAACATTACACTTCCGAGCAATGCTCATATTAATTGGGTTTGCCTTCTGGCACACCTAAATATCTCCAATGGGTACGCTATACATCGTTCAGCCTCATTAAACTGATTTCCAAATATATATGTCATTAATTCACTTTAATGCTTTCAAATTTCATGGAAACGTGAAGGACCTTTCTTGCAAAAGGAACACCGTGCCATTTCAAAACGAAATTGCGGCAATCGAGATGGCTTTGACACAAAATCTGAACTGTATTATAGATATGCCTGAGATAGCCTCAGGCCTTAGGTGCTCGCATGCTATCGCTCACTTATCGTTCCGAGCATTGGATAATTGATTGCGACCGGAAAGAGAATGCCACTTAAGGAAATACTCGAAATATATTTCTCTTTCAGGGACATAAGAATGTTTGAATCTTGCTAAGACATGCATGAGAAAAGATATATTACTATTTCATTTCCAGAACTTAAATTAGCTCAGTACGGTCAGTGGAATCTTTTTATTTTCAAGTGCTTACATCTTTTGGTCGTAGTTGTTGCAACAAATCATGTTGCTTTTCTACCACCGTAGTTGCAAAAATTTCGTTACCAACTAATCATAATTAGGAATATGGCTGAGGTCCTCCATTTTCTTGAATAATTTGAAGGTACATGTAATAGTATACACCCTAACTTCAATAAAATTTTTACATTAGTGCCGATCATAAAAACAAGTATCTCGCAGTGTTTGTTTTCTAAAATAAAAATAAAACGTAATGTAAAACGTAAAAATAATGTGTAAACTTTGGATATTTAATCATCACCTGTTAGCAAAATAATGAGGACCATTATTACGTGTAGAAATATTTTTTTATCGAATAAAATCGGGACTTCTTGGTTCATTAGGCAAGATCTTTCCGTACACAAGTTGGACGGATTTAATTCATTTAGTGAATTCATTTCATACACGAGTTGAGCAGAGTAGCTTCAAGAGGGGCTTTGAGAACGCTATTTTGTTCAATTTTGTCTCCCAAATATTCTCGACTCAAAATGAACACCTTTAGCGTTCCTCCTGCGCAAAAAAATCGTTCTATTTCTGTGTATTCCTTTCCCGCACTTCCAGAAACAGATGTGGACTTTTCAGCTTTTTCTCGACTGCAGTGTTGACTTTATTTAAAATGTGATATTATCAAAGGCTATTTACTCAACACAAAAAAATTTCATGGATTAATGAAAACTTTTTTCAAAGTCCATGAATGAATCCGAAAGTGAAAATATGTACATATACTTTGCGCTATCACCTATTAAGCGCTATCCTAAAGAAGGAAAATCTTTGTTTCCAAGCATAGAAAAATTTTCAATGCATTCGTTGGAGATATAAAATTTTAATTTATATGTAACGGGAAGAGCATGGGGAGGCGCAAGAAATAACAAAACATCCCATGAAACTCGAGCATGAGAAATTATTCTCCACCTGCTTAAAAAGGAAATGATTTCACAATCTTTTGCTTGATCCGCCCTCCTCTTGGCACCCGCTGATTACGAATTACACAATCAACCGTGGTTCCCATCTCTTGGCCTCTTTGTTGGCTACTACCGTCATTTGCGGCAACTAGAAAGCGAAGTTGAGTAATTCGAGGCATCAAAATGGGTGGACGGAACGCATCTTCCTCGCGTTTGTCATTCTGAACAAAAAAGGAATTGACTATTTATCATTCAAAATATTCTGAAAAATAGAATTTTTTTATTTGCTTTCCATCTTTTATTTAAAAAACTCCTCAATCTGCTATTAATCATGTACCCATTTGCACAAAAATGAACGTTTTATTTTACTTTTGGCATCATGAACTTTTTTATTTGGTTATTACGGTAGGTGACCGACAACTGGTAACATTTTCTCCAGTCATACATATTGAGAGAGGTTTTTTAAAAGTTAAAATTCCTTTAGTTTGGTCTGCATGTAATAAAAAAATCTTCCTATGATACCATAACTGCACTACTTTTTGGATGGTAGCCAAAACATAGAAAGCTGTTAATTTGGGTAGGCTAATATCTTCTTCATACAAGATAGGTGAAAAGGTTGGTTCAGGGAATAATCGTATGGTGAATGAGGAAAGGTGGAGATAAACCCAGCATCGTCGTTAGCCTGTTTTCAAGCGAAAGACATAAAGGGTACCACGGCGGACGAAATACTGTACTTAAAATACTCTTCACATAACTCCCAAGCCAGAATCGGTATTTGGTGTAGAAATTAGCTGCTCCACATTGATTTGAAGCCGGATTCTTGAGATGGGGAACCAATACTGATGCCACCATACAAATACGATCCCCTGAAAAATCGTTAAAGCTGAGATATTCGAGTAGGGCTGTGAACTCATGAAACACATGCTATTAAAAAAGGAAAAAGAAGTCCTTACGCACGGATCGCTTCGGAAATGCAACAGTTTTACGTGGGATGTTTTCTCAATTACTTTTATGACTAAAATCAAAACTCACCGTAATACTTTCCTCGTTAAACAATCCAAAATCTTTGGCCCTTGTTGGTTTTTTCAGCAGTCTATATTCATTACCAATAAGTCAGGACGAAGGTAGAGTTCAAATTTTTTTTAATTGTCCCAACTTTTTTTTAATTATAATAATTTTTACAAAAATAGTTTACATGCTGTAATTTCACTTTGGATGGGTCACAAAAAATTAATACTGACCTGACCTTAAAAATTATAAATTTTCAGTCTGGTCCTGCTAAGCTAATACTTATCAGCAAGTTCCAAAATTACATTATTGAGGTGTAATCACATATCCGTTTATTACAGTTACAGGAGTAGGTAAAATTTAGAAATATAAAATTGTATATTAAGGCAATTAATGGTTTCTTCACAAATTCAGTATCTATATCACTGTACATATAAGTAATTATAAATATGAATATTTTGCTATTATTATTCTCAATATTAAAGAATTGCCCAAGCATAGAAATGGGTTAATTGAAAAGTAAATAAAATTGCCCATGCAATAAATATAGATTTGATAAAATATTAATTTCCCATTTAAATACATAATTATACATACATTAATGCATGGAGATAAAATTTTAGTACAAGTTCACAAAAGAAATATTGTTAGTCTATATCCGAGATTTTATTGTAACATTATTTTATCACAAATATAAATAAAGTTTATCTACTTAAATATAACTAAATCTCCATATACTCTGTTTTTGTCATATTAGAAAGAGGAATTATACGATTATTTTAATTAAATACAGTTTTTATACATCAGTGCACAGCTCTCTCCAGTTTTTAATTTAATCTTTAATTCTCTCATAAATTCTATGCGTTTTAAGCGATTTGGTAAGCCATTGAGTATCATTGGTACTTTAACGCTTATTTTGTTTTTTCCATAGTTGTTAAAGTATCTAGGTACATAGTAATGTGTCAAATTTCTCTTTTCCATTGTGTGTTTATAATCCTTACGGGTCTTTAGATTAGTGTGGAAATAGTCATTTAATACCATAACATATTCATAATGGTCATTTAAATTTAGTATTCCTAATTTTATATACAAAAATCTTTTATGATCAAAGCCATTATTTGTTCCCATGAATAATTTCCCTGAGTCCTTGTCATTTTGTTTTAAGTCGTATTCACTACAGATTATTTTAAGTATTTTATTCTGAGTTGACTGTAAAATTCTTTATAACAGTTAACAGCATTTCCCCACATAGTTATTCCATATCGTAAAACAGATTCAACCAACGCATAGTATATTAGCATATTGGTATCTCTTGGGACTAGAGTGTTTATTTGATACAACTGGTAACTAACTTCCCATAACTTACTGTTTACTTTAACTATATTTTTACCAAATTTAAAGTATTGATCAATGGTTATTCCCAGATATTTATAATGTGAGACTTGTTCCAGAGACGTACAGTTACAACTGGAAGTAATACACTTGTTGTGTAGGCAATTATGGTCATGCAGATAGACCTTTATGAGAGTGAACTTAATGCCTCTATTAGAAATTTTAATTACCTTTTACCTTTAATTACCTTACTAGAGTTAATTATTAGATCGTGACCATGAGACCAAGTTGCTAAATTATTTAAATCTTCTTGCGTATACTTTACTGCCTCCTTTAAATTTTTATGAGTTGTTATCAATACCACATCATCCGCATACAGTAAAATATTACCGTATTTTATGTATCTGAAAATTCCATTCACGTATATCGTAAACAATATAGGTCCCAATATGGAACCTTGGGGTACACCATATTCAATTTTTTTTAGATCACTTAGCCAATATTTTAACTTAACTGCCATTTTCCTATTAGATAAATAACTTTTGAACCACTCCATTGGAGTACCTCTGACTCCAATTATCTGGAGATCATCTAATAATATCTCATTATTAATCATATCGAATGCTTTTTTAATCTATTATCGAAACAATCACATAATTGCTCTTATCGATACTGGAGTTCACTATGTCCGAAAACTTTTCCAATGCATCTCTTGTTCCTTTATTTTTTTGAAAACCTAATTGATCATTATTAATAAGTCTATACTTTGAGAAAAAATTTATTAAGTGAGAGGCTACATATTTTTCAAGTACTTTACTAAGAGCTGGTAATATCGATATGGGGCTATAATTACTCAAGTCCGTATAAGAACCATTTTTATGTATCGGTCTGACGTAGCCTATCTTCAAGCCTTGTGGAACTACCCCTTCAATGTTATAGTGCGCTTTCATTCTAAGTCTCTCAAAAAAGAATGGATCAATAAAAAGCGGGTATTAAGATCAAGCGAACTGGGTGAAGTGCATAGGAACACTACTGTATATATCAATGATCACTTAACTTGGTTTTTCAGGTATCTTTTATGGAGAACTAAAAATAAATCTAAGCAGTACAAATATGTATTTCGGTTTTCAATTTCTGAGAGGTTAAGTTAAAATAGCAATTTTTCGCGTCGCTATTGTTACTTAGTGCACTTCCTATAGAAATACATTCAATTTAAATTAAAAAACGAATATATCTATTTTGATTAGAAAAAACCTCCCTTTTTTCCTTAAAGTATGGGTAGGCTTTATTGCTTGGGGAAATCTCTTGCGGCGTCATGTTGCCTGTAGCATCTTGTCATACAGCAGCAGGGGAGAATATTTGGAAGTTCCCTGTATGTCGACCTCATGGGGAAAATGGAAGGTAACATCAGCGTTCGGAAAAGATCCTGAAGGATAGAAGGGCGTTACTTTGGTTTTAGAGTCATCACTAGGAGAGTGTTCATAGGGGATTGCTCAAGAACAACCAACATTCTTTAATTCCAATAACTTTAACTGTTTCATTTTCCGATTGAACTGGTCTGTGTTTTTGTCCTTCTCTCTTCCCAGAGGGACTTTTCCTTCTATTATGTTCCTCACAAATTCATTATCTCACACATTGCGGCCTGTCCACCTGGATTTTGTCTTCCCCAAGTGACTCCATATGTTTTTCTCCTCTTGTGTTATTCTGTTAACTTCCTCGCCTCTCATCCTGTTTGTTTCATCTTCGGCATCCACCTCCACCACCAAGTTTCAGATGATTCTGTACTTTAATGTTTAAGCTCAAAAGTCGCTACACTATAGATTTATAACAGCATCTGTCTCCGGGCCAACCAGCGTAACATTAAATGCGGATGGTCCAATCTAAACACAGCAGGTGTTTTTCCATCGTAAACGTTTTCTGGGCTTCAGCTAGTCTTCACTCGAATCCTGTTGAACTCATTCCGAAAGATATATTTTAATTCACCAATAGACACCCGGACTCAACTAGATAAAAAACTTTCGAATAATAGTGGTAATTAACTATTGTACATATGAATATTCAGTTTCTTCCACTTCATTCGGCCACAGAGTGCATAAATAGAGAGGTCTGTAGGGTAGAGATAGCAAACCTGTTCATTTTGGGAACTCGTTCACTCTGGACCGGTCTTTTTTGGGACCCGTTCCATTTCACTCGTTCACCGTTCCTTTATTATTCATGGTCACGAATTTTCATTTCTAAACATGTTCTTGGTATTTATAGAATGTTAAAAACACTAGAAATACTTAGAATACCGTAATTACGGCGTATAAGAATGTTGAATAAAATAAAAGATGAAAGGTAATATTACCTACTTTTTACGTGCTTTCGTGAATAGGTAAAATTTATATAAATAGAAAAAGTACTGCTAATTATACTGCCAGTATCAGCAGATGAATTTTTGGAGTGTTACAAAGAACATTCTATCTCTTAAAGATAGCAGTGAAGGAGCGAATGTAATGACAGATCGAAATGAACGACGGACCGAAAGGAACGACTGGCCTATAGGAATGAAGGATCGAGGGGATCGAAGAACCAAAAAGACTCACCAATAACAGTGTAAATCCATGGGAACGACGGACCGAAAGGACCAACTGACCGAATGGACTGACGGACCAAAGGGAACGACGGACCGAAAGGAATCCACATTTTCACCCACATTTTTCAGTCATTTCCACAGGGGTAGCCTTGAAGCTCTCTTCAGCGGGGAGAATTGAAGCCGAATTTGCGCATTTAGCCATGTTGTGATTATGAAAACATTTGGTGATCCTATGCAAAAGCATTGAAATCTGGTGATTTTCGAGGCTGTGTTGTGGCTCAGTTGTGGATGTATTGAGTCCATCGAGGATATTAGCGAATAAAACGTGCTTGTGGCTGCCTCCAATATCAACACAAGTGCCGTTGTGACTCTTCAGCGAACCGAAGGTAACGCGTCACGTCAACGCAAGGTTGAAGTGAGGACAGCGCGGATCAACTCTGCTTCCGATCGTTTTTTTAGTATGTTCCCGAGTACATCGGGTATGATACGAATGGAAATCAAGTTCACTGTTGTATAGCAAGGTAAAAAGCCTACTAAAATGAACAGAAACATCCATTTTCTCATTTAATTCCGTGCTATAATCCTTATTGCCAGTGGTCGAACAGATAGAAAGACTTTCTAAAAGGTACTAAAAAGGAATGGCGTTGCTAATGTCCAAATGGAGAAGGACATTTTTAGGGAGAGCAAAAGAGGGAGTCTTCGTGGACAAAGCAAGCAGCGAGCATGTTACATATTGATATAAATGTGTTTTCTCAATCCATGGCTTTGAATCAACACATGACCTAAGTCTTTTGCCTCAAAAAAAAAACAGTGACAGCGCACATGTCTAAATTTCCCTTTTTAAAGAGCACACCTATGATGACACCTAAATGACGAGGAGGAACATGGGTAAATAGTTTCAGGAAATTTAAAAAATTAGAAAGTATTGCAAAAAAATTGAATGTATTTCCTCAGAACTTCTCTGAAATCAATTAAATTCATTACATTGATGAAGCTCCAAGCATTCATTTTTACCCATGAATACGTTTTTCAGCTTTCATCCTTTCCTTGGCTTTCAATTGGCTATGAATAAGGAGCCTATATTACGAAAGGAAGATGTCCACTTTTTGAACTCTCCCTTTCACTATGTTGGACTAAGTAAGATTTCATATACTATACTGCACTCCCAATCATTTTGAGCTCGTTATACATTTAAGAATCCGTGCCCATAGATACAAATGTATAATCGATCTCATGCATAAGAGCGCAAAACCTGAATTTTCCCCAATTCGGGTTATCTATTTTTCAAAATTAATATGACCTTCAGTGAAACTTAAATTCATTTATTTTCAGCCGGCATCGGTTACGGTTTTCAATGATATTCGTTTCACCCTCATAGCTCGAAATCTTAAAAAGTTTACATCCACACAATTATGAACGACGCGAATTGATCACTCGTTTTTTCCATAGTTATAGGCATACTCAGGCCTACCACCGTTATAGTAATCTCACAAAACGAAAATGTTTGCCAATCTAATAAAAAAGTGATATAAATACGATCGCAGAAGTAGGAAAAGTCTTTTGTAAAATTTTCTTAGACCTCCTAATCCCCCTACGTATGACAATGTCATCAAAAATCTACCCTATTCTCTGTACCCATATCGTCTTACGCAATGTTTTAAATGGCCCTTGCGGTAAGGGTAAAGGGAGTTGGCTCGCATTTACATGGGAACGGTGATCAGATAATTTCGCTCTATTCTGTTAAGTATATAAGGTTCCCTAAATGGCTGAGTTTTATCTTAATTATACTTAACTCTTTGGAAATTGACCCTGTTTAGAAATCGGTGGTTACAAGATATATGGACGCGCGCGGGTAGATGAATAAACACATTCACGATTGATATTATAACGTATTACACCCGAAATAGTGCAAATCCATGAAAGCGTGGCCATAAAATAGGTCCTGTTTTTGAGCATTAGTCAATGCATCTGTCCAGCAACGTATTTGGGCGGGTACATGAATGGTGTAAACACGCCGGTACACCTGAATTGCGCGTATTTTTATAAGTCCCCATTAAAAAGCTATTTCGCGATTCTCAGTGAGACTTCGATAAAAGCAACCGAAAGGGATAGTGGAATTGGTCATCCCTTTGAAATAACATCGTGATTCGCGATTTTTTCATGGGCGTTATTTCCATATCCTGAAACCGTAACCCCATTGCTCACGCACGCGTAATGTAATTTACGCCGGTTCCGCACGATTCGGCTCCTTGGGCTGAGAAAATAGTGATCAAGATAGCGGTGCAAAGTAAGGTATGAAGGTAGAAGAGAGGCCTGGCATTGCCGTTCTCTCTGCGAAAGATATGAGCAATTACCTGAAATGGTCTCACATGGCTATGCGATATGGAACTAGGATGGGATGTGACTAAAGGTTATCATCAAAGCACCAATTGTGACAACTCCAAGCCATTCAGAGATAAATAACTATGATTTTTGCCACGGGGGTGATATCTGATACAAAATACGTAGAGGTAGTGACAAATGGTGGCAGAAGGCCCTTTTTCGTGGAATAATTCATGGTCAAATAACTTTCTCCAAGCGAGGGAATTATACAATGTCCGCAAATGACTACCGCCGTTACCAAGGTCGCAACCTTCATTACCAAATTTGAAATGTTCAACTTGCTATGCGCACCAACTAACCAACTCTGCATGGGTCTCAACCTTACAGTCCGGTCGTCTATTTCGTGAAAGTGATTCAGGTCGCTGGGTGTCGGACACTGAATAATTAATTTTTTATCTAATGAGCGCAAATAGAATTTTAGCTGTAGTTTTTCCGTACGTACTAATTTCATGTCCTGTATAGTGCGTATGGCATAACGTTTGTACTTGCTTTACAGTCCTTTTTACTAATGTATGAATTTCTCTCCATGTTCACTGCCTTGTGGCTTATTAATGTCATTTGTTTCGGAGATTTTGCGGATTATTTACTTTTTTTCCTCCATAACTTCTTAAAGTAGCAATGTTCGTTTTATTTCATTTCATATAATATAATTCAAACTAACATTTACATGTTTTATTACCTAAAAAGGAATGATACAAATATAAACTGTGGAACATAAACATCTGGTTGAATATTACATCAAATTGCAAAATATATTATTGGAATGATATTATTGATGCTCATACATATTTACCTAGCACTATTCCCAGATAAGCTAGCTTCGACAATAGAAATCACTTGTCTTCAGAAACCAACTGAATTTCCCCACAGAAATATACATCATAAGAATCCATATTGAAAAGAATCGGTGCACTTTTCCAAATTGGATTGTGGAAAAGTACAAGGATTAATTTCAATATGGATTCCAACATAAAATACTTCCACGAAATGACACCTGAAGGTGTAAAGTTTACACCACAAGAAGATAACTCAAGCGAGAGTACAACTAATCGACCGAGAAAGATTTTCATTATCTCTTATATATAGTCTGTCGTATGGTAAGATAGAGATGGTCCTAACGAAATTCTGACACACAGTAACACATATCACATTACTTTGATAGAAGCCGGTTGGTTTGGAACTAACAATCTGCAGGAAGGGTCGACTATGCGTTCACATTTCATTGCTGCACGGGTTGGCCATTAGAAAGCCTCAAATCTTGGTGAATACTTCGTTCTTATGCCGAAATAAATAATATTAATATGTTTGAAGGTCCCCTCAGCTACCGGTTGGAGACAAGGTGACGTATTTATTTCGTCTAGACTCTCAGAGGAGACCGTGAGGCCAAGGCTAAAAGGGGTTTGTCACACTGTTATGGTCGGTGTATGCCGGCCACTGAGATGTCCAACAAATGTGTTTTTTTACAAAACAGAAGAGAAGTAAATTAGCCTTATATTACGTTAAATGAACTAAAAACGACTTAAAACTCAGCAAATAGAGATATGAATTTGATAATTTGGATGAAATATAGAATATTGTGCATAATAAATGCATGAACAATAAATGCATTTTTTTATTCCTCTAGGTGTTAAGCACCCAGGACACCGTTCTCAAGTCGTAGTCTCTTTTTTATGAGCAACTGCGTTGGATTGAGAACAATATGAGCGTGAAGATCCTACTGACGGAATATCGTTCACCAAGACCTCGACTCGAACCAGGACCTCTCGATGTCGCGCGGAGTAATTTTGCCAGTTAAGCCTCCAAATCGACCTTTTCCCCTGTAGACTTTTGTGGGCTTAAATGATACCATATGATCAAGACTGCGAGGGACATTTTAAAAAAAATTAGCGAAAAGCATGCGCTGGTCACTACCACCCCGAGGTTAAGGCCGAAATTGGAACACTATCAGGCGTTTGCTCATCGGACGAATGTTTATAAAACATCCGGGTGTCTTGATTGACTGACTAGTTTCTTTAGATACATGAAAAACTCGCTGGATAAGACGCCTCGGAAGCTTAACTGGCTAAAGCATTTTGCGCAATTTTGAGGGACTCGAGTTCAAGTCCTGGTCAAGGCATATGATATGTCCTCTCCGTAATTTTACATTTATGAGTACTAGCAGGTGACTCCATAAAGGTGTTACCGTGGCTAATCCCAGAATCGTCAAATTAAATACCACCGAAATCTGTTTCGACTTTGCTTAGATCCTAAATATTCTCATGAAACGCGTTAGAAGCGGTGAATTCTCGAAGCTTCGATTGTAATGAAGATGGCCATTTAGGCAAACTTGTATATTTGTAATTGAGGACCCCAGAAGTCAAGGGATCTAAGTAACAAAATCATTTTTTTTAGAAAACTTAAGTAAAAGTTGAAAATGTTTGGTACAACCCACTAAGTAATTAAGAGGCATTACCCTAGATAGCATCACCTGACAAGAAAATCACTTGGGTCCCTTTAACACCTAAAAGATTTATATTTTCACATCCCTTTCCTGTACCTAACTTTTTTTTTACGTGTCACTTAGACCTCTTGACTTCTTGGGTCCACAATTATTTATAATATTTGTGTATATAGCGTAAGCGGCTAATCACACGTTCCCCATGTCAATGCGGGACGATATGTGATACGGCGATATCGCTAGAAGACGTATATGCAAGTAACCTACATTGCAGGCACCAAATAATCCATCTCAATCAGACACCCAAGGCGCGCGAACATCTTTATAAACGGTCGGATAGGTATTCCTCCGCTCATTATTACACATGGAACTCCATTTCACCTCAAGAACTCCTAACACGCGCTTCTGATACTTTCCCGACCTTTCAAGTAAATTGCAGATATGCTGGCAGCATTGCCTACCGTGTGCTCTTTTCTCATACTCCGCCCATCAGCCGACCCCTTCCGCAGTAACAATTTCAATCGCCTCCCGTATCAGCCGAGGGAATTACTTATTTTCCTTAGCGATGATTTTACTTTCTTTAATATGTACCATGTGGTCGGGTGCTGACCAAACGTGCTCAGAAAAAGCGGAATGATGAAATTGCTTCATTTTGGTTGCTTCCTGGTGTTCTTCTGAACTACATCAAGGGGATCTCGAAGTTTGGTTCGCATACGATTTCCTGCAGCTGCATTTCAGTTCGTATACTCCTTTGTAAATACCCTTTGGGCGTGTAAGCTTGGGAAGATCCTAAGAAATTCTGACTTACAAAAAGCTGTTGAGAGTTTCGTACAATTTTCATATCTAAGGTACCTCATTGAACCAGATCGTGGATCTTTCCTCAGTGTTGACTTAATTTACATCTACATCTACGTCATACCCTGCAAGCCACCCAAAGGGTGTGTGGCAGGGGGTGCTTTCGCACCAGGCATGCATGAATGATATGGTAGAACACCGACATTACATTAAAAACCCGCGTACCACACATGCAAAGCGCCAATTACAAATCTAATACCCAAGAAACATTGTATCTCCAATCGTTCTAACATGCAAGGGATACAAAGACTACTACTACAGATTCAAAATATCATGCATAAATAAGAACATCATTATTTACATCATGCATAAATAAGAAAGAGGAGAATATAATGAGAAAGATTAACTGCCTGCCTATTGTCAATACTCGAACTATTCATGACGACGATCACAGCTGTTATGGTCCCGAATGGTACGCGGAAAAAATGACATTTTATACCTATCGGTTCTACAATCTAGCTCTCTAATTTTATTGGCGCGATCTAATCTGCCGTAGTACGAAGGGGTTAATAGTATGTTTTTTACGTCGTCAGTAAAATGATTTTCCTGAAATTTATTTAGGAGGTTAAGCCTATAATTTAATCTACGCTGTGATAGCGATTCCCATCCTAATTCTTCTAACAGTCCAGACACACTAGCCAACTTATCGTAGCATCGTTTCACAAACCTAGCTCCTCTTCGCTGTACGCGATCTAACTCTGATATCAAGCCCGTTTCGTATGGATCCCATACACTAACAGCATATTCCAGATGAGGCCTAACGATTGAAAAATAACAACGTTCTTTCACTTTCTCATCACATTTTCCGAGTACTCTCTTGATAAAGCCTAGCTTCCTATATGCTTGACCGCATATTTCCCTAATATGTTTTCCCCAAGATAGGTCGTGACTAATTGTGACTCCTAAGTACTTAACAGACTCGGCGTGAATAATTTCTGTATTTTCAATTCTGTATGCCCTAAATGGCCAATTTTTCTTTTTCCAAAAGCTGACTGCTACGCACTTTTTTATGTTTAGTTCCATCTGCCACTTTTCGCACCAAGCATGAATAGCAAGTAGGTCGATTGTTAACGAGTCGCTATCTTCGGAATTGTTAATATCCCTATACACAACCGCGTCGTCTGCGAAGAGTCTAAGCTTACTTTTAACGACGTTACTAATATCATTTATCCATTTATCAATTTATATCCAAAACGCGTAAGTCCAATTCTTAAAACGGTTCACATTCGTGCAACTTGCTCTTTAATTGGCGAGAAAAGAGATTTTAAAGAATAGGCATAGTTTTGACATAGTTCATCTCATTTTTCTCATTCATAAAAGTGGTAAATATTGTGATAACGCAAACGCGCACACTTTACAGGTCCTTATTTATACCTTGACCTGATATGGACAGACTGGGCTGTCTTAAATGCTGGTCAAGAACTAAAGGCTGTTCTTGCATACCGACTACATGAGAAAGTAGGTTAGCAATTAGCATATGGAAGTGTAGCCAGTTTGAAATCAAAGTTAATGACTAATGTGCGTAATTTAATCGTGATATTTCTGGCCTAAATTTCTCCATTATTATACTTATATAGAGAACGAATTTTGAATACGTTTACATTTGTAAAATTTTACGCATGTGGTCAAAATTTTAATAGTTATTTTGTAATTATATGATCTGAGTTTTTTTGCAGCATATATTTGCCTTATTTTAACAACGGTATCTATTTCCACTCACCAAAAGAGAACTTTTTTATCCGTGAGAAGTGCTGATAATGGCCAATAATGTGGATATCGATGTGTTTATATATTTTTTATATGTTATATAACTAAAATTACTAGCTGAGAAAATCTTTTGTACATATTAGTACAAAAGTTACTCGCGAAGTTAGCATCATACGAAATAGACAGTAATATAGTAGGCTGGATAGGAGACTTCTTACATGAACGCGTTCAAAGGGTGTTCTTAGATGGTGTCAGCTCAGGCGAAGTAAAAGTTACATATGGTGTTCCCCAGGGAAGCGTGATAGGCCCAATTTTATTTCTTCTGTACGTAAACGACTTGAATAGTGTAGTAAAAAATAGCAAGCTCCGTCTTTTTGCCGATGATGCAGTAGTGTATAAGGAAATTAGAAATGAAGAGGACAGACAGTGTTTAGCTAAGGATTTGGATTCGATTGTTGATTGGTGTGATAGATGGCAGCTAGTATTAAATTTGAAGAAATGCGCGATTATGAATTTTTGGAAAAAGAATGGCCTTCCCCGGAATAATTATAGCATCAAAGAAAACAAAATATGTAACGTAGAATCAATTAAATACTTAGTCGTCACCATCAGTGAAGACATGTCATGGGGGAAACACATCAGAGAAATAACTAGTGTAGCAAACCGTAGATTAGGATTCGTAAAAAGGGTTCTAGGCAAATGCGATGAGAGAGTCCGAGAAAGAAGCTATTTTACACTTGTCAGGCCTCATTTAGAATATGCCGCTAGTATATGGGATCCGTACGAGGAAGGTATGATAAAAGAATTAGAGCGCGTGCAAAGGAGATCTGCTAGGTTTGTTAAATGTCGTTATGATAATTGTATTAGTGTTACGAGTTTAATAGAAGAACTAGATGGGAATTACTATCAGAACGCAGGTTCAAATTTAGGTTAAACCTTTTAAGTAAATTCGAAACCGATTTGTTCACAGATGACGTTAGATATATATTAAGAACCCCTGCGTATTATGCTAGGTTTGACCATATTAACAAAATTAGAGAGATAGATTGTCGTACCGATAGATTTAAAATGTCATTTTTCCCTCGTACCATAAGAGAGAACAATAGGCAACGTAGCAAAAGGGATAGGTAGGTGAAACATAGTTAGAATAGTCTGTAGTGCATGATGCATGTAATAACTACCAATAATCCCTTCCTTATTATGTATATTTTAACCTGTACTATACCGTAGTAACTAATATTCTATTGTAATAACTACTGCCATTACTTGCAATAACTAATAATCTACTGTAGTAACTAATAAACTATGACCCTATTTTCTAGCATGTCTACATTATATATCCTACTTACATGGCAATAGTGCATGTTTGGTGATCTTCACCCCCGGCCACACACCCTCGTGGTGGCTCGCAGGGTATTACGTAGATGTAGATGTAGATGAATTTCGAATAGTATTGAACTGCCTATAACAGATTAGACATGCAATTACTTCTCAACAAAAAAATTAACTTCCAGGTACGGTTGATCCCACGAAGTCCCCAATCTATCACGTTTTTTCCATGGAACTATTAGCAATCGGCCCAATTTTTGAATCTCACTCGGGAACAATTTATTTATGAGTCACACTTTGCTACCTGACACCAACTTCAACTGCTATAGACCTATTCTAAGTGACAGATAGAAACGTAATTCGTTTTTGTAATTAATTTTGGCATACGTGAGATAATACTGCGAAAAATTTGAGACAGTCCATAATAATTGCTGTTTAATCAGTAATTTTAATCACCAAAAAATTATTTGAAACTTAAAAAAAAAGTTTTCGTACACAAAGAAACATTAAAAAGTGTTGTAATAGAATGGATAGTTTTTTATCACGGTGATTGGGTTCAATCATTCAGTAAATACCCAGTTTTAAATCTTCTATTCCTTATGTTAAACGAGATGATGGCCGTGTCCAGCCCTATCTTATAAATTGTTTTATGGAATTGAAACACATGGATAGTTAATTATTTTTAAATTGACAATCATTGTGAGCGGTTTATATTTTATTATTCTTCGTACTGATAGCTTTTACCCATTTTTCACGTCATTTTTCCCGCGTACCATAATAGAGAACAATAGCCAGCGTAGCAAAGGGATAGGGAGGTGAAATATAGTTAGAGTAGTCTGTAGTGCATGATGCATGTAATAACAACCAATAATCCCTTCCTTATTATGTAGATACTAACCACCTAGCTGCATGTGACCCTGTTCTCTAGCATGCCTCCCATAAATATCCTACTTGCATGGCAATAGTGCATGTTTGGTGATCTTCACCCCCTGCCACACACCCTCGTGGTGGCTCGCAGGGTATTACGTAGATGTAGATGTAGATGTACCCAGTGAGCTGTAATCCTACAAACAATTGAAGAACGGGAAAAATATACATATGTATACCATTGTATGTACGTACAAATTCTGCATTAAAATTTGTACTCACTGCATTTCCTCGAGAGCATATAGATTTCACGCAGTGATTACTAACATGTCTCGAATTAGATTTTGACAGCTCACTAATGCTTTGGACAAGGAAGGTCCATGTAATGTTTAATTTTGCATAAAATACGTCATTTACGAATGAACCTCCGATATAGTCGCAAAGCAAGTTTTATTAAATATCTTGTCCTTTAATTTGGCAGATTTGGGTAAAGGAAATACGTAATTACCTGCTAATTATCAATAATATCTTTAGTTTATTGTTAGATATTAACTCTATATCTGTAAAAATAATTAGAGATCCTGCTGATGTTTTGTAATTATTTTGTGCTATTATGAATAATGTCTCTTCCATAGCCTAACACCCCAGTACATCTACATCTACGAAATACCGTGCAAGATACCACTAGGATGTGTGGCACGGGGTGATTCCACAGCAGGCATGCAGCACTCATCCAGTTCAAATCAGAACCGCGTACGTTCCCCCGGATGCCGGGCGCAGGCCAAAAGCAGTCAGGACAACAATGCACGGTCAGACCAGAAATTAGGAGAGATACGTAGAGGAACATGATACAATGCAGTACACTACTCAAGATACAACTACTGGTTAGTATTATTAATGCGACAAATAAATAGGACTGCATGGTACTAAAACATGCAAGAGTATATCATGCCAGAGATTGCATGCGAGGTTAGTATCTAATAAACATGCTATGATACTTAGCACTACTGAAATAACCTATTTAACCCAACCAGTATCCTAGAACTGATCTATAGCAACTATTATGGTCCCTTATTGTACGCGGATAAAAATGACATTTTCAATCCGTCGGTTCTGCATTTATTTCCTCAATCTTACTCCTGTGATCGTTTCTACCATAGTAGTTTTGCTCTAGGAAAATATGTTGAACGTCCAGCGATAAATAGTCTGCATCAAACTATCGTAAAAGATTTAACCTATAGTTCTCCCTTCGATCGGATAGAGGTTCTCACCCTAATTCCCTAAACAATTTAGTAACACTACTATGATTGTCATAACAGTTTTAACAAATCTAGCTACCCTCCGCTGCATTCGATCTATCTTTGAAACTAGTCCTACTTCATAAGGGTCTCATATCCCAGCGGAGTACTCCAAGAGGGGTCTCACGAGAGAAAAATAACATCTCTTCTTTACTCTCTCGCCACATTTTCCTAGTATTCTTTTAATAAATCCTAGTTTACGATTTGCCTGGCCGCAAATTTCACGTATGTGCTTCCCCCACGACAAGTCCTGAGTAAGGGTCACTCCCAAGTACTTAACTGACTCTATTATTGTGAAATCGAGGTATTTTTCGTTAAGCGTGAGCATAAAATTAACCTTTTAGGTCGGTAATCATGGTAAAGCCAAGTTCACTTACGGATGAAATATTAATTCCCAAGGCCGCAGTGATTTCAAGATGGAAAGTGCTCAGGTGGCGGGAAGTAATACCCAACGCCTCGTGTAATTCGCGGAGGTTGCGAATCTCGGGAGATTATTCAGAGGGTCATTTAATCAACCATAAGCGGTGCACTTTGTTTATTTTATGCAGTTACCCAGAAGGTTATTCTCCGAGCAGGCGTTTTCCTTCATTAGGATGAGTATGTGCGTCGCTGCGGTCCACTGATACACATCCAGATACGCAGACGCGATAAATATAAAATACTCTCCAGAAATGAAAAGGGAAATGAAAAGTTCAAAGAGTGTGAGCACATGTGTCCTTTCCTCATCACTGTTTGAGGTACGGTGAACTCCCGAGCATCCCGTCATACTCATACGTTGTGACGTTTAATTCGGCCTGAGCTTCTCCACAGAGTGAATCTTCGTAACAACCGTATCTACCTTACGATCATTAGATGCAGATTATTTCGGGAATCCTATAGATTAATTAAGATTGAAAGAATAGAACTAAAGGTAATAGATGGTTCCATACCCTACAGTATCTCAAGGAAATATAGGACTCGTTTGCACGGTACGTGATATGATAAGGCAGGGCCGCCCCTATGGCTTCTGGGGCCACGGGCAACTATGTCTTGCGGGGGCCCCGGTTAATTAAGTCTAGTGCAACTATGATTTGCACGACGCTGTGCAACAATTTCTTACCAGCACAAAAAATATTGTTATTCGTGACCTAAATTATAATACCAATTTGTACAATAGTTTATCATTATTTTGATTTATTTATTAATTGTAATACGTATCTTTTTTTAATATAAACTAATACATTTTAAATTCGAAAAATAGATTACGAGTCCCAAAGAGCAAGATTAAGGTACAAAATGACCTATATCAGATAGAGTAACGTGGCGATCACACCAGATTATTATGCATAGCCCCATCTCCATTTCTCCATCTGGTGAATACCAAGATCCACCAAACTGCGGAGACGGCGCGGGGCCCATGGCAGTTGCTCCGTCTTCCGGGCCCAAATGGTGGAATTTTGGAATGTGGCAGTTTGTATGCCAAAAACTGATTTTTAGGAGCGGTATTTTCGCAGAATCGAAATTATGAATCGGGAAAAAATAAAATTGAGATGATTTCCACAATAAAAGTGATCATGCGTAAACTTTATTGACATCTAACTTGGATCAGTTTTGGTTAAAAATGTGCCACGCTATCGCACATTAAGCCGCCATCTATTATCTTTATTGATCGATATGGGAAGAAAAACTGTTTCGATATTATCAGAAGTACTTTTAAATCAATAAAAGCATTTTAATTGTATTTGTACTTAATTATGAAAAAAACACCACATTGTTTTTTAATTCGATTTTATCTCTGAAATTGTCCTAGCAATATTTTATCAAAATCCAGCCGTGTGCTCAGTTTCCATGTAGCCGGATGAATAGAAGTCCGATTGCATCGATGAAAAATATAAGGGAAAGCAACTGCCTCTTCTTCTTAAAGCCTTACAAGGCACTTCAATACTGTGTTGCACGGGATGAATTTTCACAAAATACGGACTAAATATAATCTAAATTTTAAGGACAGTAATGAAATTGAAAGCAATGGAGACGTGACGTCACCGAAGAATCATGAAGACCAAATTGAAGGAGAAAATTTCTAGGGCAGAAGCCCTATGAAGTGCTGGAGGGAAAAGGAATACAGTTCAAGCAGCGAAACAATTGCTTATTGAAAACAGTAATGAAGAGATAAATAAATGAGATCAATTGCCAATGAAGACCGGCAATGGATTGCATTTGGAATATTATGGTGGTTGATACAAAGGAGAGTTGAGTGGAGCGGTGATGCAAACCAATCATTGGATTGATGATATTTGATGAGAATTGCTGTTTAAGCACTTTCATTTGTTAAAAAAGAGCTCATATTAATCCATGTATAAGAAAGTTGAAAATCGGTTATGCCATACGTCGACTGTCTTAAAATATTTTTACTGAGATCCAACTGGTAGAACAACCACATTGGTAAACAGTTTATCTATTCTGGTTAATAACAGCAATCATGATATCTTTTTTTTTTACAAAAAAACGACCTATCAAGCTGTTCTTTTCGCAGAAAATTCTTCAATTTTATGCCTTGGGCCTAAAAGACTGTAGTACATTAAGGTTTTGAAAAATGTTTTGACATCGTGACGTCGGTAATAAGATAGGCTTTGAGATTAAAGTAAAAGGCTTCTTCTTTGTCTTCCTTAAGAGTAGTCTACTGTTGCCCGATTCTTATTTAACTTCAACCTTTCGTAATTATAGTTGTATCACCACCTTTTTTGCCAACAGTCGGTTATTCCTACCTGCAAGCAGTTTATCTATTGCGATACGTTCCGAACTTTTGCTTGTCATTCTGTTGATAATCTAGTTCCATTCAAATTTTTGCTGAGTTGTCAGTTTATGATATTTGCAGTTTTACGCAATTAATTTAATCCAAACTAATTCTCTCACTAAAATCGTTTTTTCATCATTCTTTTGACGTATTTTCATCTCTAAAGTCTGGTTGATTAACCAAGCCTCTGATACTGGCTTAAATCATTTTTAAATGTCTCGGTTGTGATAAAAATTATACTTATGCGGATTTTTTTCCATATATAACCTCTGCGTCATTTTAAATCCTAAAAAAGTATTTGTTGTTCCTAAAAATTATTCCACCATGCCTCAGTGAGCTTAGATACACAAATTCGTATTTATAACATCCTTACCACGACAAGAATACAACTCAGAGATCGACTAATTAATACTACATTCCCGCATGGTATTAGATTTATTGATACATGTGGAATTGTAGTGTTAATTTTTCTATCCCTGATATCAGGGAATTCCACCAAGTAAGATTCGAAACTATCATCAACGAGATACAACTGATATTTCAAACGAGTCGTTTGTTTCGAAGTTAGCTGTACCTTACACATTTTTCCGTGGCTAATGCGGTCTCCTGGATTTAAACCCATTTTTGTATTAAAAGGGTCATTTTTTTCCAAAATTTTTACAATACTCAAATTTTTGCACAACTCGTGCCAGAATCTAAATTTAATTTAATTTAAATTTAAAAAGTGGCAATAAGTTGAAATAACGCCACCGATTTTTGAAAGACAAATACGGTAAATTTTTTCAAATAAAATCTTCTTCTTCAGTGTTCAACCCTGGGGTTGGTTTGCAGCAGTACGCCATTCCTCTCTTCTGGCTGCTTTTCTCTTCATTTCTGTGTATGTGGTGCAACCCATATCATTCACAATCTGCTGCATGAATGACATCCTTAGTCGTCCCCGGCGATTCCTTCCCTCTATAGCTCCTTCTGCTATTGTTAAAACGATGTTGTCGTGTCTTAGAATGTGCCCTACGAGTTTGTCTCTTCTCGTTTGGATATGCCTCCACAGGGATCTGGTTTCTTGAACTCTTTTCAGTACCTCTTCATTCGTGACTCTATCTTTCCAGCTGAGCTTCAACATCCTTCTGTAGAGCCACATCTCCAGGGCTTCTAGCCGCCTTCTCTCTTGTTTTCTTATTACGCATGTTTCGCTCCCGTATAGGGCCACACTCCAAACAAATGCTTTCATCGTCCGTTTCCTTATTTCCAAACTAATGTTCTTGCTGGTGAGTAGGTTCTTTCTAGGATAGAATGCAATTTTGACCTGATGTTTTCTCCTTACAATTTCTTTCTGGCTTCTACCAACTCTTGTTATTCTGCTTTACAAGTATGCAAATTCCTCTATTACTTCTAGCTTCTCTCCTCCAGTTCTCATTATTGGGGGTTCATATTGTTCTTCATTACTGCAAATCATCACCTTGGTTTTGCGTTTGTTTATTCTCATGCCATACTGTTTACAGAAAATCCTACCCATTGTGTTGAGCATCCTTTCTAGATCTTCTTTGGTCTCTGTGATCACAGCAATATCATCTGCATAACGCAGCATATCTATCTTCTATCCATGAATTTTAATGCCCTCCTCAGTAGTTTCACGAACTTGGTATATAGCTTCCTGGATGAAAGCATTGAATATAAGAGGAGAGAGAGCACATCCTTGTCTCACGCCTTTTCTAACTTTTGCTTCTTGCTTTTGGTGAAAATTCCTTATCACAACCATTTCGTTCTTGTATAAGCTGAGTATTACCCGCATGTCTTTATATTTTAGGCCTGCTTTCTTCAGCACTCTGAACATCTCTTTCCAGATAACAATGTCAAATGCCTTTTCCAGGTCAATGAAGGCAATATAATTAGTTTTATTTCTCTGCATTTGTTTTTCAATAAGAAGCCTCAATGCCAATATAACAAAATATAATAATAGAAAAAATAGTGCGGAGAATTTTTTCAAGGCAAATGAAACAATAAATATATAAAAGAGCTGTCGGATTCTTTTTATTTCATTGAAATCGGTGGAACCAGCATGGAGATCTAGCTTCTTGAACTGGATGGGCCGAGATTATTTTTATACAAACGGTAGTGGGTGACGTGGTCAGGGTGTTGAATGAGAAAACAAATTAGTTGGGCATCAAATATGCGGTGGATATGACGATAGCGTTCGCGTCTCCATTCTGTCTTGGCAGAGTTGTCGTAACGCTAGTTTAGAAACGAGATGTAATATTTGTATCCCGTGATTGAACTCAACCGTTGTGTTTGCGTGTGTGCACACACGTCTCATTAAGGTATGGGGAACGCGTTATAAGCGACGAGGCGTGGTTGGGTTCCAGGGCGTTCTACGCCCTCGCCAATGGAAACGTCGGGGGGCTGAGGGTGTGAGGGAGGGGGGGGGGGGACCGCCAGCAGCTTTCCCTCCCGGCTCAGCTACCTGCTGACACAATGGCTGCGTGCCGAGGAAAATTATCGTTTCGTAAGTGCAATAATTCGGCTCATTAGTCCGGGGTTCGTGTTTCCCGGACACGGATTAGTGTTTCCCGGTGCCTATTCAGTGACGAAACGAGCGTCGAAAGGACGCCTTAATCTTTTCAGCCGCTCGGGCGAAAGAATGGGGAAAGTAGATCGCACACCGTAAGGGGTATCCCTCACTGAGCGCGAAAGTATCCACGAGTGATCGCAATGCCATTGTCTCGCCCACCGTGGGTATTCTCGGGAAAAAAATCGAAAACCGCACACCATCTCTGGGGTCCGGCAAATGATTTCCATCGTCGAAAATGAATCCGACGATTACCACGTTCTATTCTTCGATACGCCTGATTCACTGAAGTGCATTATTACTTCCAAACGATTGTATCGTCTAAAGGTTTGAACAGAATAATTTTTTTTTTTTTTTTGCAATTCGATTTTCTTTTCTCTGTCTTAAACATATGGGAAGGACAGCAAAGGGTAAGTACAGAGAACTATAAAGGAAGGATTATGTGCCTTGACCAATAAAATCAGCCCCTCACGATTGGTGATGCGTAATAGATTAGTATCCCTATATATGCCATTTATACTGTTTTCAAAACAATGATGTATGCGGTGATAAATTCAATTGTGATATCTCAATATATTATCGACACATATTATGGCTACGGAATAAATGGATTGATTCTATTTATTATATCTATTACCCTTTGTTGAAACTATGGGAATATCGTATCCTCTGTCAAAGGTATCATCAGAAGTCCTTGCTTTTCTCAGTGCAATTCTCAATTTAGTCATGAGATAGATGTGATTTCCAATAAACATTTCGCTATTAGTGGCAGCTTTTCCAGACTTACTGAAATTCTACTTGTTAGGTCGGCACTTTGAAGAGAGAATTAGTTACTAGCTCCAAATAATACCACAAAATTCTTTGAAAATGGAGAATATGTGAGGCAGAAGAAAAGGGTAAAGAGTCTGAAAATGGTCAAAGCTTTAATGAGAGAGAATAAAAAAAAATGTGAATCATTCATGATGATTGGTTATCATGGTGTTTTGAATAATTTCTTACATAATTCCTTAATTATTACAGACCTTCCACTCTTGAGTCCTGAATTTTTAAACGCTTGAAATTCACCTTGGCAACTCGAAAACAATGTGAATTCATCATATTAAAGACTCAAGCTTCATTGATAGTAATTTAAAATACCTGTAATTAGCTATTAAACCTGATATAATTGTTTTTCAAAAAAGTCCCTGGCCTCATAAAAATTCGGTAGCAGTCCTCTGTTATCGAGTAAAGTTCAAAATAAATACGAGGGAAAGTAATGTATTAAAGAATACATAGTTTTGAATTATATTACCTTCGTGACGGTCGTTACAGTATCAACAATAAGCTGTCAGTATCAACATTAAGTGGTGTAATTTGGTCCTCAGCTAAACTTCCTTCTACTTCTTCTTATTATCCTGCTAGCCACCACAGGGGTGTTTGGCAGGGGATCAGTGGTTCCTTCATCTACATCTACATCTACGAAATAAATGAGTACTGAGGCATAATTGGGACTTATCTAATTCTTCTGAACAATGTGTGCAAGTAGAAATTTTATTCAGTTTTGTTTTGGAAAGCGAAAAAGACCTCAAGGTCTCAGTTTGTTCAAATTAAACTTTTTTAAATCGACAGTCATCATCTACGAGAGTTGCTGTGGCTGAAATAATACAATATTTCCCATATATTCGATATATCATTCATTCAAGGTTTATCAGTGTGGATATCCATTGCCACAGTGGTAATGACAAAACGTATTTTTCTCCAGAGTTTATTTATGATACATATGATGATGTCTCAACGTGACGGCGCGCGACATTTCGCGCGCGGACGGGTCAATATGACGCCGCGGCGTCATTATCAGGAACGATACTTAGTCAAGTTGGATTGCTGTCCGAAAGCGCATGCCAAAGAGAGACGGTATGAATTGGAGAGGAGTTTGACACTGAAGACACGATGTGAGAAACGAGGAGGCGTGGTGAGGAGAGAAGAAAATAGGTAACTTTGAGGGTCCGGTCCTGAGACCTAACCTCTAGTGAGATTCATAATTCAAAGTAGTCTTTCCTTTGCTAAATTATCTTCATTCAAATGACGGGGGAGGTTTCTGGTACAGGTTGAATACAATTTTGCGAGCGGTGATCATACTATGTAATAATATTTTGGAAAGTTACGATTGATCATTTGTCAAGGACATAAATATACACAAAAAGGTAGGTGTAAAAGGCTAACACACCTTACCGGTAATTGGGAGATCCCGGTTTGTATCCCAGTCAAGTCAAATGAGTCTTTTCTTTGCGAATTTCATCCTTTGGTGTACATGCACCTGTGCGAGTGACTTCGTACCATTTCATTTGTACATGCAATTATTCGACAATTGCCAAGTTGGTCTATAAAAACGAAAATGCCGGGTTTACCCTCAGCAACAGTGGCTTAATGAGCACAACCATCGTCTCCTGAGCCACAATATGGACTTGAGGCAAGAACACCAATTTGTATAAACCGCTGTCTAAGCAACTCAGATTACAGCACCTAAATTTGAAGTTTCTACTTTCAGAATGAGCTGATCTATAGGGTCAGTGAGGCAATAGTGCATCTTGGTCACTAGAATACTTGTGTTGGACCCGGTGGCGGCGGGTAAGTTCTTTACCGGCTAATACTTGGGAACCCGCCTGAATGGAATTTTTCACCACTAAGTACATAGATGTTTACCTACGTCTATTTTTCATGAAAATTCGAAATACATACTTTCTCTTGTTTTTTACTTTTTGCATTGGTGCTTCAAACATGCCTTCGATAGATTAACTGACTAGGTTCTTGGAATATGACATAGTTTTTCCGTAGCAAAAAAAAAGTTCGATTACCTGTCGTTAGGTAGATTTGTGTAGGTACATCTAAGTCACGGCCGAATGCCTCGTAAATATTCAAGGAATTCACTCGAATTACTTGTTAAAATGGCCAGAACCTCAGTGTGATTAAAATTTCATTAATTATGTTTTATACCTTTCATGGAAATTAGGACATAAAAACAAGCTTAGATGCGACTGTCGAAGATCTTTTTTTGGTTATAGACATTCTTTTGTTGTTTAACGTGCATCAACTCTCCTATCGTACTGTCTTGATATGCAAAACCTTGTGCACAGGATCAGAAAAGAAAGGAAATCAAGGCAAGGCTGTGTTGTAAAATGAGATGCGCACTACTGTTCATGGAAAACTCGCGCTGTAGAATAAAATAAATGGCATGTATTGCCGAGGACGGAATACATCGGGGCCACGAAAAGAGACTTAAAGTGAAACTTTTTTTCAATAAATTAAAGGGTTTTCTTATAAGGGAGTGTAATAAAGAGAAGAAGTAAACCCTCGACCTATTGGCTGCAAATGGTGACAGTTCTTTAGATTGTATTACATTTTCAGCCTGAAAAAATTGTTTCAGGTTACCAGAGTTGGTTGAATGCATACCGCTAACCCAGAAGTAACCGAGTCTAGCTTTGTTTCCGGTAAATCTTTAAGTGTGTGTATACGTCGTATGTTAAGTATCTACGTTAAGTATAATAAAGTTAGGTGGAATATAATGACGAGTAATATGGCTAATGAGTTATCGCTTACGGCAAGATTTGTTGGAATCAAATGTAAGGCTCGCCGGAGACCCAAAGTTCAAAATTCCTGATTAGTCCTAATTATAACATTTTGAGCCAATGTTATGATCTCTAGTTAAGTATTCACTCAACAGACAGTCTGATGTAATATATAATACTTGAATTCATATTTATCATTGGGTTAACAAAAACGAATCAAATTGCGATTATAGCTAACCAGATATTATAATACCTTGTTTAATTGCCTTTTCTTTATTAAAAGACAAGGATTTTCCTCAATCACATACACCCAAAATATGTGTATGCTGAAGGAATTACATGTATATCCTACAACTTCTACGAACTTTGACTGCATCCGAAGCGCCAAGAATCAAAAGCACGTTAGTTTTTCTTTCAATCTCTATGCTGATCAAAATTATAAGTATTTGGTGGCAAGAAAAATTGAATAAATTTTTGTGTATCCAAAAATTGAACTCAAAATATTTATTAAAATGTAGAATCAAAAAACGATCCCGTATTTTGTTAAATAGGTCCATTTCTTTTCCGGGGTAAGTATTCTTAAGAAGTTTTTTCAAATCGTGGTGTCTCCATCCATTCAGTTAATGGTTTAATTTTGTCGTGGAAAATCGAGTTCTCAATCCTTACACATACTTCTCGTGGCCTATCACCTTCTCATTCATGTAGATATATTCCTGATTCACTATATTATTACACTTGAATATCTGTAGTTACCGAGTTATCCACTCATGCACACACATGTAACATGATACTCAGGTTGATGAAAAATTTAATCTCTATTGGACTTGAGGAACATTAGGTAATGGAGAATTATCTCAAAGCTCGACTAGACTAAAATGTTCAGCTTGCTTCCTTAAAAGCCCATAGGGTATTTAAGGTTTCTGCTGATCTGAAGTTTCACCATTTCGAGACCCATATGGTAACCTTTAGCCATTTTTTATCAGATATGACTATTACGGACTCAGACCATCCCGGCATCTAGCTGGGAAAGGCGTCCACAAATTGCTCGACCATTCTTGCCTGAATATTCCGTAACCGATGAAAAGGTCTTTTAGACTCGATATGAACCTGCTTCTCATCTCATTCCTCATCATAGGCCGATAAACGGGAATATAGGCCATTGCGATGCAATAGTTGAGAGCTAAAATAGCATAGTTAAATCGGGAGAGAGGAGATACCGAAGAACGAAGGGTTTTTCACGAATGATTTTCCTTATATTTCAAACCTTCGTATAAACACGCTATTGATTTTGTATGAATAATTAAACTTTGACCATATTCGTGAGCCAAAATAGTTTTATAGAGTGTGTGCCGATAGTTTTATATTTCATTGGCTGGTGTATCGGCACTCAACTTTGAGAATTCGTGAGGTGTTTTTTGCATTCAATAATACAATATTTTCCATGAATAAGATTTCAATCTTTGGATTAATGTGAGTTGACGCAAGTTATCATATTGTGTTGCTTTACTATTGGAGGCAGATACGAAAATAAAATTCCCATTCAAGGATCTCAATATCATAGGGTAGTCAGGAAGAAGTCAGCTAGTCACAATTAGTGGAAATAGATAGCTATGAAAATGTAAAATAAAGAAAAATTAAATACGCCTAGAAAGGGTGAAGAGGTCGGTAGGACATGGGTATAGGTATGGTATTTCCCTCAGATGTATTTCTCGAGGAAAACTGAAAGTGTATGTCATTATAGCTGATGGCAATTATGGATTTACCAACTCGTGGATAACACCGCGAAGATGTGAAGGTAAAAATCCCGTTGTACGTATTATCATAATACGCGGAAGAGAAAAGTCAAGGTCTGACTTAATGCAACGTAGAGAGTAATTGGAGCATTGAATCCTTTCACCGACTTCGGATGGAGAATTTCATTGGATATAACATGCTCGACAGAAACCAGTCTAAAGAAGTAGCTTACTGCGAAATGGAACCTTATTGTCTATTTAGGATCTAAGCATAAAAAGAACCCTTTGTAATATAAACATTTATACATGTGACACTACTAGGAAGGAAATCGCCCATTTAGAGAGTGGGCGCCACAGGGAAACATATTTTAAAACATTGAGAGCTACAGGTGGATGATCAAGGAAAGAAAGTAGAAAAAAAATCAGATAACTGGGACGAAATAACATGTACCTTTTTATTTGCATTCTATCGTGGAAAAAACATTGAAATGTGCTGGACTCGCCCTGAAACGAGCAGAAATAAGTATATCCCTAGTCCTGTTCAAATTCTAAGCATTCGTTGACACGTATGTTATAAATACTTGGAGTATTTCACGCCTCAATAAAGAGGTCTTTGGGGAGGGGCGTCGATAGGCCCACGGTTGAATACCCCGTATTAACCCCGTTCAACAGGCGTTATTTTTAATAAACAACTAGGACTGCCAAGGTGGTGAGGCGAATATACAGGATATAACTGCGTCACAATCTCATGACGTAAATATCCGTTTTTAGGTACGAATTAATAGCGTGTCTATTTAAATACAAAATAAGATAGACTTAGCATAGCTATCAATCTACGTAATAACAAACTTTAGTGAATTTTTATTCTAAAAAAAATGCTATATTTACTTACCAAAAAACGCTGATGTAAAACGCCTTTGCTGACCGGAAATCAAAAACTTTTAAGTAATGGTCCACTAATATTTTTATTGTTTACGACCCGGGTTTCGTCACGTAATGACATCTTCAGGTCTGAACCTTAACCTGAAGATGTCATTACATGACGAAACCCGGGTCGTAAACAGTAAAAATATTAGTGGACCATTACTTAAAAGTTTTTGATTTCCGATATGGAGAGGTTCCACAAAGTGAAGCCTGAATTTATTAGCCTTTGATGACGTTTTGCAGTGGAGGATGAAAAATAGAAAATACGAACACACACTCCCTTTATTCTACGCGGCATTGGTACACGGATTACGGAGAAGATGGAGTGTTTATTAAGGTGGTAACTCTGTGGTGGATGATTGACTTGTGATGAATGGGGCGGGAACGATCGTCACTTTTCCAGTGATATGCAGTATATTATTTTTTGAATCGCATGGTAGTGGAAAATCCACATGTAATAATGGAAAAACCTGGGTGGCAGGTGAATGTGGTCGGGAAAGCGGACGAAATATTGAATGATTGACGCGAAGCGGGGAATTCCCTTTTGGATCCTTTAATACTCTGTTGTTTTCCATTCTAAGAAACGTGCGTGCACCGTCATCACTCTCGTCCAAGATTCTTATTATGTTACAGTGCAGCGTAAGGTAAAGGTCACGTGGATTAAACAGGAAGTGAATTCTATTGACGGAAGGGGGATAAGAAAAGCAGAGGTTTGCAAAAGCTAGGGGTTGGCGTAGTGAGGGAAGTGAAAAAATATTCCGTTAAATTGCTAATCACTCTAGTTATCATCTACATCTACGTAATACCCTACGAGCCACCACGAGGGTGTGTGGCAGGGGGTGAAGATCACCAAACATGCACTATTGCCATGCAAGTAGGATATTTAAGGGAGATATGCTAGAAAATAGGGTCACATGCAGCTAGATGGTTAGTATCTACATAATAAGGAAGGGATAATTGGTTGTTATTACATGCATCATGCACTACATACTACTCTAACTATATTTCACCTACCTATCCCTTTGCTACGCTGCCTATTGTTCTCTTTTATGGTACGCGGGAAAATGACATTTTAAATATATCAGTTGGAATGAGTTTCCCGCTACCTCGTTAGATACTCTGACAACTCTGCCTTCATCAAAAATTAGACCTTCCATACTCGCTCCTTAACCCGTATGAATCACCGTGTACTTCGATACATGGGCGTAGCCAGGATTTATGCTAGAGAGGGGATGGGTGGGTAGGACACCCAAATGCACATGTAAGAAATCTTAATAGAGCTTTACCGTTGAGGAATGTGTTGCGATCTTTAAGGGATTCCAAAAGAAAATCAAATACGAACGAAGTTAACTTTCCATGGGTACGTATAATTTCTACCTTTTATCAATACTGTGCACCCCCGCTTTATGATATTAATTCGTTCCACGGAACCGTTCGCGACGTGAATTCCGTCGTAAAGTGAACCAGCATTGTACCGGCCTCGGGCACGGTTTTTACGCAACAATAAATATCAATACGTTGCTGTCATAAAAAAATGCAGTCAATTTTCAGTTCAGCAAAGTGAACCCATCGTAAAGCGGGGGTCTACCGTACTTCAATTTATTTACTTGATTGGGCCCCTCCTGTCGGCCCTTAGCAACCCCATGCTTCGACTTACATATTCCTTACAGTAATCTTCATTGTACAAACTATCTAATAGAGTTTGTGAGTATGAAAAGAAAAAACGAATATTATTTGTTTGTTATTTTTTTACAAGGCTATGACATCATTTTCCTTTTATATTGTTTATGAAATCAATAAAGATACTTGAATACTACATGCACAATTTTTTTCATTGCAGAAACCTTCCCAAAAGTATGATTAAGTCATTATTTTCTGAATAATGCGGAGTCGTACGAATACTTTTTACACTCACTGTATATAGCAAAAACTTAGGCGCATTTGATTCAGAGCACCCCTACGAGCGTGTTTTGATTTTCCACCAATTATATAGATCAATACAGTAATGATCACACTCTAATGGTTTCAATTCACCCAAGTTCGATGGTGAAAAGCATTAATAGCACCGTCTTGCTGGCGTTTCCTCCGCGTTTTTGTCGCCGCGATAAAAACTCCGCGTGGGGGTTTGCGACTTCGTCTTGGAGGAGGTGAAGTCAAATTGTGAGTGCTCTCAATGACCAATCTAGTCGGCATTGAGTTTGATAACCTTCATTCATTACATTCTCGTTGTACACGCAGGCGGTGGCAAGCTTCTCTTGAAACAATGGGGAGCGTCCATAGACGACTGTTGTGACGCACTAAATACGCGATATCCAGCTCGTTGTTGGTCGCCAGCTTGACCCATACCAATGCCCTCTTAGTAAGTATCGTTCTTACGTTAATGCTTCAAACCAATTTTATTTTTCTATACATTCATAGACCATGAATCATCACGCTGGATACTCTCTATGCGATACCTGGAAACCAGTGCCGAGAAGCATCCGAGACACCGAGAGGAAAAAGGCAGGAATCAGCAGACCAATCTCACGACACCTGACCTGAAGCCAAGCGTATATATTACGGATCAGTTGCATAGTACAACATACCCTGATGACGATGGACGTCTCGTACATCAAAACGTCGGCAGAGATGGAAAGCTTGATCCAGTGGGAAACCAGAACAATCTTCAATATGCATGTGATTGGTCCTCTTTTCCCACACTTTTTCTTATCAGTCTCAGGGCAGGTTTCCATACCCTGATTATCTGAATACTTTTGTCTCTGTTCAAGTTCTCCCTCTCGTTATTGATCTCCCCTGCCTACTTCACAACCCAATCCCAGTGCTCTGAAGAAGCCTGGCCCCTACAAAATTGAGTTTATGCCCATTCTTGAGGCTGTGTTCCACCATCGCTGATTTCCCAGGGAAGAATAACCTGATGATCCTTTCATGCTCTGTAAGGGATTATTTCACGGTGTATCCAGTTCCGCCAACGTATGCCTTCCCAAATTCACATGAGATGTGGTAAAAGCCTGATCTTTTCAGTCCCGAGACATTATTGGTGGCCCCCAGGATATATTTAAGTTTCCCTTGGTTTGAGAATTATTGTGAAGTTGTGTTTGGTCAGTATTCTTGCCATCTAGTTGGAGATCCTTGGGATAAAAGGAAGATAGGCTCTTCCCTTTGGTTTCTTCTCTCCTGCCACATCTTTACTCATTTCGTTCGAGGACCATTAAACCTCGATTTAATAAACATAAATTAAAGGAGGACCTCTAGGACCTTTGCATCTGGAATAAAGATAGTACATATCTAGGCTGAGCAGAAGAAAAAAAGCACACAATCAGATTGGAGTATAATGCTAATCAAACACATATTAGGCAAGCTACACTTCCTGTTACCAAATATGTAGGTACCTATGTCAACCAACAGCTCATATCTAATAAACATAGTAATGATATTTTGTTGCTCACAACCCATGCCTTTTACTTTTGATGCTATAATCATTTCTGTTATCCAAAGGCCTAAAACATAAAACTCGAATTGAAATCATGCTGGCAACCGATCACCATTGGTGAAATGGAGTGTAGGCCTAAAACATAGCATTGAACTTCAGTTCATGCTGCCACCGCCATGTGAACACCGCTTGTGGAATGGAGAGTATTGGTATTTGGATACAACAGCATTGTGAGGGCACATATCAGGGAGCAGGATTTTTTTGGATATCACACTGATACATCTACACAGACGAAGCAGGTCCTGGGGTGTTTTGTTTAAAACCACTTGGAATGATTTGGAGCACATAATTATAAGGAGTCAATTGGTATAACAAATAACATTTGGAGATTTTGGTGTATTTTTCCGACATGGATGGATGAATTAAGCATATTATGTATTGTTTATTGTCTCTCTTATTGCAATATTCAACTACATCAACAATATTACTACAAGAAATATGCAACCGGGATGGCTGTATAAGATTTTTACTAGTGATTTGAACATGTCTGAATCTCAAGTGCTTTGTGATTGTGCCCTTAGACTCCCTAGTCACATGACTGGAATCATTCTGAGTGGTCTCAAACACAGACCCTCAAGTTTTCTGGAGAAATGACAAATTAAATGTTGAAAATCGTAAGAGTTTCTACCTTATTTATTTTTAGATAACTGGTTACTAGGGTTTTTCTACGGTCAACAAGATGGTATTCTCAAAGTATACATTTAATAATGATAACCAATCAAATGTATTGTGTTTCATTACTTGAGGTAGTTCAAGCAAATTGTAATTTCACCGAGAAATCCGCAATACACAGAATGGTACTCTAATAGACCACTTAAAGGGCGGCTGAAAATTTTTCCTCTGCTTTTCCTCTACATTTTTCTACTTTTGATTTTATGTTAAAGTCAGCAAAAACCAAATAACTGCAAATGGTCAATTACATGGACATAGAATGTGGTAAATAATAAATATCTATGCAAGCATGTTTTCTCATTCTATACATATTTTTGAGATAAGATCCCTATTCCAAGCAGCCATGACAGTTTTAATAGTTTACCAGCCAGCATCAAAAAGTCCCAACTAGAGGGTCATTTTAAAAAAAGGCTGGAACAATTTGTATCAGATAAATGCTATCACAATGTTAAAGACTATTTGGAAGAGTATTCTGGTTGTGTCATGGATATGTATACCTTATAGTTCACACCTTATATCTGTGTAAAAACTAGGGATTACCATCATCATAATACCTTGACGTATGGTCCTGGAACAGTTCACTGTGGGTACAGACATGGGATTAATTTTGGGGAGTCATAGGCTAGCAGTTACCCCACCAATATTTTGTAGAAAAAAACTTTTCCTCACATCAAAAACTTGGAAATACATACAAAGTTTAAAGGTCCATTTTTCATTTCTCTGCTATATTTATCTAAGTTATTTATATAAATGAAATGATTGAATTTAAGTGAATGAACAGAATTTTAGATAAAAGTATTCTACTGGTTGAAGTTTAGGTTTTGTTGAAAGTCGGAGATACTCCTCTGATTTTCTACACTTTCAGGCCCCATATTTACCTCAAGTCAAGGCCATAGCAAGCGGAGAGGAGGGAGGAGTGGGGGTTCAAACCCCCTCGAAATTTGGAGGCAGAATTAGAAATGAAACTTTTTCTAACGATTTAAAAAAATTAATTAGCGGTAAGCATGGCATTGAAAGAAACACCAGGCACAAAATATTAACTACTCAATGAAATATATTTTATTACAGTTATTTCTTCATTACATACTTGCAGTAACGATAACTACCTGTCAAGGGCAGTTTCAATGGGTTTACGTTAGTGGAGGAGGGGGTCTATAACTAACTTACGTAAGATTTTTTAGTCGTCACAAGACAAAATTGCAACTCTCTTTTAAATGAATTATCAGAAGGAGCGCCCACTCATTAATGGCGTGTCTTTCGTAACTCCAATGTGGTATATCATAGTACAAGGGCTACACCATACTCCTGTTTCTTCGCCCAACTTGCTAAATACATTACCCTGCACTCTGATTGTGGCAGACGGTAGCTCCTGCCACTGAAAGGCCCTATCAGCTACTTCATTGAAAGTCAGGTTCTGAATGGGATTTTTCTAATAATGTATGTATACCTGGCGTCTTACATAATAGTGAGAAGAGAGGTGGGGAAATTGCATTGGTAGACCTAAGTATGCCATAAAATGTTTAAAGAGTTCTCCCAAAAGGGTGGTTTTGCTGCGAGAAGAATTAAAATTTATTGTACCTAATTTTCACGCAACCACAGCGGCATCAACGTGTGAAACAAGATAGGTTGAAAATCATAATGCACTTCTAAAATTCAAAGAGCTTTTTAAACCCATACTCGCAACTTTGGAAGAGTTAAGTGAAGATTCGGATGCAGATACCACATCCGAAGCCTCCTCTTTCGTAAGAACTCTGATAAACTGAAAATTTGTCGTTAGTCTCTGCTTTCTTGCCAAAGTGTTTTCATATACCATGACCCTCTGCAAGATTTTACAGTCACCTCTTTGTGATTTAAAATCAGCCACTGATCATATTGAAAACACCATTAATTGCTTCGAAAACATGCAAAATAACATTGATAATGAGTTTTCCAAAATTTTTACAAATACTGAAGCAAATTTTGCTGTTTTTGAAGAAAAAATCAAGGTTCCCTGACAAAACCCTTCATAATGTCACCACTGCATCATGGAGACCAATGAGTCAGAAATCTATTTTCGTATTGCAATCGTCATTCCACTCATTGACGATTATATACAACAGTAAAAAGATAGATTCTTCAACCATAAAGAAGTGATTTCATATTTAAATTCATTGTTGTCACCAGTCTGCTGAAAATCTTCTGTTTCATTAACCCTTTAACGTCAGGTGTGCTGAATTGGCCACATACCTCCAGAATCATTATGCCTCAGTAACCATGTAAGTTATTCCACTGTAGCCCATTAGGACATTTTCCGCACGCTCGTACCTAAATTCCAGGCTATTTTGAGAAAAATGTTTTAAAAAATAGATGGGCGTGCTTTAAATTATCTCCTTTGATTGGGATTTGGAAGGAAAATATTTTTTTCTTAAGTAGAAAAATTGTTGTCCATAAAGGGTAAAATGCTAAAAGTTTGAAATTTTATTTAAAAAAAATTAATCTCTCCATGTTGGAAGCAGAGTTTGACCTAGGGAAAATATACTGGGCAAACAGAAATGAAATTGACCATCCATCATGTGCCATAGAAGCTCTGGAATAATGCAATAGTGAATTTTATCCCTTTAAATTAATTTTATTCAATATTTTTTCAACTCTCTCAGTAACAACTTGTACGGCTAAATGTTCATTTTCAACCCTAAGAAGATTGAAATCTTATTTACGAAATTCATATGGATAAAATCGCCTAAGTGCATGTAATCCATGGATTAGCCCTCCTGTCCATTCACCACAACATCAGTATTCCTACAGATAAAGTAATTGATATATTTGCTTTAAAGAATGGAAGAATAATTTTGTAAATATTTAAGCTCTACTTAGGAGCTAGTTGTAATATTTTAATTTTTTAAGTCAGAAAGTGAATGCTAGATAATATTTCCTCAAAACTGTATATTTCAAATCTATTGCAAATGTATCAGTTAAAGATTAATATGTAATTTTATGTAATAGTACATGCAAAAATCAATAAAAATGCTGGATCATAATTAAAATGATCCTTTTTTATTTTATCATGCTATTTTTAATATATGTAAATGACAGCAAACATTTAAGAAAACCTAAAATTTAATAAAATAGAGACCATAAAAAATATATTATTGATATACTATTTCAAATAAATGAAAGAATTTTTAAGTAAAAATATAGGTAGGCATATTTCATATTTTGACCAATTAATCTAGGGGGCACCGTCTCAAGCACTAAATCATGAAACTCGCTCAGAAAATATTATTTGTGGGTGCCCCATTCCATGCTCCAAACTATAAGCCTTAGGCCTTAGCCAGAAATAATTTTGGGGAAACAGTTGTAATTTAACCCCCCCCCCTCCCCGAAAAAATTTTCTGGCTACAGCTTTGCTGCTATAGTATTGCAGAAAGTGATGAGCAACAGAAAAATCATAATTATTAATTTTAGGGGATTACTATAAGGCTAACGCTCCATAGTTAATATAATGCTACCACTTTACATGCACTTGTTTGTGTGAGATAAGTGCTATTACTTCTGTGGCCTCATGTGCACTGAGATAGCCCTAGCAAAACTGGCATATTCTTCACCTACAGTCAAACATGATTGGCTAGCCCCTCACGGTGCTCCATCTTTGACTGCAAACTTTGCAACTTTGTGGTTACTTTATTCAAGGCAATTGAGCAGACATTGGTGACAAGGTTTTGGTGTAGTATCTGGGTCTCAAGCTGATGGAAAAGGGGTGTGGAAAACGGGAAAGCATTCAGCTGATCACAAACCAATTGTCGGTTAAGGGGTGGAGCCGCCGTCTTCTGTGTAGGAAATGCTCTAGCTGCAAAAACAAGGCACCTCCATCTTGAAATTTCAATATTCCTCTTGTATTTTGTGAGTCGGCTATGCTCTGCAATAAAGAAATAATTATTACTAGACATCATTTTATTCACATATTATCATTTATTGCAGTGTCTCTTGTATAAGAGAGCAATTCGTTGAAACAGAATACAATAAAAACAATGCATTCACTTATGACTAGCGGCACCTTTTATTATCTCATTATTCGCCGTCTCTTCCTATTCTTTCTAGATTCTATTCATTGGGAAGTTCTTACCATTGATCGTCTCAACTTAATTAGGCAAAATCTACTTGACCGTAGTGGGGGTAGGCAACCACGAAACATTAACTCATCGGAGACCCCCCCCCCGAAATCGAAGTCTGGCTATGCCCCTGCCTCAAGTACTTCCTTTTTTCCTCAGCATCTACCCGTATTTACCTCATCAACAAATCCTATTTTTCATCTTTCCCTTTCCTGCTTGCTCAACATCCTTCCCTTTATGAATTCTTGAGCAGCCCATCACCCCATATTACTTCCTCCCGCCACCTACCCAGATTTCATTCAGAAGTTTCATCGTCCTAGTAACTATATTAAGTGCTTCCTCATTGTTATTCCTTTCCATCAACCACCTTCTCTACAATGGACTGCTACCATTATTTTAACATACGTTGTAGTATGAAGTGAGCTAATTGGTGGCTCAATATTAAATTTCACCATTTTTTTCATAGTTGTTCTATATCATCTGCCAAGTATAAAGTGGTTAGTGTTGGTCAGTGATAAGCTTGAATTTCTGTATGCTTTTGCTATAGTTTTTTTTGTCTCTATCTCATAGAGAACTGTCTAGTCCCATTTTTAAAGTGTCTTTATTTATGTTCAAGTTCTTGTTATGCTCAAGTCACATGTCTGTACAGTTCTTCTCAAGTGACATTAAAACTGCAGTTTTCGAAACCAGGTGTTTTTAATTCAGCATATAACTTCATCAGGTTATGGGCCCAGAAGCGTTTAACTATTTTTTTGAATTATCAGACACCAGACTTTTTTAAAATTTTGATCATGCAGTGAATGCACAACAGTTGGTTTTAAAATTTTGAAGTGAACTTTTTTGCCATTATTTGTCGATGAGGCTCAGGAAATAGTTACAATGAAAACTCCTGCTGGTGAGACAGCAGTTACTGCTTCGAGTATTATGATGATGACAGTTTTAATGGCAGGAAGTTCGTTACCCAGCATTGAAAAATTAGATGGCAAGTTGAACTTTAACAATTGGAAATTTGCCATGAAAATTTTTCTTAACTTAGAAGATCTATGGAACAGCGTAGACCCACCGGAGGGAGTGGAAGTTGATCCTTGTAAGGATTTGAAAGGTTTGGCGAAAATATGCTTATCCATGAAACCACATGTGTATTCCCATTGGAGAACTGCAAAGTCTTCAAAAGAAGCTTGGTATAATTTGAGCAGAGCTTACAAGGACCATGGACTGACTTGGCGCTTAAGCTTGATGCAAGGACTTTTCAGTTACAAGTTTGTGAAGTATCAAAGCATGGACAGTTATATTGTGGACATTATGGGCTATGCACAGAAATTAGCTGATGTAAATAAACTGGTAGGCGATGAAATGGTAGGAGCTATAATTCTCAGTGGACTTCCCAGTGATTATAAGCCTATGATTATGGCACTTGGGAGTTCAGGTATGCTCATTCCCAGTGAATTCATCAAGTCAAAACTAGTTCAGGAAGGCATCAGGAGGAGAGCAGAGGTGAACTGTGAGGAATCAGTCCTTGCAGCCCATACAGCTCAGCCTGCTAAAGGAAGGCAGACCATGAAGCCACGCAACAAGAAGAATTTTGTTCCAAGGGTCTACAAGTGCAATGAATTGGGTCACTTACATTCAGATTGTCCAATGCCGCAGAAGAAACCTCTGGTTCTGAAGAGAGAGAAGAACATCATAATAAAAATAAATAGCGGTAATGTTTTATTTACAGTATTGCCAGCTAAGTTCCAGCCTGGGGAGTGGTACATTGATTCCGGTGCTTCGACTAATATGACAATGAGAAAAGACTGGACGCAGAATTTTAAGTCATCTGATGCCAGTAAAGTGACTGTTGCCAACAATTCAATCGTGACCACTGTAGATAGTGCTAATGTTATTGTAAATGTAAATCAGGATGGTAATGTTTTGCAGAAAACAATTGCTTATTTTATTTATGTACCAGAACTTGCCACAAATCTACTTTCAGTCAGTAACCTTACAGATAATGGTAAATTTGTTGTTTTCTTCTATACAGATTGTAAGATTTATGCGGGAGAAACTGCTAATGTTGAGGGGGAGGTAACTGCTACTGCAACTGAGGTTAATGATATGTACAGACATGATCAATTTAACAATTCACTAGAGCAATTCATTCAGAAAGAAGTGGCTTTGGCAATTAATGAATCTTCCAACGACTTGTGGCACAGACGTCTCGGTCATCTTGGTAAGAAAAGTATGTTTACCTTGCAGAATATGTCAACTGGTTTTGTCTTGAGTGGTATACCTGAGAATGACTGCTGTGGATATCGTTCGAAGGGAAAACAATGCTGTCTACCTTTTCGAAAAGAAAGTGTCACAAGAGAAGTTAAGAAACTAGAGTTGCTACGCACAAATATATGTGAACCATTGCCTGTAGAGTCTTATGAAGGAGGAAGGCATCTCTTAGTCTTTATTGATGATTTTACCCGCATGACTTGATTATATTTTGAAATCAAAGATTGATGTTTTGAGAAAATTTAATGGGTTTCATGTTCTTGTTGAACATCAGACTGATTGCAAAATAAAGGCAAAACGTAGTGACAATGGGACGGAATATCTGAATGCTAAGTTACAGAATCTTTTCAAAGGTTTGGGAATAAGACATCAAACCATCATTCCTTGTACACCTGAGCAGAGTGGTGTAGCAGAAAGAGGGAACAGATAATAATGGAAATGGAGAGATGCATGCTAGCTGATGCTAAACTGGATAAGAAACTTTGGGCTGAGGCAGCTAGCACTGTAATTTATTGGAAAAACATGTCACTTACTAAAGCTGTCAAAGGGAAAACGCCTTTGGAAGCTTGGACTGGGAAGCCTGTGGATCTTAGCCATATGGGTGTATTTGAAAGTAAGGCATATGTGCATATCCCAGATGCCCTCAGAAAGAAGTTGGATGACAAGAGTCAACAACTAACTATGGCTGGATATTGTACTGAAAGCAAAGGGTATTGATTAGTTGATACTAAAAATCCTGTTAAAATTATCAAGACAAAAGATGTTAATTTTGATGAAATTTCAGAGAGTCCCAGGAATGAAATATTAAATGAATCAGCAGATAGTTGTGAGAAGAATTTTGGAGAATGATTATTCCATCTGCAGTAATTCAAATCGATCACGTCTCTAACCCAGATCGGACAATTAACAATGTAGATTCTCCTGACAACTCGGATGTTGCTGAATTTATAAATGATGTTCCAGTTGGGCCGGCTATTCATGAAAGGAGATATCCTTTAAGGATAAGACCTCCTAAGGATTTTGGGCCAGACATGATTACTTACTGAGTATTTATGGGTCACCATAGCACTGAACCCTTAAACAGTTCAAGAAGCCTTGTCCAGACATGACAGAAATGGAAGATAAATATAACTTCTTGTAGAATAATGAGACATTAGAGTTGACTGATCCACCACCTAACAAAAATGATATCAAATGCAAATGGGTGTTTGAGGAAAAGAGTGCTGCTGATGGAAGCATGAATCACAAAGCCAGACTTGTTGCCTAAGGCTACAATCAGGAATCAGGTATTGATTATGTATAAAGAAACCTTTGCCCAGTTGTCCGTTTTGCTACTGTTCGTCTCCTTTTTGCCATTGCAGTGGAGAAGGATTTAGATGCATCTCATTTTGATGCCTCAACAGCCTTTTTAAATGGGGAATCAGATGTTGAATTGTACATGGAGCAACCAGAAGGGTTTGAAATAGCACCAGGCAAAATATGTCACTTATACTAAGCCATTTATGGTCTTAAGCATGCATCTCAAAGTAAGAGAAGTCATGAGTAAAATTGGTTACACTAGTTCAGATCATGAACCATGCTTGTTCATCAGAATGAAAGATAATACATTGTTTCTCATCGCAGTGTATGTTGATGATTTTTTGCTTTTTAATAAGTAATAAAGGTAAGTAATAAGTAAGTAAATAAAAGTAAGTAATAAAAAGGATGAGCTCTGAAGGACATGGGAGAAATTTCAAGTTTTCTGGGTATGAGGATCATCACAGGTGAAATGGCAACACAATCAGTATTGGTTAAGGAAAGTACCTGGAAGGAATAATCAAGAAGCTTGTTGCATGGGATGCAAAGACAGCTTTGACACCATTAGACATGGAATGCAACTTGGGTGTGCCAACAGAGAAAACATCTTGCACTTACCACAGAACTTAAAATTACAAATTGCACTACAGCAATACAGGACATGTCATATTAAGATACACTGATGCTGATTTGGATGGGGACCCAAATGATCGCAAGTCTTATATAGGCTATGTTTTTAAGGTTGCAGGTGGGGCTGTGTCATAGGAATCACTCAAGTAAAAGGTGGAAGCATTATTTAGCACTGAAGCTGAGTACATTGCCATTTCAGAGGCAGCAAAGGAATCCATTCATTTAAGGGACATACTTCTAGAAATTACTGGAAGACAAAATACTGTTGTTATTAAAAATGATAACCAGAGTGCACAGAGATTGTTATTTAATCCTATATATCATAATAGGACAAAACAAATAGATGTATATCATTTTTGTTGTCAGGCCATCCAGGATGTTTTGGTTGAGGTAGAATATCTGCCTACAGCAAAAATGGTGGCCAATGTTTTCAAAAAAGAGCTCAGTGCCCAAAAGTACAACTATTGTACGTCTAATATTGGGCTGCAATATTTTTTAGTACATTACATAAGTATTTTGTACAATGTTTGCTTTGTCAGTGTTTTCAAAGAAATTTAGTTTTGAGAAAGTCTGTTCTTAAGGGGGAGTGTTGGTCAGTGATAAGCTTGAATTTCTGTATGCTTTTGTTATCATTTTTTTCTTTCTCTCTCACACACAGCTGTCTAGTCTCTTTTTTCAAGTATTTTATAAATGTTGGAATTCACTTTATGTTCACGTCACATGTCTGTACAGTTCCTCTCAAAAACATTAAAACTGCAGTTTTCAAAAGCAGGTGTTTTTAATTCAGCATAACTCCATAAGTTGGCGTATCATAAAGCGTATATAATTAAAACAATGAACTATCCAATGGCCCATGTGATACTGATGTTAAATTTTCTTTTTTCCATCTGTTTACCACTTAGCATGGACAATGGAAGGTGGCTTAGCTTAGATCATTTTTTTTCATCCTATCACCAAAAAATAATATTGTGTGTGCATTTTCAGAAATAATTCACCAGTGACTCTGTATTAGTACATTCTCTACATTCATTAACCGCTGCGGAAATTTTTAAAACATGAACTATGAATGCACCAATATTGTGTGTTTTTGAAAAAACTTCAGGAGAGCACCTCAGAGGCACTTCACACAATATCCCACAATTATTGCAGCAGACTTAAGTGTTGACTGTAGAATCGAGATTAATGGAAATTATTCCTTCGATCTAATACATTTATTCACATTTCATAGATATAGTGTTTTAGTTATATTTTGTGTAACAGTTGAGTTTTCCAAGCTTTCATTTCGTAATTTCAGTGACTCTTCACTTATGCAACCATGTATTGATAATACAATTAAACTAACAAGCTGTAGACTGCAAAAGTTTTGAACCCCAATGGTGCAACAATATCATTAAAGTATCCTATTGAGCTTCGATATCATTCGGGTTAGATTCATTTCCTTCATTAATTACCAAAATGCTCTTATGAAACGCGATATTGAAAACAAATTTTTAAATCGCCGCTTTTTTGGTTCAGATTTCTACCTATAGGCGTCACGCACTAAAAAACAATCGATGCCAGATAAATTCCACGATCTTCATCAGGCTATAACTTCGATAACTTCTATCGCTTTTTTCCGTCTGGAAAGTTGCTATAGGAAAGGGGTTATGATACCAACGAACCGAAAGCCCCACTTTGATTGATCAGTGACTGTTTGTAATTTTCTGTTGATGTCTTCGTTCTTCCTCGTATCCATTTGTTGGTAGTACTTGCATCATGGTCATTTTTAGTAATACTCTTAGCCCCTATGCATATTAACAGCCCGTATCTGAATTGGATTATACTTAACGTCGATCTGATCTTGAATGACGTACTTACTCTACTTGATCTTCTCTAAATGTCTATGTATCCTCGTTTACGATAATTGTCGTGAGTCTCAAGGAGAGAGTTTCGTGTATTTCGGGCACCCAAGCAGCATCATATGTCATTTATATGTCTAAAGGACATCAATATGATATCACTAACATCACTTTTACGTCTATAGCCCGAAAGTGACACAAATGTGATATCATTTTAACATCACTTGTCGATTACAATTTGACGTACCCTCAAATGAGAAAAAAGTGATATAAAATAAAGATCTCTTGACGACTAATATTTGCTCTTAGAACAAATGAGGTAAAAGTCGCCAAAAACGTCTATGAATGATTAGGTTTTGTTTGATATGAAAATAAATAAGCGTCAGATAATTCACTTAACCGCCAAATAAATCTTTATAAAATTATAAAAAAGTGAACCTTACTTCACGAGAACATATTTTCCATTGAAAATCAACATAAAGAGACGAAGTAAAGTAATGCGAACATTATATTTATTTCTCATTCTTCAATTTTTTCACATTTATATATCCATTTACACTTTACAAGCTATATAAATTTATTTGGTGTGCTATAAAGCCCTCTTCTAATGCTTTATCCATTTTGAACTTGGTGCGTGACACCCCTTCGCTGAACGAATATTCGATCCTTGCTTGTTTTATTGCTGGTTTGAGTGGCATCATCAAGGACTATAAAGATAAAGATTTCTATTATCCTTGGGCATCATGCACCGGCCACCAGCGTGGTTTCGAGCAGTTTCGAGGGCGGCATTCATGTATTGGCATTGATAGCAATTAGAACAAATTTTTCTACCCGGTCTACGTGTGATTACGTTGTGAGAAACGTTCGAGTGAAAGTCCCGCGGACTCGCAAGTCTGTATTTTCATCATATTTTAAATGTATGTATTTCGTTAGATATGTAAAATCCTATTATGTAAATTCTCACACGTCTACGGTATACTCAACCTGATCCATTTGGCCCCTTTTTATGTGTTGGAGTCTATAGGTCTACCTAAACTAGTCCTTCAGATTTTGTCAACTCAGTGGAGATTGATTCGTCTGGCAGTTCTGATGCATGTGAAAGTTTATGCAGCCATGTGGAAGATTATTTCTCGTCTCGTGATAGTGAAATGCATAGCCAAAGTGTTGAAAGTGAGACATTAAGGGAGTCAGACATTCAGTCAAGATTAGTTCTTTGGGCCATGAAACACAATATAACCCATGCGGCACTAAACGACTTGCTGGCATTAGAAGCCTTCACAATATATCTTCCAAAAGATGCTAGAACCTTAGTAATAACCTAACATGAGTTTTTTTCATGACGGTAATAAATCTATGGCTGCTTTAATACCACCACAGGTCAAATAAATTATTTATAATGACAAAAAAGTGATGTCAAAAAGATATCTATTGGTATCCAAAATGATATCACTGGCAAATGTCACTTTTGTATCACAAAATGTTATCTTTTTTGATCAAAAAGTGATATCATCACATGATATCATTTTGACAAATAAATGATTAATAATGGATATAAAAAGATATCAGAATGCTGCTTGGGGCAATCAGTTCAGTTTTCCTTAGGTAATGCGCATGTATTGAGCGAAGCGAAGTTTGCCCACTAATTTTATGTATTGGCTCAATTTTGTCGTCGCAAGACCTCAGAAATTTTGTCTTTGAGAAAAAAGAAGGGAATGGTTCAGTGACCGTTCAGTTTTGAAAAGAAAATTTGTTAAATTTTAGCAGCAGAAGATTTAAACTACTAATTAGTAGAATCAGAAGATAAATTCATAAAATCAGTAAAGGTTAACATGAGAATATAAATCAGTCTCTATCGAGCTTATATAAGCGTTAAATAGCATTCTTTTTTAGTATATTTTGGCTTAAATTACTATCCTAAGTATTTGTGTTAGCGTATTAATGTTTGCAGAGCAGCAGCAGAAGCTATCATGACCTCCACCCTATTTTCCAAAAAATTAATCCTTTAGTTCAGTTAATGCCTTGCATTCCATTTTGATTTCAAGTAGATTGCCAAATATTGTAACACCCTTTAAATCCACCTACATATATTGGCTGTGGTTTTGTGCATTTATAAGTCAAAGTATCTATCATTTTGTTGCTACATACATCTTTCCACCCTGGGCCGCTTCCATTATCCTTTGATTAGGGCTTTGATTAGACTTCCCATTTCTTTTAGGTCATTTCAATCAGACTAATGAAGTTGCATTAGAAGATAAATACATTTAAAAAATAGCATTCTACCAGTTAAGTTAGGTTTCGTTGAATGTCAGAGGATCTCCTCCCGAATTTCTAGACATTCAGGACCCTATCTTGCTTTAGTACCTATATCCTTTTTCGTCTCAGCATATGATTTGCCCTTTTTAATTCTCTCTATGAAGCTTATTCTCTTTCTCTCTCTTCCCTGCTTGCCCAATATCCTTATCTTTATCACATTCTGGAGCAACCCATCACCCCTTATTGCACCCTCCAGCAACCTACTATGCCGGTCTTGAATTTCATTTAGAAATTTCCTTTCCTTACCCACCATGTCAAGCACTTCCTTATTAGTCTTCCTATCTATCCACCTCACCTTCTCCATCCTTCGCCATGCCCACATCTCAAATGCCTGCAGCCTATTCTCCTCATTTTTGAGGGTCCACATTTCTGCCCCATCCAACGCCATGCTCCATATCAAGATCTTCACCAGCCTCTTCTTCACATCCTTGTCCAACATTCCCATTATCAGCTCCCTTCTATTACTAAACACCTCCTTAGCTAGTGTTATTCTCTTCCGTATGTCTTTGCAACAATATCTGTTTTCTTTTAACATGTTACCTAAGTTATTAAAATGCTCTACCTGCTCAAGTTTGTGTCCTCCAACTTTAATGGCCAGCCTCGCTTATTTTGTCCTAGAGAATCTCATTACTACTTTTCTTTTCTTGTGGTTTATCTTCATTCCGAATATCCCACACTGCAATTCTGAAGCATCTACCAAAGCTTTCAGTCCCTTCGAAGATCCACTAACCAGTGCCTGATCATCCGTTAATCTAACCAACTTTATCAGATACCCTCATACTGATTCCCACCTCAAGTTCCTCCCATGCCTGTCTTACCATTTCATTAGAATAAACGTTAAAAAGAAATGGGGACAATGGGCACCCTTGCCTTACCCTGCGACCTACAATTGCCCACCCTGATTCACCATCAGCCACCCTCACCAGCGCCCTTTGTGTCATGTATAGTTTTCGGATTAGTTCACCGTCTCACCAATCTATTCCCATTTTCCTGAGTATCTCTGTTAGTTTATCTGAATTTACTCTGTCAAAAACCTTTTCAAAATCATTAAAGCATGCAAAAATGCCCTGGTTATAGTTTATGTTTCTTTCTTTATGTGTTCTCATCACTGCAATCACATCCTGTGTTGACCTTCCCATCTGGAATCCAAACTGGTCATCGCCTAAACAATACTTAGCCTTTCTCTCCAACCTTTTATTGATTACTCGAAGTAAAACTTTATGTGCATGTGAGATCAAACTGATTGTTCCTAAGTCCTCACAATTGATTGAATTATTCGTTTTTGGGGTAGGAATCAAGATTGTTTTCACCAAATCCTCTGGCCATACTCCTTCCTCATACATCCTACGTATAAGTTCAAAAAAGCTTGCCTACCTTTCTTTCCTAAATTCTCTAGCAGCTCCGAAGGTATGTTATCTACTTACTCCTGCAGCTATTCTGGCCTTTTATCTCTTTCAATGTTTTCTCTATTTCTCTGTTGAGTATCCTTAGCCAAAGGTTATCTTCCTCTAGTGTTCCCTCATCCTCTATATCTAAATTACTTTGTCTACCATCACTGTCATATAGCTCCTCCACACATTCTATCCACCGATCTTGAATATCTTCCTGTTTGATTAATATCTTACCTCTTCGATCCTTAATCTTCGGTACCATTTGACCTCCCTTACCTCCCGATAGCAAGTTTACTCTAGTGTATAACGCACCCACTCCCCTTCTTTTTGTAGTTTCTCCATTTCCTCGCATTACCTTCTCCACCAATTTTCCTTTACCTGATTGATTATTTGCCATAGTTGGTTATATATTTCCTTGTATTTTGCCTTTCCTATGTCGGTGTTGATGTTTTTCCAATTCTTTCTCTCCTCCATTTTCCTAATAATTTCTTCCATTACCCAACCCTACTTTAGCCTCCTCATTTCTGTTACTCCTAATGTTTTCTCGCCTGTTGTTACAATCCCTGTTTTTATATTCTCCCATTTTTCCTTGATTGTTCCTACTTCCTTGGCTTCGCATATGTCCCTCCCACGATCTCTAGGTATTCCCTCTTTTTCTCAAGTGCCATCTCTTCATCCTCTTGCTATTATTAAGCTTTATGAATCTAATCCATATAATTCATTACTAAATTATGACCTGAGTCTGCATCAGCCCATGGATAGCTTCACGAGTCCTTCACACTGTTCCTGAATCTTTGCCTAACTATGATATAGTCAATTTGATACCTTCCAGTGTCTTCCAGCATTTTCCATGTGTACCTTTACCTTGGATGGTTTTTAAACCAAGTGTTTGTGACTGCTAATTTATTTATGCAAAATGTAACTGCCTTCTCACTGATCATTTCTCGTTCCTAATCCATACCTTCCTGCTTCATATATACCACTATAGATTGCTCTGTAACTATTACTCCCGTAGTGCCCCCTGTCTGTCCATCTCACCTTGCACTGACCCAAGGCATCTGTGTTCCCTCTATTAATTTCCCATTTAATATCTTCCAGCTTCTCCACCTTCATCATTGTCCTAACACTAAGTCCATATTTTTATTGGTACTTTCTTTCTCCTTTTCTTTTTTTTATTACCTTCCATGGTACTTGTATCCTGCAATGGCTCTGTTGTGCAAGGATTTGGTGAGATGATGACCTCGGGGCCTTGCCTCCCCCAATGCTGGGCCTGACACCTGCCCCTGTAGGCGGCATCCCATAGTTGCCAGGATTCAATTCTCTTTGATTGACATTTATTTTCCCAGGTAGTGTAATAGTTAGGAGGGGACTCCCGCTCCTGCTTCCCAACAGTGTTTTTCACATGACCTTTCATCTGGCTCGTACCCTTTGACCTATCAGGCATGGCTGGCCCAACCGGGAGCTATATTAATTGCTCCTGCCATTCCAACTCATGGGGTCATTGGTATGTGCAAGCCATTCCCACATGTCAAGGTTTCTGTCTGCAGGAAAGGGATAAATACATAAAATCTGTCAATATAAACATTACCTGTACTGATCCACTACTGAAAGACAGCAGTCTCAGCAGAAGTCAAATAATGGCACAGATCAAGAAGATCAAACTGGTATCAACAGCCACAGCTTTAGGCTAGAGTGAAGTTCACACACATAATCTTCCAGGATACTGCGATGTGGAAGGCTAAGGGGAAAACACCACAATAGCCTCTATAGAAGATGCAGTCCTGCATTGTAACTCTGTGTGACATGATGACATTCCTCCCGGTAAAATATTTTAGAGGTAAAAGAGTCCCCCAATTGGATCTTTGGATGGGGAATACTGCACTGGGAGGGGTACAGCAGTCAGGAAGGACAAGTGCATGATAGGAACGTGGGATGGAATCTTTAGGGGTGAACAGGAAGCTGGAGAATGTGAAGATAGAGATGGAGAGACTAGGTGTGGATATATTGGAAGTCGGTTAGATCAATTGGGGGGGGGGGGGCAGATGACTACTGGAGTGACAGATACCAAGTAATATATTCAGGAGACTACCAGAGGATTGCAGGTGTAGGAATCATGCTGAAGAAAGAATGGAGCAGGAGAGTGAAGTCAGTCTGGTAGTATAGGGAAAAGATTCTGATGATGAAGCTGGAAGGAGTGCCGACATTCATATTGATGGTGCAGGTCTATATTCCAACATTAAGCCATTTGGAAGAAGAAATAGAGAGGTGAACAAGCAAATTGAAGAAGTCCTTGTAGTAGTGAAGAGGAAAGAAAATCTCATCATAATGGGAGACTGGAACACCACAGAGGAAGGAGAGGGAAGAGAGAGTAATAATGTGGGATATTTTGGACTGGGCAAAGGAAATGCCAAAAGAGAAAGACTGGTAGAGTTTTGAAATGAAAAGAATATGGTAGTAGCTATCACTCTCTTGGAGCATCATTGGCATAGGAGGTACATATGGAAGATGCCAGGGGATATTGCCTGATACCAAATAGACTATATACTTGTCAGAGTTAGATACAAGAACCAAGTTAAGCAGTACAAGAGTTACTCTATTGCGGATATATACAGTGGCCACAACCTAGTCATAATGGAGAGTCACCTTCAATACAAGAAAATTATGAAGTAAAACATGAACCAATATGGGACAAAAATACTGGCTGAAGAGCTGATCAGGGAAATATTCACTGCAGCTGTCGATAGGAAACTAGAAAATAAAGGAGAAATGAACAACAAAGGCAAATGGGATGAGTTCAAGAGGACAATCATAGAAGTAGCAAAAGAGCAAGTGGTGTGCAATATTCTAGATCTGTAGAAGCCATTGATAATGACAGACATTGGGAAATTAAAAGAAGAATGAAGAAAATGCAAGATTCCCATAAACGTAGGTGAGGCAACCATCTGTAAGAAGCTAAGGAAATAAGTAAATTGAGAAGGCAAGGGAAGAATGGGCCAAAAACTACTGTGAAGAAGTCAACAAAAACATGAAGAAGGGGAACACCAAAACAGCAAACAAGACTGTGAAGAAACATTCAGAGAGAGGAAAATGAGAAGCAACTATATCAAGGATGGTAACAGGAATACATTAATAGAGGATGAAGACATTGGGGATAGATGGGAGCAATACATTGAAATTCTCTACCAAGGGCCAATGCCACTGGAAGAAAACCTAATAAATGATGGGAGGGAGGTTGTCCAGGAAGACCAGAGCTCACAAATACTGAGGTGTAAATTTTACAGAGCAAGAACAAAGCACCAGGAGCAGACAAAATCAGCGGAGAAGTCATCAAAATGCTTGGAAGTGTAACCAAAGATAGCCTGTAGGAAAGAAAAACTGCTACCAAAGCAAAAGACTTCCAGAGGACTTTCAAAGGAATGTAATGATTGTGATACCAAAGAAGACAAAGACTGAGGGATGTGAGGAGCACTGAACCTTAAGTTTGGTGCTACATGCATAAAAATACACGAATAATTAGTTAAAGGAAGGGTAATTGAAAACCTCTTGGAAAAACAATTTGGATTTAGGGAGAACAGAGGTACCAGGAAGACTATACTTTGCTTGAGAGTAATGATAGAGAAAATAATGCATGTGAACAGGCCATTATATGTTGCATTTGTGAACCTGGAAGAGCATTTATTAATGATGAGTGGAACAAGATGCTTGGGCTGCTGGAAAATCTTCTAATGGATTACGATGACAGAAGAATAATCTACCAAGCATACAGAAATTAAGGTGTAACAATGCAAATGAAAGATGGAAGACGAATAGAAGCTAAATTAACAAAGGAGTAAGACAAGGATGCAACCTCTCTCCAGTACTCATCAACACGTATTTGGAGGAGGCCATAAGAGGAGCACAAGAAATTGGACTGAGTGGAATAAAGATAAACGGAGAAGAAATAAATATGTTCTGCTTAGAAGATGGTATTGCTGTCATAGCTGGAAACTGTGATGATCTTCAAAGATCAATTTCCTCCATCTTTTCTGTTGGTGATGCTTTTCTTTCAAACCTGCTTTGTAATTTTTCTGGGATCCAAAGCTCTAATCCTCTTACTTTTGATAATTGTTCTCATTCATCAGCCTTGATGAATGAAGGTGCTGTTTCAGCTTCATCCCATTTGTCTCTCGTTGTTCACCCTCCATTCCTTCCACCTCTCAGTTTATTCATTGTTATTATTCCTGACCAGAAGAGGCAGCCCATCTTTTAAGTTAGTGGAATAAGTCCCAAGTAATGTTAATGCTTCATCTTTCAACATTCCTTTGTTTAGTGAATACTCTCTGTCTTATTTTCCTCCATTAGTCCTCAAGTTATTAGTTGGTTGGCAGCAGCTTGCCAGCTTTATCAATGTTGTGTTTTTTCTTTCATTTCTTTATAACTTTTACAGCCTTTGTCATTCATAACCTGCTTCAGGTATATTAGACTTGGCCATCCATCCTCAGTATCTCATTCCCTTGAAGTATTCTTTCATAATGGCATTCATTAAGCTTCCATACCTCATTATATGACCAATTAGTTTTTCTCTTCAATAGGATTTTCCATAGCTTCCTACCTGTCCCTACCCTTCTCGAGACTTCCACTTTAGTCTCTCTATCGCACCATGATATTCTCATCATTCTTCTGTTACACCATACCTCTAAGTATTCAAATCTCTTCTAGCCCAATTGTCCATGACTCACTCTTTGAGATGGGCTATTCTAAAAATTACTGCTGTAATTCTGCTAAATTACTGTGGTATTTTATGTAATTTACTGGAGCCCCTAAAAATTACTGTAATTTTTGGTAATATTCATCTCCGTCTCATATGTTTCATAGTGATATATATATTCCAAACAGTATTTTAAGCCAAGTAATAATATATTTCATGCAGTCTTAATTATGAGTAAAGGCACAACTCATTTGTGTAATATTTTTGGCATTATCATTTTTAATGGTTTGGACAAAAATTTCTCATATCAAACAAAAGAACACCAAATTGCATGCTGGTTAAAGTATTCATTTTTAAATATTCTTCATTTCTAATACATCAATGTAGCAATAGTAATGGTTTAACCCATTGCAATTGCTATTGGTGTTCCTGCTAAATCCTCTTTTAGCTATTAATTGCAGAAAATTAAAAATTACTGGAAAATTATGATAATTTTAGAAAATTTCCATAACTTGCCAAGATAATTTATCTCAAATGAATATTATGGCAATTTACTAATCTCTACTCACTCCTATTCAATTGCAAACCCAACAAAAAAAATCTGTCGCAACCTTGTATGTGTTTTCAGGAAGATCCTATTAGCTGTTAATTAAGTCTTCTTTGACCATAATGCCTGTTTATCTTGGGCAAAATGACAAACTATTTCTCTCCTACTTCTTCCATCTTTCATTTTCTTATTCCTTAAATAATAAAACTTCCTTACTTCTTCTATCTGTTTCCCATTTTATAGGAAATTCTTGCTTTCTTTCTTCCTACTGCATATCATTATATCCTTTAATTTCAATGTCCTCTTTTGATGAATCGAAAAGGCCTTCTCCCATTCTTGTTGCATCAGAAGTCATAAAGTACTTTTCTTGGAATATTTTGGAGCAGTGGTATGAAGGAGATAAAATATTTTTAATATACTTAAGCAAACATGGTGTTTACTTTGCTCATGCATACTTGGGATCTCTGGGAATGCAGTCACCACAGGTAAATGTTCCCTTCAACAGCTCTATATGACTGTAGTAATTGTCTTGAGTCTCCTTCCATGAGCATAGCAAACAAACATTAGCTGCTTCCGGAGAACAATCCAATTACCACTTATGTAAGGGGATCTCACCATCCTTGCAGTTCATAAGAAGTTTCCATTGGCTGTCCAAGAATGCATCATTGTTTTCTATCAGAGGATTTAATGGTTACATTTACAAAACCACAACTGAAAAACACACACGACCCGGGTTTCAACGCTTAAGCATCATCTTTAAGTTTTGGTTTTGTAAATGTAACCATTAAATCCTCTGAAAGAAAAAATATGGAATACCACAAAGTTACCAAAGAACTTGTATTTTTTAATGTATCATTGACTTGTGCAAAAATGCTTTCATCTCAGTGTCATGGTTTTTGAAACGTACATATATTTTTATGCCTCTGAAGACCCACATTAAACACCAGTTGTATGTCATAATAAAAGTTCATATCTTCCATTATCTTAATTCATTTTCCAAATTGCAAGCATAAATATTGTCTGTCAGTGCAAGCATTTGCTCAAATATCATTTGTGTTTAGCCTTTACCTTACTGAGTTTTTCCGTAGTTGTAAGCCTTACAGGCCGGTGTTTTTTAACCCTTTGAGTGCGGCATGACGTGATATCACGTCATGGCTGTCTTTAAGCTGGTGCTGATGACGTGATATCACGTCACTGGTGCCGTGAGTGTTCGAGCTTATACTAGGCCTATTGAAAGTGCCCTTGTGAAAGCTGGAACACTCACAGTACCATTGACGTGATATCACGTCATTAACACCAGCCTAAAGACAACCATGACATTATATCACGTCATGCCGCACTCAATGGGTTAAATGGCCACGGTTTTTTAAATGTCCATAAATTTGCCAAACGAACTTGCTCGGTAGTCTAGGGACACAATTTTTGTGCTGGAGAGACACACTCTGAAGATAAAGGTTAATGAGAGCTATGATGAAATATGATCTGGCCATTACTTCCATGCCCAGAGGGATTGAGGGACACACTACCTTCTACATGGCATAAAATCTTCACACAAAAGCTGCTGTGGACAATATACACTGGACATAAACTCATTGACTGGTTTATGGACCGGTATATGTCCACTGGATATAAACTCATGTTTTAACCCTTTCGTACCAAAGCCTCTCGAAGAGAAAAGCTTCCCCTGCGACGAGTAGCATGAGAATTTTCTATACTCCTCTCTACGGAGCTCTCTCGTGGTGATGAATCGCTCAGGTATGCCTTTCACCCGTTTTGGAGCCCCACTCACTAGGACACTGTGCTCTTCCCCTGGGCATGTGCTCTTCCCCTGGGCACTTGGCTCGACCCCCCAACCCTTAGCAGCCCCTCTCTCAGCAGGAGGCCGCTGTAAACTAGTTGGATTAGCAGTGGTTTTTTTCAATCAATCCTTTGCTGTACACTCCAAAAATGTATACTTTTAAATGAATTCCTTATGTTATTCTGAGCATTTTACAATTTAAAAAAAAATTTGTGTTTTTTATTCACAAATGTAATTTAATTAGTTCCGCACAAGAACTCCATTAGTATCAACACTAGAATTTTCCTTGGAACGCTAGAATTTTGCTTAGACTCAGCAAAAAATAAATGATTCACTTCTAAGTTAAAAACTATGTAGTCTGCCAAAAATACTTACTCCCAGCCATTTATATCCAAGTTGATATGTAGCCGCACAATCATATCACCTCCATCTCTTTTGGTTCATTGCATCCTCCTCTGCAACTCCAACCCTCTCCAAATCTAACTTTACTTGGTTCCGCCATCTTTGTCGCAGTCTTCCCCAGGGTCGACTGCCTTCTGGGTTTCCTCTCATAACCTCCTTTATCACACATCCATCCTCTTTTCTTAGAAGTTGTCCTGCCCATCTCATTCTTCTGCATTTGATCTCACTTATGATGACTGCATTCTTGTAAAGGTCCCTCATTTCCTTATTGTACTTTCTTCTCCACCTTCCATGTTCATTTGTAGGCCTGTAGATTTTTCTTAACATCTTGTTTTCAAATGCAATCAATTTTTTTCCTCTCTCTTATTAAGATTCCACATTTCGGATCCATAGAGCAGTACTGGGCAGATTATGGTTTTGTACAGTCTAATTTTAGTTTTATTTGACAGCGATTTCGAAGCTAGAAGACTGTGGCATGCATGTGAGCATCTATTGTCTAGATTTAATGTTTTGTATCTCTAATTCTTCTCTATTGTCATGTGACAGAATGACTCCTAAGTATTTAAAATAGTCTACTTTTTCAAATTCATGCCCTTCTATGTGTAGGGAACCAATATTTTCCTTTGGTGCTCTTGAGAAATGCAAACAATAATTGCCTCAAAAAGCCATTGCTAATACAATGAATTAACCGCGGTTTCATGCAGCAAGGAGGGCTACTGATGAGGCAGAGGGTCAAGCTTACTTGCCTAGGAAAGGGTCCCGGCTGTCTTTAAGCTTGGCTGTCTTTAAGGGCTTTCGGCATACCTGGTCCTATTGCTCCCTTCTTCAGGTCGCTTCTCTTCCTTCCCGTCGGCTATAGCTGACATTTGGTCTTATGCATTGTTTTTCTCTGTTGGCTATAGCCGACATCAGTTCATTTGCATAGGAAAATTCACGTCGGCTATAGCCAACGCTAGGTGTGAAAGGGTTAATGTCAGACTGATTACTGATGAAGAGGGTTACCAAAATCTGTCTTATTCAAATTCCTACAAATATCTAAGGTTCTTGAGTATTTGAGAAAAAGTTTTGAGAGTTCCTCTATAATGCCATAATGAAATTAATCTTTCTGCAAAATTGTGAAATTATATGTATTGCAGCAATCCTACACACCCAATGGCCTCAACCTGGCTCCTTGCGATTTATTTTTGCTCCCCAATATTAAATTTAAACTAATTGGGGCTTAATTGAGTACTTTTGAGAACATTAAAAAGCTTTCAGTGACAAGATTTATCGTACATTAAGATCTTGACTAGAGTGAATGCATAAAAGCTGAACTGTGATAGTGCATGACTGGTCTGAAATGAAGGGTGGGAGTGAGGGAGATGCAAGGGGCACAAACTGAACTATCTTGAAAATCAAGAAATTATTTTGAATTCCAAAATCAAAATGTTTGTGTGTTATATGAAACGGTCCATTCCCAATCTCCTCTCTTGACCTTACCTTTCTCTCTCCCCTCTCCCTGTGGTGCAATTCTCTAACAACACTCAAAACCCCCCTTTATTTCAGACAGTCATGCACTCTTCTCTGGTTGGCTCTTTACCTATCCTCTGCCACCCCTCCCCCTGCACCCTCACGCTGTATATAAGGGGCTCGTGGTGAAAATTGTCACCTTGATAATGACTATACAATAGTTGAAACCCTGGATAAGAAGAAATTAAACTTTCTGTGGAATATTAGAAAGTGAAAATATTTCCAGACTATCTCAATGTGGTTCCACCAAGTTAAGCCTGAAAATTTTATAAATGGAATAGTACTAGGCAAAATGTAAGATTGGCTGACCAGTTATTGTCACATTCTACTGCTACTCCAGTATTGCATTATGAAGTGGGTGATGAACATGAAAGACCAATCACTGCAAATTTTATTGATAAAGTCACTTCCTGGTTTGATATTTTAAATAGTTTTTTTTTTTAACAAAAGCATCCTGCAAATTTTGCTTTTGAGTCCGTTTAGAGACAGAAGAAGCAGTACTTGATGAGTTTTATGAAATGATCATTAGCATGAGGTGCATCATTATAAAGTGTTTGCTTCCCTTTCAGAGAGGGATATAAATGTCCAAATCCTCTTTGAAACAACTTTTTAAAAATCTTTGAATTCATAATGAGATGCATTATATGTTGGCTAGTGAATTGAACCAGGACAGCCTTGAAAAACTCTTCTCTTTAATCAGGCTCTAGGATAGGTTACATGATCATCCATCCTCAATAAATGCTCTCATGAGAATGAGGGTGATGATTTTGGGAAGGAATTGTGATTTGGGAGGGAATCTCCAAACCAATGCCGATGCTGATTATGCTGAAACCGATGAACAGTTCATATTGGAGAAAGTGGTGTAGTCTACTGCAATCAATGGATTGAAGAAAAGGAGATGATTCTCTGCATATCTACCACCTCTTGTGACTCTCCTGTTAGTCGCAGTTGCGAATCAGCAGTGACTGAGGAAGCATCCAGGGATTATTCGTTATTTAGCCCATTGAATAGGCAAGAAATTTAGATGTTAACGTCCATATTTGGATTACTATAAGCCCATAATGTAGATAAAAGGTGGGGTTAGTATTTTTTAGCTGCCTATAAAGTGGTCTGTAAGAGTGTCATGCTGATAATCATCTATGTGCCCATGAGCTCTTTTTTACATTACAGAGACTTTCTTTCTTTTAAGGGAATATCACCAAAAGATAATGCAATAATTTTCATGTGACATGAAAATATGATAGGAATTGGAATCTAATTGATAAGGAATTTATTTCACCATTGATTTCTTTTGAGCTGTTTCCCTGATACAATTGTTTAGATCAATCATTTTATAGTTTAGATTCAGATTAGTCTTCAATGGTATCTAGCATTGCTTAGGGGTCACAGAAGAACACGAATTTAGAATGAATGGTTTAATGCATGTATACAGTTTGAAATTGAAAATAATATATAATTGCATTAATAAGAATGTTTATGTGATTTCCTTTCTTCTTAAGCCTATCTCGAGTTAGCACTAGAATCGTCTCTAACTTTTTCTTACTTAATACACAAAGCCTGCTAGCAATAAAAGTGAGCTTTGATTTCAATTCTTATGGATGTTTAAGTACATGGTAATAGAACCTGGGCCTTCTGTTGCAAAAAAATAACCAGTAAAGTGGAAAGAGGCAAAATTAAATAATGATTAATTTTGAAAACTGTTAAACTTCTAAATATTGATATAGAATTTAATATTTAAAAAAATGTAGCAGTTTTTGTTTCATCTTAATTATGCCCCTAATTGACAGTGTATTTGTAGAGAGAGGCTAGTAGTCACACTCTGTGGTGTTTGTCAATGGAGGGTGTGGTGACCTAAATGTATGTACTTGCCGGGCGAAACTTCCTTCCTAGTTTACTTTGGTGGAAGTTTGCCGGTGGATATATTATTATTGTAAGAATTACTCTTTAAATATCAATTGAATTTCATTTATGCCAGGTTGTCATTGGCTATTTCCGGTTGTGTGTTGTTATTTTTTGATTTGTTATAGTCAGTGAAGGAGATATTTAAATGAAGATAGGCCTTGACTTAGAAAGCAGTGGTACTCCTGTCCCCTCCTGTCACTGACCACAGGCGTCTTTCTGCATCTTGCAGAGATCAGAGTTAGAGTGTTTGCTCGGATTTTTCAACATCTCCATGACCCTGGCTTATTTCCCAGCGCTAGCATGTCTTTAGATTGTTGGACTTTTTTTTGTTTTGGAACAGATTTGTGTGAAACTTATCAAACGTTCTTGTTCTCATTAGTGATATCTATCTGTAAAAGTGAAAAAAATTCATTATATCAGTTTGGTGTTTTTTTGATTCAATACTATTTTTAAATCGTCTCACAATGGCACATGACATACTGTGTTGTAATTTTTTAACAGATGCTCAGATTATCAAAAGATAATTAATTTTTTGAGGGTATTAATATAGCTAACAAGGATCAAGGTGTCACGCCGAATACAATGGTCGGAGCAAACATATTTTAATGTAGGTAATATTTTTTTAAATATTTAATACCATGCCAAAATTTGTGGTACAGCATGCTTTAATTAAGGAAAAGAGTTTAAAGTGTAATACTTTCATTATCTCTATTTCAGCCTGTGCAATGAGTTCCAACTTATAAACACATACATTTAAGGTAGTTTTAGCAAAATATCACTTCACCTAGAAAGAAATGAGTTTGGTCTCATTTTAAAGAAAAAAAATCTCTCCCCTCCAAAGACACCAAAATACCAGACACTTACCGAATTACTTTCTGAGATATTTCCTAACAAATACCAGCTATTTTACATGGGAAATGGTTCGAGTATGCAATCCACAGAGACTTACATGCATACATACCAATCACGCTGTTCCCTTCCGGGGTAGGCAGAGTCACTAATTTACACTTATAAATACATATTTGTACACCTAATTCTGCTTCAATAATTTCCACTATACTGACCTATCCTTGTAAACCTATTTTGCTTCATTTACCCCCATACACTGCTTCATGCACTCCCTCCTGTTTTTAAGACTCCTAATATCCCTCCTCCTTAGAATTTTCTCAACCACATTTAACCACAACTTTCTCGGCCTACCTCTCCCTCTCACACCATTCACTTCACTCTTATATATCTCTTTTCTTATTCTACTCTCATCCATTCTCTAAAAATGGCCAAATCAGCAAAGCACACTCCTTTCACATATGACCATTACTGGAGCATCTAATCCACACTCATTTATTACCCACTCATTCCTGACCCTATCCATCCCACTTTTGCCGCCAACACTCCTCAGATAACTCATACCCACGGCGTTTAGTCTACTCTTATGTCCATCTTGACATACCCAAGTTTCACTACCATACAAAAAAAAGGGAAGATGTACACTTTTGTACACAGCGATTTTTGCTTCCTTAGACAGGCACTCATTCCTTGATATGCTCCACATACTACATACCACTTTCCTTCCAGCATTTGCCTGTCTCTTTATCTCCTCATATATTCTTCCATCTTTCGCATGCATCTTACCTAAGTACACAAAATCATCCACTTGTTCAATTACTTCAACATTCGCCCTCATCACACAGTTATTGTCCCCATTCTTCTTATCAAAAACTAGTACTTTGGTCTTTCATGTATTTACCCTCAATATAATTCTCTGTCGATTCACAAAACTTATCTAGGAGCTTCTGTAATCCCTCTTGGCTCTCTGAGATCAAAACAGCATCATCCGCATATAGTAGAACTTGCACGTTTACATTTCCAATCAAACCACCGTCGTTTTCCCTGCATGCATCTCTAACACATATATCCATAAATACATTAAAGAGCCATGGTGACATTACGCATCCTTGCTTTACGTTTTATTGCCAACCAGTCACTCAGAATCCCATTAACTCTCATGCTTGCGGAACTATTATCATACATCACCATCATAACATTCAATAACTGCCCATTCACTCCATAGTCCTTCAAAACCTTCCACAATTTCTTTCTGTTTACCCTGTCATATGCCTTCTCTAAATCAACAAACACACAATACACTTTTTTTCGGATGCCCATATATTTTTCTATCACTTGCTGAAGCACGAAAAGCTGGTCACTACATCCTTTCCCAGGCATAAACCCACACTGCACACCCCATATTTTGTCAGAAGTAATATTCCTCACTCTTTCCATTAATATTTTACTGAACACTTTTCCCAGGATACTCAACAAACTAATGGCCCAATAATTATTACATTCGGTCTTTTCTCCCTTCCCTTTGTACAAAGGAACGATGATAGCATTCTTCCTATCCGCTGGAACAACGGAAACCTGCAAGCATAAATTGTATAGTTCACGCGGCCTACAAATTAGTAATTTACACCCATACTTCAACATTTCACTGGAAATCCCATCTATGCCTACAGCCTTCCCATTTTTCAATATTCTCACAGCCGTTGTGACCTCCTTCTCACTGATATCCTTTTCCATCCTCACATTCTCACATACAACTTCACAAGGCTCATCCTCAACACTTGCAATATTATTGTACAACTCTTCCAAATACTCCCTCCATCAGTCCCTGATATTGCTCTCGTCCCACATGATTTCTCCACCTTTGTTCTTTACCACATTCATTCCCCTACCTTCACCAATCTTAGCCCTTTTTACCCACTTTCAAAACAGCTTTTTATTACCTTCAAAATCTCTCTGCATCTTGCTAGCTTCATCCGCATTAATTATTTCCTTGTTCTCTTTCACAGCGATTTTGCATTCGTTCTTTTTCTTTCTGTAAATCTCAGATGCCTTAGAACGCTCTTCCTCTGATTTGGCAGCAATCATATTCTTGTACACCTCTTTCATTTCCCAGACTGCAATTTTCTCCACTTCATTCCACCAAGCATCCCCTTACATTCTTCCTACCACTCCTTTTCCACATACACTTTCAGCACATTCTATAATCACTCATTTTAAACACTTCCACGAATCATTCACATTCTCGTTTCTGATATACTCGTCCCATTCTCTGCTTCTCTCTCTGCGTCTCTCTGCTTCAAGGATAAAGCATCCTCAAGCATGCAACCATACTGCATTCTTACCTCACTGTCCAGCAATCTCTCCTCTTTTACTCTCAACTGTTTACCAGTTTGCCACAAGAGAAACCAAAGCATAGTAATACCCTAGGCTCGCGTTCACTATTCTACTCAAGCTAGGATCCCGTCTGAAAGGACTACCTTGAGAGCCAGCGTACCGTTGCCCGCGGCCCACCACTAGGAGGTATATGCGGTGTACTGACACACCGGGTCACCACAGAGACTTAATTTCCAAAATAAGGAATCTCTTGCATCTAGATCTCGTCGGAAATTTACTAGCGTGTAGATTGGATGTTTTCTCAACTAAAAAAAATTAATCATATTATTACAACAGTAATTTTCTCAGGATCGTAAAAAACATTACGTTGCTAAGGAAGTTTAATCGTACCGCGTGAAGAAAGTGAGTCAAATTAAAGACTTGAACAGAGATTTTAGTTTAATTACTATAAGAATTTCAGTCATATAAAAGTATATAATTGAACCATTAACAATTCAATATTTAATTCATGTATACTACAGCGGTTGAAATTAAAACGTGTCATTTGAATATGGTCTCCATTATGATTAGGGAACTATGTCGTTCAAACCGTAGCCACCGAAAAGTGGCTACGCTCAAACTACCTCGTATGAAATATTTGAATGGGGTATAGTCCGGTAAAATTAGGTTACGACCCGGACAAAAATAATTACCGAGTGAAACCTTTTCCAATGTCTTCGGGAACTTCCCAGGATGACTCTCAAAAAAGTCCCAAGAGCTCCTGACTGGGATAGCGTTGTTATCCAGGAAAACCTGGAAACACCTGGAGATTTCCTGGAAAAATCTTAAATTAGTTAAAAATTCAGTGAGAGCGATGATTTTTATATCATTTGTCAGGAATTTAATGACAAAGGGTACCGAAGTCTTAAATTTCACTATTGACACACTGAAAAATATATAATCCAGAAAAACTTGGAATTTCCTTTAAATTAATTCATCATGCTAAATGTATCGCCGGATTACACTGAACTCTGTGATTTCATGATTAATGGCATTGCGAATGAATCTAGGCACATTCAGGTCGTCACTCAACCGTGTCCAGATCACAGGCTGCCTGGAATTCCCCTGGAATACACCTGGAATTCGATTGTCTTTTCCAGTGTTTTTCTAAGAAGGAAAGATTCGCTGTTATAAGTGTTAAACGGAAAGGACGAACACAGACTCAGAAACTGCATTTATTTCTGGTGGTCATAGACATTAAAATAACATAAAAATTATGTTGCGATATCGCAATGTTTTTAAACAACAAAATACAAAAACAACAGGAATCGGTTACTACACCAGCAGGTGTAGTAACCGAGTAAGCGGTGAGGCGACTCAAGTATACTTGTGTCGTCTCGCCGCTGGCTCGTCTACATCAACAATGCTTTATGAAACCAAGACAACAATCATTAGACAATCCTTCTCTATTTGTGAAGGAGGCAAGTGTATAAATGTACCGGTTTGGTGATCATGAGGCTGAAGATCGTTATAGGGAACATCACTGTAGGATGCCATTACCCACATCCGGAGTCAAGTCGTTGCCATACCAGCCTCTGTGATCTGGTTCGTTCGTGACGCAAAGTGTTCATGAAGTGTCAAGCATGGATAAGTGCCTTTTGTGTAATTTTCTGAAGCGTCCTGGAGGTGAAATATTCATGGTAAATTTGTCCATTGTAATTTAAGAATGGGTGGATGGATGATACCCTGCTATTTTAGTTCATCCGCATTCTCTTTTATTACAATTACTTCCATTCACTGTTTCGGTGTGGTACGAATGGCCTTGATACAATTCATAAAAGCAGTGCAATACGTCAGGATACAGTTCGTGACCTCTAAGAAGGAAATAGTTCCGTAACGATGCATGTCGAATGTCGTTAGATCTAAGCAAAGCGACCAAAATCTCCCTCTGTTCCTGAACCTGAGCCGCAGAAACTGAGAAGATCATAGACTCTAGAATTCGATTTCATGTTGCACTGTCTGCTCTGTGAAAACTCAGAGAATCCTGATAATCCTAATCGATCACCCTTCTGTCAAGTTGGGACCTTAGAAGTAATCGAGAGCATTCGTGAGCAGACTTTGGGTATAGATGGAAGAAATACATCGACGAACTCTGCCGAGGGCCGGAAGAAAACCTAGTAAACGACAAGAGCGAGGTTGACGAGGAAGATCGGGGCCCACTCATACTGCGGAATGAATTCGATAGAGCAGTAGAAGGCCTCCAGAAAAACAGAGCACCCGTAGAAGACAACATCAATGTAGATATCATCAAAGCGCTCGTACGTAAATCCAAAGATAACCTCTACGAGATACCCAGAAATAGCTACCAAAGCGGAACACTTCCAGAGGACTATCGTTGGAGCGTAATGATCGTGATAACGAAGAAGACAAGGACAAAGAGATATAAGCAGCACCGAAGCTTGAGTCTAGTGTCCGACGCATTAAAAATACTAACACGAATTATAAGCCAAGGAATGGAGAGTAAAATTGAAGACAACCTCTTAGAAAACCAGTTTCGATTTAGGAAGAACAGGGTTACTATGAAGGCCATACTCTGCCTGAGAGTAATCGTGGAGAAAACAATACATGTGAACAAACCATTGTATGTCGCATTCATGAACCTGGAGTTCGACAGCATGGAGTGGAACAAGAAGCTCAAGCTGCTGAAGAAAATGGGAATGGATTACGACGACAGAAGAACTATCTATCAACAATACAGGAAGCAAGTCGTTACAATACGAATGAGAGACGGAAACTAAAGAAGCTAAATTTATCAAAGGATTATGACAAGGATGCAGCCTCTCACCAGAACTGTTCAACATGTACTTGGAGGCCTTACGGAAGCGCAATAAACTGGTCTGAGAGGAATAAAGATAAACGGAGAAGAAATAATCATGCTCCGCTTAGCAGATGATATCGCAGTCATAGCTGGAAAACGCGAGGATCCTCAGAGGTCACTAAACGTTATGGACCAAGTTCTCCAAGAATACAACATGAAGATAAGTGTGACGAACACTAATATCCTAGTATGCGGAAGAGAGAAGCTGAATGCAGAAGTCACCCAGAGAGGAGAGAAATTAGAGCCAGTGGGTTATCTCACGTTTCTCGGAAGTACCATCAGGTAGGACGGGAGAAGTACCACGGGCATCAAGCGGAGAATAGCCCAAACTACGAGGGCGTTCATTGGAAATCGAAAACTGCTGTGCTAAAAGGAGATAGGACAACAAACCAGGAAACTGTATGTGAAAACCATCATGTGGAGCGTTGCACTCTATGGATTGGAAGCTTGGACCACTGGAAAGGCTGATCAGAAAAGACAAGAACCCTTTGAAATCTGGTGCTGGAGGAGAATGCTGAAGATAAAATGGACGGAAAAATAAGAAATGATGAAGTGTAAAGAAGAGTAGAAGAGGAAAGAACCATAAGGAACACTAAACAGAAAAGAGGAACCAGATGGATTTGACACCCTGAGACACAATGGGTTTGTGGAAAACATAATTGATGGCAAAATAGATGGAAAAGTCCCCAGAGAAAGACCCAGGAATAAGTTACTGTATCCATCATTTGAAGAAGTGGCTGCTGAAGGTGGAGATCTGATCCCAACCTACTTCATATATTTGTGCTTAAGGATGTGAGACCAATTCCTGTTGTTGTTTTTAACAACATTTTGATATCGCAACATAATTTTTATGTTATTTTAATGTCTATGACCACCAGAAATAAATGCAGTTTCTGAGTCTGAGTTCATCCTTTCCGTTTAACACTTATAACAGCGAATCTTTCCTTCTTAGAAAAACACTGGAAAAGACAATCGAATTCCAGGTGTATTCCAGGGGAATTCCAGGCAGCCTGTAATCTGGACACGGTTGAGTGACGACCTGAATGTGCCTAGATTCATTCGCAATGTCATTAATCATGAAATCACAGAGTTCAGTGAAATCCAGCGATACATTTTGCATGATGAATTAATTTCTAGGAAATTCCAAGTTTTTCTGGATATATATATTTTTCAGTGGGTCAATAGTTAAATTTAAGACTTCGGTACCCTTTGTCATTAAATTCCTGACAAAATGATATAAAAATCATCGCTCTCACTGAATTTTTAACTAATTTAACATTTTTCCAGGAAATCTCCAGGTTTTTCCAGGTTTTCCTGGATAACTTCGCCATCTCAGTCAGGAGCTCTTGGGACTTTTTTGAGAGTCATCCTGGGAAGTTCCCGAAGACATTGGAAAAGGTTTCACTCGGTAATTATTTTTGTCCGGGTTTGCGGTCAAATTCAACTAATTTTACCGGACTAGTTTGGTCCGCTCCTTCGACCGAGGGATTCAGCGCGATGGCTGGAGACACGGACTCGAAAGATATTATCTCTATTATCCTTGGCTGGAAATCTGCCTACAGCTGAATGCACAGTGTCATTTTTACCGTCACCTCTCATTTACGGTTGTTATTGCGTTAGCATGTGACGTGAATAACAGACAAAATTCTCATATTTGGTCATTAAATAATTCCTGATCCTATTCGACAGGAAGCTGTCGACAGTGGTTCAAAATAAAGAGGTGATGTGGAATCTTCTGCGAGCAGCTAATTTTTATATTTATTTGAGGGGCATCTTATTATAGAGGTATCGTTTATTTGGTCAAACTTTGTTTTAAATTCCATTATTTTTCTATATATGGTCCTTAATAAGGCCAATGAAACTCTGAAAACCGACTTATAATGGATACAAAATGACCAGATTTTCTACTAATTAAATTAAAATAGCCAAACATATCACGAAAGAAAGCAGTCGGGAACAAATTTATTTCCAATCGAAAATTCACGTATCAAACTAACACGTGTGTTGAGTAGGTATGCCCTTTCTGATCCTGCTTACATTTTTGAAAATACTGATTGAGCTCTTCGGATTTCATGTAAGTGGTTATCTTGCTCTAATAATGACTGCTTCTCTTAATTATTTTCTTTATTGCAAATAGTGACATGAATGGTGAAATTATGTCTGTGATAGTGGCGAAGATGATCATAAAAGTAGGCGAGAGCCATTCCTCAAATGTTCGGGAAATTCTGTCCTCGTTCCATTCGTGGAGAGATCGCCACCATAATCAGGCTAATGCACAGGAGAGCAGAAAGGAACAGCGAGTTGTGAACGAGTGACACTTGTGTTGATTTTAAGTAATGGTCGCTTTTCCTGATTGGTGGTGAATGCCTTGGGGTGGATTTGGCGCCGCAGTGGAATGGCAATGGGAAATGTGTTGCATGAGGTTTGAAGGAGGGAACGATGGAATTTTTCAATTCAAGGCATACTTTTTAATATGCCACAAATCGATTTTCAAAAGTTTGTAAATGCTCTTACCCTAATTAATGTATTCGTGAAAGAACTGAACGTGAACGAGTAGCATGTATGACCCTGAAACTTTCTCGGAGGCAGTCTTTTTAGTTTGATGAGCCGACAAAAACCTACATTCCGAAACACACAGAAATTCTCATTTCACTCAAGCTTTTTAAATCTTTAACATTAATTCATACTTAAGCGCTGATAGCCACTTAGTGTGTTTTGATGACCGGCTTCGCAATTCCCGAAAGTCATATACACGCTCGATCTTAGTGACATTACAAATTAGTCTAGCTCTGGCTTGGCTCTTATGGTAATCACCGACGATTCAGGAGCTAATCGGAAACTCAACGAATTCAAATGCTATTAGGCTATGATTCGATTAAGGGTGCGGTTCATACCGATGAATGATGATTGCGAGATATTCCAAGTTCACCAGATGCGGTGCCTAGTCGATGAGATTTCAAGTGAGATGCTTCACTAGTAGGATCGGCTTTGAACTGGACGCCATAAGTACGAAAATTGTGACACAAAGACGAATCCACTTTACTATATGGAGTAACTTGCGCAAGCACTTGTTTTTAAATCTTACATTAATCGTATCGAAAAGTGATAAAATCGCAAACGTTTCTAAAAATTAAATAATTTTCAACAATTTAGTACTAGGCAATGGAGTGTAATAAGGAAACCTGTTTAAATAAGCGTCATTCACTCACTATTCACCTTTAAGTTTAGTAATTCTTCGAAAATGTAAGTTTCTTAGAGTTTTTCAACTCGTGAAGACCAAGGAGGACGACATACGCCTCCCTCAGTGGGCTACCCAGCCGACCAAACTCCGATTTCCCACCAGGACCCTGCAGTTCGCTCGAATAGATTCCCCTCCGCCACCGCCATATCTCCTTTGCAATAGGATTTTGAGGATTGATTTGGGAAAGTATTCATTCCCCTTACGACGAAATGTCGTTTAACAGCGGGATATTCAATATTAAAAGAGGAGGCGATAATTTTCTTAACCCTTTACATGCAGAATTCTTTTCTCACTCACTTTAACCGTTTATTTTCATAAAATTGTGTTCAATGGCTGACTACGGAGTCTTAACAAAATTTTAGCGAGAGAAAGTTGAACTTCTATTCTTAAAGGTGCTGTAAAATTAGAAATTCATGAGCGTTCCACTAAGCTCCAATTGCTATCAAGTAATTTGCACTTTATAGAATTCTTGATATGCAAGTTTTCTAACATATTCTCTCTTCGAAATTGAGGAAATTTAAAGAAAAAATCAAAGCAAGACAAGGAATGACAGTAGACACTGTTTTAATGCTTGTGATACACGAGAAAATAGTCAATCTGTTCATCTTACCCTTTTTTACGATGAAGACGAGCGTTTTTTCACAAACTAAAAACACAAACGGAGCACTACTTTCTTTTGTTGTCTCCAAAAGTGCTTTTATACGTCTATAGAGTTTATTTTAGCTTGATTAGGTATGTGAATTATTTTGCGCTTGACGTTGAAATATGAGACACATTACGGCTTACCTCCAAAAACTAAGGTGGCTCATCGCTACTGGTACGTAGATTTCGCAATCAGTGACTGCGATACCAAAAGCAATCATATTCTCGTATAAGGTCAAGTAAACTTTTCACTGTCCTCTGTAAATTTTCACTTACGACCTGCCATTTAAGGTTTCGACTGATAAGCCATTTTCAAGAAAACGTGAGCCCAAGATACAACTATTTAACGGTTAACTAGGCAGTAAAATTTTGAAGCACATGACATGAAGTGATTTTGAGCTAACATTATCTTCGGATATTCAGACCATCTACTTTAATTAATGTCATCAGAGTTTTTATTATTTATAGTCGGGATATTTTACCTCATATATCACAACAGTAAGCAATCATTCTTTAATGAGCTCTAATTTATAGTAGGGATTCCTCCATCAGAACTTAAAAGCAGTGGTATTCATAAATGTACTAATTTCTTTCTGTAACGGTGACAAAATGGAAATTAACTTCTTATAACTCAAAACGGGACAAATGCCTCTCTTAGATTGTCTGGCTTCTTGTCTCTTTGTCAAAGGTAGCATTGGCTCATTTCTCATTATTGCCGTGCAACTATTGAAACGTGATGGGACGTCTGTCCTTTTGTCAACGGGTTTTGTCGAGGCTAGATTTAGAAGTTGAGTTGACGGTACTAAAAATTACAAAAACTGTAGCAACAATATGATTGAGAGATACCTATCATCTTTAAAAACAGGCTGCTGAATGACTTTCATTTTGTGTAATTAATCTTTAGGAAAAAGATTCAATAGCATGTAGCATTCTCTAAGCTTCTTCAAATGAAGTGAACTTTTTCAAATTCAAGCGCTCTTTAGCTGCATATTTCCAAGTTGGAGATGTGCCATTTTTATGAGCTATAGTCTCCTAGAAGTATATCAGCTTTAATATGATAAAGTAGTATAGATTAATAAGCATTTAAAACAAGTATTTTACCTGAGTAGCTAGATACTGAGGCCGTAAGTTATCTAAGGTCGAAAATACATGTCACCTGATCATTCATTCATTGTCAGAAAATACATCTTTTGAGTATCGCCAACGTTCTAATTTACTAGACTGCCATAAAATATCAATAAAACGAGGAAAAAATCGCGACATTCTTTGGTTAAACGTCACCTCAAACCAATTATTAATTTCAAATTTGGACTGATTCGTTTCGATGTCATTTCTGTGTGTGCGTCATTTGCAAGTTGCGTGATATCCCACCGCTAAGTGATCGCCAGAAAGTAATTAGGGATAACTGAATGTTTTTTAGGGGATGCCATCTCTTTTTTCCCTAAGTGCGGCATATTGGATAATTAAATGCTCATTTGATCTTCTAAAAACCCGAGGGGCGTCAATGCTACCCACTCGTATAATTTTTTAATGGAAAAGGTCGGAAATGGCCTGTAGTTCCCCCTAGCAGGGATAGAATTAGCAACACCACGATTTATTTTATCTGTTGTGATATCACCAAATCTTTTGATTTAATATAATGCATTTTATTAAAGCCTGATACAATTCAATGCAGAGTTACGGTTAAATAATTTCTTTTTTCCATTTTTTGTGCAACTAGTTGGATATTTTTAGGTTTATTTTAAGACTTTGAAAAATTGAATGATATTTACTGGAGAAGGTGTTATGAAAATGTATGTACCATGTTATAAATTCGATGTTTGAAACTCGAATATTGTGCAGTGGTTTTAAAGTAATCTTTGTTTCCAACGAGCCCAATTAAATATATATAACATCTCAGGTTTGAGGCCACTAACACTTGAGCAAGCCATTACAGAGTGCGTTTTTATGAAATTATTCATCATTTATATTCTGTTATATCTTTTTAGAGGTGTATGAGGTCAAAACTCGCATTGTGAATTGAAACATATAGAGCTATTTGGATCGAATCGCATTCAAGGATTTTTCTCCTCCAGCTACTCAATTCCCAGCAATTCTCGGACGAGATTAGCCATCGAAAGTTTTATAAACGTAATGCTAATGTATTTAACTAATTTAACTTAGGCGGGCGCGTTTTTTTTCCCTTTGGACGATGACGTTCACCTATAACGTCTAGTTGCTCCAAAAAAATGCTCCGGTGATTATTGGTGAGCTCTTCATGTTTCCAAAATGAAATCCATTTGCCCGTTAATCTTAGTTTTTTACTGCCTGAAACAGTTGCTCAAACACTGAAATTATTTTCAAATGTGGAAGTAACAATTATGTCTTTTTATTTCGTAGTTTAATGGCTGTTGAGTTGTAAAGTGTACATGTGATAGTTGACGCATCAAATGTATCAAATAGCAGTGGAACATAAGATATTTTAACCGAACCACGCAATTAGCTTACGACTAACAACTACGGTGTGTGACCCGGATTTTGAGGAAAAACACAGAGAAAAGTTCACTAAAGAGTTTCCCTCTGGCACTTGAAGAAAGCGGTGATAAGAGACGATAAGATATACGGGAATCTTCTTTATTTGTGGTTTTTGAAATGATGAAGGGAGATTTTAGTTGTATAGATGTAATGGATGAAATGATAAGAAATCGTGTATCTGCAGAAACAAATGAGAAATATCTTCATGCCTATACACACCGAGCGTTAATGAGATTCCGTGTCAAATGCGCTTTTAAAATTTCTTCTGCCCTGAGCTTTGTACACTCTGTTCTAAAGCTGTGACCGTTCAGTCGTTAAACCCTCGTTTGTTATGACTAAAATCATCTATTCAAGGCTATTATTTTCACTCTGTCGTATTTTTTTATTCCCACGTTAAAATCACCACTTTTTCCATAGGGTTGCCAAATTGGCTCTACACTTGCGGTGGAAGGCGTATAAATGCTCCATGATGAGTCGCAAGTGCAATAGTGAACAGAACAGGCCAGTTCTTTCCTCCGTGTGGTTTTGTTAAAATTTAATATTACTGCTCTGATGAAGTGCGGCCGCTCGTACGAGTGTATTGTTTGCTTCAATTGAGAGTTTTACTTGTTTCTTGAAAATTTTTTGTTTCTCGGACTCATTTGTGAGAGCGGACGGAGAAAGGCTCACAGCTTCCTTTTTACTCAATTCTCCGAATCATTCGTGAACTCTCCCGTGATACTTTTAGGTTAGCAACCGATGTGTCTACCTATGGCTCCGTCAACACTTCACATCCATATTTCCTCTCCGAGATAGAATGAAAATTCAGTCCGAAATCAGTGTGGATAAATTTCAGTACACATCCATGGATGACCCGTTATTAGATCCCTCTTGAAATCCTCATATCTTATCCCTCTTTTTCTTTCGTCCAAAATTCGTATCCTCTTCCTTTCTCATCTGCGCTTCCCCATTGATCTCACCACTATTTCCCTCTTCAACATTCAATACGTCCTCTACCCATCCCGTCTGCCTCTATCAAACCTCCGTTACAAGCTTTATCTCCTCTACAATATCTAAATGTCTTCAAAAATATGCAGTGTTCAGAGGTAACTGCCACTACGATTTCATGAGCAGACAACTCTGTTCAAGAAAATTTAAATGAGAGTTGATAGAGATTTTTCCGGATAATGACGCCATACTATCGCAACGAAATGAATGACGTTACATATGTTGATTTAAAAATCATAAGTGAACTAGATGAAACAACCTGTACATTTTTTGCTAATTATCGATAATTTATACTGTAATAAATTTTTTTCCAATGTTCATTAAATCCACAGTAATATTTAAAATCCTTACATTGTACCTATTCATTTTGTGACCTTGTCGTGGAGAAAGGGCTTGAGTGTTCCGATGACCCCTTAAGCTGAACTGTAGGAAGCAATGCTCCTGGCAGGGTCACCCATTCCAGATAGGTCATAGTATAGGATAGAGTATAATGGTAGTCCGAGCAGTGTCTATACCTTAGTTGGAATACCACTGCTTGTGAGATTTAGTACCAACTGCCACTAAATTTTGCTTTGAAACATGTTCTTATGAAATGAGTTTTTTTTTATTTTATAGGGTGACATGACACTATCAAATATATAAGAAGAGATCAATTAGAGTGGTACAGCCGTGTCCAACGCATGGTAAAGGAGAGTTTACCGAGACGACTCCAGTCGGGAATGGGCTCCTATTGGGAAAAGGAAGAGATGAAGACACAGAAAGAGCTTTAGTCAAAGGATCATCACCTAGATGCGGGTGATTGAGGTCTAAAAGAAGGAAAATGGAACAACCGACTACAATAGGTATTGGGAATCGACAGATTGCGTCGGGCGCTGTTAACTGGCTTAATGAAACTTTCTGCTGTAACCGTGAAGGTATGCAACATTTGGCTTATCTCTTTCTCACCCCTTCGCTTGACTCCCTCTCCCAGGTTACCTACTGCTACACTGAATTCTTACACGTCCCCACCACTTCACATACCTTCCCTTTCTTCAAGTCCCTGCTTATCTCCCCTTTGCCACCCCTTATTTTAACTTTTCCGCCACGTCTACCCTCTCTTCCCTCTCCCCATACCCTGCCCCATGATACCATTCTCCGTAACACCAGCATCCGGCCCCGTGTTATTCGGGCAAGAAGCAACTTTTCCTAACTTCCTTTAAGCCCTTTGAAGAAAATCCGCTTGTTACGTTCCGTCCACCACCTTGCACCTGAGGGTTTGGTGGAGAGGGAGCGAGAACGAAGGTTGTCGGAGAGGAAGAAGATGGTGGAAGCATCAGAAGCAAGAGGAGGGATGGGAAGCAGGCGGTATTCCAAGGTTTTTAATTAGTGTCCATTAAAAAAAGAATTAACCGGTGAGGGAATGGGTGGGGGAGGTTGGAGAAGCGGTGTAAAAAGTTGAGGAAATGTTCTCTGCGGGGAGAAAAAGAAATGAAAAGGGGTTAAAGAGGGGGTTGGCTTGCGAGTAGAAGGAAATAAGTGTTAATTAAGTTTGAGGAATGAAGTTAGACAAGAGAGAGGGATGGGGAAGGTGAATCCATGAAATGCGGAGAAGAGAAAAACTCTGCGGAGAAGAATACAAGCGGAAGATTGTGGGGTCAAGTCCCTCAAGGTCTTAGGGATGTGGCTCAAGTGAGGGTAAAGACATTACTTCAAGCAGTTACATTGTTGCAAGGTGGATTTGGGTTAAGGAGTTTTAGTAAACTGTGGGATTACAATTGCTCATACGGGATAGTTTCCACGCGCAACGTTTCCTTTCCTATGTCGGAGGCTTCTTCTAGGGGGTGTGGTGATGGGTTTCTAGTGGGGTACCTCTACTGCGGCACGGGAAAAGATGGAACAATTGGAGTGGTGTGGAATTTCATTTTAGCTACGGGATTCCATATCTCACTGTTCTGTCCTTAGTCTAGTTGAAGTTCCTCAGGTTTTGGCGAAAGTCGCAAACCAGGGAAAGGTGAGAAATATCTGATATCCAGTTTTCGTGCCACTTAGGATTAGTAGGGTGTTTTCTCCTGGATTTGGATCCAGAACCTTTCATCAAAAGTTAGATAAGAGTGCGGGGGAGAGAAATAGGTTCAATCCTGTGGGGAACAACTACACGGAGGAGGGTAGAGGTGTAAGTCAGTGGGGTCACTTTCTCGCATTAGGTCTTTAAGATCTGTTTGTTGTGATAAGAGCACTGAAAAACGGTTTAAGTGACGCAAATTTTTACGAAGAAAACCTCTTTGCGACTTCAACAGATTTTAAACATGGCTTGACTTCGGTTCTATAGCTGGTATAAGGGAATATACATTTAAGAGAATTGTAATCCGTATTACCAATTGAAAGTTCACTTAGATAGGCATGGAGATATTTTTAAGCGCGTTGTTACACACCAAGAGCTTAACTCTCCCTTTCTTTATCGTATCTGATATTTTTTCGCTTCCATTATTCTTATGGGGATCTTCGTACTCCCTGCGCCTGAACTCGCCTTTCTTTGTTTTCAACAGGATCAAGATTTTATCCGAATCTGTCTTCCTGCTCTATATCTTAATTTCTCCTAATTTCATTGAAAACATACATTCAGCGATGTAAAGATTTTATGTCATAATTAATGAACAACAGTATCTGATTTTGGTTGTAGTGGAGAGATTCTTTTCATCGCGAATTTCCTTAGTTCATTGGTGCATTTGATCCATTTTTTTCGCTATCATTTTTTTGTCAATGGTTTTAGTCGGTCAATATTAATGATTTCATCCAGGTGCGCTAATTTTCTAACGTAATTGGGTGTTCAGAATTCTATCATTTATTTTGATACGTTGGATATGTTGGTCATAAATTTGGTCATCTCAAAATATATTTAAGTCCGGCGTTCTCTGTAATAATTTCAGTCTCATACCTCTGTTGTCGTCGTGACATAAGGGTTAAGTGATGACTAGAGGTTGGCCCGAGAGTACATTTTATTGGGAAAAATCTTACAAAACTTACTTGATACGGGTCTCCGGGGTGCAAGGGTAGAGGTAATGGCCGGAGTTCCATGGGATCGGCAGTCTGGCTTTCGCCGACTAGGCCAGGGTATCGGTTGGGATGGCTCGTCGTGCTCTAGGCCGACGGAACAGCGGCAGTCTTACGTTCGTCTACTAGCCAGGATGCGGGATGGAACTCGCTTAGGGTTCAAATCAAAATGTGTTTATTGCTATTGCATAATATCATATTTACATATATAGATAATAATAATACATTAATATATACATTACAATAGCCCCCGCTGTAGGAAATAATTGATCTGAAATAGCCGTGATCGTATAGTGGTTAGTACTTTGCGTTGTGGCCCCAACAACCCAGCCTCGCTTGGGGTTAATTTTAATTTCCTTATATATCCTTTGCTGGGCGCAAGGGGTGGAGAGATTTGTAAAGGAGAGATTTGTGAAGGAGCGATGACTCAGTTCGAAAGCGGCCACAGCGTCTTGAGTCACTGACGCACGGGTGTAAATGTGGCCCGGCCCGATGATTCTTCACTGCTTCGCATTTCTTGGAACCCGAGGAATCACTCATCACAACACTGTTACGTTAACTGAAATGTTTCTTGTGTTTAAATCTATTTTTGACTCTCAAAAAAATTCAAGATAGTCAATGGATTGAACTGGCCTCCTAGTTACTCATGTATGTCGACTTTCCCCATTTGTAAAAACGGAAGTGAGGATGATAATTTTCAGGCTCATTTACTCAATAATGTTTATCTTGTTGGGATCCACTTTAAATATTTAGCGGTGTTTAAAGAGTGCGAATTTCACGACATTGATTTTTAACACTTGCGCGAACCTCGTTTGTCGAAGAGGAATGATTATAGTTTTGATGAATTCTAAATGCCTACAATGTCATGTCTTCAATTTTGCATGTGTTCGACTACTCTAGCGGAAAAATCGTCGGAACAGTAAACTTATGCGTGAAAAAATTATGAAGCAGCAGTATAATCTAGCTTTTGTTCTTACTCAGCCAGTGCAAAGAAATTCGTATCTTATTATGTTTGCCGACCGCGCCGATTCGATTCTGGATTTCTTCGGTGCTTTGTTTGCGAGTCAAACTCGCGCAGAAAAAACTCTCCATCGAGGGGTAGACGAGCTGGCAAGCTATCTACGAACTTTTGCGGCGAGTAAATCAAACACTTAAACCGTCTATCACGCAATTTCGACGCGGGATTTTGAGTACGTTCGGCGAAATTTCGCGAAAACTTTGATTGTGTTTACACGTGGTGCCGTTGTTCCAACGGCGTATGAAGTGGGAAGCGTTTGTCGGTTATAGCCTAGTGAAGGGGTTGCTCCCCGAAGAAGGGAGAATGGATGTCTGGGATAGCACTGTCTAATCCATTGGACACTTTAGGCTCAGTGCCCTCGAAAACTTAAAGAACCTATGAAATTTATGATCAGTATGGATAAGTACCTACTTACAAGACGTTTCGGTAAAACTCTGGTTCAAAAATATGCCTTTTCAATGCATCTTGGATTCTTTTCTCATGGCTCATCCACCATGTGGCTTTTTAGCGCTCTAGACTCGTACACTGCACTTGCACCATAAAATTAAAAGAAGAAAACCTTCGTCAGCCGCATGTAGTTCATAAACGATATTAACTTGGAAAATGGCATAAAATAAAAATTATCGAGAGGATATCTTCTCCTAAATCTGTATCTAAAGGAATAAAGTTGGGGGACTCGCATGGTGTCTTGCTTTCTATATATATAAAAACAAATGTATGTCTGTCCTGTATGCATTACTACACTTGTATCCGATCGCCAAGCATGATCCGATCGCCAAGAAACTTTAAGAAGTTGTTGAGTGCACTCTTGCGAAGGTTTCGAAGGCTTTAGGTATAACATTTTTTTAAATTTCCCCTCCCCCCCTCCCCCCAAGGTCCTCTTAATCTTTCGAATACTTTTCGCGCAACAACGCCCGACGGGTAAGTGCATTACTACAGTTTTAATCCTATCGTGCTGAAATTTTGCCGAGTAATAGCTCAAGGCAGGAGGAAAGTTGTAGGCTACTTTAAAATGATCTCAGGGCCCATAAAGGTCCCAAGAAGGGGCCCTTAGTTGGTTCGCGGTACGTATCGGGTTTTGTGCAGTGGCTTCATTTTTTACTTTTTTAAATTATTTCCGATCAAGATAGAGAGTTGGAATTTTTTTTATTAAATGTCTGAAAGAATGAAGTTTTTAATGCTTTCAATTAATTATCCTTTTCACTTTGTAATTGACTGAAAATTGCGTTTTTAGCTGCAGAAACATATTTTTCTGTGGAATCAACAATACCATATTCGCTTGACAACCAGATTTCGGTCATTGCTGTTGGAATTCATATTGCTTAGTTGAGCCGATTAGGAATGCTAAGCATTGGCATTTGTGCAGCGGTTAATTACTTCGCTTTTTAAAACAACTTTAACTAAAGATAGAGAGTAGTTGAAATTCATTTTATCACATACCCGAAAGCATGATACTACTAAAATTAGTGGTATCATGATACTACTAAAATTAGTGGTAGCATGATACTACTAAAATTAGTGGTATCATGCCCGAAAGAATGAAGTTTCTCTCTTTTTCAATCGATTTTTTTTACTCATATTCCTTGACAACCAAATAAACAAACAAAAATAAACATTAAATCAAATCTTAATTAGTGAAAATGAAATTCTGAATAGCTACTCAACAAGTAAGTACTCGAATTATGTACTTAACTATAATGTTCTTTTAGCCTGGCTGTGCAGCTAGTATGATTACAGTAAAGGGTTTCAAAAAATTGTCTCTCTACTCTATATCAAACAAGTTTTACAAATTTCATTGTTATTATTTTACCATGTTATTTTTTATCATTCTGTCGGTAATTCAGATAGTTTAATATAATAATGAACATATAAAAACATTTAAAAACCAATTAGGGGTATGATATTGTTTATGCCAATATAAATGCGTATTTTTTGTTACTATGACGACTCAATTATAACTGAGCCGAATGAAGATGACTTTAAATGATTCCAAACTTCTGTAAATGTGCTGATAAGTTTGCCTTGAAAATCTTCCCTCAGAAAGCGAGGGTCGTGATAGTGACTAAAGACCGCCTTCTACCTAAATTGGTAGTCATTTATCAAATGATGGAACAAAAATCATTAAGAAGTAAGAGTATTAATACTTTATTATTGTTCTTCAAATTATATATCGTAATTGGGCTCAACTTTTTCCAGTCTCAAGGAATTATTCGTCGAGGACCAAGAAGGGTTCCATCATGAGAATCAAATACGGTGCTAAGTTCGTAGTAGTAGGCTTGGTACTAAAATAAAATGCTACAATTGCTAGGAATAACTTTAATTGAAATCAAAGGATGATGATAACTTCACTCATTTAACTCAATCTTTATAAGCAACCCGCCTAGATCTCAGCCTAGATTTTTAGTCTCTTCAAAACTATATAAGACTCAGTTTTGGGACTTTAGGCTATGATATCCTTACTTTTAACAAAAGGGGATGTTTCCAGTTATGCAATCCAGTGGAAAATGTGATAACCTAGATTTGTGGTATGAATAAACTTCGGAAGTGGTGGTATGAAATATTCTTTATTGCGAAAACGGGCTGAAAATGTTTCAGGAAGAATTTAATGCATTTCATTTTCGGTCTTTTTGCTGTTACTCTAATCTTACATTCATCGAATTATAGCCCACCTTTTAGACCTTGATAAACAGCCGTAACACATTCTAAATTTTCAAGAAAAGGTTGCATGCTTTTGTAAATTTCACCTGGAAAAACCTCCTACAACTCCGAAGCTTCCGATTTTTATGCAAAAAATTAGAAGGAATTGCATCGTAGCTCGTTAATGGCAGTTTCTGCAAACATTATGGTCGGTAAAAAAAGCTGAAAGATAATGCAAGGTACCAATATATTAAGAATCGTGGATCAGACCAACAAATTTAGCGGAAAAACTACGATTTTATCCGATCCAAGTGACTTATCTTGTACCAGATATATCAATCAGGAAACCTCAGGCGGCGCGGGTAAATAACACCGTTTAATAAGTTAAGGTTACCTGCCGTTGGGTTTTCTGATGTTTTGCTCTACACTTTCTGATCAAATGAAACCAACACTGCGGTGTTTGTGGAGATAATGCCTGACATCCCTCGTGATCCAAATCCAATGACAGGATATGATAAGTAAATTGATAGACTTTAAGGATAAGCTTGAGACATGATACCTTGCTGAAGACAGTTGCAGAAGGGGAAGTAAACGAGCTAAAATAGGGATAAAAACCTCCGACGTTGAAAGCCTTGAAACATGAACTGCAGAGGAGATTAGTCGCAAGCCGAGCGTAGGGGAAATCTTTGTCCAGCCAACCCCACGATTGATGGCCATTGTCGTGGAGGTAGATCTTCTCACTGGGGAGCAAACATGTTTTCCCCCTTGTATTCTATTGTCTCGTTTCCAAAAGTGGATGTATTGACGGGCCAGTCAAATTTCAACATTTTATCTACTAAGTATTTAAATGTTGGAAACTCTTCCCTTTTTGGTCCGTCATCTTATATCTGATACATCTCAGCCTAAAGCTGTTTTGAAGACCTGCTTGGTATGGAATATTTTTGTCAAGATTCATGACGTGATGATTGAAAGGTTTTGGACTGTGAGCTGTAGTAAATAGACATATGCATTCTCCAATTTATGATGCATCAGTCTAAAAGCTCAATATTTGTTCACCCTACGAGTTCAGTCAAAGCAAACATCGCAATGGAGCCGGTAACCTGATCAATTGACTGAATAAATGTGATGACGTTATACTATTCACAATATATTCACATTTTTGCCGACCGTTTTCGATGCCAAAGCAACAACTTCAGGTTCTGTTTTAAGACGAGCACAAAATACTAGGGATATATCCACAACCAGCAGGGGAAGGATAGGGTGGTTTTACTCTGGCCTTTCTCAGGGCGAAGTATTATTTGAAACAATGCTTTATTTCGTCAGCTTTAAATTAACGAGAAAAAATATTCAATATCAGGATAATTTAATTGGAATAACAGCTTTCCTCCAGTATTGATAATGAAAACAAATTTGATGGCGTTATCTTAGTTTAAGCTACGTAATGAGTATGGTTAGATAAATTTTTCTTTATCAGGAAGCTCTTCATTAGAATTTAGTGCCCGAATACCCAATACTGCTGAGCTTATCATTACAAAACTATTATAAATTCGCGCACTTCTAATTTGTATGAAGCCTAGTCTTATGACATTGAAACAGAAGGTCCTTATAATGTATAATGTAGGTATATAATAAATAGTTGTGTAAAATTGTAAGGTGAATTCTATCCCTGTGATTACGCCGTCTAGATAAAATAATTAAGTCAAGAAGATATCATTATAATTTTACGCTGAAATAAATGTGCGAGTTACTTTAACCCGTCCTCTTATCCGAGAAGTTTTTTAATTCACATAAACTTTTTACGCCAAGTTTCTTCCTGGAAGAGCGCCGCTTGAAAAGAAAAGCTAATTTTAACTAGATATGGTGTTATATTTATCTTCAGACGCGATCGTCGAATATCCTCGTGTACGCCACGCGCGAAATGCGTTGTTTTCTTCTTCGCAAAACAAAGATTTCCAATCAAATTTTTGCGTCTTTTCACTGGCGGCCGAAATTCACTTTTTTGTAGATTTTTTAGTTGGACGTACTGGAGTTTGCTTGACTCGCATTGGCCTGGATAGAGATTCTTCGAGGCAATTCCTGGCATTTAGCGCGGGGCAGAAATATGGACGCCGGGACTCTATAGGGAATCCCCCTGTTTGCCTTTTGTTCAGCGTTGGGGGTTACTCCGTGTGTGCAACGGGCGGATGTAACCGAGGAGGGTGAGACTGGAGTAAGAAGACGAGGCAGAGGGATTGTGATGGGGGGTAGAGACAGCAGACGATCGACGGAAAAGGGAAAGACCTATGGATTGGGGATTGGGCGAATGAATTATTGCAAGCTCTCAATTTTACTCAGGAGAGTGAGACACCAGGAAGGGGGAAAAGATGAAGGAGTGGCAACAATGAGAGAGATTTCGACAAAGATTGAACGGGGCAGTTGGTGGAACGATTGTTGTGATACAATAGAACACGAGAGAAGTGGAGCCATTACGAACGGGCAAAGAGCCATGCGAGCTTGTCGATGCGTGTCGTTTGTTATCGCAAAACATAGATACATCATCAATGATTGTAGCTTAACTATGGTAACTTACATAAAGCCATGGCCATGCGTGTCAAAACAAGTATATAATTACCCCTAACTATCTACCCTCGAATATAGAATACAGTCAAGTAAGTTTTCTGCTTTCGTGGGCGCACCAATCAGGTGGCGGGGCTGCAACCCATCATGGAGGCAATCATGAAGGTGGTGGCGTGGCTAATTCTCCCACCCACCTAAAGGTAGGGTAATGTTAAAGTTAACTGTCAAATTTGTTTATAAAATCCAAAAAATGTAGGAAATATTAAGAGAGAGCAACAAGAGGAAAATAAGAAACTATATTAGAATGAGGGAGTCACCCCTTCCATTTTTTCAGAGGCGCCAACCCTTTCGTATTTTCAAGGGCGACAGGAACACCACTGGTTCCACAATTTTCTTTTTGTTATTTGAAAATACTGCTTTCGCTGCAGATTAAAAGCCTTCGATGTTGGAAAACAATATGTAAGACTCAATTTATGCAGATAAGTTAACGAATATATTTTTAATTAGGACATCTCTCCAGCATTGGGAGACAACTGCTGCACCTTTTTCATGAAATAAACGCATTTTGGTTTCAGTTATTCAAGTAATTAACTTATGTGTGAAAAACTAGGGTTGTTCAGTGCCTTAGTTTTACTCTTCTGATGCATTAATTTTTCGACGTATATTTTATCAATGAATTATTTTTTCTTCGTGAGAAGATAGGGTTGCGGAAAAAAAATTGTTTATGCCTTATTGCAAACGCTTAGTTAATTTGCTGTTTCAGGACTTGGACAAATTTTGGAAAATTAGTATGGTAATTTTTTAGCAAGTTCTCAGTAAATCTATGAGAAGCCTTTAGTATGTTAAGTTATGATATCACTTTTCAACTCTCAGGGAGTTTTGGCTTCTTATGAACAGTCGTCCGGTGTGATTCGGTGTATCGATGGAGAGGACGATATTTCTATTTGATAGAAAAGCAGTATTTTTCCACTTGATTCTCTTACTCTCGCATTTAATGTCTTTTAAGTCCAAATTCAATAAGCAAAGTCATATACTGGACATATAGGAATGAGATATCCTAATGGATATGGATCCTAGGACGCGTTTTTCTTCAAGAAGTAGCTAAATGGATTTAGTTTCATGTAAAAAATCCTTCGGTGTAACCAAATTAAGCCTCTATTTTATTATGTTTATAAAAAGGTGTTCTCGAAAACAGCATTATGCTTGTGCTTATCTCTAAGAAAGACGTACTATGCTTGTTTATTGAGAAATTAATGTAATATATTGACTGTTTAAATTGCTTTGCAGAGCCAGAACATTTATTTATTCAACTGGTCATTCTCAATAACGTATGGTTGAATTTAATATGCGTTACTTTGGGTTATTCTTCGGTTGTGAATAAACACCTGAGACGACTTATGCAGTTGATTATAATGCAATTTCCAAAATTATAGATGTTTTATGCCACACATGTCATTATATTGCAGATCATTATATATAATTTGATGTACAAGGAGGCGTTGTGTCTCTACGCCCTAATTCCATCCATTCTTTTATTTCACTCAACCGCCTATAATGCCTGGGAACGGTACCTTCTATTTATATTTGACTGCTGTTCATCGTATTGAAAATTTATCATTCTAGCTGGAGGGAGATTTCACCTAAAAAGCTGCTCGCCAATCATGTGAACGAGCTATCCTATTCGTAGAGAAGAAGAACGAAGCAGTCGGTGCAGTTAGTGCATCAACGTTAGCGCTGAAGTTCTGCCGCATTTGAGACTACAAGAAATCAAATTTTATCGTGGAAGAGATGTACTAAAAAAGAGAAATAGCTGCGAGTCATCTTTCCTTCTTTTTTTAAATTTTATCGCCGAGGTGAGAACTGCATTAAAGTTAAATGGTCTAAGAGAACTATAGATTTCATATAATTACTCCAAAAAAGAGGATTATTCTAAAGGCAGTTTTGGATTCATGAAAATTCCATTGCAAACTTCTAAAACTTATTATCAATTCGATTTGAAACATTATTGTAATACCGTTAACCGGTTGCAGTTCATAGATCTGTGATTTGGATAAAGTTTTAGAGAAATCATACGCCATTTTCAGATACGTATATAGCCTAATTTATTATTCCGTCCTGGAATTTATTCATCAAAGTAACATTAGAGTTTATTGCTATAAAAATATGTGCTCGAGCATTTACAAAACGTTTTATGGAAAATAAACTACCCATTAGTAGGTAAGGTAAATTATTACGAATCACTGCATTGTTACGCTTTTTCTTTTGATTCAAAAGTTTCATTCTTAATGATACGTAATCTGTCGATGCGCTGCATGAAGTTGTCAAGCTTTTTTGTGGTATTTTGTAATATTGAATTGCATAAGCAAATGGCAAACTGAAAATCTATTATTGATGAAAGGCTTACATCTCATTATAATTTTCATTTATGCATATCTTGAACTTTTTATCGAAACTCGACACACTTAATCAGGAAAGCATTAGTTTCTTCATCGAATTCTGATTTATATAATTTTCTTTGTTCTAATGAAACTAGACATATCTATATGATGGTTAATATTCCCTAATTGAGAATGCCTGTGACTTACAATCACTTTGGTGTTCATTCAAAGAAATTCATGCTGGAAAACTTCACTTGGGAGTTACGGAAATGTCGAATTATAAATTGGAAATCGCTAGGCTGTCAAGGAGGCTGAGAAATCTAGTTTCTTAGGCAAGCATAAGGTCTTTAATCTTTAACTCTTTGAAACTTCTAGTACCTTGCTCATCTGCCGGAAGAATTTTTTTAACCCCTCTTTGAACCCTGTTATTCAATTTGGCTCAAATCATGAATTTGGAGTGGGTACACGGTCTTTTCCGAGTAAGCCAACTGCGATTTTTCTTTCGTGTTGCCATTTTAAAAGGTTCCACCCTCCGATTTCCCATCAGAAATCTCTATACTTTTCCTCTGCTTGATTTACTTTTTGATTCCCACCTTTACTGGTTCGGTTCAATTACTCCGACTGCTGAGGGCAAGTCAAGATGAATGACTTGTGCAAAGAGAGTTTTTTAGGCCAAGTCTTTACTTCGTATGAATTCAGAATCTTGAGAAAAAACGATTTTAGCAATGGAATTTCCTTGTGAGAGTTGACGAGCGAATCTAATGCCGTATGTGCGTGTGGCTAAATCAAAAAGTGCGTTTTTTGCTTGCTGCTGAGTACGAATTGGTTTGACTTCGATAGTTCTTAAATATACTCTAATTTGATTTTCAAATATTTCATGATTGAAAAACGACTTATATCAAAATGAAATAGGATTGTCGGTAAAGAAGGACTGAAAATATTCGTGCTGAGTGCTGCAGTATATGATTCAGAGACATTGACCATTGGTAGGCTGGAACCATAGAGGCTTTCAAATCTCGGTGCTGTGGGTGTACAGTGTAGAACAAAGGAGAGATTAGTATCAGAAACAAGGAAGTGTACAACAGTATAATAGGGAAAACCGTATAGAATATTATCTGAAAGACAAAATTCAAATGAATAGGCCGCACACTAACAGACAGCCGTAACGAATTCTTAAAGGGTATGCTAAAAAGGAAAAATCCCTCGAGGAAGACCTGAATGAATTCCCAGGGCATTTAGGAGTTAGCCCGGGAAAATATTGAAATAAATCATAGGATCAAATCACTACTCTTACATCTACATCTACGTCATACCCTGCAAGCCACCCAAAGGGTGTGTGGCAGGGGGTGCTTTCGCACCAGGCATGCATGAATGATATGGTAGAACACCGACATTACATTAAAACCCGCGTACCACACATGCAAAGCGCCAATTAAAAATCTAATACCCAAGAAACATTCTATCTTCAATCGTTCCAACATGCAAGGGATACAAAGACTACTACTACAGATTCAAATATCATGCATAAATAAGAACATCAATATTTACATCATGCATAAATAAGAGAGTAGAATATATAATGAGAAAGATTTACTGCTTGCCTATTGTCAATTCTCGAACTATTCATGACGACGATCACAGCTGTTATGGTCCCGAATGGTACGCGGTCTTAATGACAATGAGCATGGAAATTTGCAACCCCATTTTGTCACTGCCTAAGTAGCACAATAAATCTATCCTCTAAATTTGTAAGTTCCCTTGAGACATGATGACCGCTGAAATAGTGTACGGATTGGAAAATAAATTCATTGATCTTTAGTCATGGCGTAGTGGCCCCGAGAGTTGAGCGCTGATCTAAATACTTTGGGTTGAAACAACGCGTGAATGACAGTTTTGAAGGAAATTAAACCTTTTTCCTCTGCAACAACTTTGACCCAGTTTAATTCATCTTTGTATCTTGAAAAGTAAAGCATGCGGAATTGTATGAGTGATACACATTGATAGAGATTTGGTATTTGCTGAAGCTTTTTTTTCAACTTTTACCAATCAACTACGTGAAAACATAACGGCCCCGGTTTTATTGCTAGGACACCATATATTTATTATATCGAAATTCTGGTCTTCCTGTTTTCGTCATTACAATAGTTCTGTGAGAAGGTTGAAAGCGTTAAATGAACCCTCGGTATGCAATGCCATGAACTTATGAGCGAATTTTTTATCCTCGTATTGAATGGCCATATTGAGGAAACTTCACATAACCGGCGAACCCAATTAGGATTCGATCACCCGCTAATCTTCATCTACTACTAATTGATTCGACGGATTAATTCAAGGAAATGCCAATCCCTTACCCTTTGCTAACCCTTAATACCTTTATGTTCGACCAATTCTCATCCAGTACACTTCAATGACGAGGCTTTTTCATTATTTTCAAACCCTTGTCCCGAACTTTCGCCATTCTCTCGCAGACAACCGGGTCGTTGTTGTTTCACTTCGGGCGCATTATCTTCTAGAGCGTCTCGTAAAACGGAAAATCCTTTAGTGAAACCCTTTGAGGAGGAAATCTTCCTCTCTGTGTTGGAATTCATTTGTCCCGTGTTCACACAGAAAGGAAATTTTCCAGCCACGGGGGAGACACTTCCAACCCCTGCCTACCCACCGACACCCCTCTTTACTCAACTCCTTCAACCCGGCCTTCTTAATCTGGTTTCACCGTAAAATTGTGTAAATAAAATTCAATTCACGCTCGAACTTCCCTAACCAATAACTGATTAAACATAAGGGCAAAGTGTACACTGTTTTTATGTTCTAACATAGTCCTACGTTTCCTCGCTCTTTTCTTTAGCAAACTGAACTGATTATTTTATGGTGCTAAATGCAAGAACGAATAACATCCGAGACATAATCGTGTTATTATTCTTTTAAAAATCTTTTAAAAATCTTTTTAAATCTTTTTTAAATATGCAGTTTTTCTAAAACTATATTATTATGGTAAATATTTTCTCTAGGAATGAAGTGGTAATTAAATACAGGATTCTTATAATATTTTTTGAGTTATCAGCAAGTTAATTCAGTTATTAATTAAAACCATGTGTTAATTGATTGGAAATCGCACTTAACTCCGCTTCCATACTGAAACAAGTGTACATTAAAAATATGTATGAATGTATATTACCGAAAAGTTTGATAAGTTCAATCGTAAATGAAAGGGTACTTTTTTAAACGAGTCTAAATATTCTAGTGAGTGGCCAGGTTTAGATGTCGATTTGATTGCGTCAATTTGAATGAAAATACAAGCCCTTAATCATAATTTCTTGAGTAATCAGCAAGTCACTGCAATAATTAATGAAAAATGACATAATTGAATGGAAATTGCCTAAGAGTTTGCTCCCAATCTGAAATAATTTGAAAATATGTAAGAATTTATACAAAAGAAAAGTTTCATACGTTCAATCGTAAATGAAAGTTTACTTTTTTAAACCGGTTCAAAAATTCCAGCAAATCACCGGGTTTAGATTTTGATTAATGTGTATCTATTTCAATGAAAGTATGCTTGTCAGCTCGTGCACTACTGGTGTGGGATCAAAGCCTGCCGCACACTCTTGAGTTGGCTCGCAGGGCACCACGATGGAGCACGATACCTCAAACGAGTAGCACATCGCGGAGTTCTGCATCGCAAAATCTCAGATCTCTGCTCTCCTGGCTTTCTCCATCCCTCTCGCCTCTGAAACGGTGGCAAACACAAGAAGACGAGATTCATCGGCATTGATTAAGACGTGGATTGAAGGAAAACAAGCGGAGGAAAAGGGGATTCACAGTTCGACTGCTCCCGATAATCCGCATGCCATCTTTGCGTCTCAAGGGCGTCCTCGTCCCCTATATCCCTCTCACGTTTGTGTGCCTTTGGAATTCCTCTCCGCCTCCCTTCTCCCCAGGGGGTAAAAGTCACCTTCCTTTCATTTCTCCATCTCCTTATGCTCCCCCACCCTCCCCTTACGGATTCCTCCGCCCCATCTCATCCCCTTCCCTCCCCTCCCCTCTATGGCATATTTCCTCCATCCCTCCAGTAGGTATACTAGCAGTCCAAACCTCCCCAACATCCCAAACCTCCTCCTACAATGCAGCATCCAAAGAGCTATTTGTCGAGACGAATTGTTTTCCTGTGCAGTCGAAGGGTAATTCGATCCTTTCCTTCCCCCACGCTTACCTTCCCTTCCTCGCCATTACGACTCCCCTCCCTGAGTGAGGGAGTCCTAAGACCATCTGTCCCTTCTCCCCGCCGCGCTGGTCTCCACCGCCCTAACCGCGCCGTCGAATTGCGTTTGCTCGCCGCAGTAAGAGATTCAAGTTCCCATCGCGTTTTCTCACGTTAATCTTTTAGACGTGCCAGCGACTTCTGTCTTCTATCAACTGCATTGAGTTTAAGGTCATTTTTCATAGTATTTTAATTTTTTCCTTGGTGGAGTAGGGGTAGGAGGAGTTTCTGTTATCCGAGTTCAACAGCTAGTTGGAGGATGTCTGACTGTAGATGTCTGGAGCATCTCGGTAGCGCCCCATATATGTAAGGCACCATTTTGCTGCGGTATGCTTAGCGACCGAAACATTCTGGCCTAGCGCTCCCACGATAATTAATCGGAAACTGCTTCCTTTAGACCTCGTTGGGCACCAAATGGCGTACTTAAAAGCTAATTTTCTTTGCTATAAAAATAAAGACATAAATTTATGACATATGGAAAGTTTCACCATGTATTTTTGCAAGTCTGGTAGCCTGTCCGCGACGTTTTCAAGGACACGGATTACGTCAGGCGTAAATATACGTCCATAGTAGCGGAGGGGTTATATGAGTCATGCCTTAAACGTGATCTTAATCGTGAACAATGTCTGACGGAAACATTTTTGGCTAATAGATTTTTATGAAATAGATGTTTAAGTAATAATAATTTGCAATATGTTATGAACACAAATCTACGATAGTTAAAAAAATTATCGTTTAATTTAGGGTAATTGTCTCTTTTATAAATAAAACTTTGAGGGTGACGAGCAAAGAAATGTAAAATAAAATTATGCCTTTGCAGAGGTGAATAACGTTTGTATTTTGCCTTGGATGGATCGGAAAAATCTTAGAGTGGGGAGCAAGAGATTCGAAGAACTTTGAAACTAGGAGAAAAATTACTCGGACGGAGAAGTTCGCCGTTAAAAGTTACCAGAACCGAGGTCTTCCTTGCGTCAAAATTCAACTCCACGTGAAAAATATTATCAAGGCATTTGTACCGGTAGACACACCGCCAAAAATTGGCGAAGTGCTGGAAGTAGAGGAGAAAAAGAGTCGCTTCAAGTGAGTTTTCCTCGTCGGGAAATAAGAAAGAGACTCCCGTTGATTCTGATTCTACAATACCACCTTTTGCAGAGAATAATACGATATCTGCATATTGTTCCAATGTCTCATTACAGTGAATACTTCTACTATTGTATCATTCGTACTTGGCAATGATACATGTAGACACTAATGCAGGTGATAGTAAATGAATCAACTTTTATGAATTGGTGAACGGTAAAGATCTATTTCACATTGTAATATTATTTATTACCTATGTATTTCTACTATAGTTTTAGCTGGAGGCTTGATAGATGTTTTCGATTGACAGGATATTTTTATGTAAAGATCATTTTTACAAATGTGCATGAATATTTTAAATATGTTTGGTATAAATAGATGCAATTTTTAAAAATAGAAACCGTTGGTCGAAAGTAATGAAGTCACTCTGTACAAGGCAATATACTTGGGTTATATTTTTCGATCGACATAAAATGCTTCGTTGTTTGCTGATTGGCTGTAGATATTTAACTCAGAGAAGAAAGATTTATTTTCGATCTTCTCTTCTGAAGGGAAGATTATTATTAGTGGATGATCATACTAAAATACGAAAGAAGTGTTAGGTACGCTAAAAATGTAAAAGAAACACAAAGAGCGCAAAGAGCTGCAATTATTGTAATACAAATAATGCGTAAGAAATGTACAGGAAGAGGAGAACAAAATTTGAAATGATTTAATTGTGTTAAAATTGAAAAAGTCATTTGGCTTACTTGTACAATTTTCGTTGAACAATCAAACGACAAGTAGTGGGATAATATTATTTTATATACGTTTAACATAGAGTATTGTCTTACATTCACTAATTTTGGTTGTATTTAATAATTTTAAACAATAATTGAATTAATTTATCCGTAAAAACAAAATTTATAAAAAAAGGTCATTTTTCATCCCCTACCGTCCTTCTAGGTAGTGAGAAAAGTCCCGTCCTTATAGTGTTAAAGGTATGCGGACTATGCGCTGAGGCATTTGAATCGATAATATGTGTATGGAAAATCCGGTGTTTATGCGATATACCCCATCATTGGTGTAGCATTCGAGTCTTATTTCTGATGATGAGGGTATAAATTCAGAGGAATTATCTTTGTCTCGCTCCGCAAAATTTTCAGTCTGCAGAATTATAATCCACTTCATTTTCGCTGCAATCGCTAGGACGCATTCTTTATGCCCAGGGCGTTAGAGATGATTAATAAATGGTTCTCGTGTAGTATTCGTCTTTTTGCTCAGTCTCAAGAGATGAGGAAAGGGATAAAGACAGAGAAAGGATGCAATGAGGAGTTCACTCAAAGGATCCTCAAGGAGTCGTTCTGCAGCATCTTCCTTACATCTCCATTTCCCTCTCATCTGGAGAGCACTGTCCTAATTACTGGGGCCAATCAAAGAGCAGACAGTGGAGAGAAGAAGATAAGAGAGGGCAACAATGGAGTGACGGATCAGACGTTTCGCTCTAGTGAACGTGTTTACATAGTCGCTACTTTCTTTTCCTTTTCTCCTCTTCTTCTGGAAAGCTTCCGGAGTTTCCTCTCCGAGGCAGTAGCGTCTCATACGTTTCGGTGGATAATTTCTCTGTTATCGCAATGCGGAAGTTTTCAAATGGCGTTTTTTTATTTTTTCATCTGCCCGGCGTGGGAATTCTCGAGTTTCTCCGACGAGGATATATGTGGGGAGCTCGAAGGTTTTATTTCCCCTCTCCTTTGAGTTCGTTTTGTTTTGTTCGTTAAGCTGACGAAAACGTCTGGGGATGATGATCATGGATGTGTTTATGAAATATTCTCAATCGAAGGATTTCCTGGAAGATCACACGGCCTGCAGTGGAATTCTTCTATTTCTCAGAGCTGTTTGAAACTTTACCTCAAGGTTTTTCAACCTCTGCATGACGTGGTTGAAGCGGAGTGAAACAGACTTGCGTGAAACGTTGTATACTTGTTCCCTTTATTTATATATGTAGACAAAAGTGAAAAAAGTACACGTTACCGTTTACATGGAAATTGAGAGAATGTAGCCTTGTGGCTCCATATTGGTAAAGAGAAAATAACTCGGTAGTAATTTCCGCACTGTTTTAATTTAAACTGACCGTTGAATTGACACTTTATGTCATTATCAAGGTACAATTATTAACAGTTGTTATTATGTACAATTGTTAACATTCCGATTCTATATATACTCCGTAGCAGAACAAAGATAGGTTGGGGGGGTTAGTTTATAACGGAGGAGAGGGTAGGGGAGGGGACATACAGAGGTGGGGGGTTCAAGGTAACGTAATTACAAGTTTACTTGCCCCCCACCCATCTTTGTTCTGCAAAGGGGTATATATAGAATCGGAATTTGAACAATTTTACCTTGATAATGACACAAAATGTCGAAACTACTGTCGGTTTTCATTAAATCAGAGTGGAAATTGCTACTGAGTTATTATATTTTTACCAATATGGATACACAATATTTACACAAAGTTACGCCTGAAACTCTTTCATAGCCTTGTGGCATTTGCGTATGATTTTGCCTTAATTTTTAATTTAGTTCCTAAAATCCAACTTATAGCTGTGTTTTAGTCAAGGCGAGAATTTTAAATTAGAGTTTTTGCATCATATATATGGTCACGTGTATTCGTCCGTTAGCTTTTCAGTTTTCTCATCAGGTCGCTTGGGAGAATGGTACGCATCTTATTTGCCGCATGTTGATTGTGCTGAACTTATCGTCAGCACTAACCTTGGATTTTTCCTTCAGCAAACTTGACAGATTTTAGATGGGATATTTGCCTCTTTATTCAAGCCATTTACTGGACAAGATGTTTGAAGGAAGGCAGTCTTTTCTACCTTCTGAGATAAAAAAATATTATCATGAAGTAGAAATCGCCTAGCATTTTCAAGACCACTGAAATTTTGATCATTTCCATCTTAACCCTCACTACTTGCAGCTTCCCCCATAATATTTTTCGGCTTTATCCATCTCAAATCCGTCTCCGGTTTCCATGGGACATTTTATGCTGCATGTTCAATTCAAAATAGCCCCATGAAATGGAGCATAACTCTTGGGTTTCATCTTTTTCCCCTTCCTCTCTACCCCTACTAAACAACTATAAGCCCTCCCATCTAAAAACATAAGTAGGTACCTCGGAATGAAAATATAGCCGCGGGGAATCGTGAGCATTTTGGTGAATTTATACCCATATGTGAACGCCCCCGACGTCTCTTGCCTCTGCGTATAAAAATGAGGGAGTGAATAAAAAGAATCAATAACTCGGTGAGGAGATGCCTGGCTCCTTTCGTAAACGATATTATTAGTGCGTCGCCACCCCTACAGCGGGCGGAGTCTGACCAGAGCCCCCCTCGACGCACACTTCTTGGTAAAACTTTATCCCCATTCCTCCTCAGAAACAGTCCACCCTAACCTCACTCCCTCTTGTACACTTAACCCCTACTTCCTCCACCGCTCTTCACCAATATTTCCACCCCCTAGATACCCTCGTTTCGGCCCCTTCCCCTCCCAAGCCACCACCCAGTTCCCTAGTGTGTATATTTCCCAGTTCCTTCATCGGATCCCTTATCCCCTCTGCTCTTCTGATTCATGTCCGCTTTCTCATAAAAAGGAATCCACTGCGGGAGGCGGAGGGGGAGTTTTGGTGGGTGGTGGTGTTTGGTGGAAAGGGTAACGGATTGGGATACGGGAAAGGAGGCAATCTGAGCACCATCTTCCGTCTGTTTACGTTCCGCATCAATTCCATTCGCATCCCTTCCCTTATGCTTCCAGACTATTGCCAACTCACCCCTCGCCGTCTCATTCCCCTCATTTCCTTCCCCTTCCCCACCCTCCCAGTACCATCCTTTCTTTACCTTTTCCCTCCCTCCCCAGAATGGCCTTACCCGCCCCTCCCCTTCCCAAATATCCCGCTCCCCATAACCTTTTTCACTTCTCCCTCCTCAGACGTCTTCCTCCCCTTCCCGTACGTCCCCTTCTCCTCGGTTCCCTGCGGCTCTATCCTCGAGGGTGGCGGGACTGCTGCGATATTTTGTCTTCTTATTTCGTATCGTCGGGAATTATCGTGTCTATGTAACAAGCAGTTTCCCTTGACATCTACGTGACGTCCCACAAGGCTCTACGAGGATGTGTGGCATGAGGTTTAAGGATACAATCAATTTCAGTTTGACATTAGGTATGAAAAATCGTTCTAGGTAAAAAAATGAGCCTTATTCAAACTTACTGATGTTGAGTACTGGTTTGTCGAGTTTAGATATTGAGCCTGGAAGTGGAAAATTATTATCCCATCATTATCCCATCAGCCGAATTTATAGATTCCGGTGAAGTGCAGTTATTGAAGGTTTTACTTTATATTAACCCATTTGAGGATTAGTTTTGGGCCAAAATTTTGTATTTTTCTTTCCATTTTTAAGGTAACCTGTTAATGTGGCATCTTAAAGGTTTTTATTTTTGCTGAGGGCTGAATTTGCTCGGACCATTATCATTCAGCTCTAAAACGACGATGTGGATACTAGTTTTGAACTTTCATCCACTTCCCTTGCAAAATTATAAATACAGCCGATAGAGTCTACCTCCCACGGTTGGTTATGGTTGAATGAAATTTCCTGCGGGGTCTTATCATCACATGAGCGTTGAAATCAAACTGGAGTGCACTGCTATCTTCTTTAATCTTTAGTGTTACCCGCATCTTCGTATATGCAGGGACTTAGACCTTTCTGGGCAGTTTTTTTATAAATGAATTTTGCTATGAAGAAAGGATATGATCTGGAAGGAAGGATCTGGAGGAAAGAATATGATGATGATTGCTATGAAAACTGATATGGTTTTAAAAATATTCACGCTGTTTAAAGTATTTAAAAATACTTTATAAAACCGAATTTGGATCATTGGACAATGCTAAATGAACTCAGTTGATTTCACAAGTTTTGTCGAGTTTAGCACGCTTGACAATCATGAATGTCGTCATAATATTGCCATATTTTCAGTTTAAATGTTATAAGTTGGATCGGGTAGGTCTATGAGATGAACTGTATACTTCTCAAAATTCCAAAGCTCGGGGAGGAAGGACTTCTAAATGTTATTCTATTGTGGAATGAATCACAACCAGAATAGTGCATAAAAGGATGCTGTTCCCATATGGTAACTCTAAGCGTCCGATGAAGGATTAATCCAATGGCTCCTTAATCTTTTCTTTACTCCACAAAAACTTTTCAAATCTGGTCAATCTTTTTTTTAAACTTAATATAGTTCAATAACTCACCTTTTCTCCGATAAGTCTCAAACACGTTTCAAATTTGGAGTGCGGCGGGTGAGAGAGTTTAAATTCTTCTGGTTTGTTGACGACTGCTGCAACTCGCGCACATCTGTTACTGTACCAAACCTCTGCCAGATATACAAATGGTACGATGTCACACGCATTGAAACATCCAGCTCATATAAATCTCCCCCCTAACATCTGACCGTTATTTGAAAGATTCTGGTTTGAATTCCATTTAAAAGAAGTGGCATCTTCGTGCCCGAATCAATCCCTTTGGTGTATTTCTATATCACTGTTCCCATGTCATTGTTGAACATATCTTAGTCCGACTTTCATCCAGCACCCAAGGTTCGCACATTTCATTAAAATCATCTCTCATTTCATATGGGACTCTATGTTGAAAAATATTTCCCTGCCGCTTACAGTAAAGTATAAATACCATTCAAATACTTTTTTACTATTAATAAGTCTACCCATTAGGTGGTTAGAGGAATAAGTTAAGAGGCGTTATGTATATCTTAGAGTATATCTTTTTGGTCAATACGTTAAAAAAGGAGGGAAAAGAGGAGAAGACCTGTTACTTTGACCTATTTCTCCTTAGTCTCAAATTCTCTATCCATCGAATCTTCGCAAACCCCCTTCCTTCTTTTAGTTTTATAAGCGATTGCTATTACTAAGTATTACTTTGATAATGACGCCAGTGCGCTGAAACGTTTATCGGTGAATAAGTGTTTAGATAGATGTTACTTAGTTCATAAACATTCATTAGGAGCGTTTAGGTGTTTTCACAAAGCGACACCACAAGTTACTTCTTAAAATAGACGAAGGTTGTGTTTACACATAATTGACGAGAGACTTTGAGGAATAAAAAAAGTAATTATTTGAGAAGGGCGGACGTCATCCATCCAAGTGCACCAAAAACTCCAAGGCACCAATAATATTTTCATCCTATATTACATATAACCGGACAGCAATTTCATACCGTGCCACCGGCCCTGTTCCTATACTCCCTGGGGATGTTCTCACGCTTCAAGGAGCTCTTCCCCCAATATTCTCTTCCCGTACTTTCTTCCATATGATTCCCCCGTGTCTTTTTTATCTCGTACTCACCCCCTCACCCTGTTACCTACCCCTAGTTTCTCAATTTCGGACACAAGACTTTAGAGAGAGGGCGTGGCACGAGCTGGACTCCATGCAATCGCGCCAGGAGGGTAAAGAAGCAGCCACCCAACCGTCCGCATCCAGGAGCGCGAGAAAACACATACCATACGCCCTCTGCAGGAAATTTAATAAAACCTTCACGGATGTCTACCTACCGAAGAGGAAGAAAAAAAATCATTTCTCATTTTTTCAAATTTCGATCTCATTACATTTCTTTCCTTTCCGTTTCATCTCAATTTAATTCGGAAATGTTGCAAGAAGAAGTTTTTCTTTTTCTCGTCGTATGTACCGGCCGCTCACTTTTTCTGTGTATCTTTTCTTCCTCCTCCCTCTCTATTTGTCGCCCAAGCCTCATTCTTAAAGCTCGCAATGCCGTTTCCGGGAGCGGGCGGGATGGAGTGAAAGAAAGAAGACTGTGGATATATAGAATCAAGATAATGGAACCGGAAGTTTTGAAGGAGATGAAAGGATCTGGAGTCGTCGTAGTCTGTTAGTTTTTATTTGTTCTCCTAATGGCGCTTATCCTCAATCCGCGGAAAAATCTGAATTCTCAGATATCCCGGCCGAAGCACTTGGCTGCCTGGGTGAAAACGCACGTTTTTATTCCAAGGACTTAATGCGATGAAGCTTTTTTCTTCTCCATGAACGTAAAAGTCCTCCTGGGAAAATATTATTAAGCCCGGGCTATAAAATTCATTTCGGAAAGCTTTTGCATCAGTCGATCCCACGTAACCGTTTGCGAGTAATTTTCCATGCTGTGCAGATCTTATGGGTGAGCATGGAACTTTTTGTGATGGAGGGTTTTCAAATTCAATCATTCTGCAGCTGCGAGCGCGGTATCCATTCACTTTTTTATCCCTTCCTTTCTTGTGACTTTGAAAATTCGGCTTTAGTAGGTACGGCCTGCTTACATAATTGCAGCCATTTTCAAATCTAGGAATCGAGAACTATCTTTCAAAAAAGTACTTCAAGATGTGTCTGCTGAATGAAATAGAGATTTGTAAAGCTGATTTGGTTTGCGATATATCAGAACCTATTTTGCTAATTTTAGATTTTACTATAGTTAAAAACACCTTTATCTCTTACCAATATATATTACTAAAAACGCATCAATTTCAAAAGCTAAAAAAATGTGCAAGTTTAAGAGTGGATTTATTAATTGTAATTCATTTAACTTTATTAAACGCCACAAAATAAAATAAAATAACTGCAGTTTTCCACATTGAAAATAATATACATTGCAGTACATGATTTTACTATCACATTTAGGTCAACAATGATCCTAATTCACCCTCATCTCTCTTCAGGGGGTAACACTCCAGTATTTGAGAACATCTCTAATAGGTGCAAGTATTTAGTCTAACCAGTCAATTTGTTCAATGTCTACGATATGTTGACTCAATTTCTGCTGAGTAATGTAAGGTTTCTGTCAAAGTCTTTAGCCTTATATTATGGAAAAAATATGTAACATACTGTTAAATATTTAGATAATTTTAAAGGCTATCTATTGCCTTCTAGGAAATAGACAGCAATGGGAATTCGAGAGCAAGGAGCATCCAGAAAAGGACGCCAAATGCGTTTGTTAGTGAGTTTCACGATTTGCCACAATGCAGTTACTACTAATATGTATTTTACGCGCAGAGAAAACAAAGATTTCTTCGGAAGGAACGTTGAGGTATCTCATGGGTAAGGTAGGGGAAATCGCACAAAGCTGTCTGCTTTTGCCGCTCCGTGCATCGTAGGTCATTCGTTTTCTTTCGAAATTTGTACATTTTACTTCTGTCAACAACCCGTTCTGGCAACGTCGCGTACCCTCTCCCCTCTTCTACTCCAAGTCGTCTCTTACCACTGAACTTGGCTGTTTGGGCGGGCAGAAAATGAAAATTCTTAGAAATCGTTATTGCAAGAAGTCGTTTTTCTTTTTAATTTAATTTAAATTGAATAGTAATAAAAATTTAAATTTAATAATAACTTTCTCATCGATGGATGCATATGCCAGGGTGCCATCCAGCGTAAACGCAACCTACCAATGGCCTGGGTGGACTACAGAAAGGCGTTTGACACCACTTCACATGAACTCAATGTAGCCATGTTGAAGTTGATGAAAGTCCACCCAGAGGTAGTGTCCTGCATCCAACGCCTGATACCACTCTGGAGAACGCGCTTTGTCCTGACCGCAGGCAAGCGGTTGGTCTCGACAGAGTTGGTATCATACCACCATGGCGTTTTCCAAGGCGATAGCTTGAGCCCCTTGCTGTTCTGCACTTCCCTCCTACCTCTGTCGCTAAGGCTGCGACAAGGGAAAGGATACATTTGCGGTGTGCCATGTGACAGGAAGCATAAGGTCACATATTCGTTTTATATAGATGACCTGAAGCTCTACGCTTCCAACGCAAAAGACCTTCGCGTGGCCCTGGACACCGTGCTGGAGTACAGTGAAACTATAGGGATGGAGTTCGGATTGGACATGTGTGCATCCATCCACCTGGCGAGAGGGTGATTCTCGGAGAAAAAGGAAGACGTGCACCTCGTTGACAGGAGCGTCATTCGCCACCTCGAGGGCGATGACAGCTACGAATATCTCGGTATCCCCCAAAGCCGAATGCAGGAGGTTGCAGCAGTGAAGGAGAGAGTCACCGCCAAGTACAGACAGACTCACAGGAAAATCTGGAGTTCTGAGCTGTCTGGCATGAACATGGTTCTTTCCACGAACATGTTAGCGGTTTCTACACTGATTTACACCTTTGGATGCATGAAATGGAACGTCAACGAGTTGCAGAACCTCGACAGGGGAACGAGGAAGACGATGACCATCTGCAGAAGTCTTCATCCGACATCTTCCATCGCCAGACTGTATCTCCCTCGCAGTGTAGGTGGTAGAGGTCTGTTGAGCCTGGACTGTCTCCACAACAAAGTTGTCCTTGAAACAGCATTCCCAATGCTCAAATGCAGAGATACCCTGCTCAGTCTCGTAAGAGACCTCGAAAGTGCCGGAGTAGGGGCGTTTCTCTTCCAGGCGGTCAAGAGGGCAGCGAACGAAACCGGTATGGACTTTGACCCAAAATCAGACGGTAGCGACGACGGCCAGTCCATCTTGTCGTTGAAGGCAGACGTTCTTAAGCTCGAAATTAAAAAGGCCGAGCAGAACCCTTTGCTCAAGGCACACACCGATAAGCCCATGCATGGATGCTTCTCACGAAACATGGAGAAGCAGGGGCTATCGAAGGAGCTGACGTTTGCCTTCCTCCGCTCCACTGGTCTAAAGTCAGAGACCGAGGGTTTCGACCTCGCATGCCAGGATGGTGTCATAAACACACTCTTGCACCGCCACATTATATTCAAGACGGAGGTTGCGGACACGAGATGCAGGGCGTGCCGAGCCCAGCCGGAGACTTTGAGCCACCTTCTCTCCGGCTGTAGCTATTACGCCAAGTCAGCGTACATTGCTAGGCACAATGCGGCCCTGCGGGTGCTATATTTTCATCTTCGACTCCATTTTGGCATCGACGATACTCCTGTGCTGCAGTATGCCCCTGGAGATATTGAGTCCATCGTGGAGGACGATAAATGCACCATCTGGTGGAATTACTCTTTTTCTACCACCAGGCAGTTGGAGGCGACCAAGCCTGATATCGCTCTCCTAGACCACCTCTCACGCTCCATGTTCGTGATAGAGTTTTCGGCCCCGGCTGAAACAAACATGGATGCAAAGGAGGCGGAGAAGCGGGCGAAATATCAAGACCTGCTTTTTGAGATTCGGAAAATGTACCCAGGACACTCTGTTAAACTGGTAGTCCTCATCATAGGTGTGCTGGGAGGAGTTAAGGGCTCGCATCAAGTGCATTCCATCCTGCGTGGCACAGGCGGAGTCACTTGATGCTCGCATGCAGAAGGCCGTAATACTTAGGTCCCTCCGTCTACTCCGTACGCATGACCCAATCGCAGCGTAGCCACCAATACGATGGGCGTCGGACGTGGCTGCGAGAACTGCCAAACCCCTCCCGAATCCTCGGTCATTATGACAGCAGTAAAACCCGATGCTTGCCGAGGACTCGGAGGGGAATTTTATTAAAGTAGCAATACATGATAATAATAAAATTATTATTAAAATGAAAATGAATAAAAAGAAAAAACTAGGATATTTTACAAATGGTCAAGTACATATTTGTAATGTTGACGTCATTGCGGCTGCACCGTTATAACTTCAACTTATATCACGTCAATGGTTTCGAAATTTGCCGATACTTATAACTAGTACAATAGCTTGAGTTACACTAAAAAAACCAAGTTTTTTTCCTGTATTATGTTAAAAACATATTTGGCAAGCTTTAATATAATTTTCTCATCTCTACAATATATATTAAGTGAATGGCGGTTACATAAAATTGGGCCATCGGATTTTGAGCTCAGAAAACAGGGCCATTTAAAATATAATATCGTTTAAGGGCAGATAAGGATAGAAAAAATTTCTACATCCAGCAGTAAACATAGAAATGATTATTCTATCTAATGCATTTCATTTCGTTAAAATCGGTCGATCTTACTAGAGGATAAAACTTCCCAAACTCAATGGACTCGACTTTTTTTAGGACAATAAGTGAAGTATGCATGTGCTGTAAAAGAACCTCTGAAGGAGTAAATAAAGTGAGGTACTGCCTATTTTTTTATTTTTGACCTTAAAATTGAAGAGTAAGTTTCTTACTCTGCTATTACTCAATTAGATTATTCCGAATGTTAAGTAATCATTTATTTCATTTCTATTTGGTGACTAATGTTTGTCCAAATGGAGTGCGTCAGTGCCATATTTTAATCGCATTTTCTTCCATAAAAGTTGATAGTTCTATTTTCTCGTGGACCGTTTGGCAAAATTCAGATTGGGAATGGAAAACAATATCTCTCCGTATGCCTCGACCTATTGATTGAAGCAGTAATCCAGAAAGCATGCGGCCGCTTTGCTGCCGCGAAGTGGTCATTAGATGGAAATAGTCATAATCAAGTAATATGGTTCAATCGGTCATTGATTGGTTCGAATTTGTCGGATGAGATGTATTTCGGGTCCTATACTTCAAATAATGGCATTTATACGTACAAGGTATAGCCGCAATGACCTTGAAAAATATCAGCAACTATCTACGTACAATGCCTGCAGATGCTGAAACTTACTATGCCGGGATAAGCTTTCAAAAATATTCAAAGCAACTGTAGAGAGCGATGTGTAATGGGTGGGCTGGGGTGCCTGGGTGGAGCAAGATAGACGGTAAGGAGATGACTCATCTATTTTTACCCCATATCCTTCCTGTCCGTATCTCAATACCTTTTTCGCTTGCTAAATTCCAGCTCGGCTCTTCCTTTTGCTACATTAGTGAACTTTTACGAGCAAGGTGTCCTTTGAAAATAGTGGCTCCGACATTACCTTATGGACGTGTTTTGTAGCGTCAAATAACATATAATAATCTACAAGAGTGATTTCATCAGACATGTATATCATGCATAGCGTCAAATATGAATCCAATATAGTTATTTCATCATATATGACATGATTATTTTAAAACAACTTATGAATGGTGTGTAAATTACTATAAAGTAATAATACTCTGTGATATTATGAATCTGTTGGATCGGCAGCAGAGTCATCTTCATACAAAGTTTGTTGTTTGGTTGTCGCAATGTAGAAGACTCTGATCGGCAGTCGAGTCCTTTAGAGAACCATATAATAACTGCGAAGTGGTGAGAAAGTACTGCTGAGAATGGTATTTAGAGGACTCTGATTGGCGGCATGTAGATGACTCTGATCGATAGGACTCGACAGACCCATCTATATTCCATCACAATAACTAAATTTCATAATTGTTGTGACGACATAAAAATGACTTGGGAATCGAGTGATAATTCACCATTGTAGCCACATTCCAACCTACCTACCTCACATAAAGGAGCTTATCAATGATTGAGGCGTAAATATGGCAACATCATGTGCAATATCATACGAAGACTAGGGTAGTAACAACTATCCATCCTCAAGGGGATGATCTATTCCAAAAACTAGGGATGTTATGTATTGAAAGAAAGAGTCCAGTCTAATAATATTTTGGAATGACAAAGTTTAATTATTCACTGCTACGTATTCATCAATGAGATGCCATGCAGATAGGCTCAAGGTGTGTGGAACGAGGTGATTCCACTACAAACGTCTTTTACTTGTTACACTTCAAGGTTGGATACCGCATGCTCACCTGGCTGCTGTGCACGAATAAAAGAATGAGTCGGGAGAATAATGCAATGGCCGAAAGAGAAAGATACTTAAGGTTTCAGCTAATGTACTTCCCTTTCCTAGTTGTTCTCGCTGAAACCTGCGACGAACGTCCCGGAAAAACGAATTGACACTGGGAAAGGAGTCAAAAATGACCAATAGGGAATGATTTCCAACTGTCACACTATATTTAATATACTAAATTACAATTGTGATTACACGACAATGAGGCCCGCAGGCTAGCTACCGAAACTTGACGAACGATGCCTGCTGACGAAGTACACACTTCGGTGGCTGGCAGAGGAGAGAGCCGCTGCGATGAAACGTCCGGTCGGCGCAGTCAAAGGAGAGGAGGTAGCTCTGGATCAGTGGAGAAGGGGGAAGAAGGGGAACTGTTCGTCCAGCCATTGGTTGAGACGGCGGCGTAGAGGAGCACTATTGCCACAAAGTTCCGAAAAGAGGACGCCAGATGGGAATTCACTATAAAAGTAGGGCACCTTGTTCTTTTCGCGCAATATCGCCGACAACGCGCAATATCGCCGACAGTGCGCACTTTGAAATCTCCCTACCGCACTTTTCCGCGAGCGAAAATGTCCGCGGCAAAATTATTGCCAAATTTGTGCCAAAAATTCGGCACAAACCCATTTGATAATTGCGGCATTATCGCCAGGATCACTATCCAATATAATGCCTTTAGGCAAGAGTGCATTATCTCATCTCACCTAGGATATTCTTATATCATTTCTTCAGAAGGTGCCCCAGTTGTTCTGCATTGGATTTTAATAGATCATCATTATTGGTCTTTCAAACGAATACTGATTGACTAAAATGCTACACTGTATCTTCTAGAGATGTTAATGTGGTATTTTTCCCGTCACCTTCCACATCGTAGTACCCCGGTCGATTCCGTGAACTTCATTCTTGCCCGAAGCGATGATACTGGCCCGAGCTTTCCTTATCTGTGCCGTCAATGCCTTCTGCTCAGACAACTGCCTTAGTAGTGAGGTGGGTTCGGGTATTTGTCAAAAAAAGTGAAAAAAATGTGGTTCTGACATAATACCTATACAAATGTTGGTCCGTTTGTTGGATATACTCCAACATATTAAACTGCTTGAATTTTTTATGTTATTCAAACTTCAAAATAAATATTTGCTTCGTATAATCTTCGACTCTTTGGTGACTTCAATCACTCTTTTTCTTTTAAGTTTAACAACGTGAAACTTTCTTCTTTGTTATAGGAATTTATATTTAACAACAACCGTGGAAGCCCAATTTACAATGTTCACGACAGAAGTATTTTTTCGATCATTTTCTCTCTGAACAGATAATCTTTCGATATTTTTAGTGAATAAGGCACGGAGTCTCGCAGAAGTTTGTGCAAGTTTACTTGCTAAGTGTTTTATTTAATATAATAATTTTATATAATATTACATAATCTCGACATGCCACTAACTCAGTTTCATCTACGAATATGAAATAACGTATAAGCCACCTACCGGACGTGTGGCACGGGGTGAGTCCTCTCTCGGCATGAGCACTAGCCCCAGTAGAATTCAGAATCTCGCACGGTATTGCGGCCGATAGGCGAGGACCACAAAGCAATCAGAAGAGCAATGCAAGACTTGCCCAGAAACCGAGGAATTGAAAGGTTGACAAACATACTAACATGCTCCATTAGGGTTTATGCACAGCTACCATGTATAATGGCTTATACTTTTGATTCATAGATAATTCATGTTGCTAGCTCACGCAGAAAATTAAATCGTGCAAGTCATTTCAAGCGGAATGATGAGATATGAACAAAAATAAGTCATTAAACAAAAGTTCAAAATCTAATGTACCCAGTGATATACAGTCTTCTCTTGATTTCTCGACAATCATGTTTTTATACGAAAAAAAATACAGGGCCATCAAAATACCATGAAAACATTAAACACTGATAAATTAATAAAATGGCTTGAAAAATAAAAAATGATTTCTATCCTTACCGTTTAAATCGTTGAAGTCTTCGATCTCTTGTATTCCTGAATCGTGCGCGGAAAAAATTACCTTTTGGACCGGTCGGTATTTCTGCCTCTCTAATTTTATGCTTTTGATCGAGCCTAGCATAGAAACATGTGGCTTATTATATGATTTCTACATCCCCTGAGAACCTCCTCGAATAAAATCATGAAGTTAAGCCTATTCTTTAATCTACGCTATGAGAGCAATTCTCATACCTATATCTTTTAGAACCTCAATGCGACGCTCGAATTTTCATGACTCTCCAATAACCTTACTTGTGGTTGCTAAACATGATATATTCTGATTTCATACCTTCTTCGTAAGTATCTCGAATATTAGGTGCATACTCCAGGAGTGACCTTACTAGAGAAAAGTAACTGCACTCTTGCACTTGATAGTCTCATTTTCCAAGTATTTTTTAAATAAATCATGGCTCTTAGCTGTCTTGACAGCATATTTCGTGAAAATGTTTAGTCCAAAATAAGTCCTGAGTTGATGTGATGCCATAATGTGTAACGGGCTTCAAGTGGACTATTTCCGATCCGTTATACAATTAAATTTAATTAAAATCTGAATTAAAAACATTATTTTCGAATAACTCGTTGTACATTGGCTAACTATCTTGGAACATCTGTTTCATCCGCTTAGTTTCATCGAAGAGATCTATATAGTGCTATTGATCTTTGAAAAATTATCTTTAAATTTAATTGAATAATGAACTAAGTAATATTTTATTCTGCGGTGAACATTTTTCTTTATAACTAGGTAGAGGTGTAACAGCATACGGTTAACATAATGACGTTGCTTAAGAATCGAGAAACCTAGAGTAGTTCCGTCGATATACGAATCCAAATCACATCAAATATACATCCAAATACGGATGAATCATTCGATAGTTATCTGTATATTTGTAAGATACAATAGAGTGGATGAAAATAGCAAGGGATAAGTTTCGGCCAAATTGAAGATTCCGAAGTCGCTTCAGATAGCTGAAGAGATACAGTTTTAATCAGGATTTTTCCGTTAGCATGAGAGCGGACCGTCAAAATCATGGTTTGATGCCTCAGACTAGCAGAGAGAGGTGCAGTTTTCGGTTGTATTCCGAGGAGTTGACTTGCCACTTCCCCTGTCCTTTCACATCGGTTCTTCCCACCCCTTCCAACCATCCTTGACCGCCTCCATCCGACGTCAACCGCCCTCCCTCCTTGCATCCATTTCCACCTCTCTTCCTCCAGCATCCCCTTGCCACACCCCATTCGTAGACTCCCCTCCCCCCCATCTCCCTCTCCACCCCCTCTCTCCCCGCGCCGGCAGTTTCGATGTCCCTCACCCATTCGGAACAATTCGCTCGGGGCTCGGGGCTAAGGAGGGAAGGGATATGGACTTACCCCCCCTTCCCATTTGGTTTCCCGTTTGCAGTCGCTCCTCGCATCTCATTGCTCGCAATTGCGGATGGTCGAGTGGGGGGGGGGAAAGGGAGCCAGGGTATCTCGAGGGCAGGGGTGGGGTACGGAATCGGAATAGGGTATCGGCAGTGGGGGAGGAGTGGGGTCGCTCCGAGGAGCTGTGGGGGTGCAGCGGCGGGTTTACGTGTTGTTGTAGGGAGGGTCTTGTGTGTTCCGTCCACTCTGCCAAGGAAGCGAGGATCGGTTGACTGATAGTTAGGGGAGGACTATAACGGAGTATTGGTCTGGAGAAGTGGCTAGAGTATAGTAATCGCTAAACTCGGTGACATTTGCGAGCGGAGAGAGTAACCACATTTGAAAATAAACACTTGTACATTTTACACACTTTTATTTCCGTCACCGACCATAGTTTCAGAACATTATGCCATCATTATAATGCGTTGAAACCATGCTCTGTGACGAAAAATATGTGTGGAAGGTTACAAGTATGTATTTTTAAATGTGGAAACCCATAGGTTCCACAATGATTGCGCTAATACGCTCTCTTATGGAGAGAGTAACCCCGGCGATGATGTATCAGATACGAATGATCTTGAAATATGTAATAACTTAAAACATAATTTCTCTCAATGATAATATTTCGGAATGAAATATCTTAAAATGACTGAACTTAGTTAAATTTTCCATAAATATTTATTGTCACTCATCAATCTGGATTTTGAAAATGTATTCTGTAATTTTTAAGGCTAAAATGATTGTTTGGAATTTAATATAGGTTTTTGATTTTGAAGTCATGATATCTGTAACCAATTTTTCACAAAGCATCCCCAGGTTTGTTAAATTTTATCGGTAATGTTTCCAATTTAATGTAAAATGAGAACATATTATACTTTGGTGCCTGTATATAAGACAAGTTGGGTGTGACATATGAAAAAGTTGTTTGAGCATTCTAATTTCACCCTTTTTCAATTTTTTACCGTCCAATGTACGAGGAAATAAACCCTATCGCATGATAAAGAAAGAGTGAGGATATATCAAATGAAAAAAGATAAATTAATAAACACTTCTGAGTAGCCATACTCATAACCAAGCTCAAGATATTCTCATATGCTATATTTTATGTGAGAATTGTGTGTACTTGTAAAAGGACCAGCACCTCATGCTCCTATGGCCTAGAATGTATGAAGAAAAAGTTTGTAATAGCATAAAAAATATTTTATTTTGGTGGTCAGAGAGGCCGAATATGCCGCGAGGACTTCTGTAGGAAACCAAGGGTATTAAGTTCTGCTACTCTTGTATTCTAATTAACACATAACTTCACACTCTTTATAGTCGATTGCTGTCACGAGTGGAGGCTATTTCACCTGTTTCCCACACTCAAGGCCTCTAGGTGCTATGTTGAATGCAATTCAAATTCAGCTTTTGCTTTCTTCGGTACTCTCACAAACTTAATGGGCCCGGTTTTTAACATTTCTGGTCAAATTACGTAGAATGCAAAGTTATGTAGCCTTTTTTCACTCCATGTCAACTGAAAGTTCGACTTTCATGTATTGCTCCTGACTGTCAGTGTTTTAGCACCAGAGTTATCGATTGGAAACGTATGATTTCCGATTTCTGTGGAAAAAAGCTTATTCTACCGGAGATCATATAGCCAAGTTCAAGTGCAACGAAGAATTCAATAGCACTCGCGGATTGCTCGTCTAAATTTTATTTTACTGTTGTCATCGAAATTATTTTGACATCTTCTGTCACTCAGTTTTTAAACTGTTTAACTGTGGCTCTCCATTCTACCCTTTCACATGCTTTCTCATTTATGTCTTTATATCTCTTCCATTTTATATCCAATTAGAGCTCGGCTATTTATTTGTCCTGCGGTCTTCCATCGGGAAGCAATCCCCTCTTTTTTTCCTTCCGTTATGTTCCTCACAAATTCGTCTTCTCTTAGAGTGGCCTGGCCTTATAGGCCCTGTCTTCTTGATGGTTTTTATTTGTGCATTTCATCGATTATAATTTCACATGTCCATTTAATCTTCAGTGTTCACCTCTAGAACCACGTTTCAATTGCCTCTTTTCTTTCATGGTGCAGTTGTATAAGTCTCTGAGCCATAGCGTACCTCTCCATACGGATATATTTTCAATCCACTGATTAATTCCACTTAATGTTCAAAATATCCAACGAAGAAGTGCTACGAACAGTGGTTGAGACGAGAAGCACATAAAAAAGTCAGAGAGTAAGAAGAGACAATCTTATTGGACACTTTTCGTGACACAGTGGGTTTTTAAATACAATGATGGAAGGATAACTTTGTAAATAGGAAAAAATCAGAGGAAGGCCATGAGTGGAATACAAGGCAATACCTTGAATGGTGTTTAAGTGAAAACTAATGCAGCAGTCAAAGAGGGGAGTGTAGCACTGCTGCAAACCAAATAATTTAGATGATAATGATGAAGATAGGCCAATATATGTCATTCATCATGGTATTTTTGTATAAGAATCAGATTTAGACATGATTGAGATTGAACACATGAGGACTCTCATGACCACTTATATTATTGAAACCACATATGGGGCATACCAATCTCATTTAGAAGTAAAGAAATCTGATTGACTTCCCTCCACCCCACCAAGGAAGAATGCATCGTTTGGCTGGATGTTTGGGGAGGACCAATACACATTCTCCCGTTCCCTTCAGTTCTGCATTATGCGTCCTCCCACCCGATTCTCTCCTCTTAGAGAGGGGTGCGTGGCCCTAACCTGCTCTCTATACCCCTCCCTGCTCTCCACGCACTTAACCAAGGTTGGGAGAGGGGAGAGGTCTGGGAGGAGTGCGACGGCATATATGGCTAAGGGTTTCCATGTGTGTATGCGAGGAGGGCTGGGTGGTTCTTGCCTTTGTAAGGAGAAGCCAAGGGCCATCTCCGAGTTTCAGCTCCACCCACTCGCTTCCAATCTCTGTTCTCCTACCTACAGTGTATGTACCTACAGCTCTGAGGACCTTTCCTGACCGACTCAGGTTTCCAGGGCCGTTCGTTCGCTGTGCTAGTTCCCCCCTTAGTACTGCGCATATTTTATTTTCACCTAGGCCTGATTTATTGTTGACCGGACCTATCTTGTTTGGGCTAACGCCCACGGTTGAAGTGCCAATTGTTCAATGAGGCTATGATGTAGATTTGGCGAGAATCTTCTCTTGTGGTGATGGAAGTCGTATTCGATTTTATTCTTATACCTTAGATCCTAGTGCCATGCTTCTTGCATGGGACTAGAAAGACCCTAACCGTTATTGGAAGCAAATTAGGGCACGACTGACGTTGAACTCATGGAGACCCTCCTACCCGATTCTCTCTTCTCTGTATACACCTCTCTTATGGCCTGATATTGAACATCTTTTATCAGTCTATTGTCATAGATTACAGTTGCAATTCTTATTTTTAAAATCTAAAGAGCTCTACATAAAATTAATAATAATCTGAATTTGATATACAGATTATTATTAGTTTAAATGATAAAAAATGTCTTAGTTGCGAATTGCAACGAAGATATTTTTTAATCAAACAAAGATAATCAAAAGCGATAAAAATGTATAAATATGGTATAGAATAGTTCTCAATAACTAACTTAAGCATAATTTTATGTTTCTTTCCATTCGCTAAAAAAATCTACGCAGTTAGTAAGTTTTATCGCGTTTGATGTTTTTCTTTGTTTGTTTCAAAAATATCTTCGTAACAATTCGCAGCTAAGACATGTTTTGCCATTTAAACTAATAATAAGCTGTCTCTTGTCAGTGTAATAATATACTGTCTCTTGGTTGTGGCTTCTTAGAAGCCCTCTTCTCCTTTGCGTTGCCATCTTTGATGGACCGCAAGGGCCTAAGATCTAGTTGCCTTGTATCCACCAAAATTGCCTTGGGAATTAGGAAGCCTGGATGGTGATGCCTGTAGTGGCCTGCGCATACGTCTGGCAAACCTAAGATCTATGGATCGATTCCAAAACCAGGTCAAATTTTTCTCATGGCATTTTCTTCTAATAATAATCTGTATATCGTTTTCCGTATAACCAAAGGTTACAATTTGCAACTTCATGATAAGCATATTGGTGACAAAGACAATTTTTGTAAGTAGTAGAACAAAATTTGGAATGCGCGCCTTAGCATTTTCAATGCAATTTGAGTCAGAAATTCCAGTTTAAAAAAATGTATTTTTGGAGCACATGGGCTCAATTTCCTGAGAATTGGTCTCTATATTTTTGCGAAATTCATATCTTGACCTGGAGGGAACCAGTTGACTGCTATTTTGTGCAACAGGTAATATGCGATCTTTTTTTATATGAAACTAGCGGAAGATATTTGACATTTAACGGTGAAAAACGAACTTATTTTATAAGAAATCCACAAAGCCCGAAGATTTCTACCTGACGCAATATATCATGGGACTCTTGGCACTCTGGGCCTTTCTTATATAGATTTTTTTTCTACGTGGTATCATGGGCCTGCAGGAAAATGTGATATTTAAATGCTAGAGGTGTGAATATCCTCTAAAATCAAATCTCTGGTGGTCAAGTAAATATATGTTATTGATGATTTCAGAGAAAAATGTGAGATTTTTCCGCTTAAAACATGATTTTAAGACAAAAAAAGCGTGAAAAAAAATCAATTGAAAGAATGAGAAACTTCATTTTATTCATTCATCCGATAAAAAAAATCCCAGCCCTCTGTCTTGAGTGAAAGTACTTTTAAAAAGCAATAAATGAAACCACTGCACCGAACCCAATGTTTAACATGGACCACTAGGGGGGACCGTCGTGGATTCTGAGGGCTTTTTAATATAGCCTATGTTACAACCAGATATATTTTCCATCAAAATGCCAAATTTCAACATAATCGGTCCAGTAGTTTTTGTTCGATGGAGCAACAGACAGACACCATTAAAATTTTATACATTTGTAAGGATTCAACAAATTCATTGAATTTTGCGAGCAATGAAACCGTACTATAATTATATATGCAGTTTTTTTATATTAAACATTTTTCATGCGGAAAAAGGATAAATAGGATGTCCATATCGTTTCTAACTACTTATAGTGTGAGCAAAACATGGAATTAGTTGCGCAGAAGATAACTTTTAGGGAAAGAATCCATTGCCTACAAGTTGGCTTCGCATGTGGGACCTAAGGTAGTTTCGGCGTTTTGTTTTCACCTATGCATGATGACTTGTTGACCGTGCCAGGTTTGTTTCAGCAAGCGCCCACAGTTAAGGACCAAGGTACGATCTCCTCCTAGGTCCCGACCATTGAGGTAGATGGTTAGGGCATAACCTTATGAAACTGTAGCTTGGCAACCTAAATAACAACCATGTCGCTTGTCCTGCCCTTTCCTTACTTTACTTTGGATAGCACGAGGGAATGGGTTAATCAGCGGGTGCAAAACAGAAATAAACACCATTTGCTCGAAATTGAAGGCAAGTAACTCTTAAAACATACAATGGTTGCTTAATGCTACAATTAATTCTCGATTTAACCGTCGTTTTTTCTGGAAATGTAGATTATTATTAATATAAATGAATAAATAGCATGTGTGAGAAGAATTCATGTTAAATCAGTTAATACATGCTCATTTCTAGTTAGTTATCGTTGAAAAACATCGTAAAATGGCAAAATTTGTGCGACAGCCCGTGAGCTCTAAACGAAGATCGGGGTTAAGAAAGATGGCGGAAAGACCACGTCCACGTTACAGCTTTTGACTTTGGCAATCATAATATAGCATCTCAATGGTTCCGACCAAGGTTCCCTAGGTCGGAAATATTTATTACTAGCTCCAATGTCCACTCTGTTATCCTCATCCACTCTTCGTCCATATATTTCTCTTAATCCAATCGTAAAGATGTTCACGATAAATAAAACACGAATAAGTGCCGCGGTTCAATTGCCGCGCTTTGAAATGGTTCAAATCAGCCCCACCGTGTACTCATGTAACTTTAAGGTTTCCGTCAACCAGCATTGATTATAGCCATGCTCAGTTCTCTTATAGTTTTCGAAAACCTGACAGCTGAAAAGTTCCAACCGCCATGTCTGTTGCTACGAAAATTTATATACTCCTGAGGGATATTTTATACCCCGAGAGGTACGTGTTAATGACATCGCTCACCGACCGAAAGTTTACACGTGTTTTATCATCAAAATAAATTTTTTGGCGGGTGAAATTTTTCACTATTTAGAGTCTTGACAAATGAGACGCACCTTAGTGTGCGCTCCTTTTTTTAAGGTGTCCACTATCGAAGTCAAAGTGTCTTTTAAGTATGCATATCAATGTGAGCTGAACTTACCGCGCAACCGATACGAATTTAATGATATTTATAAGTAGATGAGGTAGTTTGAGGAAAATTGCGAAATGAATCGGGAGAAAAATGACAAAACCATGGCGGATTTTAATAAATTTTCTTGCAATGAATATTTATGAGAAATCAACGACAGATGATGCAAAGGAAATTGATGGCATTCTGGGAGAATGGGTTTTTAAAATCTAATTTAGAAGGAGCATCTGGAGTTTTTCTTCTGATCCCTCGATTTCCCTTACCAGTTCTAATCGATTTTTTGTTATTTGAGAAAAAATAGGCTAACATTCCAGAATGACAAAAATCTCCATTCCAATTTTAATTACCCCTGTGTGTTGGCAGCTGCACTCGGTTCTCGTCTATGCATTCTTTTTATGAATGTAAATCTTCTCTTTCATGGAATTCCTAGGCTCTATTGATGATTGGAAGGAGAACAGTGCTTAGTATTTTCACAAATCACTCATGGGTTTCTCTCCGTGAAGTCAGGAAATGGGGACCAGAACCTTTTCTGTTAATCTGATTGCGACATCTAATTTCAGTGAAACTATTGAATATAGGGCGAGTCACGTGCCCGGCAACGGAAGGGGCGAGGCCCCCGCGGTCGTCATCACACGAAATCCAAGCACACGATAGTCATTACAGGATACAAGGACCTCGAGAGAGAGAATAAAATGGAGAAGAAGAGGAAATTACTGATAAAAATAAGATGTTAGAACGTTAGGACAATGATGAGGACTGGAAACCTAGAAAATATTAAACATGAAATGGAGTAGGGGAACATAGATGCCTTGGGACTATATGAGGTGAGATGGAAGGACAGCGGGGACTATTTAGTAATAGTTTCAGGGTATTACATGTATAGTGGTGGGGATGAGAGTCAACGTGGGGTAGGTATAATATTGAACGCTAAATTCGGGATGAGGGTAGGAAATATTGAACAGATGAGCGACAGGATACTTGTGGTAGAAATAAAAGCACGCCCCACAAATTTCATCTTGATACCGGTTTACATGCTCACAAGCAATCATAGGTAGGAAGAGGTTGATGTATGTACCGCTAGAGAAGATAATCAGAGAAGTCCCGGGTAAGAAAAACCTATTTGTAAAGGGTGACTGGAATGCTGTGGTGGGGGGAGAGATGGATTTTAAGTGGGAGGGTATGGATTAGGAATGAGAAATGATTGCGGTGAGAAGGAAGTTGAATTTTTTTGGAGAATTGAATGAGAAAAATTGGGAAAAACTAATTCAGTTACTCCGAAGAATGGTAGATTTTAGAGACAGGAGACTAATCCCAAACTTGCACATAGTCCAAAGGGCACAAAAAGCCTGTTGTTGCGTTAGATTTTTAACATTTATGTTGATAAAAATGGTATGTGAGGCATTGGAAGAACTAGATGTGGGATTCAAGGTTGGGAGGCAGCTAATATGGTCACTTACATTCGCGGACGATAAGACGTTGATTAGCCGATCTTCGAAGGGATTACGGGGCTTTATTAGACGCTTTAGAATTCTACGCGGAATAGTGCGGCAAACTTGGAAAATTAGATAAATCATAAGACGATAAAGGTAATGAGGTTCTCTCAGACAAAGAAAGCGAGTCTGGTAATTAAAGCGGGAGGATACATATCAGAGCAAGTGGAGCATTTTAAGTACTTGAACAGTAAGCTGGAAAAAAATGGGTAGAGAAGAAAGTGATTAGAAAGCAAATTTTGCTAGCCTAAGAAGCGTTTAGTATTTTAAGGGAGCTGATGACAGGGACGTGCAGTAAAGATGTGCAGAAGAGGCTGATGAGAAGCTTAATATGGAGCATAGTGTTGTATGGAGCTAAAACGTGGACCCTCAAAAAAGGAGGACGAGGATAGAAGTAGAGTTCCGCTAAAGTAAAGGACATGTTTATAAAAATAGTTCATGTTTATAAAGTAAAGGACATGTTTATAAAAATAGTTCATGTTTATATAGTAAAGGACATGTTTATAAAAATAGTTCATGTTTATAAAGTAAAGGACATGTTTATAAAAATAGTTCATGTTTATAAAGTAAAGGACATGTTTATAAAAATAGTTCAAGTTTATAAAGTAAAGGACATGTTTATAAAAATAGTTCATGTTTATTAAGTAAAGGACATGTTTATAAAAATAGTTCCTGCGCAATTCCTCATTTGACGCCCTTCATCATTTATATGATGTACTCCCTTCTTAGCCTTCCTCCATGAGTTTTTCAATCCTTTTCTATTTCCACTATTGTTTTAAAAAGGATCTTCTTCCGCAAATGTGTTCAATGAGTTTTTCTTGTCTTCTTCTTGGAGTTTCATTGTATTTGTGTTTTTCCTCTCCTACTCTTCGGAGAATTTCTCCATCAGTGCTTCTCTTCATCCATCTTATTCTGTATTTCGTTGAATATTGCATTTCGTTGAGTGCATCATGTTTCCATTTATAAAGTATTTTAGCGTGCAACATGGAAGCTCTTTCTTAAAAATCTTTAAGTAAAAGTTTCTCAAGTTAATTCAGGAAAATATAGCTTTTAAATAGTTTACCCCCTCGGGTAATCATTTTATTTCATTCCTACGTCTACGTCTACTCAGAACTGTACAAACCACATTCAGGGTGTGTGACGCGCGCGAAACAAATTGGGGTGTGTTCCAAAAGAAAAAAAAGAAAAAAATATAGGCAATCTTAGTGTGAAGCGGAGATATACTTCTCCACACATATAATACTCTTTCCAATTCAAGGTCGAGCAAATTAAATACATTCCCCAGCCGCGGGACATGAACCAAAATACAGCCAGGAGAAATTAGCAGGGCTAGAGCAGAGACAAAAAGAGTGCTACAATTGAAGTGAGGTGTTAGTAAGAATGATTATTTATTACACACGAAGACAGTCTGGCTCATGGGACTGGAAATGCCGTTGAAAAGATTGATTGTAAATGCAGTGGTATCTATTGCCCGCAGAAAACTGACAATATCAAACTTTTGGAAACACAATCTTGTGTATTACCTTTATCTCATGGTTGAAATCATTTCTACAAGAGCGAGGCTTCATCAAAATGTGTTGGTTCTCCGAAAAATAGCCTACTTCAGAGCTACGCAAAAGATTCAGCCTATATTTCCCTCTCCGATCTGTTACAGGCCGCTACTTTAAAATCTAGAGCTATTTATAAGTATACTACATCGTTCAGACTATCTGAGAATTTTATTTTGTTCTTTCCCTCCTATCTGGACTCGACACTCAGCATCCAATCCACTCTCAAACTGAACATAGTCTGCATGCTTTGATTAGAGGATCAAAGGAAAAAAAGTCTTGAGTTTTGCTTCCTGGCAGAGTCCACTTTCGACTTCCGTGGGTGCGAGTGAAGAACGGTGTTACCTCAGATTCCAACTCAAGCATCAATTAAAGTACATGATTAGAGGCCGTGAGAACACCAACGGATTCATACCTTTTATCTCTACCTTACTTAGACCTACTTAGCTTCACTATGTGGCGCATAAGATAATGATAAATCTTAACGCCCTTATTTTGCTTAGATATTATTTAAACGATTTTAGAATAAAAAAGGGCTTTAAGCGATCATCTTATCTGTTTTTCTTAATTGTGGAAGAAATTGGAGTGGGAATTATTATACGATCCAAGTGAATTATATAGATTAAATATTTTACGAAATTTGGATGTAGACATATTTTTGGTAGACGTTCAACATATTTTGCTGGAGCGTAACTATTATGTTATAATGATTAAAGGCATAAAATTTAGGAAATAGACGGCAGAACCGATAGATTTAGTACCATTTTTCCTGGTACAATAAGGGAACCTACTTATTGTGATAGACCAGTTCTAAAGTACTTTGACTCTCAATAGATAGTGTAGATTTTGTACTTGAGCTTAAAATTTTACTTGTGCCATTAACAGCTCACCCTGTGTGAAATTTTCGAAAATGGCATTGATCAATACTTTGAATGATGATAAAGTTTCTGAGGGGGATCTCAACTAAGTAGTTTATGTAGAACCCCTGCGTAAAATGTCCTTAATCTCTTCGACAAATCGTTCGCTTCAAATAAACTTTCTCGTCCATGAAAAAACTGTCTCACCGCTTGGCATGAAATCCGTTGGATGGACCTTCTCGGGTACGGGATAGTTCTTTCATGTTCCTTCCATCAGAATTCGGCTCTCTGCCGTCCATTTTCCTTTCACCTCCCTTTTAAAACCCCCGTCTGATTGGTGGTGACGGAAGAGGAAACTTCAAATTTGCTGCATTGCGGTCAATTTATAGACCACCTCTGCGAGTGAAGAACGATGTTATCTAGGATATAAGTCCACACACATACACTCGCGCAGAAAGTTGTGGGAGTAGTGAAGGGAGAAAGGCGAGACGGATTCATAACACTCTTCCCTGCCTTCTTTCGACCTATCGTGCGACTTCGTGTCTGCCGCTACTCCCGCCGCATAAAATAAGGAAAACTCTTAACGCCCTTTCAATCCCGGCGCATGCATATACCTAAGGCTCCATTTCCCTCTCCCGCCTCCCGCGTGGAGTGGTTTGCGTGGAGTTTTTTTAAGACTTGGTTTCGGGTGAACATCCACTCAGACCCGCTGCAGGGAACGCCAATGTCTCGCATCAGTTTCACTGCTGCACCCCGCGTACCATTTTCATCCATCGATGTTTTTTTTGTGGGCTGCGTGGAAGTCTTAAGGTAGGCAGAGTTTGTGAGCGTGGAAGGAAAAGAAGGATGTAAAAAGTGGAATTCTGAGACCGACCTATCCACTCCCTTCCCCGTACCGACCACACGTGCCTCTTCACATCACTGAATCCTTTCCTTCTGGATGCTGGACGTCTCGAATCTCTTCAGCCTTATCCCACAGGCACTCGCACACATATAGGTTGGTATATATACCTGCCTATGCATTCAGTCTTGATAACCTTGCCTCTTTTTTTTGATATAAATAAAAGTTGAGAGGAAAACCACCTCTCTCCTCCTCCTCCCGCCTCCCCATACATTGCCTTTCACTCGGGGGAACACTTTCAGCTTTAAGACTCCTTCTTGTGCTCTTTATATATTTTTTCTCTTAGACTCACTCATACTTTTGCTGCGAGAGAGAAACCTTTTCCATCGGTCCTTTTCCCTCACACAACTTCCTTCCTTCCCACAAAAAGAAGGCAATGCCAATATATATTCCGTCCTTTCACGATTTTTCCCTTGCGGCTGAACGGTACTTAATACACGAAATTTCCCGAAAAAGGTCAAAGAGCTCGGCTAGTTGGTTTTGACAGGATAATATGTGAGGCGTAACTTTTAACAATAGCTTCGATAAATGGAAGAGAAATTGTAGTGAGCCATTGAGGCGAGAAAAATTGATTGGATTGTAAAAGACATTTAAATATTTTGTAAATAATTCCATAGTTCATGAAGAATGTGCTTCGAACAAAATTTCTATTATGCACAGTTAAACACTTATTATATATTCACATTTAAATTGGAGACTGTTATCGATAAATTTGATTCAAGAAGATATAGCCTATTCAAACATTTTGAAGGCTACTACAACGGGTCAAAAATCATCACAAAACCGATTATATGTATTTCTCTCTTCCCCATTAGCAATTAGAAAATAAATGACTTTTATTTCCATTAGTTTGATCATTTTCTTCTTTTGAGTGCTCTTTTATTTCTCATTTTATCTTTATCCGTTACATAATTAAGTCTTTCCTTTTTCCAATGTCTCGTATCCTCACTTCCGGTCTCCTTCAAAATTGAATTGGAAATATTTTGTTCCCATATTAAAATGTTAGGAAAGAGTTTGTGTGAATGAAGAATAGCAAAGTTGGTTCACAGATAGTTTTCAACAAGTGGTGCGTATTCATCATTAATTCATATGTCCTTTCATTAGAGCCACTCATGTGATGTTGATTTGATATGTGAATGTATTAAAAGTCCATCAAAGTACACCAAAGGTGTGAAGTTCCCCATTTAAAAAAAACCATTAGAATTGATTACGATTACGATTGATTGATTACGATAACGAATAATTAGAATCATACGATTCCGGATTTTCCAATTGCTGGTCAGTTGCTTTAGCCTGTTACAATACTACAAGATTTATGCTATGGCTGGCTGAAACGCCGACGATAAAATACCGCGAAAAAATATTTCGCGTTTTTTTTATCTTCATCTTCAACTCCTACCGCTCCCAAATGGTAATTATAATATTCCCAGCACCAAGAACGCACTCCATAAATGAAAACCACTGATTTAACACACCTGAAAATTTTTAACGAATGAGGATGTTATTTATTCTCCCATGATTGAAATGGAAATTAAGCTATCGCGAGCGCACGCATTTCTGAGGTTAGTGATTGCTACTCGGATCGGCAATCGGTAGATCCGTGATCGAATTCTAGTCAATGGAAATGAGTTTTTATGGCGGGTGTTATCCATTTGATGTTTATCTTAGCCCTCCTGTATACGACTCTGTACTGTATAATTTTTGCATTTATTATTTTTATTTATTAATCTTCACTACCCCGAATACAGCACAATGTGCCAATTTACGTCGGGTGGATAACAGTAACAACGGACGAGACACAAACACCCATGTCCCGGGCAGATAATATCCTACCCAGGCGGGACTCGAACCCGCGACCCTCGGGTTAGCAGACGAGGACTTTACCCCGCCGCCACCAGGGCCGACCAAGCTTTGATTTAGAAGTTTTCAATCAAAATAAATGAAAATTTATTTGCAGATAATATTTACGAAAACGCTTGGGTTTTCGTATGGCTTGAGACTCCCAAGAACGCATTATTGAAAGGTAAAGGATTGTCATTTTATCGCCTTCTTCTTGTTCTTGCGCTGCCTTTTCTTTCTTGTTTTCCTTCCACCCTTTTCTAATCTTTGCTTTATTCCATTTTCAATCTCCTCCGTCTCCTAAGTTCCCCCATGCCCTCCATCCCCCTGCCATTCACCCCCTCCCCCTCAACCCTTGCTCAACTCAGCGTGCGCCCTCTTCCACCGCCTTGCGCCCCTCGGGACGCGCCCATAATAATAAATAAGGAGTCTGGGCAAATCAATCAATTCACTGATGGTCCCGACCATCCATCACATCATTGCCTTACATCGTCGAGACATTGTGCCCTTTTAAAGTGGCGTGCTCCCTCGAGGGGAAGTTTAATATATATCCCTTGAAAAGTTTCCCTCCTCCGTCATCGAAACTGCCGACGCTCGAGATGATGATTGAACCGCACACATAATCGTTATTCTGGTATTATCATTTGGTAGTGACAGGCCTCCGTCGTGTCTTGTTTTCGGGCATATTGCCTCCTTATCCCCCTCCACTCGTTTGGATTTTCTTTCCGCCTTCAGAATGCCGCCATTTTCCGTCATTATTTCGGTTCCACGCCGCCATTAGGAGGAGCAAAGCATTTGAAGTCGTTAAAGTTAGTGTTTTCTTTGGGTTGAATGCTTCGCTGTTGAGAAGCGAGGCATGTTAGTGCGGCATCACGTGACTTGAAAGAAATGGAAAACAATATTTATTATTCTGGGATTTTAAGTCCCCTGGAACGTTGAAATATAATTATGTGCCTCAATAAATGGGGTTAATGGTGACAGCAATACATTCAATTTTATTTAAGTGCACCACTTAGAAATCAACATTAACACTAAATGAGATATACATAACATATGAAAATCATGGAAACAGCACACAGATTGAAGACAAAAAAATCGGGATAGAGAAATTAAAACAGGCAGCATAGATAACCAATCGCGTTACTTATACATTATTCGTAATGGGATATAAAGTAATAGACACAACATCAAACAATATGAAAATACGGTAAAACATGACGAATCTCATTCAACATTGCAATGCACAGGTATGGAATAAATTTCAAGAATTGATCATATCGATTTGACATGAGCTTTTGATTGACATGAGCATGATGATGAGCATGACAAGATTAAGCTAAGTTACATATGTGCGAATTTCCACAGAGAAAAAATCATCCGCTTTGACCGGGATTTTTTCTCTGTGGAAATTCGCACATTTGTGCATTGCGGGTGACTCCGTAAAAGTGGAACTCCGTGGCTAGTCCCGGATAGCTTAAAATTTGTTAAGTTACATATGTGATCAGTCATATTTATCTTAAAAATCCTTATTGTAGAAGAGGTTCTAACATTTTAGGTAAACAATTCCATAGTCTGCTGGAGAAAATGAGGAGGGAGAGCTCAATAATTAAGGAATGATATTGAGGATAATTTATTGTCTCAGCGATTGCAGTTAATATTTTCCCGGTATTTGTATTATATATAAAGTTTGCATACCAATACCTATACGGAATTTTGGATGTCAGTGCCTTAAACAAGCATAAGGCCTTTTGAAGTATTCGGCGATAGAAATGGTGATGTAGTGACATGGTATCGGATCGTTGAAGGCTTATGAAACGGGTATCGCGATTTTTTGTCGCGGCATGATTATAGTGGTAATGAAAACATGGTGGAAATATTGAAGTTCATAATCAGTGGGAGAGTAAAGCGAAACCTGCCTCCGCGTCCACCTCCATAAAGCGAACACCTCTCATAGCGGATGATTTTTTCGGGAACGAATTGTTTACCCCATACATGTAAGCAATGTAAATTTTCCCTCCCTTCTGCCGTCACCTCCTATTCCGTCCATTATCACATGAGTTTGGCGGTGGCCGCTTAATACTAGTTTCTATTTATATTACCTACAAACTGGCTTCACATGGGGAAGAAAGATACAGTGTTAGACCATCAGGTTTCTCAAGGTCGCAAAACTTTGTTTCTGGGGTCAAAATACCATGTCATTTGAATCAACAGTCTAACTGTCTACGGTTATAGTTGGCTCCGGTGGCGACGGGGTGAAGTCCTCTCCTGCTAACCTGAGGGTCGCGCCTAGGTGGCAATTATACCACTCGGGGAATTGGTATATGTGCTTGCCTGTTGTTGATGTTACTCACCCGATATAAATTGGCCAAATTCGTTATCTTCAGAGTAGTAAAGATAAAATTTAAAAAATATGTAATAATTAATCCAATTTTTAGAATCCATCTTCCTCAGGGATTCTCCGCTATGTTACGAGCACTTAGGGCGTATTTTGATTCAGCTTGGTTTTGTGAATGGTGTAATATGTCCTCTGAAGATAAATGTAACTGTATCGGTAGCATTACCAGCACGGTACTGCCCTCTGACCACCTCCCTTTTGTCAACCTCTTCTTCAATTTCCCTCTTCTCGTTGACATCACGGGTCGCACAGGTAGCGGTCATCCAATGCTCATAGAATACACAGGTTGCCTCAATTGTAGTTGTTTACGAATTACCCGTTGAGGTATATGGAGAGGGCACTACGTTATCAAACTGAAGCCTGTCACCGGAAATAACAATCATATTGTTTAACCCTGCTCTCTCCTTATTACCCAAGGATAGCACGATGAAATTGACGAATTAGCGGATGTAAAGCAAGGATATCAATCTTCTCTTTGAAATTTAACGCAAGTGACTCTTGAAACATGTACTGGCTGCTTAATGATCTGGATTCTCCTTGATTATAAAATAGTTTTCATCGGAAATGTGAATCATTATTAGATAAAATAAATAAGTAAAATATGCAACGAGAGTGCACATTAAAGAAGTAAGTGCATTCTGATTTCTAGTAGGTTATCGATGGAAAGCATGGTTAATTTGCAAAATTAGTGCGTTAGCTCATAAGCGCTATAGAAAAATGAGGGTTATATGGTGGACTGGCTTCAGGTTTTAGCATTGGTCAGCATAGCCAAAGCCCTCTCAATATGCCTTAAGGTAGTTTGATAAAAATATCATTTTACCTAGAAATCAATGAATTTGGTCTCATTTTAAAGAAAAATATCTCACCCTTCTAATAACTCCAGAAATTCAACCCCTTACCAAATTACTTTCGGAGTTATTTGCCAAAAAATAACAGCCTTTTAATATGGGAAATGGTACGTGTATGCACTCCAGAGAGACATTATTTACAAAATGAGGAATTTGAAACATTTAGATGTCGCAAACAAACTAACAGCGTGTAGTTTGTATGTTTTCTCACGCATTTTTGAATATTAATCATACTGTCACCGCAGTAAGTTCCGTTTTGATGGAGTTTCAAACGTGCCTCGTGAAAAAAACCAGTCAAGTTAAAGATTTCTTTGGATATTATCGTGTGGTTACTTACAATGTCTGTCATATAAAACTATATTATTGCACCATTAATAATGCAATATTTAATTCATGTGTCCTACGTGCTGGTGAAATTGAAACGTATAGTTCGAATGTGGTCTCAATGATGACTAGGGAACTATCTGCCTTGGACTACCTTAACGGAATCAACGAAATGGTTGCTAGCGCCAGCGGTGCTACTGTGACTTCACCGACGCTTTCACAGACAAGCCCGCGTAGATATATGTTGAAGTATGGACGATTGAACGCCGTTTTCTTTTTCAGGTCTAAGACTTATGTTTTGTAATAGTATTCTTTTGATTATTTCAGTATTTATTACGATGATAGCTTCATGAACTCTCTATAAAAGACTCGCGGAATAAAAATATACTGCAAGAATTGAGAGGTTTATTTGTGATGTAAGGGCAAATAATTATATTTCCAAGAATCTTAGATTTCAAGTAACCAAGTGAGATTTACAATTATAATTACTGGTACAAATTATTACTGAATCATCGCAAACTGTGATCATTTCTGTTTCATCTTTCGAAAAAAAATCAGACTTTGGACGGCTGTATCTGCGACGTCATTGACGCCAAGCTAAAGGTCAACCAATAGCGACCTGGATCGGGAAATCGCATTGTTTACTTGTTTTAAGGCAACATGTGTATCTTAGGACCTTGGCCATCACTCATGTTCCGCCTCTAGAGTACTGGCTTCCCATCCCGTAGGTTTTGGCTGGAATCTAGGCGAGTTGCTTTTGTGCAAAGCAACCCTCAATACGATAAAAATACGATGAGGGCAAATTGATAGCATATAAAATTAGCATTTTTCTGAGGATTTGTGGAGCGATTGAAGGACATGAAATGAGAAAACCAGAAAAGAAATCGAGGTAAATTTCGTAAAGTAATCGCAGCTCCTAATGTTATACGAGGCTCATTGTAGAGGTTGTTCCTAGTATGACTCAGAATGTTGGACAGCAGAAGAAAATGTTGTCTTGCTGATAGAGTCATCAGAAATGAAATTTCTTCGAGCTGTGAAAGAGTTTACAAGGTAAGAAAATGTGAGGGATACATTTGTAAGAGATAAACTAGGAGCTTAGCCTTAAATTGCCTTGTTAAGTACGAAAATGGGTGGGAAGATCATGTACTACGAGTGTCCAAGGAAAGATATTAAAAGCTGGCTTGGGAGTGTGAGCCGTTGGGTAGAAGTGTCGGAAGACTAATGAGGAGATAGTAAAGCAATGCCGGGACGGGGTTAAAGACTATACCAGGAGATAAGAATAAGAGAGGGGGATTAAGGAGAGTAAGTGGTGGAAATATCTAGAAGAATCCTCGTCCATATTTAGGACTTTTCTGGAGACCTCTTTAAGTATATCCATTCCGTTCGTTCCATGCTACACAGAACTGTGGACCTTGTGGTAATTTCCGTTTAGATTAAGAATAATGCTGATGCTTTTCCATTTCTCAGAAGAGCGTTCCCGTTCAAGCTGATCCACCTATTATTGAAGGACGGACTTTTTTCGCAAGACGTTCTACATATATAGCTAGAGCCAAGCTTTTATGGTAGAATAGATCACAGACATAATAATAAGGAAATAGAGTGCAAAATCGACAGATTTAGAGTGTAATGTTTTCCACGTACAATGACGTATCTTACAATCTTATATTGGTTGTGATAGGCCAGTTTTAGGGTACTTTAACTCTAAATAGGTAGTGTAGATTTTGTACCTGTGCTTAATATCTTACCATCATTATTAAAATCTCACCTCCTATAAAATTTCCAGTACCATTCAGCTTTCCAGATTATTTTGTATCTTGTTGTACTTTGTATCAATCGTGTTAATAATACTAACCAGTAGTTTTATCTAGTGTAACTAGTGTACTGAATGGTAGTATGTTAATCTACGTAGCCCTCTCCTCGTTTCTGGTCTGACCGCGCATTGTTGTCCTGACGGCTTTTGGCCTGTATCTAACGGCTGGGGAAAATGCGTGGTTCTAATTTAAACTAGGATGACGGCCGCATGCCTGGCCACACACACTAGTGGTGACTTGCACTGTATTTCTCAGATGTAGATGACAGGCGCGGATGAAATTATCTGTTCTACATATCTAATATCAAAACAACATCCCGGTTCGTTAAAGATGAAGGAAAATCTCATGCCTCTGAACGGTACATCACGAAAAAAAATACCTATACAACTCACGCATTTTGCGTGGGCAAAGAAAATACACATTATGAAGTACATGAAACGGTAATTCTTCAAACCTTTGAATGCATGTCAGCCTTACCGAAATATCACAGAAGCTTCATTTCCCATAAAAGCCTCCTTCTCTCCCCTCCTTATAGCATCTGACCCACCTATCATCATGGTTATAGATTGAAACACTTTGTAATTTCCACATTCCACAAAGTTACCATCACTTTCACCTATCATCATACTTCACCTTTCTTAATCAAGACAACGATTCGGTTCGTTAAAAAGAAGGAATGCCTCATGATGTTTATCAATCTATCGCAGAAAAATTCATAACCAAGCCAAACGTCTTTGAGTGGTTTGATGGTGTTTCCTAAATCGGGCGTTTGCGGGGTTCGGCTGGCTGCCACGGGGGGGCGCAGGTTGGACGGTATAAAATAGCACTAAAAAAATCAAGTTTGTTAGCAGCAGTGATTGCTGTAAGCCACTCGTGGCCGCCAAACCCCTCGCGTGCTCTTCCATAGTGTGTGTGCCCGTGAACACCCCTTCCCTGTGTGCAAGTGAACGTTTCCGATCACCAAGAGGAAGGAGAAATCACCGGACTGGACTTGTTGAGTTTTCCCTATTGATAAACTTTTATGTCATTATTTCCCTATTGTACCACAGCGAATTCTAATTATATATATTTCTTCTTTGTGTTTAAATCTATCATTTGTTTTCATCGATCATTTGGTCATTCTCTGGTCCTTCGAAGCCTTTAATATCAACTCAATTTACTCGCCAGATGGAGTCAACATTATTCTAATAAATGTGAGAAACGAAAATTCCTTAGACCTTTGACAGCATATCAGAACAAGTAATAAGAGCTTACCTACCAAGTGGGAAAGAGGCCTTTAAATGACACTGGTTTTATGGGACATAAAATGGTTAAACGTCAAAGGGGAAATTTTTAAGACAGGGAAAAAGGAAAGGTAGAAAAGATCATATCCTACTTTGAATGCCATCTGTACGTAATTCATGGCAGCTTTTACCACAAAATATCACCGAATTGATATAATAATCGATGTTCAATGCATATATAATGTTACAATTGTTTATAGGTGGCATTTACTCAATTAAAAGTTTCCAATATGCAAAAATGCCCTTATATCTAATGCAGCAAAAACACTATTTGCAGATGGCGCTTCAGACTGTCGATTTTGTAAAACCAATTACAATCGGAAAAATGTTTATTGTTAGTTTACAACAATGTATAATTTTTACAAAAATTTTTTTGATGCAAGTAGGTATCGGAAGATGACTCTAGTACGTTTAAATTGATTGTATCAAAATCCTGGAAGCATAATTCCTGAAAGTAATTCCATATTGATTATATTTAAGGGTACATTTTTACGTAGCAGATACTGATTCTATCAATTGTTAGAGATTTTTATTTTAACAGCGAAGCTATGAACATTACCGGTACGTCCAATCGTGAGTTCTTCGCCACGAAATACTATCGAATTCCGACACATACAAAATGTTCCGTATGGGAACTATGTGACCCACTGTGAAAACTATTTCAAGTTTTTCTCCAGAAGAGAGGATCTAACGTGCGTTCCGCTACAAAACAACGAAAATTCAGAAACAATTTACGCATCGCAATAAAAAAGTGGGAAAAACATTTTCACGAGGGGTTTATTGATCTCCTTTTTTTAGTTTTGAGTAAACACCACTCCCCATGGGATACGGACGAGGCCGGAAAAAAAATCTCCGACAACTCCTCCTACGGGTGCCGCAACGCGCCATGAAATATTAACGCGGTGAAAGTGGACTTAGCGGGAGAACATAATTATTTTCCGTGGGGGATTGGGTACGAGGAAGAGAGAGAGAGAGAGAGAGAGAGAGGAGAGAGAGAGAGAGAGAGAGAGAGAGAGAGAGAGAGAGAGAGAGAGTGGACTGAAAAGGAAAAATTAAAATTTTAAAAGGGAGTGAAGGGAGTGGGTTTGAAATTATGTTTGATTGCATCGTTTTTTGCAGCCCAGGTAACTCACTTCGCCCGTCTGAACTTTCACTCCTGGCTTTAGCGGCGCGTCTGGAGTTTCTTTTTGTCCTTAGTCGGACGGATGGGCACTTCGTGTGTGAGGGGGTCAGCGTTGAGCCCCCAGCCCCCCCTTCCCGGCACCTCTCACAGCACTCCAATCCACCTTGCCCATCCTCAGCTGAGTCTCCACATCTTCTCCCCTTCCCCACAGAGTTTATACGCCTCACACGTCATGATATCACGCGGCCACTCACGGCAGGGTTTTGCGTTTCCACGACGTTCACCTTTCTCCAGGAAAAAAGCCTTTTTTCTTCCTCGCGACCTTACTCAGCTACAGTGCCAGAGAATCCTTCCATCCTCCTCTCATATTTCTTTTTCATTTTTTTAAAATTTTTATAGACAGCCTCTGTGGTCTGTTTTTGATTTTTACACTAGGAATATAAGGCTAATAAAACAAAAATATTTATCTATTATATACCTCTAAGGTTTAAAACTGCTTTTTTAATCAGCGAGAAATATGACGAATTTCTTATCTTCCTTATGATTAGTCTAAGAATGGATAACATGGACTGCCAGAGTAACGTTTTACCTTTGTGAAATATGTAAACCGAGACCCATCAAGGAACACATATATCTTTTTGTCTGATGGAACAGATATTTTTAAATCATATTATGCCGTGCTATTGGCCTAATGTAAGTGTTACAGCTATTATTGACAAAAAAACCTGTCAGTATCTCCACGTCTAAATAACCACGTATTAACTCTGCTTAAGCCTTTTGCTAAGCTCTTAGTACTTATGATATTGTCATTAAAACTGAATGGTGCAAATGACCACCGCCGTCGACGCACCAAAAACATTTAACACTACTACTATAAAAACTGAAGAATTATTTAGGCTTATACGTTTCGTTTAAAGAACGTTTGAACGAAGTCATTTTTTGAATGAGCAAAAATGAGTGTATTTTTACCTTGAGGTTTATGCACATTAGGTTTTGCCTCACACTCATGTTTATTGCCACATATGAGGTAAGATAATTTGAATACTTTTTAACATTAATATAACGTATCTAAACTTATTCAACAAAATTGAGGCTTGAGTTAATCCAAACACAATTCACTGTTATCGGGATGATGACTTGATCTAAGCGAGTAGTTTTTGATGTGAAATTGATCAATTTATTTGAGTGATTATCCCATGAAGCTAAAATTATTACTTGTAATCTTGTATGTCTCTATTTTGCAAAACGATGTCTTTCGAATTGCACCAGTTTTTATATGATTCGTGTAATACAGTGATTCTTTATGTGATTGAGTGAGGGCAGGTTTTAGCTGTGAGGAGTTTGGATGTAATAGTCCAAGAAGTTGGAAGGAACAAGAAAGAGGAAAGAGGAAGAACCTCCATTTGGGTTCTTAAAAGATTATGCCGTTAAATCCTTGGATATAAACTGTCGCGAGTAAATAAATTCCTTAGATTTATTTTAAGTTAAAAAACTTTGTCAAGCTAGCGATAATATAACTATCAAATTTCTTGGTAACACCCACAAATAATCCGTTGATTTTCTTTTCAAAGGAATGATTCTCGTAATTTGCTGATGAAATGCAGTAAACCGAAAAGGTAAAAACAGATATTTCAGCCACGCAATTTCCCTTTAAACTTGCTTTGTCATATATCTGAATGCTCGGACTCAACATTGCATGTCTGTTAAATATGTCATGATTTCACAAGGTTATTACTTCGGCTACCATAAAGTTAGTGAAGTTGAATCCTAAAGCGTATATTTATTGAATAGAAAGTTAAAAAAAAAAAATCCATTTAAATAAAGGAGGCAGGCAATGCTTTGTAAAATTTGAAACGTTATGCGTGATGAAAAGGAATTCTTTTTAGATTTTCTCTTTGGTTCTTAATTTCATCGTTCAATTTTGTAATCCTTTTCATCGTTTTTAAGAAGACTTTTTCAACATTTCTAATGAAGTTTCTGTGTCAATTGCATCACTACATTTATTTGATGATTTTTATAAATGCTTAAATATTAGAAGAAAAGCACAAATATGGTTCAATGAAATAGAAAAATCAAGCAACGTCCACTAAAACTACTTGATGGTAAGTTGAACGAGATATAATATCCCGTAAACTTTATGTATTTATCCTCCTTAAGTCTTAAAAGACCTCATTGTTGTAATGGAACCAAATCATCAGCCACTTTATATCTACTTTTCTAAAATTAACCAATAAAATAGAAGCTCTTTTTGGTGAGATATAGTACCGCTGCACGCTCCTGAGACGCATAATTAAAAATTGGTAAACTTCTCCTTGATTGCATCAGAAATGTAAGTGTGTTGGTGGACTATTTTTATACTACTTTAAAAAATAAATGAGTAACTTGCCTTAACATTTTTTTGACCGCTGAATAATTACGTTAGTGCGTGAAGTCATTTTACACGGTGTATTTGGGACAATTAAGTCTAGTTAAATCATAAATTTTGTTTACGTAACAATAGTAAATATTCGTGAGACAGTTCCGACTATAAATATTATTTTCCACCCTGAAATATCACTGTTTTACAACAAAAGTTGGAGGAAGTAATGTGCAAAAAATGCTAATTTCTTTGTACTTAAATTTCTGACCCATCTAAAAAATGACAGATATGAGGAGAATATATGTTACCTCCAGGAATCATGGTTTTCGGAAGCGGCCATCTTGCATTTTCGGATAGTTTATATATAGGGACACAAAGTGGCGTAGTAATGGTGTGAATTTCACAACAGAACGTTATAGTGTAATATCACGATTACGTGATATTTTCTAATTTCCCCTAGGTTGTTCGTGCGTGGGCGATGTGAATTTAACCTTAGAAAAAAAACCTTCCTTCTCCCGTTACCCAACCCGTTCCTACGGGGACACCCCACTGGTTGTTATTCCAAATTTTAATTATAGAATAATGATATATTCGAAGTGAAGTTATATGGTATTACGGTAATTACGTTAAGCTTGTGAATAAAATTAAAACTCGGCAATATGGCGCGAAGTGCAGTGGAAATATACGAAAAATACGTAGTATTAAAACAATTTGGAATGCTATAATTGAAAATGTACTGAAATTAAAGAGATATCCTTGGAAAATTCAAAGCTCAAGGTTCAAAACGAGATATATATGATATCTGTAAACCTTTAAGAAGCGAGTTATGAAGGAAAATCGATGGGTCTCTCTCACGAACATTTACTCCTAATAACTGAGACACCGACATGTGAACCATAAATTTCATTTCTTTCATATTTACCATCTTTACTTAATAATTGTTTCAAGTGTCTAAATGTCAAAGTACAAATCAAACGTGGTTCCTGTTATGGCTAGAAAAAAAATCTCGCTTGAACTACACTAAACGGAATAATAAAAACACTCATGGAGAACGTAATGCACAGGCCACTTCGGATTTCATTCCTTTTTGGTCCCTCAGACCACAGCGCCTTAATCTTCTCCGAACCCTTCCTACCCTCCCCCCCCCGCAATTTCCTTCCCTCTCTCCAATTCCACTCTCTTCTCTCCCTCCCTCTTTCTGCCTCCTCCTCCGCCTTCTCCTGCCCTTTTTTCCGCCCCCCCCCCCCGGCCGAGCAAGGGCCAACAAAAGCACCGGACTCCCGCGGTGAGTGCTTCCGCCGAATCTCAGCGGAACGGCAACTCCTCGCTCCTTCTGGCTTGCTTGTGGTCGGCAGATTGCAGATGGATGAAGGGTGAGGGAGGGTACAGGATAAGAATGGGGATGTTGGGAATGGCGAGAAAGGCGTATACGCCGAAAATAAAGCCGAGATGGCGAAGAAGTATGTTCAAAAATGGAGATGGTTCGTACAGTTCTTGTAATGATACACATAGTCGATAACTAGTCAAATTTTTGCAAAGAAGGTTTTTCAAAGAATTTGGGCGCGAAGACGAAGTTAGAAAACTTTGCCACTTCTCTTTTGTTATGCGTCGCTTAGTACGTACACCCTGGTAGTATTTGGGGTCTCAGAGAATTTTGCATCGAGATTCAAAGCGTTAAATGCCAGGATAGAGTGTACTCAACGAAGACCTTAAAGGTGTCTATGAGGCTATTACAATTTTATTCTTTCCATCATTCGACTACATTTGTTTGGAAGGAAATCCCTATCAACCTGCCGGCTAAATTGAGGCTGAAAGATTTTGACAAGTATAAAACCGATGTATTTTCCAATGATGCCCTCAACACGTATTAATACGCGGTATTATGTCTTCCACAAGATTATCAGAGAAAATGAAGGGATATAAATCTGCCGAAAAAATAGGTTAAAAATCATTGTTTATCATGAACTAATGCAGGCCTCAAGGTCTGCCACAAAGTCGGCCTAATATTATTTTTCGTTCAGTTGGTAGCCACGTTAGTTTTTTTATATACATATATAGAATTTTTTCATTACTATACCTTCATTTATTAAAACGGTATGTCGGGAGAGGGGTCTGAAATTACTATAAAATCGATCCAGAATGTGCCTGTGGCTAAGAGCAACAAATCTCATTCTTGATTAGCATTTAACGCCAACCGTCGTCTTTCTGATACGTCCATTTCAAAATAAGCAGTTTAGGTTATTCATTTTAAAACTTAGCTAACATGGCTGAAAAACTCAGGCGTGAATCCGTCAGGATTCGATACTGAAAATTACCGCCGGAAAATTTATCGGTGTATACTTCGGTTTTTGAAAGACAAATCCAATATGGATCGAGATGAAAGAATTCACTTGACTCCGCTGGATACGGATGTTCAATCTTCCACCAATAAAAAACATTGGGAAACAAAACACACTTCTAAAGATAATGTAATAGCATCAAACCTTTGGTAGTTATTTATTTATATATTGATAGGTGGAAAATTATCAATCTGCATTATATTAAAAGTAAAATGTGTAATCAAAACATACTTAAAAATAAACATGATGTCAATGTTACCGACCTCGCCGTGTGTTGGACTCCTATTTTTTCGCCGAGTGGGTGGAAATCGACTCACACATAGCTTCCTGCACTCTCTCGGAGATATAAATTGGTTACAGTACTCTCTCAATCCTATCTATACGACCAACTAGATGAATGACTTTTACTGATTTGTTTGCACGAGAAGTTTTTCCTTAAAATAGTAGATGATTAAAAAGTTGGTGAGAGGAGGAAGTGGGCGGTGAGATGGAAAGATTTTCGGGGCTGAGGTACCACTTTGTCAACTTCAATGGATGGGCCCACTTGCGTACCTTCTCCTCATTCGCACTTGCACGAACACTGTAGCCATCAGACTTCAAATTCCACCCTCTGGATTTTCAATCTTTTCCATCTGGGTGCATAGCTTACTTTGATAAGCACTCTCCTCTTACGTGGCGACACTCTTATTGGTCGATCGAGTTGGACGAACCTATGACATATAGGAAATTTAGAAATAGTGGTCAGTATGATGGACAACGGCTACGAAGATGAAGGAATGTTTCCATGGAATATAGTAAAAGGAACTTCAAATGAAATTAACTCAATTTTATAAAAAACTCAGATATTCACCTTTGTCAGTGATATGTAAAATCATAACATTAGAATCCGATTTGCTGTTATACCAAAGCTTCTCCCTTTCTGTAGCGCATGGAAATTATATGAGTCGTGTACGTGTAATTTAAACATGTGAACTCCTTATTTGTCTCCAACTTTAACGCTGCTAACTAACTAAACCGTCCATTTGTTAATTGTCTATAAAACAAGTTTTGTAATACCTTTTTGAACTGTTCATTTAATTTTCTGCGATAAATTTTCCTTCTATCTTGCGGTGATTTATAATTTCATTATTTTCCAGAAAATCCATGTAGGATCTTTTAACAATATAATATACAAAGTTTGTTATCACTTGAGCTGAGAAATGTGCAGGAAAACCCCCACATAACGTTGGCGTTTTATAAATGCCAAGTGGTCAATTTTCAATAACCCTATGTTCGATAGTCAAACGCGTGTGATAATGAAAAAACGCACGCTAAATTGTATATCTGTTTCCTCGGTATATTGGCATTTTCTCGAAAACTTCCAGACTGTTAACCCTGCGGTTTGGCATTTATGGTATGTCGAGTACGAGAGATCCCTTAGAGCTAATGTGCTAATGTCATAAGGGCACCAGGGTCCCATTTTAACCCCCACAATCTACATCTACATCAACATACTACCCTGCGAGCCGCCGCATGGGCGTGTGGGAGAGGGTGCTAGGACACCAGCCGTGTAAATATGAAAGGGATAAGGCTTTGGAAGGTGAAATGGTGACGTGTATTACGGGAGTGTATTTAGTGGAGCTCAGTTTTTATTGTGGTTACATATTGTGCGAGAAAAGAACGAGTTTTTGTACCTATCTGTTCGGCAATATATCTCTCTTCTTTTATCGCTTCTGTCAGACCTAGAGATGTAGTGAGGTGTCATAGTAACATCCGATGTATCGCTCTGAAACACACCAGTTCTGAATTTCTCAGGCAAACTAAGCCTAGCGTGTAGCCTCCGAGTCTCTAAGGGCTCCCTTCTTAATCCCTCTAAAAGTTGTGAAACACTACATCTTTGTTCGTAGTAGTTTTTAACGACGCGTGCAGCAATCACTTCGCTCATTCGTCCAACGCCGCTTGCGTGCGCTACTCGCTAGCTATACCGCACTTGTTACACAATATACTGATTTTATTTACAGATTTTAAAAAATATCCACAAATGTATACTCCTAAACCATTCAAGTTAGGCGAAGTAAAAAGTCGCAATAAGAAACGGAAATTCGAATATCACAAAAGCCCGTAACTCCCTTATGCTCCATCTCTTTGCCTTAAAATTTTTCCTTCTGACCCTCTTAATGCCCTTCCTTCCTCCATGGACTCCCTTACTTCCTCCTCCTACCATGTGCTCCCCCGTTTCTTTCTTCCGTCCGCCCTCCTTACGGGGGGGCGGGGGTGCTATTGTCGTCGAGGCGAATAGTGGGGGGGAAGGTCAATGATAAAGGGGGTTAAACTCCTCCTCACCCTTGGGGTGGTCCAGAAGGAAATCCCGCCAGCGCCATCTCCTGCCTACCCCTCTCCGGCTATGCGACGTCCACATTCAATGCGTGCGTACTTTTGTGACGGTACATGTGAGGGCGCTCCTTTCCTATTCCCTTCAATTTTCCCATTCGCTTCGCTTTCGCTTTTCACGTCTCGGTCTCAGCTTATATCCCGCTATTTTGCTCTCTCCTTTATGACATTATCATATCTTTTTGTACGCGGCTGCCTCGGCTGAGGTATTTCTCGATAGCGATGCATTTACTTTACGCAATTATCTGATATTTATTAATTTAGATGTTGTCCATCCGATACAGCTGATGCAAAAGGCTGGATTTCTTTCACGTGTGGTTATGTTTTGATATACTTTCCTACTATTTCACAGCTAAAAAAGTGCATGTATGGGCAAACAATACCGATTTTTGCTCCTAGCAGGTAATTCATTCATTGGTTGCTCAATCCTAAGATTGGTTGGTTGCAGCCCTCCACCCTTCCCTATGTAATGCTAGTTCCCTTATATCCTGGTATCTCTACCCATGCACTTTCCTGTTTATTTGGTCCATAAACTTCTTCCTGGGTCTTACTCTGGGGACTTTTTCCTCTATTTTCACTTCAATAATGTTCTACACAAACTTATTGGGTCTTGGGGTGTATCCAATGCATTTTGTTCTTCTTTTCTCTATCGTGTTTAATATGGTCCTATCCTCCTCTATTCTTCTGTACACTTCATCATTTCTTATTTTATCCGTCCATTTTATCTTAAGAATTCTCCTCTAGTGCCAGGTTTTGAAGGCGTCTAGTCTGCTCTGGTCAGCTTTCCCAATGGTCCATGCTTCCCATCCATAAAAGGCCATGCTCTACATGAAGGTTTTCACATACTGTTTTCTGGTTTGTAGTCCTATCTTCTTTGAGCACAGCCGTTGTAATTTTCCGTGAATGCCTTCTTAGCTTGGGCTAATCTCCACTTGATGTCCGCCGTACTTCTTCCGTTCCATGTGATGGTACTTAAGATGGTACCAAGATAGATGAAACAATCACGTCCTTTAATTTCTCCCCTCTTAGGGTAACTTCTATATTCAGCTTCTCTCTTCCGCATTTTGGGATTTTAGTTTTCTTCTCATTTATTTCGTCTTTTTTACTAACAGGTAATATATATTTTAATTTGGTTCAACCAATGCTATTAGAGATCGCTGTCCCCGAAGGTACCCGTATTAAAAAAACCGATACATTCCGAGCCCTGCCATCAAGTATAAAACCTTTCATCTGCTCTGGAAAATATGCAGTTGATGGTAATGCATACTAAGGAATATATCCTGGAACAGAAGGAAATATATTGGAAACACGGCGATTAGAGTTCTTACTACTCTAAGACTGGAAGTGTAAAAACTTTGATTATGGCTATCTATTAATTATCAATAGATATGACATTATTGAAATATTATTTCAAGAATTCTAATTTCAAGCTGCAGGTGCCTTTGACTATAGAAAAAGTATTTCAGACTTTCAGAGGATTAAGTAAAAGAATCAGCATTGGAATGCGGAATTTTGCATTGATTTACGAAATAAAATAATATTTGAATAATGACACGAGAATTAAATTGTTTCCAACTCAATTGTAGCTAGTGTTATAATTTTTCAGTTCGCAAGCTCCCAAATTAAATTCGTGGGTCTCTCACTCAGACCCGAAAATGAAATCAAAGGTGCAATAAACTTTGGAAATGATTATCCAAATGCAAACCTTGATCAATTGTTTTACTTGGCAATCCAAATTTAATATTAAGTTACACATTTGAATTTTTCCTCGCAAATTTTTCAGTAAAATTTGATTAATGCTAAAATAAGTGTTTGAAATATTTAGAACAATCCTAAGTAACCTGTTTCTATTCGAGTATGGCTAAAAATGTTTCCTAGTAGTAAAATAGTAGTTCTATGTTTGTAACAGATGCATATTCAGATTTGCTGGTTTTATTTTTTAGTGATGTGAATGCAATAGGAAAGCATATATTTGCACCATCCCCTGGCATTGTAAATTTTATCCTTGTGATATATGCCATAAAAAGGATTCCTCTAGAGAAGCTATATTCCTCAAATTTATTCGTATACTTCATCCAAATCATTCATTGGACTTTTTCTGCGTGAAATAAAAGAAAGAAAATCACTTCTAAAGATAAATCTTACTTCGATTGCCATTCCCCCCCCCACAGACTCGCCAAAAACCGTATGCACATAGAAAGCGGTCGATTCTCTTGTTTACCTGCCCTCAGACAATTTCCTCAGCGGTTATTTCTTTTTTTTTCAACCATGAATTGTGCTCAAAACGAGCGATATTTCAGTAAAAATCTGAAAATCTAGTTACATTGAATAATAAATGTTTTTTTTCTTCGCTTTCCCAGGAGATTGATTGAATATTATGAATGTGATTGTCTCAGGAGAGTGTTTCCAGGAGAGTGATTGAATGTTTTGGGGGCACAGAGAGTGATACCACTTATTATTGGAAGCAAGCGACGAATTCGGCTGGGTTAATCTCGGGAAAGATGACCGACAGCCATACTCATTTTTACCGTTGAGCAACGTGGTCATTAATTCCGCTTAGGCATTGTTGCGTTCAACGTGGCTATACTAAACCAAAATTCCAAACACAGGCTATGTTGCCGCTGAAGTTTCCCATCGGTTTACTTTTAACGTAGCCTTCGTTTCCGTAACTGCGGCAGGATGAATGTATCCACTTTTTCAGACATTTTGTTCATCCCTCATTTCATTCCCAAGGAATTGCGGGCGCTTTTAGGGTATTGTCAGCCATTGATTTTAGTAGGAGCAAGACTTCAGGACTGTTTCCAATAATTGAGAAAATTATTAAACAGATTTGGATTAAAAATTGAATATTATGTCATCTAGGACGTGGGATTTCAGCCTTTGAATGTCTGAAATTGTCTAAAAAGATACCTAAATTCCGCTGATTTTTCCTTTATTTGTCTTCGCAAACATTTTTCTTCTACCTTCCCTCTACAATGGACAGGAGATAGTCGCAAGAACGAACATATAACTGAACATTGTCATTTAAAATTATCTCTCAATCCATTTTAAACAAAGTTCATATTCGAACTATGATGTTATTTGAAGTGGTGATCTAGTCGTGTAGTACTTGGGTATGGTGCGCAATAGGCATTTCAAAACACAAATGCTCAATTAATGTACTGACCAGCATTTATTTTTTCTGCGGTTTTTATATAATCTTGTAGTTATTATTATTTTTAGAAGAAATGGGATCAGACCTAAAAATAGTTAAGAAAATTTTTATCAAAGGAAATGGTTCCAGGCTTGACTTTGTGGAAGTAATTCATTTTAACTTAAATAAAACTTTGTATTCCCATAGTGGAGTATACAAAGTTTTATTTAAGTTAAAATTTTTATCATTAATTGAGTTAACCAGAAGGAGGAAAATAATGCTAATGGCATTAATTATTGCTGAGTATTTGCCAATAATATTATACAAAGTGACATGTGGTATCATAGGAAGCTCTCCACTATCTTTACATTTTTTTAAATTCAGTAGTGATGTGTGGTTTTACATACGTTTGATGCCATACTTTGGATTTCATTATTTCAGTTTCGTAAATTTCCAATAAAGACTGAAGGACTTTATTAGTTGGGCATAATCCTTAAAATTACTTTCCATCAAAAATAACAAATACCTTTACATCTTAATGCATATGGCATCGATTGGGATCGTAATTAGCTAAAATTCCAATGGTACACTATCATCTAATTAATGATATCACGATTAAATTCTGCATTATTAATATTTACTTGTTCCGAAGCAAAATTATAACCTCCATTCTTTAATTGAAGCCCGGATGGCCGAGTGCTTTACAAATTTGTTAGCGGCAAATTGAATAGAAAAGATGCCACAGACACATACGTGTGGTGCTTTTCGGAGAAGCATTTTGAGGAACTAGCTCAAGTGCATGTGGATAACGGGGAACTATGAACTATTATATCTATCGCAATATACATTAGAGAGACTTATGGGCCATTGATCATTGGGAACCTAAACGGAAGGGGCCCTGTTATCTGCTAAAAGAGAACGAAGTTTTCATACCCTTTGGCTCTTTAATTAACAGGTAAAAATAAAACATTTAACATTTCGTCGATTCTGCTGTAACGTGTTGAAAAGGTAGCAAATTATTAATACCAAACGCATTCCATTGAGAAATATTACCAAAAAGTTAATTCTTTAGGCTATTTTCCCTGGGCACGTAATTGCACAATCTGTTGTTTGAGGGTTGTCCAAACTAATGCCCGTAAAGCATTTCTTCTTCAAACCCAATTATTCAGCAAACATGAAATTTAAATGTTATAAAGAAAAATTAATAATGTATTATCTCCTCACTCTACTTTTCCACATTATCTCCTTCAAGTCCTTTTGCCTTCTCCAGCGATTCACTTGGATGTGTATTCCCTGTCCTCGGCGATGGCTAAATATCAGTCCTCACTCTGGTTATGGAACCAGGTTTTCACTGCGTTAATCACCTCTTCGTCATCTTCAAAATATTTTTCATGAATGCTATCCTTTAATGGCCTGATCAAGTGGAAGTTGGATGGAGCCTGATCAGGGTTGTACGGTGGATGTGGTAACACTGCCCAACACAATTTGCAATGCGCTCAGTAGTCGTCAAACTTGTGTAAGGACGAGCATTATCATCTACATCTACAGCTACGAAATACCATGCAAACTACCACTAGGGTGTGTGGTATGCGGTGATTCTACACCTGGTATGCAGAACCCAGTTCAAATCAGAACCACGCACGTTCCCCCGAATGCCATGCGCAGGCCAAAAGAAGTCAGGGCAACGGTACGCAGTCAGACCAGAAACCAGGGGAGTGATACGTAGAAGAACATGCTACCATGCAGTACACTACTCAAGATACAGCTACTGGTTAGTATTATCAATGCGACAATTTGATAGCACTACAAGGTACTAAGACATGCAGGAGTATATCATGTCGGAGATTGCATGCGAAGTTAGTATTTACAATTCATGTTAAGATACTGAGCACCACGGAAAAAAACCTATTTAACCTAAGTAAGTATCCTAGAACTGATCTATCACAGCTATTATGTTCACTTATTGTGCATGAAAAAAATAATATCTTAAATGCATCGGTTCTGCAGTCTATTTCCTTAATCTTATTCCTACGACCGCTCTTACCATAATAGTTTCGCTCCAGCAAAATATTTTGAACGTCTGGCAAAAAAATGGCTACATCAAATTTTTGTTAAATATTTACCCTATATTTCTCCCTTCAATCGGATGGAAATTCCCGTCCTAATTCTCTCAACAATTTTGTAACATTACTATGTTTAATGTCGTGCTGAATTAAAATTCGAGTCAACAGGGTTTTTCTGGCGCCGAAATCGCATTTAAGCCGGACATAAAACGCTGCTCCTTGCGCTCTAACAAGTCTATCCGAAATTTCTTAGACTAGCATTGGTTTTGAATGAAAAAAAATATGAGGCATTACTTTTTGGGCGACCATCGTATGTCCAAACGCGAATTTCAAATTGTGTCGTGAATTGCAAGACCGCATGCGCGAACACATGAATGCGAGATGGCAAAATAGCTCCTGCTCTATTTCCTCAGTTATTGCTCGCCAAATAGCGAAAAAAATTCAAAGTTAAATTTTTTAATTTCACGTTTCGTGTAGTTCGGGCTTCAAACCCACTTTCACTTATGAATTTCGCCCATTATCATGTTAATACGAGCTGATGTCACATGACGAGATTGTGTAAAGTGGAAAGTGAAGATAGTACTATTCCCACCATAACTGAAGCAAAACGCAATTGGTTCATAGTGATAGCAATCAAGAATTTCTATCTACTCTTATCAAATCGCAATTTGAGCTTATGTAAGTCTTTTTAATGTCTGTAGTTAATATGTTAAATCATCGTTTTATATTATCCAATTCAGTGTTGTTTGCCGATCGAAAATATAATGGACAGAATAGTCACTAATTTATCAAACGTTTTTTCCAGTAATAGCGTCTTGATAAAATTATGTGAAAGTTATATTTTAGCCATACTGCCTATGAAGAATTACGTTTTTAACTTAACTTACTTTGGGCAATTATATTTTTTGTTTTGTAATGCGGCATATGAAAATATAGAACAGCCTACAAATTTTAAGTTTATCCAAAAGTAGCGTACTTCTTACACTTTTAGTGGGATTACTAAATGAAATTTGGGTCGGTTGTGTTGCGGCCTGTACATCTCGGAGACTGTGGTCTTACACGTGGAACTAAAAAAATTATTTTGCGACAAAATTTGAGTATACCGGAACCAGCCAGAGTATTATTTAACGGAGTCACTCGCAAGTGCACGTTGGTGCGAAATTCCTCCTAAGAAAAATGCCTTGACCGGGACTCGAATTCGGATCTCTCAATTTTGGGCCGAGTGCCTAAGCCCATCCTCTTCCCGAGTGAACTTTTTCTCTCTGTAGAATTTTACCCTTGCATGCTTTTTCTAGCAACTAATTGGACTGCGCCCTATACGCTGCCAAGCGAACTAAGTCGTTGTTTTACTCTCTATAGATTTATCTTGTAGCGTATTGTGCCTGTGATTTCATTTAGTTCACATTTATGTCCAACGCTTCGCTGCACCGTAGAGACTTTCCGTCATTTTCCGTATGTCTAACCACTTTAACTTGTACTGCTGGTTTTATTTGTATCGTGAGGTCTCGAAAAACGGATTAAGTAAAGAGATCCTTTTATTTCTTCTTGTACGGATGGATCTCTTTGTGGATGTTTTTTTCGATCGTTTTGCCTCCCGACAACGCCAAGAAGCGATGTGCCGGAGAATGACGGCTGTTTTCGCGTTTCTGCTAGCTCTTCAATCAGTAGCCAAGCGAGGTTTTTATCTTTGTCTGGGTTGAGGAATATAACAGCTAATCGACGTGTTGGAGATATCTGGGGCGTATCTTTCTGATGTATTGGAAGCATAGAAGGTGAGGCATCCTTTCCTAACGTAGCTGACTTAACCTTTGACGCGTGATTGATTGATTTTCTTACAGAGAAAGAAATCTCTGGGGGAGAGCTATATAAGTATTGTTTCTCTGGATATTTATGCAGTTATTTAGTTAAATTAGGGCAACTGTAGTGACGATTTTGTATTATTTATATGAGTGAGAGGCTTTCCAGAATTCTGCATTAATTTACTTACTGATAGAGTTGTACATTACATTTCACTATATCTACTTCACCTTTAAGTTTCACCCGCGTGGTTTGATCTGTAAAAATGTAAATATGAACGATGAAGCGCTCTTAGGTAACCGTGCTGTTGTACAATGCTCAATCCAAAGATTCATTTTTTAAAATATCTGTGAGTAGAAGTTATATGCACCAATAAATTGTTCATACCAAGGAACTCTCAGAATGTTTTTTTTGTGAAAGCAATATAATTCCATTTGTTTCTCACCATGTAAGGACCTTTTCAGAAAACGTGGTTGAATTAATCATTTTGTATCCATTTTGCTAGGGAAGAAGCTAGCTACTTCAATTGTTTCACCACTCCCAGCCTCCATCCTCGAATTATATTTAGCTCCATAGTTCAAAAAAGTCCAAAATTCAGTCCCTTTCATAACAACTACTAGTTCATTGCTGAGTATGCGTCATTTCAAACGAATTTATTTTCCATCCGGACATCCGCCAAACTATCTGTTTTAATAAGTGTATTGAAGGCGCTGACTAGAATTACCAAATGAAACAGTTGTTCATTGGCCACTGTAACATAGACCAGTGGTGTTGGGATTGGTATATGTACCTGCACCAGCAGCTATTCTCAGTTTGTCGGGTGGTCAACATTTATCCCTTCGACAACGAACTGGAGGTAAGTTAATGGAATTAGTGTAGCTTCTAATGAAACATTTAAATAACTAAGAATAAAGTGATAAAATGGACATAATGCGATAAGTCTCCACTTAATTTTACCGTTCAAATTAGCAACGTAATCCCCGTTGACGAGTAAAAGTGATTGCAAGGGATTAGCGCCAAAAACGAAAATTCTTTGATGCTGGATTGATTCTGGGCTTATTACGAAATGACAATAACGGGAACGCAATTAAAATCTGCATTATTCGACAGCAAATCCAAAACGCTCGGCAAACGTGCTAAACAATTATGAAAACTTTCACCTTTGCTTAAAGGATTATATTGCTCACATTTTTAGAAAAAATGTCTGTCGGAATTTACGTTTCAAAAACCACTCGGGTGCAATTTTCGAAGAACCTCTTCAAATGGACAATGGTCAGGGAAAGTTTGAACTTAGTGTTGATTTCTGAGACCATATCAATGAAAATGTAAGCCCCTATTGTAATTAGGTTAGAAAATATTAAAATCAGATGAGCAGTTTTTTGTGGCCAATGAAAACTTTTTAGTTTTCCTTAAATTAATATTGCACTACGAGATTCAGCATCCTAGGTGGAGATTATTGATCAACCACCTTGTAGTCCTGATCTCTTGCCCTTAGTTCTTCCGTCTCCACCAAAACTTTAAGAACTGGTTTTCGTCTCAATGATTTGAGGAAACTGAAAAATTGGAAACCACTTTGCTAAATAGGCTGAAATATCAGGTTGTGGAAATTTATGCGGAGGGTTTGAAGAACGTTTTCTTTCACAATATCAAAAACGTTAGAATCGAAATAATGACTGGGTAAAACAACTAAAGCAAATATTTAAGAATTTTTACCTACTGATACATTTTGAAAAATCTGCGTCTCTCCAGGGGATGATGGGTTATTTTTATTTAAACTGGTAACATGAAATACATTCTTCAATATTTAAAAAAATTGTTTTCAGACACCAGGGCTTTATAATTGATTCACCTATATTTTTACATGGTGTAAACAATTTTAACTCCACCGTAACAGGCAACAGTCAACATACATTGGTACAAAAGCTCACAAAAATACCAGATATGAACGATTTCCCGGGTTCGTATTTGTATTGAAGTACCTTTTTATATTTGGCGTGACTGATCTGGTTTCTCTTTCCTTGTTATTGGGATTATACTGATCAATTTTTCCCTTTCCAATACTTTTCTCATGGCTTCAAATGGCAAAACATGTGTTCAAATTTAAAAATTTGTTTTCTTTCAGTTCATATATTCAGTTTTCAGTTTTCTTTTAGTTCATTATATGACTTATTATATGACCAATTATGCTGAAACGCGACTCGCATTATCCGCTTCGAGGCAAGTTTTGTGTCCGGCAGAATGAACGGTACGAGTATCGTATATTTATTCCTTTTACAAGTTTTATGAGACTTCTTGACTTGAATGACTTGAATGTGTTTCTATTGGACTGGAATATAATACTGAAAGGATCAATAAGATCGACTTTTGGAGGGATAGGGCTGAAAATATTGGGAATTTTAGGACAGAGAAATGAGCATATTTAATTAATAAAAATATCGATCAATATGAGGTTAAATGAAATGTTGGGAAGAATAAAAGTTTCATGAAATTACCCATTAATTGAAGAGACCAATTCATATATCTACATTCTACCCTGCAAGACGCCGCATAGGCGTGTGGCAGGGAGAGTCAGGACACCACTCGTGTAAAGATGAAAGGGATAAGGTTTTGGGAGGTGAAATGGTGACGTGTATAATGGGAGTGAATTTAGTGGAACTCAGATTTAATTGTGGTTACTTACTATGCGCAGAAGGAACGAGCTTTTGCACCAATCTGTTCGTCAATGTAACTATCTTATTATATCGCTTCTGTCAGACCTAGAGATACAGTGAGGCGTCATGATAATATTCTCTCTGTCGATCTGAAACACACCTGTTTAGAATTTATCAAGCAAGCACTGCCGTGCGTGTAGGCTCAGAGTCTCTAGATGATCTTATAGATGATGGGCAGCTTTTAATTATTTTAATCTAACAGTCGAATCTGCGTTATTCCCGCTTGAAAGTCCCATCCCTTGATGAAGTTGGTACACTTTCATGATAAGAGCATGCATTTATGAGCATTAGCAAAGCTTAGCTAGATTTGTAACCATAATTTGAGGCAATCTGAGCTAAATTCAAAAGACTGGATAACTTTCTTGTCTTTATACCAATAAGACTTAAAATATTTACGAATTAACTTCTCAGCAGCCGACTTAATATACACGAAAAACTCTTCAGTTATTTTACTTCGAACGCTAAGTATGCTTTGACAATCAATTATTGCTAATCAGTGAAAATTATTACAATGAGTAATAAAATATCTTTCAAGATAATTGAGAAATCATACAAAGGACCCATATCTGATAACATCAGGATCCACTGCAACATTTATGATGCAATTTTGGCGTCAAAATTACAGTATTTTGTAAGAAATTGATATTCAAAACCAAAGACACGACCAAATTCTTTGGAAATTGGTTTATATTTTTGGCGAGTAACTTGTATGGGTAATTCCTTCTCGTTAGATCTCGGCCAAACAACCTGTCACCCTACATGAGGAATAATTCTGCATATTTGTATTTTTATCGCATACGAACCGAAGTAACCTTATAGCAATCCGTCGCTTCTTTCGTAAGACCACCTAGTGAATCATGACTCAGTTATCTATCCGTTCACTTGGCCACCTGGCCCCCATTTGTCGCACAGATGAGATTTTCCCAGATGCCGCCTTGATCAAATCCATTTTAAGCATTCTGGAAACGGAAAAAAATAATGCAGTGCGCTGGCTCGGATACAAGACTTTTGCCTCCGCACGATACGAAGGGCTTAACGCGGGACAAATTCTCGCACAACGCGCCGCGGATAAAGAGATTTCCCCTTAGTTATATACTTCAAAAAAAGTTCTTTCATCAACACTTCATACATATGTAAGTATTCATCCCGCGGGCCTCATTCTGCGGGTGAACTTATTCGCTGTGGTTCCGTGAGCCGCAAAAGGTTCAGCCACACGTGCGAATGTCTGTCCCCTCAATGCTCCCTTAACCTGTACCCCTCCCAAACACCCTCACGCCCAGCCTCGTGTACCTAACCCCTGGTTTGTGCTTGCTTAGCCGGCGTGAGCGTTGGGTGGGGTGATTTTAGCCCCCAATTCGAACGGCGGAAGTGATGCGATTGGGGTGCGCCCCTGCGGAAAGGGACGGAAGCTCTCCCGAGGAAGGGGTAACGCCATCACCGTCCGCCAGGGTAGAGGTGGAGTGAGAAGTGGTTTGAAAGCGAAAGAGGGGAGAAAGAAAGAAGCACAAAGAGAGTGAGAAATGAAGAGAGACAGAAATAGGGAAGAGAAAATGATTATTGAAAAAGACGGATGAACAAGAGGGGATCTGATTCCATGGTTTTTCCCTAACTTTAGTTTCGTGTAAGATCTCGAAGCTCGTAGTTTCGGATCGTTCATGGACTTTTAGGATAGCCAAGACTTGTTAACACGAAACAGCATGGTTTCTGGAAAGGTAAGTATTGCGAAACCCAGCTAGCCCTCTTTCTCAACAATAGTCCTGCATTGGGAGAAAGGGATGTAGATGGACGAGGGTTTTATAGATTGTGAAAAAGCATTCGAATAAGTTTCTCGTTCGAAACAACTCGTTTATATAGAGGTGTATGGAGTACACCACTATGCTGGATCAAATACTTCTTAGATGACCGCGAACATAAGGCGCTTGTTCTAATTAATTCAAATTAATATCAGGTGTACCCCATGAAAATAGATATGGATCCATTATTTCATTTGCATATTATTTACATCTCTCTGTAGAACAAAGCGTAATTGCGAAATTCTACGGAGAAAAATATCTTTCACTTTGACCGAGACTCGAACCCGAATCATCGAGTTCCGACCGAGTTGCTTTAACCAGCTACCGTTGCGTACTCCTCTCAAGTAATTCCAGATTGTCGGACATGCCGTGGCTATTTAGTCACGGTATTCTCAAAATTTGTCAAAAAGAACTTTTCCGCTCCTCAGACTACGCCGAATGCTAAAGAGATGTAATTATGTGTCTTACAGGATATAAAATGATAAGATTGACTTTGTTATTCCACATTACTTTATTCAAAGACCCAGAATTCGACGTGGTACGTCTAAGTAACTTACTCAATCTTATCGTTCTCATTATTAAGTAAATTCCACCAAGTCACGCCAGAGACAACGGAGCATACAGGATACAGTTAAATACGTCCGAAATTGTATTGACGAATGGTGGTCGAAGAAAAATATGCGTATTCATAAATGTTTGGTGAAAGAATATTTACCAAATGAATAATAGGCATATTTTATGAGAGGGTAAAGGAGCGATGTTATTTTCCTTACATCATACCTCATATGGAGTGTACCTTGCACTAGGGACCTTTTTGAAATAGGGTAAAGCACGGAAGTAGCTCACTGAGGAATCCCATTTGATTTTGCAACCGCTGTTGGCAAGAGAGTGACGTCTGCTAAAGTTTAATCGCTTTGAATTCCTTTTAACTTATCTTGGTAAACGCGGCATAGCATCACGGAGATTAATACGATGGAGCACTAATGTAATTAGGTGAAAATATTAGGTGGGGGTAAAATTTTCATTAGTTGAAGAAGCAGAAAGGTGTAAAATTTTGCTTTTTATTCAGTCCCCAAAAGTGGAAAATACCATAATCGTGCGGAAATTTCAGTTTCCCCTGAATTAAGCTGTTAGTATAAGTGCATTACACATTTTTGTTGCAATATCTATCAAGGAAGCTTGGATTCGCGATTGTAGTCCTATAGGTGTATTAATTTAAGCAAAAATCTGTATTTATTTAAGGTATCGATTTTTATGGCATAAAAGGTTATTTTATGGCATAAAATGTTTGCAGTGACGTAATATCTGCTCAATGGCTAAAGATAGATTTAGCCACGTCCGCACCTATAAAAATATTCTTGCCGAAAGCCTTTGTCACAAATGGTTTTAGCGCAAATTGAAAATTATTTTCACACATATATTTACATCATGCGGCGTGTGACTCTGCTCCTGCCTCGTAGATAGAGTAGACAGACAAGCACTCTAGTAGCAGAGGAGTCCGCATCGAGAATCTCCATGCGGCGTAAATTCATTGCTGTCCGCCAAAAAGCTGGGGCGTTTGCGGTGAATTTGGAATTTTGCGTGCGTTATCCCGTCTTAACGCGCTCGAAGTCCCGAAAATAAAAATGTATGCTATGTGTCGATTTTGGTTCAAATTTATTATAGTTGTGAACGTGGATTTTCTCGTATTGTGAGGTCAGATATGGATTTTTTTAAAGGTGCTAAAATATTTTTCTAGTGTGATACACCAAATGTTACTTGATACTTGTGTATTATGCAATAAGATCAGAGTTTAGAATCCTTTATCCTTCGTTGTCAGATGTATTAACTCTATTTGCTTAAGAATAGCTATTCGCTGATAAAATCTCCTACTAGAAGTCATGGATATGCATATACGTTAGTTACGTTGGTATATGTACGATGAGAGTGGAAACAGAGCGCTCGGGAAAAGTAGATTAGATTTGGGATTATATGGAGTTGGAGCGAATGAATGAAGAAAATGTGTGAGAGAATTGAGTGAGAAGTACGGAAGGGATTGTGAAAAAAAACATTGTGAGACAAAATGGGGAGGGGATAGATGAAAGGGAGCGTTGAAAGGAGAGGGGATGTTAGTGTGACTGAAGGGGGAAGAGGGAGGCAGTTGCTTGGGACTAGGGTTTGAGCGGAGGGGCTGTACAGGCAAAGGTGGGGAATTACGAGATATATAGTATGGGGGTAAATTGGACGGGGGAGAGGCGGAGTGGTTTCATAAAAATTAACCCAGTACTGTTCAAATCCTCTCATCTCGCGTGGAAAACCTTGTAGAAAAATACAATTTACTATTTCAATGAGTGGGAAATATAAGCTTGACAGTCACTGATGGAGAAATTAGATTTTCCTCCACTTTCATTGGCTATTATGTGTTAAAGAGAAGTGGCTAAATACGTACGCAAATCCTCGTTAGATAGAGTTACCGCCTCTTCAAACCATTTAAATATTTCTTGTTGTAAGATCGTATTTAGCATTGTAAACGATTAAGTAACTTGGATTTTTCTCATTGATATCTATATCTATGTGGAAAAATGTAGTTACTTATCATTCAAAATGCTAAGCATTTCACGATTCAATGAAGTCCCGCCCGAGACAACGAATTATAAGATCGTATTGTATATTTTCAAAAGTTTTTCTTTCTATGCCAATTCATTTCGATTATAATTCGCCAAATATCACAGTTCACACAGTGACGATATCAATTTTTTCGCCCCTAATACTTTCAATAATATTGTAAATGCAAGAATTAATTGATGAAAATAATGTGTGGAGCAAATAATTGTGTCTTTGGGTATGCTCTAGGAGTCGAAAAGCAGGTCTTTCCACCCTTAGAGGCTTTACTTTGTAGCTCTTGTTTTTTGGCTATTTTCGGGTAGCGGCTAACAACTCAAGTCATTAGCACCGTTTAAAACACGTATGTAGGTCGGCAAGGGGAGACGTGTTAAGGTATGGAGGTAGAGTGGAGAGAAATCTGGTGTTGGAGTCAGCCAGCTTGGCCGCGACCAGAAACCAGATTTCATACCAGACTTGTTTCAGAGAGTACTGAACCGTGGTTAACCTTGAGAGAAAAAGGCTTTTTATTCAGGAAATACCAATAATGAAAAACGTTCAAACGGAACATACTTTTCTAGTTTTATGCACGTAAAAAGAACCAAAACTATACATAACCCTAAAAAATTGTCAAAATTGATAATTGTACAAAAGATTTGTAAATATTTATAGCGAGTCTTTTATTTGCCACTGATTTTACTACTCTTCCATAAACAATGGATGTCTCACATTAATGGTATTGAGTATTTTTACACTAGTAGCAATTGCCAAGGGTATTGAAATATAAAATGAATAAATACATTTCTCTCGACAGATCGTTTTTACCGCAATGGTCGAACTTCGTATTCAGACTAGGAGGTTATCTATCATCCAATGAGGGAGAGCCCCAATCAAATTATGGACGTTTTCTCTGAGATCGTGTGACTTTGATGACCTACATCTACGATATATAATACCAATTACTTCAGGTAAGGGATTTTACATCAGGTGTGCAGTACTGTCCCAGTTTAAATTGTACGACAATTGTCCGCATTTATTGTCTCTAGGCGATGATCAGTGAAAAGGAGAGTAACGCACGTCCGAGCCAGAAACTAAGAATGTGCGTCCTTGACTAACATGAAGAAAACCTATAAAAATACCAATACTAATAACAATTACTAATAATATGAATTCATGGATACAACGAGACACGAATTAATGCAGAAAGCAATAATATGTGAGGAATTCAGAGTTGAATGAAATGCTTCTAATTATAATAAATTATTGAACATAAATGTCCATTTACTAATTTTTTATTCGTCTCGTCTTCATACTTTCTACAGCCATGCTAAAATGCGATTATTGTTTCATGATTACTGACAAAAAAATACATTTCATTAGCATCCCTATCACGTATTGAGCTCTTGAAAAGAGAACAGTGAAATCAGCGCTACCTATAATTAGAACTGAATATTCATTAAGGACTTGATTATTGTCATTGCTGTCCCTAACCATGTGCAGAAAAAAATAAATATTAAACGTGTCTGCTCTGCAATCTATCTCACTCATTCCATGATGATTCTATCGTCACCATCGGGTCAGATTCAATCATACGATGAGTCTCAGTATGTAATGAGCGCGGTCAGTCTTGCACGGGATCAAGTAATTATCGTGTGATTCGACCTTAAGCGAGTGCTAGATCACGAGGAGAAACCGTGGGAATGGGAAAAGGGTGCACTCTCCCAGGTGGAGACTGAGGCAGCCTGAAGTCGGGTTCACGTGCGGACGTTCCATGCGTGCGAAGAACTGCGGGTGGCGTGTCAGGTGCGGAGAAATTTTACGCACCGCTCACATGGCTGCAAGTGAGCGGTCTCAGCGATACCTCATCTTCCCTCAGGAAGGAAACTAATGCTTCCTCAACGAGGTGGCTGTGCATTTTGCTTCGAATGGATATTTTATAAAGGCGGGAAGTAAGGACGGAGAAGAATTTTTTTCCAATTATTACACGTAAAAATCGTGGTATGAAGTCACTTTCACGGATACATGAACACAAAGTGATTCAAATTGCCATGAAAAAATCATTTGACTAGACTGGAATTCGAACCGGATCCGCCAATTACCAATCAGGTGTTACAACACCAAATCATCTTTTATCGAGGTGAACTCTGACGCGGATTTATGCATAAGTTCGCTTAACCCCCCGTCAAAATTTGCATTAAAGGAAGTTGGATTGGTGGTGTGACATACTAACACACCTGATCGGCGGGGATTTAGGTTCGATCCCCTGTCTAGTCAAATGATTTTTCATGGCGTGCATCATCCCTTGATGAGAGAAGAATTTGAGCGACGGCGAGTTCATTAGGGCAATGAAAGATGGCATATTAACTGAAGGGGTCAGAATGGCGAAGAAGAGTTATTATCGCATTCAATCATACGTCTTTGGTAGCGAGAGAAGATGCCTAGGGCCACCAATAAAAACATGAATGTAACCCTGAAAAAGCTTCTTTTGCGACGGCCAAGAGTCTCGAAAGCTTTCATCAATTGACAGGCATATTACTTAAAAAGTTAGGGAAAATTATAAGCACGCTTTTTTAGTAGTTTTAATTCTTATTTTATTCGTTCACTTGAATATTGAAGTCACTTCCTGGACCAATTCTTTTCTTGCGTCAACCGTCGGTTGTTTTTCTTTTTTGTTAATGTATTCTATCCATCTGCTCTGATGTATTGGCTTATATCTGAGCTTTTTGTCTTAAGTAAATGAACTAAATGCACATTATGCCGAAAGAGTCTGCATGAAAACTATATTTTAATATTGTCCATGTAACCAATGCATTTTGGGCCTATTTCTTGTTTTAGTTATGTGTAATTTAATCTAAGAAAAAATCATTGTGAAAATAGCGGTGGTCGTCACTCTATCCAGTTTACCACGCTTTCCCAGTTATTGACTGATCAGCATGGTGACCGGCAACTGTTTTATTTGCGCCATCGATTGTTGGTGAGTAGGTCTTATTCTAAGAGTATAGCTGTAGAATTTTTGTCTAAAAAGCTCCCAATAAGGAACGGAGATTACAGTTAATATCTCCGCCACCGACAAAACACCAAAATCACACCTGATCCCCGATGTGATTGTGACCATACTTCTATTGCGGACAGATTGCTAAGAAATGGATGTGATGGAGTGTGTCTTGTATTTCGCGCAAAGTTCTTATCTGCTAGTGATTGCAACGTACACTCAATGAAGTATATTGACACTCAGGAAATGAACAATAAAAATAATTTTACTCTGTTTGAGGTTTCCGCAGCGAGCAGGTGTTCTTTCCATTTTTCCTTCCGGGATTCGGCCGCGTCATTGTTGATCGGACGACGTTTTACCTTCTCTCCTGGAGGCGTCTTCTGGTTGAAGATGCGAGTGCTTCTTTTTGGCCGAGTTTATATGGTATAATCGATGTAGTCGGTCGCTTCTGATTGGCTGCCACTTTTGGTGCTATTTTTCTCCCTCCGATTTGCGATAGCACTCTTTTCCACGTAGCCGCTAGGTGGTAGCCATCTTCTTGTTAATGTTGCTAGAATGTTTTGTTATTTTGACGGCTCCACTGATTACTTGTGGGAAGTATCGATTTTCCCCGCAAAGGATTTTGATTTCTTGGAAGCAATGTGTGTAGCCAGGTCAGGACCATGCATGCTCGGCGACTGCTGAGAGTTGGAACTGTTTATTTTATGTCACCTTTCGGTGCTATTTCACTCTGCATGCGGTGGTTCTCCTAGTCTGGCCTACGTAGAAAATGGGAATCCACTGGTACTGGGAATCCACTGTTTTGGATTGGGCATAATGTCACCGATTTTCATTGTGGTGGAGAACCTGGTACTATTTTCCCTAAAACATGAACAGGGAAGATGGCTACCACCTAGCAAATATGTGGAGAAGAGTGCTATTGCATATCGGAGGGAGAAAAATGAAAAATGGCGCCAAAAATGGCTACCAATCAGAAGCGACCGACCCCACCGAATGTACTATATGAACCCGGCCAAAAAGAAGCGCTCGCAACTTCGACTTGAAGAAGCCTCGGGGAGGGGAGGAGAAACGTTGTCAGAAAAACAACGATGTGGCCGAATCCCGGAAGAAAAATGGAAGAATGCTTTTACTCATCAGCTGAAAGTTTGCTGGTTGGTTAATTTGTGAGGCAACTGACGGCTGAGGTCATCAGGGGAGGTGGGTAATGGAGGAATCATTTAGGGAATGCAGGAAGTATGGAGAGAAACACATTATTAGCATTAGCTTACTCTTTACGAACTGTGTGTATAGATCAACGTATAATGTCCTTTCCGACGGCCAAGGTGTTTCACATGTATCGCTCTTCGCATGGCATCCAACTATAGATCGAGATTCCAGTAAAATATATATCCATCGCTAGTTGGACTTTCTATTCATGAGACTCGTATATCAAAACTGAGACCTCTTAATGGAAAATTAATATTATAGCTATCACCCTAACCCGATCCACCATCAATTTTTATTTTGCCCCTCCACTACGTCTGCAACCACCTCCGGAACCAAATGTTTGTACACTAAACTCCTTACCATTGCCATTACACCTTAACAGTTACTAATGCCTTATTTTGACTCGTGTCTTACGGACCAGCGTGCGGACAATTGCAGTGTGAACGGGGTGCATCGTTGCCCTCACCTCCTCCCGTGGCATCATGATGAACAAATGAAGATGAATAGAATAAATAAGAAATATCTTATTCCTATGGCGCGTTGGGGCTTTTGAAATGAGTTTTTAGCAAATGACTCATTTCTATGCTTTGTCACGAAAGTAACATCATCTGCTTTACCTAAATGATTGTCATTTTTTCATTATAATTATTCAGCATTTCCAGTTTCTGCCAACGATACCAGTGTAAAGTGACAGCGTTAGGAACTATGGATTAACATGGTACGGACGTGCATTCATCATACGAATGTAGCCCATCGTCGTACGGACCATCGTACGTACGAAATTGGTATGAACGGGGCATAACTACGCACACCCAATGCAAAAGATGCCACGCATATGATTCGTGGCGGTGTATGATTTATCTCGCTTTCATTTTTTTCAAAAGAAGACTGTCGATATGCAAATGCGCGCCAATATGAATTACGCGGACAGAATTTAGAATTTTACGTTGGAGTAGTGGCGAATTATTCGCAAAAATATTGTGAAGTGTGCGGTGCTCCGGAACGAGGATATTTGCATCGATTATGAGGCAGTGGAGAAGGAAGTGGAAAAATTAATTTAAGGGACGCTTATTCTCCCTTTCTATCTTTACGGCAGGCTGATAAAAAAGGTATGGAGCTCATTGAAACGAAATTCACGCTTTAAATAACTTTTTTTCATCTCACTTTCTCCAACCCTCATCCTCTACTTTCCCTCTCGTCACGAATTAGGGAACGTTTATTTTTTTCATTATCAAAGGGTTAGTCTTTTTTTCCATTGAGCTCAAAAGAGTGCGTAATGGTCGGTCTGGACGAAATTTGCGGCGGCAAGAAGCGATGAGGTGTAATTCAGGGGAGAAATTGGCCATCAAACGAGAAATTAAGTCACTACGGCAAGGTTCGTTGGTGTGCCAGTCGATTTGCATATAGTCCACTTGCGTCGTTCGCTCAATAAGGACGCAGGATCCCCTGAGGTAAATCTTTGGCCAATTTTCATGGAGAGTTATCTAACGGAGGCATTAAATCGGGAGCCCGAGTTAATATTATGAAACGCCTTTGTAGTAACTTAAGCCAATTGCCTATTAGCTTGGACATTGTACGTTGGTCTTCACACTTTGCATCCAGCCGACCGTATTCGTGTGATCATCAGCAAAGTCAGTAATATCCTTACGGTTGGCATAGATAATTCCGCTAAGAGCTATGTTAGAAGCATAAACGACACATAATACCAGGACTAGGCCTCTTTTAAATTTACCTGCGCACTAATGAGAAATATGCTCGCCCACGCAATTAAATCCTCTAACAAAATTAATGGGGTATACTTAGCCAAAAATTTTGTTGCAGAGAATTCTTAATTTTTTCCCAGCTGATCTGTCCGTTGAAATATCTTGTCGAGCATTTATAGTATCCATTCGAAAAGTCGTCCCGATGATGTCATGCTTCCTCTTTAGTATTCGATAGCTTATGTTTTCAGCACCTTATATTGAATGGTATGGGACGAATTCTTTAGGAAAGGTGAGACAGCAACAAGAATTTGTGGTGAACTTGACGTTTTTCGACGCTACTAGGTGAAAATTCATCACGACTGAGTCAATAATAACTTTGTGATTTTCACAATGCTTAAAATATGCAGACGACTGGTCTTTGCAATGAAACCAGTCATCTACAAAAGACCATTGTGAAAAATACTAAGTTACGATTGATTGACTCAACAACGACTTTACGTTCTTGAGATGATATTTAAATGATGAAACGCCTTTGTTTATAGCGATAAAACCTTGTTTTGCTGCAAAACTTTTCATCAGTTTGGTGGGTAAAAATTGGAAAAAATATGTAGTTGTGGATTTTCTTTTCTTTTCGTCAACAAGCGCAATCAGAAAATGTTGTCACGACGCCATTTTATTTTATTGCACATAAAATTAACAAGTTTTATTTCAGACCAATAAATTTAAATTATTATTGCTAATAAAGACCATAAATTCAGTATAGAACATATTATCTCTATTTTGGAATAACAATTTAGCGAGGAAGAAAGAGCGTTAGCCGGAAGTAAGTAATGCGTACTAATTGCTAAATTATCACTATCGGTTAATTTTATTGCTGTTAGTTGTATTACATACCACAAGGGTTATTCATTGCAAATTTGGCTCTCATTTTTATAATAAAACCTATACTTTACCACGGTATAAACTTAACAATTGAGAACACAGAATTTGCAGTATTCTTATATTTAGAAAACGCTGTGCACCAATTATATTTTGTATCTCCTTTTGCAGTATTTCTAAATGCCAACTTTAACAGATTGTCAATTTATTAGAGAAAATAAGGCTCGTGTCAGATAAAAACCTTGTTGCGCCACATCTGAAATAGCTCTGTGGGAGACCTCAATGAGAGCTCCAATCAAAAGCAATGCATTTCTTCGCGTGGAGTTGAAAGGTGAGGATTAAAGAGAATGAGCCTAATGTCACGCTTCAGTTGGAGCCGGGAGTACTCATCATTTATGGAAAAGTCGATTGGAAGCAACCTAATCGTCGGGGTGATCGAGTCAGTTTTTTTTTAAATCCATAAAATTTTCAATTTTTTTCCTGATCCGTAGTGGGTCGGAGACCATTATCCGTCGGAATTAAGCGCATCAATCATCACGTTCGAACTTGATAAAAGAAGGAATACACCGTGTTTGCTTGCCGGCGATCCATCGACCTGCGGCACGAGAAGCACTTCGAAAACAGGTGGGGATGCATGTCATTCGCGGAAGGATTTTTGGTTTATCGGTTCCGGCGAATGAAAAAATAAGAAGCCTCGCCACTGTTGCCCCCCCACGATCACGAAAAAAAATCACGGTCGAATCCGTCCACAGCGCCAGAGCGAACGGAATCAAAGAGAATCGCCCTTACACTCGAAGAGGAATCAACTAGATGGGGGATTTCATGCGATCAGTTTGGGGGGAATTAAAAAGGAGCGTTCGAAGTTTATCCGGGCGACTGAGCCGGGATTTTGAGCTCAACTGGAGAGGAAATGCACGGTCGACGAGTAAACAAAATGAGTGAAGGGCAGGTTGTTGTCATGGGAGAGTGGGAAGAGTTAAAAAAAGGCAAAAAGTAGGAGTAGATGCTCTGAAATCGGATGATGGCGGTAGCGGTAACACAGTTCTCTACGATTATCAAAAGATATCAACCTAAGGTAATGATTTTCTGCAAATTAATTTGCAGTACTCAGCTATGACCTGTCTCTATCTTTTATCTCTTTTTTAGACCATCCACACTAACATAATTATATACCAAAAAAACGAATTGATTAAATAGAATTAATGGTATTGGCAGTAACTTCGTGGAATTCCTTCATTATAGAATGATGTATGCGGAGATGGGTAAGTGAGGAGATCTCCACGTTTATCAAATTTATTTATTAGAGCCTTTATCAATGCCCACTACAATCTCAGTCGTCTGACTTATTTACATCAACATCAACAAATCAGCAAGGCCTCCTTGACAACAATATAAAATATGATGGCACCATTTACGGTCGCCACATTACCCCCCTACGCAGTTGAGTCGTCTATGGTTTGTAAAAATCGGGAAATCGAGCTCTTCTTCCGGATTTGGTCGTTCGCCCTTCGCATGTTGGTGTTGAGCCCGCATGTGTAGCCTTGTCTTCTATAGCTTCAGGAGTGAATTGGGTTGGTTATTCGGCCCCAAGAACATATGCTGGTTTAACCCGGTCGATTGAAACCTTCATCTCTTCTCCCTTGATCTTCAGTGTAACCGTTTTCTTGTCCCGTGCAGTAATTTCATGTGAACCCGAATAGGGTATCTGCAAAGATTTACGAATAGGACCCTCACGTAGAAATGCATGGCTGCAACTCGACAAACCTTTGAAAATAAATTCCTCCGATTTTGAGTGTCTAGAAGCAGGAGCTGGACGCAACTGAGACGTTATCTTTTCAAGTCGGGATAAGAAGCTACTTGAATCCTCTATTATGGTAGAAGTAGAACTAATAAAATCACCAAAAAGTCGGAGGGGTTCGCCATAAACCAATTCTGCTGGAGAAGTATTGAGATCTTCTCTGAACGAGCAATGGATTCCTAGTAAAACAAGCGGAAGGGCTCTGACCCAGTTTATTCCGTGAGCCATTAACTCGGCTTTTAACTGGCGGTGAAATCTCTCCACCTTACCGTTTGCCTGAGGATGAAAACTAGTCGTATGCGAATTATTTCCTTTCTTGACCAAGTGAAGTGGAGATGCCCAAGGACTCTCAGAAGGACGGCAAGTGCTAACCTCAAGCATCTCAGCGAATTCTTTCTTAGTGACCGCTAATTTCTCGCGTTTAAGCCGACGAGGCTTGCTGAAGACTGGAGGGTCAGGCGTTGTCCTAATATGATGAACGGTCTTGTGCTTCACGGTCCTCGGGAAAATTAGTGGCCGGGTAATTTCTGGAAACTCAGCGAGAAGAGAACCGAATGGGGAAGATGAACTGACGGTTTTCACACTGGACCCCTGACAGTTCAAAATTTTTCCAGCCGTATGAAGACCTGTTTTCATGCCCAAAAGCCGCTGAGAGTGACAGTCTGGTAAGAGATGGTAATGGGCGAGGAAGTCGGAACCGATGACGGGTAAGTCGACGTCGGCGACGACGAACTTCCAGAAGATACTCGCCTGAGTTCTAAATTCAAGGTTAAATTCAGCAATCCATAGATCTTGATCGTACTATCGTTGGCGGCGCTAAGATCGAATGTCGTTGCGACATGGCGACCTTTCAGCAAACGCCGTGGAAAGCAGGAGAGTTCGGACCCGGTATCGATGAGAAATCGATAATTAGAAGACAGGTCGGTGACGAAAAGACGGCCTGCGTAGGAAAAACAATCAGTCGCCGTCGCTACTGATCGCTGTTCTCGTTTCCCTTATAGCTGCAAGGTGGATTACACTTCCTGGCTCTATCTAAATGTGAGGCAACGTAATGGAACCTCGTTACCTCGCTTGTGTTTTCCGACAGCACGAATTGAGATTCCGCCTGTGAAAACCAAAGACTCGGTTTCTCGAGCCAAAATGGTGGTAGTTTCACGGCAACGAGACGAACCGCAGGCGGGTTCTGCTCGGTGTCTGTGTGGCTGCATCTTGAATCAGAATCATTTAGTTGCTGATGGAGCTGGGCGTTTTCTTCACGTAAGCGTTTAAGCTCGTCGTCGCGCGGCAAAACTATTTTTACCAAATGTAGACTATTTATTCTCCTTGTCGGAGTCACCAATGTGGAGATGGGTAAGTGAGATCTCCACGTTGTAGTGATTCTACTCATATTTTACTTGAATTTTTCCTATTTGCATTTTTTTTTCATAATTTGTATCTGTTCCATTGTTATGTTATTTTCCTGGATTTTGGTTCTGCGGAATCTGTTATCAAAGCATTTTTAACTTGCTGGATATCGCGTTTTGGATGTCCTCAAGACTTAACATCAGATCGCGGAACTCAATTCACGTCATACATTTTCAAGGCATTCACAAAACAATGTGGTGTAACTCACCATTTCACAACAAGTTGGCATCCCGCAGCTAACGGACTGATTGAGCGAGTACATCGACAGCTAAAAGCTGCTATTATGGCTCACGCAAGCGTCAATTGGATTGAATCAATACCTCTTGTTTTACTTGGAAGTCGATCTTCATTCAAGGAAGATATTGCCACTACCTCTGCTGAGTTCGTCTACGGAGAACCACTGCGCCTCCCCAGCGAAGAGATTTGTTCACCTTCAGTAGACGAGTCCAAAATTATCCGGCTGTCTTATCAAATTTAAGGGAATGCATGTCTAAATTACGACCTGTGCCTGCATCCAAGCATGCCCAGCCAGGATAGTTCATTTTCAAAGATCTTACGAACTGTAGTCATGCATTTCTACGGCATGGTCAAGCTCTCAAATCATTACAACATCCGTATGATGGCCCATACAAAATACTTTCTCGAACCGGAAAAACGATAACACTCAATATCAACGGTAAATCAATATTAGTCTCTACTGATCGTGTTAAACCACCTTATCTATTAGCAAATCAAGAGTAAACAGCAAATTTACCATCATCAACACTAACGCCTGAACCTGTTCCTGACTCTATTGCTGCTCCAGCTCTTGCTCCTGAGCGCAGTACTCGTACCGGCAGAAGAGTACGGTTTAGAAACATTGTATATTTGTGAATATGTATGTCTATGTTTTTTTTTATTCCTCAGGGGGATGGTATTGTGATTCTACACATATTTTACTTGAATTTTTCTTATTTGCATTTTTATTCAATTAATTTTTATCTGTTTCATTGTTTTCACTGTTTTTCACTGTTTCATTTTATTTTCCTGGATTTTTGTTCCCAAGGGAAAAAATCAATAAATACATTCACGAATAAGGATAACAACATATTTTCGTGTTCTAGAGAACAATTTAATCGTGTGGTTGAAATAAACCTATCCCATCCACAGACACTATCGATGACTGCATAGCAATTGAAACACGCGGCTATGACTCAGGAAGATACCGCCACCCTCAAGTGTGTGGGAGCATTAGAAGGTGAATATCCCAGCTCCCTCATGTACATTAGCCAGCGTGTTGCAGTGATTAATAGATAAAAAATTATATTGAGCCTCCAATTAGGTGTGATAGCATACCCCAGCCGCACCGACGAGTGAACCTGGACGCAGTGGAGGTGCCCTAATTTCCCCCTTTAACGTACTCATATTCTGGTTCTGGACATGTTGAACTGCATGCTCGACGCGTTCTCGGTGGTTGGGTGCTTTGTTTTACCACAGTGTGGCGTGTTTTCGTTCTTTGGATGTTTTGTTCATATCATGATATATTTTTAGTAGTTTCATGCTGTATTCCAAGTATATTTTAGCCAATTAAATAGGGCGTATCCTCCCATGTTTGTTGGTGCGCGCTGGAAAATTCCAACCGCGTATACATCCGCGCGATTTATTCATGTTATGTAAGTTTAGTAATACGTAGAAATCTCGAACACACAAGAAATTTTCAGAAGGATAACAATAGGTCGCAGGGAGTAACTTTGAAAGGAGGGGCGGACGAGCAATTTCATTTTTTAGATGGCATGTAGCGAGTAACCACGATGTGCTCGGGATTGGAGGGGGGACATTGTGTTGACCGCCTGCCACAATTAACCATGATAATCCGAATATTGGAGGATGATTATCGATAGAAATATTTTTGAGTGAGTGTTTTTTGGGCGTTACTAGTGAGGGGGGAACAGCATCGACAGTTCCACAGTCTCGAGAGTAAGCAGGGACCACAGGGTGTCGCCACGACGGTGCCGTTTTGTTTAGTAGAGAAGGCTCGGACGCGTCAGAGAAGAAGAGGTGCATCAAGAAGAGAAATGAGGACAAAGAAAGAGCTAATGAGGTGGTTTCCCCGTTGCCTTCTACATCGCAGTACTTCGGCCGATTCCGTGAATTTTACAATCGACCGAAGCTGTTGATGCCGGTCCATCTCCTTGATGATCTCCGTGAGGACAAGAGTCATGCAAGAAGAGGTGAGGAGGTCTCAGTACGTATTTTCCCACTCAAGGCTTGTCGTACATAGTCAGCAGGCTGAACTGATTAATTTGGGCTTCCATCCAGCACGCAATAGATATTAGTCCTCAATTATTCCTTGAGAAAGACTAGGTTTTAACTGGCTGAATATTCGGAACTACAATACGCTCATTTTTGACTGTTGTGTCCTTGTTCCACGCATCACACGCCTAGATGACTTATTCGTATTATATCGTGGCAATCTGTGATTATTCAGAGAACTTATTAAACAAATATACGACTATGTAAAACTTAATTGGCACCAATGTAACGTTCAGGGCTATAAATACAAAAAGAGGTCCTGGTATAGTTTACGATATTTCGGTGGTATAATAAGATGGACAAGGGATTGAGTTTAGACAAGTAGTAGGGTGTTTGACTCCCAATACGAGACCAAGCGACGGAAAAAATAAATAAATTTTTCTAGCTTGCCAATCAACTTTTGCACGCTACCCAAATTTGACTCCACTACTGAGAGGCAGCAGTCTCAGAAGAAAGCATTGGTAGCGAGGATCAAGGAGATGGACCGGCATCAACAGCTTCGGTCGATTGTAAAATTCACGGAATCGGCCGAAGTACTGCGATGTAGAAGGCAACGGGGAAACCACCTCATTAGCCTCCCTAGAATATACAGCCCTGCATTTTAACAATACATAAGACGTGATGGCACTTATCCCAGTAAACTATTCAGGAGGTAAATTAGTCCCCCAATCGGATCTCCGGGTGGGGACTACTGGGAGGGGTACATAAGTCAGTGAGGACAAGTGCAGGGTAGGAACAAGGAATGTGAGATCTTTGGGGTGAGCGGGAAGCTGGAGAACGTGCAGATCGAGATAGAGAGGCTATGGGTAGATAAACTTGGAGTCAGCGAGATCAAGTGGGCGGGGGCAGATGACTACAGGAGCGACGGATTCTGTGTGATATATTCAGGAAACGACCAGAGGATTACAGATCTAGACATCATACTGAAGAAAGAATGGGGCCGGAGAGTGAAGTCAATCTTCAGTATAACGAAAGGATTCTGATGGTGAAGCTTGAAGGAGAGCCGACGGGAACAGCGATCGTGCAGGTGTACATGCCCATGTCTAGCCACACGGAGGAAATAAAGAAGTTAAAGAAATCTTCGAGGCAGTGAAGGAAAAAGATAACCCCATTATCATGGGAGACTGGAACGCAGTGGTAGGAGAGGGAAAAGAAGGAAATAGTGTAGGATATTTTAGACTGGGCAAAATCAATGCCAAGGGAGGTAGGCTAGTCGAGTTCTGCAATGAGAAGAATATGATAGTAGCTAGCTTTCTCTTTCAGCATAATCCGCGTGGGAGGTACACATGGAAGATACCAGGTGATATTGCCAGATACCAAATAGACTACATACTTGTCAGAGTCAGATACAAGAACAAAGTCAAGCAGTGTTTGAGCTATCCCGGTGCGGATGTAAACAGTAACCACAACCCAGTAGCCATGGAAAGCTACCTTCGATACAATAAAATCAAAAAGATAAAACGCAAACCAATATGGGGCATAAAAATCCAAAGAAGGGCATAGAGAAAGTTTCGCCGTAGCCATTGACAAGAAACTAGAAAGTGAAGTAGAAATGGGCATCGAAGAGGAATGGGATGAGCTAAAGAGGACAATCGCAGAAGTAGCAGAGGAGCAACTAGTAGTCAGACGGCCAACACGAAGAAGCCATGGATAACGACGGAGGTTAGCATACTGATAGAACAAGGAAGAAAATACAAGAACCCCAGAAATGAAGAGAGGCAATCCTCTACAACAAGCTAAGAAACCAAGTCAATAGAGAATGCCAGAAGGTTAGGGAGGATTGGATCAATAGCTGCTCCGAAGACGTCAACGAAAACTTGAAGAAGGGAAACACCGAAACAGCATACTAGCTACTAAAGATACACTTCGGAGAGAAAAAAACGAGAACCAAGAACATCAGGGTTGCGAACAAGAATATATTTATGAAGGATGAAGACATTGGAAATAGTTTGAAGACATACATCGAAGAACTCTACCAAGGACTAACGCCGATGGAAGAAAACCGGAACACTTCCAGAGGGCTTTCAAAGCAGCGTAATGCTTGCGATACCGAAGAAGACAAGGAGTGAGAGATGTGAGGAGCACCCAACCTCGAGTCTAGTATCACATGTATTAAAAATATTCACACGAATAATAGGCCGAAGAATGGAAAGGAAAAATGAAGATAACCTCTCGGAAAACCAGTTTGGAGGTAGGAAAGAGCAGGGGTACCAGAAAGGTCATACTCTGCCGGAGAGTTATCGTGGAGAAAACAATACATGAGAGCATAGTATTGTATGTCGCATTCATGGACCTGGAGAAAGCTTTCGACAATGTTGAGTGGAACAAGATGTTCAGACTGCTGGAAAAGCTAGGAATGTATTACGAGGACAGAAGAATTATCTATCAACTATACAGGAAGCAAGTCGTCACAATACGAATGAGAGACGGAAGCCAGATAGAAGCTAAAATTAACAAAGGAGTAAGACAAGGATGTAACCTCTCACCAGCACTGTTCAACATGTACTTGGAGGAGGCCATACGAAACGTGCAAGAAACTGGACTGAGCGGAATACAGATAAACGAAAAAGAAATTAATATGCTCCTCTTTGCAGATGATATCGCAGTCACAGCTTTAAATCGCGAGAATCTTCAAAGATCACTAAACGTCATGGACAAAGTTCTCCAAAAATACAACATGAAAATAAGTAAGACCCTAGACCCAAGGATCCTAGTATGTGGAAGAGAGAATATGAATGCAGAAGCCACCCTGAGAGGAGAGAAATTAGAGCAAGTGGATTCCTTTACCTACCTTGGAAGTACCATCACGTGGGACGGAAGAAGCATAACCGACATCAAGCGGAGAGTAGTCCAAGCCAAGAAAGCGTTAATGGAAAAAAGAAAACTGCTGTGCTCAAAGAAGATAGGACTACAAACCAGAAAAAAGTATATGAAAACCGTCGTGAGGAGCGTTGCAGTGTATGATAAAATGCTGAAGATAGATATGGACAAAATTAGAAATAGTGAAGTGAACAGAAGAGTAGAAGAGGAAAGGACCAGATGGAGCACAATACTGAAAATTAGAACGAGATGGATTGGACACACCCTAAAACACAATGGGTTTAAATTAGGACTTAATTGAAGGCAAAATAGAAGGAAAAGTTCCTAGAGGAAGACCTAGGAATAAGTTCATGGATAAAATAAAGAGGAAAGGTGAAAGGAGGAGAAAGCAGGAGGTAAGGGAACTAACATAGATATGGAAGGGTGGAGGACTGCAGTCAACCAATCTAGGGATTGAACGACCAATGAGAGGAGATGCACATTCTCTTGTCACATTCTTGACTAGGGCTCTTCTTGGGATCCCAATATATGTGGATATCAAATCGTTTGTCTCTTGTTTCGTGTATTTTACGAAATGTTTATTTCTAATGGGACTATCACTCATGTGAAATATATTTTATTTCGTAAAATCTCTCCATGAGTGCTGCCTTCATACGAACTCACATCATAATGACTTCGGCCACAATCTATTGGATTCTGTCACCCACTCCGTCGTTTGGTGTCCGGGGACAGTTGTCGCAGGCCTCAGGCCGCACCGAGAGTGCAGTAGAGAGGGGGATTCGCGGAGAGGACGGGGGATGGGAAGTTTAAGTGGCAGTGGAAACGGACGACTACCTGGCTGGGGAGGACGTGGAGAGGATTTCGGGGTGTAGGTGGTGGCTGTTTCTCTCTCTGCTTAATCCACCGGCAGGAGTGTGGCACACGACTGGAGGAGGAGGCTTCCATCCTCCCGGGGGATTGGTTGGTTGGGTTTGAGGGACGCGTGCGGTTGGGGTGGGACAGTAATGAGATAGGGGAGGAACTGAGCTCTGGAGACCGTGGTTTAAAGGTTGGGATGTGCGATGACGCATTACATCGACTGTAATATGCAGTATGCCGGAGATACGGCATTACGTTATTAATTACCGGAGGTAGGCGATGTATGGAGATATTTCGGAAGTTCACGTGTTCAATCAGCTTCATGCAAGCAATATTAGACCGAAGTTCTCTACAAGTTTTCCGCGGCAAGCAGATTATATTTCTATTTCTTCTTCCGAGATCCGGCCGCGTCGTTGTTTGTCCGACGTTTCTCCTCCTTTCTCTCCTCCTCTTTCCTTTCCTCCTCTATCCTCTCCTATTTCCCTCTTCTCTTTCTTTCTCTGGAGGCAGATTGACCAAGAGGTGGAGAAACTTTGATGGAAAAACAACAACGTTGCCAAATCTTGGAAGAAGAAATGGAAATAATAGTCCGAGAAATGAATGGAAAGAATTTCCGACTAATAGTGGATGAAATACATTCGAAACGGACCGAGACTTGGGATTACCGAAGAATGAAAGAATTATGAAGATAATATTGATGGAGGAAGTCACCATTAAATATGTCCACCGAAGAGCACAAGGGTGAAAAGAAGTCCATATAATGAAGCCTCTGAGAAGGAGAGGAGAACTTAAAGGACAAATTTTGAGGCACAATTGCCTAAGGAAGAGCCTAAGGAAAATCAGAGGAAACCTCGGTAGTACCATGTCGTGGAACGGAAGAAGTACGACGAACATAAGTGGTAAATAGCTCAATCTAAGAGGGCGTTCATGGTAAAAAAAGACAACTGCTGTGCTCAAAGAAGGTAGACTACAAACCAGGAAACAGAATGTGAAAACCTTCATGTTGAGCGTGGCACTCTATAGATTGGAAGCATGGACCATTGAAAAAGCTGACCAGAGAAGAATAGAAGCCTGTGAAACCTTGTGCTGGAGGAGAATGCAGAAGATAAAATGGACGGACAAGATAAGAAATGATGAAGTGTACAGAAAGAGTAGAAGAGAAAAAGACCATATGGAGCACCATGCAGAAAAGAAGAACCAGCTGGATTGGACACACTCGTAGACAAAATGGGTATGTGAAGAACATAATAAAAGGCAAAATAGAGAGAAGAGTCACGAGAGGAAGATCCAGGAAAAAGATCATGGACCAAATAAAGAGCATAGTACATAAGAAGAGATACCAGGAGGTAAGGGAACTAGCATTAGATAGAGAAGGGTGGAGGGCTGCGGTCAACCAATCTCAGGATTGAACGACCAATGTTGATGATCTAGGTGAACATATCCATGATGGGAATGCAATAATGGAAAGAAAAAATGAGTGGTGAGAGTAGCAGAGGGAAATGAAGGCTTTCATACATAAGGAAAATTATGGGGTAGTGAAGGCTGAGGTGAAGCGAAGCTTGACGCTATGGTGAAGCAAAGGCCTGAGAGAGGAGTTGAGTGCTCCACTCGATCAATGTATGGATTGATGATTGACGATGATCTGACCACCTGCTATGAAATGTGATTAAATACAGTGGCTGACATCACGCGATCTTCGACATCATGAAATTTCATGCTCATTTCGACGTGGGATATTCAATACAATAGGACCTACGGTCTTCAATAGTTAGCAGTATAATTTCAAATCACACGATATTATTTTGAGGTATATTAAATGCCAACTGCTAAAACTTGATCGGAAAATTTTCATTTAAAATACAAAATACCGATTTAATAGTTTATCTTGCAAGCCATACTGCATTCTTTTTCCACTGAAAATCAAAATTTCTTTCTGTATCCTAGAAAGGTAGAATAATCCCTTCGAAAATGTTTGCCTGAACTTTCCTTAGGAGAACTTTTTGCGTGCAGTTTAATGCTTTTTAAGTTAACATGAATGTTTAGCAGAGGTAATCAACTTAGTCTTATTTTCTAAGTATAAGCGCAATATTACCCATTATTAGCACGAAAAGAGCATATCAAACTTTAGGTAGTCAAAACGTAGGTAGACAATTTAAACCACCGGGCCTATATTTTTCATAACTAAATGCCCTCCGTTATCTAAGTAATATCTAGATTTATCAATTTATCATTTCTTTGCAGACGTATTCATCTTTCCTTTTCTATGAATGATTACTTGCAAGAGACTTTCTGAAGCTACTGACCACGAGCGGCTCATCTAAATAAGTGGGATTGGGGCTAGGCTAATCTTACATAATGTGTATACATTTGAGTAGAATGATACTTCAGTACACATTTTATGAAGTTTAAAGCTAGTGTTTACTCAAGGATCAGGTTCTAAAATCATTATCTTCAACAGTTAAGTTGAAGTTGTTGTTGAGTTATATGAAGTTGTTGAGGGTTATGAAAATGAGGATAATCTGAAAATTGGGTTTATTCTTGATAAAATAATGGATTACTCTTTAGAGTGCATATAATTTATTAAATTGCATCAATCTATAACATAATTTTTGGGGTGAACTTAATAATATCTTCTATCTGCAGCGGGAATTTCTATTTTCATTGATTTTTCAGAGGTCTTTACGGCGTCACCAGAACAAATATATTCAAATATCTGGATCACTTCGGTATTTACTTGAAATTAATGTTTTCTTCTGAGGAGCAAGTGGGCCATTCCTAAGAAAATATTTTCAGATTATCCTCTTTGCACACTTAAGTTATGTTGAGCAACTTATATACTTGGGCGCATAATTATTTTCGGTGCTATCTTGGGAGTAATGAAAAGAGTGACCAAAATAGGCGTAACGGTTTGTGAGCCGATGAGTTTAGGGAGGTGCTTGGCCCAGAAATGTTCATTGTGTCTTGAAAGGAGACGCCCTCGTTTTTATTCTTTCTTCCCCTCCTACCTCTTGGCTGATTCATCCCGACATCCAAGACCCAAGCTGCCAGGAACTCGATTTCTTTTAAGTTAGCGCTCGTACAAATTTGATGACACGGCTGCCACTTCTTTCTACCGAAAAGAACGGATCTCTGAAGACACGAGGTTTTGGAAATAAGCCTTGATTGGACGATCCATGAATGAGAAAAAAAATTTGAGTGATAACGAAAGATTCATCCGGGAATCGCTCTCAAGACGAAGCAGATATTTTTAAGGAAAAGAATGGCACAAGAGCGATGCTAGAAGGGTTGGAAAAGAGACACAGAAGGAGAAGGGTTGATGGGATTATAGAAGGAGGAATAATGAATAAATCCATTAATTTCCTCCGAGGATGTACTTTATAAGCTCTTGTGCTTATCTTTACCTGCTTTTTATTCTTCTCATCTCCAGTTTCCGAGGTTACCACCCTTTCATCACCCGTGTGTATGCTGGACAGGTACGATATCTACGGAAATCCTTGACCTACATTTGCTATGGGCTTGTTTTAATCTGTCTGTGCACGCACCATGCGCTTACAAGCACCTCTTAAACTGTTATCCCCTTGTCTTATCTATGCAACTCCGCCTGCCGTCTTATGTTATGAATTCAAATTATTCTGTGAAATGCTTATTCTCTTGCTAGCGGGATTTTCGCCTTTTATTAGGTATCTCATCTTCCCTAAAATGTTATCTTCATCTTCTCTGACTTATGAGCGGAAGTGTAAAATTTGAGAGCTAAACTATCACACCTTTTGATTTCTTAAATATTTCTGCGGCGGTTGGGGAATCGTCTTCGAGCCTCCGCAAACCGATATGTATTCAATTATGGATGGTGCGCGACATCTCGTCTGCCATGGGTACTAATCGTTTGCAGACGTAAAGCGCTAATATAGCTCATAGAATATGCCTTAAATCTTTCTGTGAGACCTCATGTTTTAATTTTTAGAATGACGAAAGTGAAAAGGGCTCAGTTAAACTATTAAACCGGTCCGATAATTACCAATTTTAATGTAATCTCAACATTTCAATTCATACTTTTCCTGCCAAGCGTAATGTCCCAGGGTCTCAGCATGAGAGATGTTTAGGCGGCTGGGGTGGATAGATCCCTGGCTGTCTCTGAAAAAATTCTGATTAAAGCACCAGGCATTTTTTGTATCTCTGAGTGGAATCCTGATCCTTTCTTGCTGGTGCTTTTTGAAGAACACTTTAGGAACAGCTCTCGAAACTTTTGCTGAGAATAAAGAAAATTTAGCTTTAGAAAAATTGCAACTTTCTTTTACACAATGTTTTTTTCAAATCGATAGGTTTCATTCTTATATAACATTTGTTGATTCAGATATTTCGGGATCGTGTCCCACCCAGGATGTTTTTCACCATCAAGAGCTTTGATATGTTTTGTTAGCTTAATTATAGTTGGTTTTGAATTCTCTGAAAATAGTCGCATCTAAATACCTTTCATCCTCAAATACCTTGCTTTACTAATTTACTTATCCTTACTGGCGCGAGTGAAAAGGTCAAGTGATACATTGTAAGTGAACATATTCATAACAGCATGTTACCTATATGCGGTGTACTAACGATAAATGAAGATAGCTGTATCCTCATTTGAATCTATGAAAATATTGAGTAGCAGAATTAAATACAGAGCAAATAATTTTGTCAGGAGTTCAAGTGTTGGTAGGTTGCTATGACAGCAACAAATATTTTAGTAACCAGAGAGGGAAGCTAGATTTTATGGTAGAGTTATGATAGTTATATATCTGAGGGGCAATATCATGTCATTGAATATGGCTCATGGAGAATTTCATTAGTATTTTATGTGCTCTACTTTTTTGATTCTATCTAAATACACTGAAAATTTACCTAAGAATTTTGTTTCCTAGAGGATTCTTTTTGCACTCGGATGGATAATATTTTAATTACGAACATTACTCTTAGGACATAGATTTATTTATATAAATAAAAGAGGCAGTTTTGTCTAGTTTTATAAATTTTATTAGACTTCATATAAATGGAAAATCAATAATAATAGTCCAATCATCAGATTAGGAGGATATGCATTTGATCATAGACATAGAAGCCTGACACCTAAAATCATGTCAAATTATCATCGATTCCGAAATTTAAATGTGAAATTGAATGAGTTGATTGTGTCCTGCTCCATTCAAAGCTTTACAAAATTGAAAACCAGGAGAAAGAAATAATCGTACCTCAGCCTCCATATGCTTCCAAAGGCGCTGAGTATCCCTTTATTTACTTTTGTTGGTAACTTAGTAAGACTAATTTCGTATCGTAAACAATCGTTTTACTGATGCGGTCTTCATTTTATGAGTTTTCTCGATGAATCCACTAATATTCACGCAATCGTTTATACGCCGGTTTAAATGAGCGTGAAGTGATTAATTGCACTCGAACAATATTAAAACTCTTTTATTTCTTTTCAAAATTTCTCTTGAACGAATTAAATTGCCTTACAGGCCTTTTATTAATTTCTAACTATGCCTAGGTTTAAGGAGTCATTTGATCTGACCTGATAACAGTGTGCGGAAGAAATTCATCGCACAACCGAGCATGACAATTGGAGCATAATTTCTCTTTTAACAACTTACTGCGCATTTATTAAGAAATTACCGGTGAGTGATTAAGAAGATGTTCCTACCGGCTCAAATCAGGTCTTTTGGATACTGTGCTAAAATTATAAAAAAGAAACATTTTTGGCTTTCGGTTCAGTTATGTTGCTTTGGCGGACTGGTCTTCTTCCATCTTTAAGAAAGCTTGTCTGCATTTTCTCTCCTAAGGTTGCTGTAGGCATATTGACTTCTTTGTCTCTACCATGTGACGTTATGGACGCTTTCGTAAATTGTCCACACAGCGGTTAACAGCGGCCTGGAGAAGGAGGGTCCTGGATGTAGTAATTCTTTCTCTCGGCCGAAAACGTGGTGGGCGTCCCGAGAATAGTTCTTTGAAATGCCGTACGAACTCAGGAGGAGGTGAAGTCAGGAGATTCAGATTGTATTCGTTTTGAAAATGGTGTTTACATCCTCCTCTGTGAGCTGGTCCGCAGTTTTCTTTCCTCCGACGTAGGCAGCAGAAGCTGTGCCTTCTGAACCGTTGATTCGCCCTGGTAAATTTGGAGGGATAACCGAGATCTGCATTTTTCTCTGGCGATGACTCTTCTTTGCTAATTTTTCTCCTAAATGAACCAATTGGGCAAGGAGGATACTCTTTGTATTCCATAGGTTTTGGAGTTTGCAGCCCAGGTGCAAAACGTATTCTACTGAGTTGTTTGCGGTTCGCTCTGAAACCTTTCGACCTAGCTGCACTCGTACTTGCAGGGTATGAAGAAGACTTATTCACTGTGGAGTTACCAAAAATGTGTACGTCAGATTCGGAATATGATCGGTGGAGGCCTTTACTGTTACCGCAACAAGATTCTTCGGGAGCCGTTGACAAATCATCTGAATCTGGCGTCATTGACTCTGTCGTTGCCCCAAGATTATCAGTATGTTGATGATTGGATGAGTGCCCGTGGAGTTGTTCCTTGATTTTGCTAAAACGTTTTTTCCACGCTATCAGTGGACCTGCTTTGTCATTAGGAGACTCATCAATTGATCTGGCATCAAGAACATACTGCCCGGATTTAGATGTAGTTCCCTGCTGTTGTTTTTTGACTTTGTAGTCAGAATCCTCCCGGACTTCACAGATAGATCTATGCAATTTTTTGCGGGCACTATGAAAATCCTTCATCTTAATTATGCGGAAAAAAGCTTCTTTAGTTGGGGGCTTTCTAAATGGCCTAGCAATATGTGTATATTGACTAGAGTTGGGGGATGATCCAGAGAAATTTTGGACAGTAGAATAAAAGCATTCAGTCCATTTCATATTGGAGACGGATTGGTTACTTCCAAGTGAAGATTCTGTCGCTGCTAAACGCGAAGAATCAGGCTCAGATGTGTTCGCTCTCATTTCTCCAGAATGTTGAGCTGGCTGATAGACATCGTATGATATTCTTTCGAGTATATTGCTAGCCCCTTTTAAAAATTCCATCAGTGTCTCATGTGAACAAACAAAGTTTTGAGGAGACTCCTCAGCTGTCATGAAATCAACGACAGGTTTGTTAGAGGATCTGAGTAGTTGTTTGTCTGTCTCCAGAGCGAGTCCCTTCCCTGCTTTATTACAGGAGCTATTTGTGTGTGTGCTGGTCCCAACGAAAGCTTCGACTAGTTTTGCGCTCTTATCGGCCTCCCAAGGTGAAGAGGCTTCCATTGTCGATGGATGATGACCCTGCTGACCAGTTCCTGTTAAAGAGACATTTTGTGGTGCTGGTTTTTCTGGCGCCGCCCGCGAACCAGATGGTACAATAGGTGACTCATGTGCTGAAAAGGTATCAAGGTCATTCTGATCGGATTTGAAAAATGTTTTTAAGAGTCTTTGGTCCACTTCTGTTACTTTTCCCACCAGCACTGCACGAGAAACAGTTGAATCATTCGGAGACTCGTTCATTGACCGGGAATGAAGAGCATGCTGGCTAAGTTTGGAAGATGATTCGCTTATAGTTTCACTGGACGAGGCTCCCCTTCGTGTAGCATGTGATCGGCATGTATCAAGAGAAGAATTTGTTATTGCTCTACATTTTTGAGCAACCTGGATGAATTTAGAAGAGGATGATAGGTGTTTACGAGTCTCGCCAAGAGAATCCGCCCGCTCTGCATGTGAAACATCTGGGTGAGGTTGAGACATGCTCATTTCCTCGGAATGCTGTGTTTGCTGGCTAGTTTCAAAAGAGCGTCAGTTGAATAAGTCGCCGGTCTCACCGAAAAGTCCCGGCCGTACTGATTGTAAACCAGCTGTGACACTTAGTGACTCTCCAAAATCCACGGGTTCAAGAGCATTCTCGGCGAGATCGGAAGAGGTTTCTCGGAGCTGTATGTTGGCCTCAGAGGCTTGGCCTTTGCGTCCTGTTGATTCTTCGTGATCTTACGTCCTAAAAATTAAAAGGAGACTGTTTTAGAAGAGTGTGGGTTATAGTTATGGAGAAGGAAAGAAGGAAAGGGAGGAGAACGAAATTGCGAGGGTAAACGGGATATAGAGAAGGTTGCTGAGACTGTAGGAATACCCAGGAGCTGACGTTACTGAGATACACCTCAGGTAAATGAATGTAAATATGAGATTTATATCAATACATGTACATTAACGGACAGCCCATACTAAACCCAACCAATTTTAGAACCTCTTATACAATTTTGATGTTCAAGAGAAATATGACTGATCATTTTAGTATGTAACTTTTGTTAGCTTGATCTTCTCATATCAAATCGATATGATAAATTCTTGAAATTGTAATTTCATATCTGTGCATTGCAACACTGAATGAGATCCGTCATGTTCTATCGTATTATCACACTATTTGATTTTATGCCTATTACTTTATGTTCAAATATGCTTAACGCATAATGTGTAAGTAATGCGATGGGTTTTCTATGCTGTCTGTTTTAATTTCCCAATCCCTAATGTTTGATCTTATATCTGTGTACTGTTACATTGTTAAAACATGTTATGTATTATCTTATTCATTGATCATTGTAGGTGTATACGTATGTGGTGCTCCTTAATAAAAATAGTATGTATTGCTGTCACCATTGACTCCATTTGTTGTGGCTTGTAATTATGTTTCACTGTTCCAGGGTACTTTTAGTCCCAGAACAATAAAGACTGTTTCCAATTCAACCCTGCTTGACACCGAACGGGGATGTGGCCGGTGGGGTTTGAGCACCAGTCTTGCTAGGGAAGAGAATAAGCAAACAGAAGTGAATGAATATTATTTTACTGCATTATTCATTTGTTCATCTATTCCTTAATCTTACTAATGTATTGCGGTGAATTCCTAACCTCTCGTCACTAATATTATCGTTCCAACTCTTCCTACACGCTGCATTCACTTTCCCCCTCATCTTTTCCTCCGCTCCCTCCTGCGAGGGTTTACCTGATCTCTACCGTTTCTATTGACGTCACAGCCATATTGCGAAACTTAGTTCAGATTTCCGTGTACCCGTGCCATTTGACTTCCTTTAAGAAACTCATCTGGACAAAAAAATATCGTAGTTTCTCATCCGGACAAAAATATCGGATCGTAAAATGTATCTTATCGTAGTATCATTTTTTTGTAAAGCCAGTAGCATAGTATAGCTTACCGCAGGTCTGTGGCTCAACAGCAGGGCGAAGAGCGACCTCCTGGAGGACCGCGTCGCCGAACTGAAGAGGATGGTTGCAGAGATTCACTCACGTATTACGGATTGTGCGAGCGTCTCGGGCGCCGGGGACCGTATTGCTTCCTCCACGACCCTTCACAGCACCAAGGTGGTGCCCCTGGAGCGCTTTGGTACGAATGCAGGTGGGGTGGTCGAGGGGTTGGCGGTGCAGCCCCTGAGCCTGGGGACGAGACACATCTCGAAGCCGGAGTGGATTGTGGTGCCCCAGGGTCGGGGGGCAGCGGCGCGGTCGAAGCGGTGAGAGGCGGGAGCGGAGGCTGCCCCTATCCCCTTGCGCAAAAGCTTCGCCGTGCTATCGGAGGATGGCTCCGTGACGCCTGTTGTCGAGGTCGTGAGCGCACCTGACTCGAGGGACGCTGCTCCCGAGGTTAGCCGGGAAGGGAGGGCAGGAATTTTATTGATAGGGAGTTCTAACGTCCGGCGGATTGTACCATCATTGCGGATAGGGGCAAGGAGAGACGGAGCGGACCAACCGGTGGTGACCAAATCTTCCTGGTGTATACCAGGAAGATTTGTACCCAAGGCCACGGCTGCGATACGAACGGCGGTTGGAGATACCGGCTGCGGGTGGTGGCCCATGTCGGCACCAACTATGCGTCCGAGTGTGGAGCTGATGAAATATTAAATTCCTTCAGGGATTTTAACTCGGAGGGGGGTGCGTCCGGGTATCTGGTGCCGATTTTCGGCTGACCATTTGTAGTCTTGTTTCGCGCACCGACTGCGGTCACCATGTGTGGGGCAGAATTGACTGCCTGAACAGGAGGATGTGGGAATTCTGTTTTGGCATAAGAGCTAAATTCGTAGATCTTCGACCGGTGCTCGCATTATGCCTTGCTCCCCTCAACCTTTTTGGGGTGAATTTCTCCACCCAGGGGTCAGAACGGGTGTTTGATAGAATTTTAGAGCATTTCAGGTATCTTTTAGGTTTGAGAGTAGGTCAATCAGTGGGATTCAAAAGTATAGACCCGATAACCGCCTCCGAGTAAATATGTGTAACGTAGGCCTTCATTACCGAAAAAAACTTAAAAGTAATAATGAAATTTTACTTTCATAGTGAAAATAATTCCAACACGCGCTCTTAAGATAGCTGCGAAACTTTAAAGAAAAACTCGCTCCTCAGTGGTTTCAGAGAACATCAAAAAGGTAACACACAGAATGACAGAAAATGTCGAACCGACTCTAATCAGGCTAAATGCGATATAAATTTAGTAATAGTAAATTTCCGTAGCGTAAAGAACAAACGTGACGAAGTTGAGCATACATTTGAAAACGCAGATATAGCAATTGGAACGGAGAGATGGCTTGAAGATGATATTAACGTTAGCGAAGTTTTTCCGTCAGGATATAAAATCTATAGACGTGATCGACCAGATAGGACTGGCGGCAGAGTATTCACAGCAGTTAAATCGTATTTGAATTGTACCGCACACATATAAATCGACAATGGATTAGAAAGCGTTTGGTGTGCCATTAAGCAACGAAACAAAAGAATATGCATATTTCCTCATTTTACAGGCCACCAGAATCCAAATTTACGTTTTGTACAAAATAGAAACTCAATTACCATCATTTACTTTGAAAGATAACAAAAGCTTGATAATTATTGCTGGGGATTTTAACCTCTCGGCTATAAATTGGAATAGCGTTGAACAAAGTTCAAGGAAGCGTGATATAAGCGAGGCCTTACCTAATATACTTGCACACCACTGACTTACTCAAATAGTAAGAGAACCTACGAGAGGTAATAAAATATTAGACCTGTTAGTCACCATACAAAGATTAAACACGTCGATATCTTAGAAGGCATAAGTGATCATAAAGTAATTTTTATGACTTTGAAAACAACAGTAGATACCACTGTAAAACCCAAACGTAAAGTCTACTATTTAAAAAATGCGATTAAGTAAACTTCGGAGGGACGTTAGAAGCTTCATTCATGAAATTCGTAGCCACAATGAAGAACGAGAGCACCGAAGTATCATGGAGATATTTTGTGGAAATAATACGTAAAGGAATCGTTGAATATATTCCATACAAATTCAAACAGGAGAGTAAAGAACCTCGTTGGTATAGCTACGAAATGAGGCGGGAGCTCAGGAGATAAAGGCAACTACACAATCTATATGAAAATTCTATTAATATAAGTAACAAAACAATGAGGCTTGCAGAGAGAGAAAGTTACGTTGTCCAACGCTCAGAAACGAATAAAATCATGCGTACTAGTTTACGAAACTTCTAGAAAAAAATCCTAGGTGAATTACTGGATGAAAACCCCAAGTCATTCTGATCTTACGCGAGAGAGCTCCAGGGCGAATCTTCGACAGTAGAGTCTTTACTGGACCCAAACGGCAAAGTGGTCACCAACAGTATCGACAAAGCCAATTTATTAAACCACTACTTTGAATTCACTAAGGATGACGCAATACACACCCTAGACATTTCTGACTTAAGCGAGCCGATGGTTGACATAACAACTCAACGTGATGGAATAATCAAACAACTGCGTTTGATTAAAAGTAACAAGTCCCCAGGTCCAGAAGGAATACCTGCACGCGTGCTCAAGGAGTTAGCGCCACAGATTGCACCATTCTTATAAATTATATTTAGCAAATCATTATCCGAAGGCAAGGTGCCCCAAGCCTGGGAAATAGCCAACGTCACGCCGATATTTAAAATAGGAAGTAAAAGTGACCCAGAAAATTACAGGCCTTTATCGCTAACATCACTTTTATGCAAAATCCTCGAACATATTGTCGTTAGCAATATTATGACATTCCTGGATAATCGTAACTCCTTACATATCAGCCAGGACGGCTTCCGTAAGGGCAGGTCCTGCGAAACACAGCTTGCGCTCTTCCTTCATGATATTCTAAAATCAGGTGAATCCATTAAGCCAGTCGACGCAATATTACTTGATTTCAAGAAGGCATTCGGCAAGGTTTCTCACAAAAAACTCATGTAAATTGCAATCATGCGGAGTTAATAGAAAAAAACGATAGAAAAACGAAGTGTGATCGGCCCTCTTTTATACATTACTTATATTAATGATTTATCCTCTAGAGTTAGCAGTAAAATAAGATTATTTGCAGACGATACAGTTATCAACCGTGAACTGAGCGATGAGCGGACTTTGAAGCTCCGTCATCGGACCTTGACAACGTTCATTCGTGGTGCCAGGAGTGGGAGTTTGAATTAAATATCAGCAAATGCACCACACTTTACTTCCTGCGAAAGTCATCACTCAAATGCCATACCTATACTGTGGGTGGAATAAACATAAAATCTTCATATACAGTAAAATATCTTGGAATTACTTTAACTTCTGATATATTGTGGGGATTACACATGCAAAACATAGGTGGCACAGTATTAAAAAAAACCTAGGTATTGCTAAACGCATTATAGGAAGGTCCTCGGATGAAAAAGTCAAAGAGAGATGCTTCTTTACTCTGGTTAGGTCACACCTAGAATACGCCGTGAGTATTTGGGACCCGTATCATAAAATTTAACCAAAAAAATTAATAAAATTCAAAGGAAAGCAGCACGCTTCTTTAAAACTACTACGAGCGTACATATAATGTCTCACAACTTTTAAAGGGATTATGGTGGGAGCCCCTAGAGACTCAGAGGCTACACGCTAGGATAAGATTGCTTGAGAAATTCAGAATTGATATTTTTCAGAGCGAGATAATATTATCACAACTCCTCACTACATCTCTAGGTCTGGCAGATGCGACAAAATAAGAGAGATACACTGCCAAACATATAGGTGCAAAAACTCGTTCTATCCGCGCACAATAAGTGATCACAATAAAAATTGAGCTACACTAATTACTTTCCTGTAATACATTTCACCATTCATCTCCCAAAAACTTACATTTTTACCATGCTGATGACCTAACACCCCCTGCCACACGCCCATGTCGCGGCTCACAGGGTATTATGTAAATGTAGATGAAGGAATCCATTCGAGAAGCGCCAGACATTGGACTGGGTGGAATAAAGATAAACGGAGTAGAAATAAACATACTCCGCTTCGCAGATGATATCTCAGTCGTAGCTGGAAATCGCGAGGATCTTAAAAGGTCACCAAAAGTGATGGACCAAGGTCTCCAAGAATAAAACATGAATATAATAAAGACGAAGACAAAAATCCTAGTATGCAAAAGAGAGAAGCTGAAGCTGAGAGAAGTAACCCAGAGAGAAGAACCTTCTTCTATCCCTCACCTATCTCAGATGTACCATTACGTGCGAAAGAAGAAGTGAAACAGACTCAAGGCAGAAAATAGCCCAAACGTAGAAGGCGTTTATGGCAAAAAGACAACTGCTGCGCTCAAAGAAGGTGGGACAACAAACCTGGAAACAGTATTTGAAACCTTTCTTGTGGAGCGTGGCTCTCTATGAATCGGAAGCATGGACCATTGGAAAGCTGACCAGAAGAGACAAGAAGTCTACGAATCCTGGTGCGGGAGGAGAATGCTAAAGATCAAACGGACGGACAATATTAGAAATGATGAAGTGTACAGAAGAGTAGAAGAGGAAAGGACCATATGGGACACCATACAGAAAAGAAGAACAAGATGGATTGTCACACCCTTAGACACAATAGGCTTTTGAATGACATAATTAAAGGTAAAATAGAGGGAAAATTCTTCAGAGGAAGATCCAGGTATAAGTTCAAGGACCAAATGAAGAGGAAAGTACATAGGAAGGGACACTAAGAGGTAAATAAACTAGCATTAGATAGGGAAGGGTGGAGGGCTGCTGTCAACTAACATTAGGAACAAAAAAACAATGAAGGAATAACAGTAACTTTATGAAATTAAATGGAAGAATACTTTTGTTAAATTTTAAATAACTGGTTGGAAGCTTACCTGCCACTATATAGCTTGCTAAGAGTTCCCTTTTCCTTAGACGAGCATCTCTGGAAATGGTGTCTCCTCCAAGGTGGCTCACCTACAGAAATTCCTAATAATTTCTTGTTCCCTGCGCATATACCTATGGAGGACATTTATAGCCTTGTATAATGATGCTACACGTGTCAAAAATCAACAGAAACTTAGAGCAAACAATTGTATTGTGTGCGACTAGGTATCGGAAATTACATGGAATGAGGTAAATAAAGAAGCGTGAGGGAAACGGAAATCAGTGAAAACATCACATGTTATCGTAACAGCAGTGTGTTCCTTGAAATTCTAGGTTGTGTTTCAGCCGAACAATCGAAATAAACATTTTTATCGACTCGAGCGACTTCCGCTTGTTCTCATTCCCCTCTATCGCTCCACATTGAATGATAAGCATTTCCAGGTATAGTGTACGCCAGTTAGTGGTGGTGCTTGCAAAACAGAGTTTTCTCGTTACAATTTTGTTTCCGCAGGCATTTTATCTAAAATATCAGCAACTTTAGTGGCTGAAAAAAATTATTGCGTCTGTGTTCACTTTTTCTCATTGGGCTCGTAGTCTAAACATTCGAACTATTAAAAATGTTACCATGTTTAACTTGCAATTTGCCCTGCGCCACTTTGCTGCAATATTTTACCCTTCATTCATGCATATTACACTCTCCGTATGTTAGCTCCAATTACAGGATTTTAGAAGGAAAATTAGGATAAGTCGTAAAGTTTATTTTACTGAAGTCTTAGAATCTGAAGTCTTACAAGTCTTACAACTGGGATTGCTATTCTTTACATCAAATATGGAAGGAGCGGTAAATTTTCTTACCATCGTCATTGTCAGATGTAATTTTGCTTCCCACGGAGATGATGTGACTAAAAGTGAGTCAGTAGAGGTGAAATTGGCGTCCTGGATTTTTATATATCATCTCCTTTGACATGCATATACAGATGACTAACAATATAAATAACTAAAGTCAGTTTCTTCAAAAAGTGATCCGCTTTGAACGATGGATCAGTGTTCACTTATTTACGTCCGGCACTTCTGGAATTCAAACTAGAACCCTCGGTACTGGAAACTAGTCAACATACAAATACTCTTAAGAGATCCCCCAAGAAAAAGTCAACTCCTCTCCCCCCAAAATTGACTAAAATCTCCCCCGTCTGCCCAGATAGTTGAAATCGGCCTATGTAGCGTAAGCAATCAAAGCTGCTATGTTGTTGCAGCGTCTATTATTATGGAAATGTATCCCAAAATGATTCAGATTCGTTTGGTTGTAAAATTTGGAAATCAATAGACCGCATTTTATTTCCTCAAAAATTTTGTATCATTCCTCAATAATGATGCGAAAAGGGCCGCGAAATGATAATTCATTTGTCATCACATCGGCGTTATTCTTGCAAGAGAAAAACATGCCCGACCGACACCTGGATCTAGCCGCCGCATGGGCGTGTGGCAGGGGGAGTTAGACCATCAGCCGTGTAAAGGTGTAAGGTTTTTGGAGGTGAAATGGTGACATGTATTATAGGAGTGTATTTAGTGGAGCTCAATGTTTATTATGGTCGCTTATTGTTCGCGGAAAGAACGAGTTCTTTTACCTATCTGTTCGGCAGTGTATCTCTCTTATTTATTGCATCTGTTAGACCTAGAGATGTAGTGAGGAGTCATGACAATATTCTCTATGTCGCTCTGAAAAATATCAGTTCTGAATTTTTCAAACAACCTAAGCCTAGTGCGTAGCCTCCGAGTCTGTAGGGGCTTTTAATTTAATCCCTCTAAAAGTAGTGAGACTATATGTACGCTTGTAGCAGTTCAGGGGTCGAGAATAGACGCTTGGTTTCATGAATATAGTAAATTATTTACAGAATCTTGCTTTTACACCGTAGTTACAAGTAGTATCAAACGCTAAATCTCGAAATCAAACGCTTATAAAAATATGCACCAAAGAAGATGAAAGTCCCAGTGCAAAAAGCCGTTTGATTTGAACGAAATTTGAGCCTCTGTCTCCCAATCATTGGTCCAATATGTTTTCCAGGTACAGCTCTTAGCGTACATGGTATGTTTCCTGGAGAAGTAAGTGATTTTTTCGTGGTGGATTTCAACCGCTTTGGAATATATCTTTTCACCCTAGCGCGTGACTTCTTACCAATTTAATTGTGGTGTTGCAATTTTCCTTAAATAATAGAAAATTTTCATAATTGTTTAAATGTAACAAAAATTTTCAATGTTAAGTAATATTATTCTTGCTGAAGTTGCTGTTCAGCTACTAGATATATATCTATATATTATATATAATCTCATAAAAAAGCTAAGTTTGTCCATTTTAATTTGATAAGGAAAAACAGGATTCATTTTCCTTGAATTTTTCAAATACAGACAAATGGGATTATATAATAATGTTACCAATTAATCTCTTGATAAGTTGTCCAAAATGTACAGTTATAAAAATGGCAATATTTTTAATTTACATAGATAAATTCTATCACTAGCTGACTGCTCGTATATGAGGCAGTAAGCATGGCGTCGGGTTTAGGAGTCGGATACTATTAGAATTAGCTGCCTTAGAACCCTTTTTATCTTTTTTTGGGTTGTTGAGCTTACCATTAGATATTGAAATTGGTGGGTGGCATGCTTAGGTACCTTTAGCGTACATTTGATGACTTTACCTTCTCTGGGAGTTCATCCGCGCTCTGTTGTCTACTGATGGCCAAATAATCCTCATCCCTGTGTCTAGCTTGTTCATTTTGGAAGTTCCTTTCGACGTCATCGTATCTGGACTGAAATCATAAGAAAAGTCAGTAGCTAAGGGAATATGAAGATTTTTATGCTAAATGTTCATAGCTTTAGCTCAAAATATTTGTAAATGAATATTATGGCAATAGGCGGAAGAATCGTACTAAATTCTTGTAACTTGTATTTTCAGAAGATGGGGCTAGTTAGCCGATAGCATTAAGCATCCATTATGTGAACAACAATACCTACATGTAGAATGCACTTTATACCCTTTACATCTTTGGGATCCTAATTGTAGCATGTGTAATTAGAGGTTGGCGCTGTCCATAGAATATTTCGGCTCTCTTTTTGAACATGCAATGAGGTTACAATGGAGCTGAGAAAATATTGTCGCGAACGCTCATGGCCAAGGCTGAAGAAAGTACAGGGGTTATCATAAAGGATTTTGTACCGAGGCGCTGCTTACCAGTCTCAAATAATAGCATTGCGTGTGACCATTAACTTAGATGTGACCTAATCAAACGTAAATACCGGAAACGTAAGCCAGAGAAAGGTTTGAACTGCACCATTTATAATTGCGCAATTGGTTTCGAGAATCAAGTGACAGTTGACCTCCAATTCTTTCTCATATCCATGAGAGTTTTAATTTTTCACTGTGAAGATAGATAATTCCAAACGTTAGGTACCTATTATGGCTTTTAAAATATTTTTTAGCGAACCGTTGAATCTGCTAAATCAATAAATACACACCATTGTTTATATCACAAAAGTGGTTTTCCCTCTTGGAAAAACCCTCTGAAACAATTGACAGCGACGAATGCTGCCAGAAGTGATTTTTACTTCAAAAGGTAGTCGAATGGAGATGGTTATAATGTGATGTGTTTTGGCTTGCATAAGAGTTGGTGTATTAAGCCTTGTATGTTTGCTTTTGAAATAATATAGTTTGCATTTAGCATTTATTATTCAAACTTTTTTCATCTTCTATAATGAGTGTTGTAGCGAATGCTGTTATGAGCAAGGATTTACCCTATGGCATTCTACCTTGGTGTGTTTCTACATTCATCTTTTTCATTATACAAGTCCTTTTGTCCAAGTAAAATCCTTTGGTAGGAGTAGTTTTGCAACGAGATATATGAAAAATTGAGGGAACATGAAAAAAATACTAATTTCAATAATATATATATATATATATATATATATATATATTAATAAGATTAACTGTGACTCATATGCACGAGATGAATAATGAAAATACCCAATTTTGACCTTTTCACAGGCTTACAGAATTACTAAGCACTGAAGGGCTTGGACTGGACCGGATTTTGACTTTAAGGGCCAAAATATAGCTCCATTGGTAAATAAAAATGGCATTCAGGGACAATGATAACCCACTTACCGTGAATGAAAAGCACACTTTGGTTGAAACCAATAAAAAATCCATAACACTCTCGCCTCTGAAACAATCGCTATCATGAATTAAAAAAGGGTGAATACTAGTATTAACACAGAAGTTCCATTGATAAATGAGAAAATTACTTTTTGATATCTGCTGTTGACTTATACCAATATTGTTATCTACTTTTATAGAGTTTTCAATGACTCCATTGGTAAAAGTACTGATTTGGAAGGTAAATTTAGTGAGAGTGTATTTCAATTATGCGCCCCGAGTTAAAGTAAGCGCCAACATTCTTTCTTCATGACGCTGCTGTGCGTTATTTAGGCTATATTTGCGTGCTTCTCTGGCGTTGATAGTATTTTTAAAATGCGCAAGAGGTCTTATGCACATTTAAAGCTAAATAAACGGCCACATTTAAGTAGTTTAAATGACTTTCTGATTGAAATGTAACAAAGCAAGAACTATATCTGTGAACAACATTGCTCAAGTCAAATTAAGTGATGCACACTAGAGTGGATTGGTATTGCTAGTATTTTACGACATAATATCGTTGATTGCCGTAATGGACGAAATTTAATGGCTAATTTCTATGTCTATTCCGCAAATAGTCTCGCGTCTACCGTGAAACGCGTTGTGAAAATTGAGACCCGTTGAAAAAATAATCCGGCGGTTGTTGATCATGTTTGTTGCACTCTCCCGATCATTGACGACTTTGTGGAAGGGTTTAATTAATCAAAATTGCGTTTGTAACTGAATTTCACACTAACTCCGATCGTAACCTAGGTCTTCCATGATGGCTTTCGGGTTCTTCTACGACTATTTTTGTTGATCTGAAGCTATTTCTACCACTGCCGGCGGCATCTTCAGGAACACAAAGGAATGAGTTTCCTCTGGAATTAAATTGCAAGTCGCTATTCTTGGAGATACTACCTGTAATGTTAGCGGAAGCTCGAGTTCAACAACCAGCGATGCAGCTTAATCCGTAATCCATTATAGAATATTTACATATCTGGGAATGCAGACGATTCTGATTGTACACTAAGTTTTCTTTGCTCAAATTTCCCATGGCGCCGACATCTGAAGATCACGGCCATACCTCGTCCCCCATCAGCGTCGTGTGTCACCACCGCCACCAACGGCAAGCGGGGCGCCACCGTTGCTTTCACACGACGCACACCCCCCTCCTCCTCCCACATAGCTCCCCGGCAACCGATTCCGACCAACTCTCTTCCCATACCCTACTCACCCCCCCCCCATCTCCATCGCTGCATATCTCCGGCCTTCCGACAGACTGGGCACAGCCATCCTCCACCTCCCACCCCTTCGTTCGCTAATCCTATCCCTCCCCCTCCCCCCACTCCGCCTCATCCGCTCACATCAATCCACCCCCTCACCCCGTGAGTGATTTTCAAATGGGCTTCTCACCTGAACGATCAAAACGCGGTTTCCTCGTCAGCCAGCCGGCAGTGATTCGCTTCCGACCCTCTCACCCCTATACCCTCTGCTCTGAGCCTCCCCGGTAGCTCCCTTGCTCTTCCTTCATCTAACCCCACCCTTGCCGCCGCCCATAGCTACAACCCTCTCTCCCCCCCCAGTGCCACCTCTCTTACCGGTTGCGTATTCACTTTCCCCTCCACCCCACCGTTGACATCCGCGTTCCCACGGTCCCCAGGTCGATTCCCGGCTCTCTCACTTGGTTCAAGGGAATCCGAAATGTTTGTCATCCCTTCCTCGCACACAGGCGTGCACCCCCAGCCACGCTCCTCACGCCCGCGTCTCCGTCATTAATGTCATTTGGCACGCGTCGGATGGGGTGATCAGGTTAGCATGAGAGATAGGGACGGGGGAAGGTTATGCGAGGGGAATGGTCGAGGAAACGAAGGAATTCCGAAGCATAAAGAGGTTTGGGTAGGTTTAGTGGCTAGAGTACTGGCTAACCATACGGACGACCAGGGTTCAAATCCCTGTAGAGGAGGATGTCGCAAGCAAATCAAATGAACAAATCGCTTCAGGAGTATATCGCTGTGGACTTGGCATATTTTTTCAGCATTTAGAAAGTGAAGTTATTACTCACCATAACACTTTTATTGAATGCCAAAAATTTGCCTTTTGTGAAGAATTCAATGGTCTATGGTTCGAAGGAAACTACTTTCAGTGACACATATGTATTTATTTTATTAATTACTGACATCAATTACACGAAAAAACGTTTTGCGTCATTACGATGCTTACACCAACCATATAAAAACTACCTGCATTTTGAAATGAAATACAAATGAAGTGTCTATAATAGCTTGAGGATAACTCAGCTCCAAAAAACCTAGTTCAAATAATATTTTGTGTGGAAGAGACATCGCATAAGAACAATCACACAAATCTGAGTGTTTTTATTTTGAGCCTCATTAATATTTTTATCAATTCTAAAAACTTATCAGAAATCCCCCTGCCAAACACCCATGTGATGGCTTTCAGGATAATAAGCAGATGCAGTTGAACTAAAGCGGAAACATCCGTCGTTCAATTGGTCTTTTTTCTTATATACAATTATCAAATTATATTATGACAAAGGGATGAATTATGGTTATTTTCTTCAAATTAATATTTTTTCACTTACTTTTTAACATCAATCACGAGCTATTGGTCAATATAGATACCATGATATATTATCCTTAGGTCATGGTGATGTGACTACCTAGAAAACTAGGAGTTTATTTAATTATTATCATTTTATAAAAGCCCTTTTTTCCCCCCCCCATACAGTCCTCACTCACAGGGATACGAGCCATACTTACGAGACAGTATATTTGAATCATCCGTATGAAGCTCGGCTTCTTTTGGGAATCCACTCCCCGATTTTGAATCATATGAAGTCGCTTCTCACCTTCGGAGGTCAGAATGAATTCAGAAAACAGTGGGTGGGGCTCGGTTACCTTCGAAAATAAAGCTGGTTGAACGCAATGTAGATAAACGAGATGAAAAGCCATCCAAATCGACGTGTATGCGATCAAAGATTGCAGGCTTTACATTTTGGAACTTCAATGAAATATGAAAGAAAAAACTTTTTCCGCATGCTTTCTGAGGCCGTCCGCGGCTCTAACGCATAAGCGTAATTTTCACGACAACATATAGGCACTCAGATCAAAGCTTATTTGCTACCCATTTTGTTGTTTGGGAAAGTAAGGGGGATATAGAGAAGGATTTTGGTTAGAGATAAGGCTGTGGTAATTTCCAGAGGGCTACGTAGTCGAGGCAAATTATTGTGTGAGTAGTGGCGGTCAAACGTAGGTTGAATAATTCACAATCCCGTGGAAAAGTTTTCTTCAATTTTCAAAGCGTAATAGTTGTGTCAGTTGTTATAAAAAATTGGTAGCTCAATGATAAAATCCGTCTTTCTAAACTGGTAAAAAAGAATAATAGCGCTTCTATCCGTTAATTATATATTCTAATGGATCAAAATAATATTCTTTCATAATTAATTAAGGCTGTTTGTCACTCTATATTAAACATTCCATCACTTTTGCTGAGGTGAATGGGCTTTAAGTACACACTCAATTTTCTCTCTCGGTGGCAATTATTTAATTCAAATATCCCATCCTCGACGCTATGAATATAGAAAGTGAAAAGCTGAAGGCTTATCCCCTCATCAATTTCAAATAGCAAGCCAAATCGCGGAAACTTTTTGAAAATTACTTGTATCAGCTAGTCACCATTTTCATCCATTTTACGAATACTCTTCGTGACTTAACTTTTCAGTGGTTACGAATCTCATGCACATGCTCAGCAGCCGTATTTTGCGGTTGCAACTCTAGCAGTTATTAATTACGTGGATTAAGGAAACTATTATGAGCCTTACGCAGTTGGTCGTCGGCAACTTTCTCGCATTGTGGGAATTCACGACGGTGGTGTTAGTAGTTATAGTTCGAGAAATCGTGTGCGGTTTATTTTGTTCCTAGATTATCTCAGAGAATCTTCCGCCTTGAGACAGATCTTCATTGTGGATCCACCATAAAGCGGCTTAAATTTTATTATATTCATATTTTTGTCTTTCAAAAGAAAAACTGTATTCAGCTTGATGTGAATGACTAAAATCATACATTTTCAAATTATTTTCCTCGCCGATTTTACCAGGAATTACATGCTGTAAAGTGTGAGATCGGGTACGGAAAGGGGTGGGAAAGAGGTATGTCGTCCCATATAATTGTAATTTAAAAAACGATGATCAGAAGAGTTTATTTCATAGAATTGAATGGTTAAAAAATAAGATCGCCAATCATATTCCGCTTCTGAGTTGAGGGCAAATTAATTCATAAACTAAGGACCAAATCCATTGTTTCTTTAGCAACGGCGTTGCAGTTTACTTCTATGTTTGGAAAAATTGAACTTGAAATATCATGCTGTAAAGTGTGATGATGAAAACTACAGTGGAAGCTTGTTCTAATTAAACCACTTCTTGTCATAAATTTGAACTTTCTTATCTATAATTTTTCCAATTAACTCTTTACCGTAACAGACACTTCTCTTCATTCTCGAAGTCCACAAAAGAGTAAGCAACCGTATCTTAGGTAACACATAAATTAGCATGATATAAAATTTGTTAAATGTTTGGGTTGTCAATACTCAAAAGAGAATGGATGTGAAAAGAGATAGGAAGGGGTTTGTAGTCCAATAAAATCTTGTAACTAAAACTTTATGTCTGCATCACATCTCGCGAGGCACCTCAATGGTTTCGGAAAAAGGATTTGGTTCTATCATGCAATACTTGCATTGCATACCTTCGCTTAGTTAAAAACTCTTTAGTTTTTATATTTTTCGTATCCATCGTCTGTTTATGTATTAAATACCGCCATTATTTTCTGCTCTGAGTGATGGAACTTCTATTAGCAATGCCTCTTTACTTTAGCTGAGTTTCTTGGGATATATTTGCATTAGCCACATGGGAATTTTTGCATGTAGTGGTTAAATATCAGCAGAAAAAAGCTTTTTGTAGGTTTTTTGTAGGTTTTGTAGTTAGTTTCAACCTACTGATGCACCTACTAAAGAACCTATGTGTAGAGTGAGGACAAAAACCAGGTCGGGATTACCTATCATATGTGGGAGAATGCTAACGGTTCTCCTCATATTTTCCATTTGTCTTGAGGGGCGTGTACTGCACGTTGCAGAAACATAAATGCTGAAAATGAATAATTCCATTACCACATTGAAGTAAGCGTATAAAGAATAAATATTACAAAATGTAATTACATAATTTTTTCGAAAGGCAAAATGTCTTATGAAAAGAAAAGCTTTTGAAACTTAGTAAAAGTATATGCCGTACCCAGGGGTCAGTGGTGTGAAATAGGCTATGCCTAATTTAAAATGTAATACCCGAGTCATTATCGCAGTGTGGTCAGAGGGAATAGTTCAGCATTCGGTGGCGTTTAAGTAATCCTGAAATAAATGAGTACACAAAATTCATATCTTCATTCATGCGCAATTGCATTTACAGGCGCGTGAAAATTTTATAACTTGTTTGCTGGTCCGGCAATCAAGAGGGTCCGACATGTATTCCATCAAAAGCCGAGAGCCTCCATCAAATGATTCAACGTCATTTCCCCGGCGTGATTGCCTCACGAGTTCACTTCATCAATCGAATGCACAACACCTTTCAGCCCACGTGAGGCGATACAAAAGCAGTCGAGTGGCTGGTGTATGGGGTCCGTTCCACGCCAAACACCGCCACTCCTCGCCCTTGGACCCCCATGATTTTACGGGCAAGTGTTTGCCCCCACGGGGGTAAACACATCTCGTTTGCGTTTCGCCTGTGCGCACACATTCGCGCCGACGGAGAGTGCAATGTGGTAGCCACCTGCCATCTACCGCTTTCCACCGGACCTCTATTAGGGCGCCCGGTCCTCCTCAATCAGGCATATTTGTTGGACGGTCGTCGTACTTCAAAACAGATCCATTTCTATTTAGACCATTTTATCACTATCTTTAGCGTTGTGTAAGTGGTAAAAATTAATAGAACTAGATTTTAGTTTCATCTTCAATAATTTGTAGCAATTTTAAAGTTCACAGGTTTTGATTTCCTGTCGTGGAAGTATTGAAAGTTAGTTATTGATAATTAAAATGAAATAATTTGGCAAGTCCTACTGTTTTGTTGTATTTTGCACGACGTGTTTTGCCAACTGAAGACATCTTCGGTTATGAAATCTGTAGTTAAGCGAAATTGCATATGTAATTCCCATATTTTTGAGCAATAACTGCCAATCGTTCATATTCGATAAATGTAAGTTGGTATAACATTAGTAAAATTATGAAAAAAGTACTGTAGAACATACCTCATATTTAATTTAAAAATACTAGTTAAAAAGAAGATGCTGACTCCATTTACTACACGTTGAAATTAGAAACTACTACAATACAGCTTCTCACAGAAACATGCTTTCAGATACTTTCAGCTACTTTTTTGTGCACTTACTTTATAAAAAATAGCCTCAAGTTGGTTCTACATCTTTAATTAATAAGCTGTAATTGTGGTGTAAATTATTGAAGTTAAAATTTTTTAATTGAAATGGAAGTCCAATCTTGTGATGTACATGTTTATTCCTCATATTGGTACTCGATACAGAACTCATAAAGGTAGTGCCACTTATAAGGTTATCAAGAGTTCTAAGGGGAAGAGTAATGTGAAAGAATTTTGGTACGGCACATGGGAATAAAGGCTGCAATTAAGAATGTGGCGGACACGATTCAGCTAGGCGACACGCTGCGGTGATGTGTGATCCCGTAGTCTGCCGGAGTGTTTGGGAAAAATAGCTGTTGAAAGCAGCTGTGAGCTACAAGAACATTTGTAGCTATTAATAAAACAGCTAAATAAGACTAATGAAGAAAGCTACAGCTACTGCAAATCCTGGATGCTAAAAGAGCGAGTAACTACGACCCAGGTATTTGTATTTTTTTATGGAAGTCGTTCAACGGTATTAGTTTTAATGTTGCTCTAAATAGATTACCTTTTTAACGAGAGGACCGGGAATTGTGTGAGGGATTCTCACTCATTAAAAATAGTACTATCGCTGGCTCCAATTTGTCCGTCCTCGTACCTAGTCCACTGCAGTATTATGTACATCCTGATGGTAGGTATCTTTGACATGCGCGCGACTTGTCCATAGGGTTTCAGTTTTTGTCCTTCAGATTTTATCATGGGAATCTCGATCAAACTTTAGCACTGGAGTCACCGCTATTGTTTCAAAAGACAAAACTTGTTCGAAGGCATCTCTACACATTGGGAACCTTCTTTCGCATACATTGTTCTGTGGAAGACAACCGTTTCGCCAGCTGTCCTGCTGGCATCCGCATGTCAACTAGCCGTTAACAGAGTAACATACATGGACAAAAATTCAAAAATACATTGATTAAGAGATAACAACTCTTTCTGCCTGTGTCATTAGGATGTTTGGCCGGTTGGGACGGGATTCTTTGAACACGAGCTCACAACGAAGATGCATTGACTTAGACCTGCATATCATCCCAAATTTTTCAAATGGCTACTTAGATTTTTATTTAATTCAGTTTCAAATCTGAACACAGACATTATGAGTATCTTATTAACTCACGAGAGGTTACCTAACTTTCTCACTATTATCATAAAATTATGGTATGTACAGCTGTTCGCACACCATTAATTCAGGGTCATACTGAGTAATTACGATTAACTTCGAAATTGTTTAATGGAAATAATGATTGACTATTTTTGATAATCCTGGCAATGGGTGGCGATAAAGACTATTTCATTAAAGCTATTAATAATTTTATTTAAAAAGTAGTAGAACAAGTTATAATCTTTCTCATATAAACGACATAAACGGTGTAAAACGAACCGATCAACGCTTGTAGGAATGTAAATTTCACGCTCGCATCTCAATAAAATCTACTCGTGAAATTCAAAATTATTGTCTTTTGGAATAAAAAATGCATACCTACATCACCGAGTCCAAGTGACCGTATTGAGAAATGTAAATTCTCTTAACCCTCATTTTTCCGCTTTAATTGCCTCAGAAGAGGAGCAAGATTCATGAAAGAGATGCTAAAAATCGTAAAAATTCATTTAACTTCGACGGCGTGAAAAATATTTACGCCCAACTGGAACGCAAATCATGTTTACTCAAGGGTAACGAAGTATTCAATCTTTTCCACCGGTCTCTCCGCACTTCATTTCCCCAAGTTTTCCGGAGCAGAAGTTGCGAGTAGTTTTGTAGAGGAATATGTTTTTTTTTCTGTCGGAAAATTATCATTCAAACCTAATCTCTGAGCGAAAATAAATTCTAATCTTTTTTTTTTTTTAACTCCATTTTTTTCTCCCAGCTCTGAATTTTTTTATTTCCACCAAGAAAAGATGTAATTGAAGATTAAACACTCAGAAGCGGAATTCAATTTCGCTCCTTTTAGCATAACCAATGGCTTTTGAAGGGACGGTCCTTAAAACCGAAGCCGATAGCCCCTTTTTTCCTCTCTCTCTCTCTCTCTCTTTCCCTTTCTTTGCTCTTTTCATTAAAGGCCTCATCCCTAAGAAATTCCTCTTCCAGGGAACCTTCCCTTCCCTTCTATTTCTGCTTCTCCCCCTTTGCTCTTCCCACAGCCCTATTGGTCGCATCCCTATTTCTTTACCTCTTTCTATCTCCCTCCCCCCTCCAGACTATCCCTCACTTTAGTAGTCGTTTTCTACACAACCCTCACCTCTTCCCCTCTCCCTACATAACACCCCGTACCCTTCCTTTTTACCCCATACCCTGAAAAAAAACCCTAACCCTACTCCGTCCTCTTTTCACGGAATCCCTCCAATTTATTTATTTTTTCTTTTTTTTTCTTTTCGTTTGAAGGGCACGGTCGTCTCTTTTTCCTCCCAAATACCCTTTCTTCCTCTCTCACCCTTCCCCTCCACCCCTCCCTCCCACACAAAAATACCCTTTCTCCCCATACCCCTTGCCCTTTTCTCTCCCCCTTTTCACAAACCCTTCATCGCTGCCTCACTTCATTGCAACCCGTTGAGCTTAAAAATTCCCTTCAAGAAACGCACACACACACAAGTACACCCCCACACTTCCACCGTACCCCGACCGATCCTCAAAAGCCTTCTCTTCCTTTTTACTCGATAATTTATTATTAAACCGAAAACCCCCTTCGAGTCGAGTTACTCCGCGTCAGCCGATGGCTCGCTCCTGCCCGCCGCGCCGCTCCTTGCGACTTTCGTTCGCGGTCGTCTGCGTGCGTGCTTGCCGCCGTCGTCGCCCGTCAAGCGACGATACGCGCGTTATCCCTTTCGGGCTGCCATACGCCCTGATGCCCTGTCCAGCCATCCGGGAACGTGGTCACCCCCTTTGCCACTCTCCTTTATCCTTCTCTCATGCTCATGGAGTGCACAGGAATTGCCGTCACTCACTCTCTCTCTCTGTCCCCGTCCGTTCATCTTTCAAACTCATCGACTCTTTCACTTTCACCGAAGTCACTGCAAGGTAGAGCGTATCATCTTCTAATATATAAAAAATAATGTGTGAATCTGGGTCACTTATAACTACCAAACCACAGCACGGAATGACGTAAAACTTTGTAACATGATTCATTATGACACTCAAAAGGTTTAAGACTACCTACTGTTTACATTTTTCTGGCATCTATACCTTTGTTCCTTTGCGTATTAAAATTAGAAATAATGGTTGGAAAAAGTCGCGACAAAAGCCATTGGAAAGATACTTAAAATGAAAACAAAACAATCATAAAATTGCTGAAAACTCCCGTGTTTTTGGTACGCTGAGCCCTTGACGACCGATAGCATTGTTGAAGCCGAACCTCATATGGATATATGGTGAATTTTGGCCCAGAACGTATCAATTGGGATAGAATAATCCATAGAATCCATAAGAAATACATTGTGCGCGATAAACATCGATATATTTCGATTAGTATAATTAGTTAGTAAGTTTGTTTTCCACATCCGTTGAATTTCAACGGGTGCCTCCGCTAGTTTTATATAAAAAATTATGATGGGTTACGAAACACGCCTTAGGGAAACGTCAGGACTTGGTGACTTATTTCAAATGAAGGTCACTTCAGTTTTGTGAGAAGAATTGTTTGCGGTAAAGTTACACATTTTTTAGGCTAGCCTCGAATATATTATCTAATTGGTATTTTTATTATAAAAATTACTTAATAATTTTTCATCCTAATTATGATTTTACGAATTCTTCTTTTTTAATATAATTATTTTTTTTCCATGATTTGAAGTAATTGTTGATGATGAAAGGATATCGAGAATTATCAAAACTGTGGAAAATATCTCTAAACCCATGTTTCCTCTAGGTATTCAAAATACATTTTTGCTACCTTGCGAAAATGCGCGAAAAAATGCGATCGATGTTTAGGAACAGCTTAGCAAAATATTCTATAACTTTGGAAGTTAGGGAACATCGATGTCCGTGTATTATCCTAGGGGGGCTTTGAAGCTTCAGTATATATTAAAGGCTTATCCACTAGAAGATGATTCTTGCGGAAGTACTAATCTGAACAACTGTTTAGTCTTTATATTGATTTTTATGACACAATGTTGACAATAGTGATGATAGCATAACGTGTCAAAACTTTAGCCAATGGACTTTTATGAAGTGGAAATTTTATCCATGTTTCTTTACCTCCAAGATCTATAAATCATGTTTCCACCAAGTCATGTCTAATATAGTACATCTCCATACATGTACCAGTTACTAGCTAAAAGAGTCTGCTCTTTTAATACTCAGGCAATGCATATATATATGGCCATCACGCCTTCTCTCCCCTCTTAAATAATTGTCACCCTGATGAACATTGCGGGAGAACGGCTGTTTCACTATCTATGTTTCGATGTTCAATGTTCTTCTTAATATTCACGATTCTTACTTAATGTTAGATATGCTGAAATAAAATTGAATATGTTAATTTATTTAAGGGGCAGTTTGATCACTTACCTTTACTTTAATAAGAAAAACTCAAGTATCTCAGACGCTCTCCGGTGGATGGATCTGTGCAGAACATCAACTATAGCAGTTTCATTTGTCTTTCATCTCTATAAATACTAGTCTTATCTTATTATCTAATTAAACTTAGTAGTAATACGCATGGGCGTCGCGACTATTTGCTAGATTGTATTTTTTCATAGAAATGTATAAATGTCCCTTTTGACTCCCCTCCTCCGTTTCGATAAAAATGGAATCCCATCGTTTCGATGGAATTCTTATTGACTTGTTTCTTCGACGGATTTCCTCCCTTCTTTGTGTCTTCTTTCCTTTCAACCTCATGGGTTTTAGAAGGCGTGGGAGGCAGTTCCTGATGAAGCAATGAGAAGAGAAAAACTGGCATTTTTTATACTTTTTTCATCTTCAGTTGTGTTCAATGTCCTTTATTTCTTTTACCCTCTCGGAAATATTGTCTTAATTTTTCCAACCCGCCTTTCTCGTGAGGGAATTCCGTTGCCGTTCCATTCTTCCCGTACTCCTCTTCGATCGACATTCTGCTCCTTTATTTTCTCAACTCTCCTGCTTTATCGGAGATACAGCATTTATTTCAAACACGATTCACCCCATACCCTTCCTTTATTCAATGGAACTTCACAATCCACTGCCTTTCTAAGGATTGTTGGGGCGTTTCCACGCGAAAATAGGTGGGACATTAAAATATATTGACTGTAGCCAGCGGCGGTGCGTGCGATATTTAAGAATCAGTATATGTGATATTCAATTTGAGCGTTTAAGCAGTAACTATCAGACATGGTGTGGATGCACTTAGAAGTGATGATTCTTCTCTTTGTTTTATTTATCGGTAATGAATTCCTCACTTTTGGTGTAATATTTCTAATGACAGATAATTGAAGTTGATCTCGCTTAAATTTTTAACTTATTATGATGAACATAAGTCCATTTGTCTCTAAAGTTTCTCCAATCCGGGCAATTAGTACGATTAACACCGTTAAAGTTTGAACGCTATGGATTTGTCAGAGTCTTTCTCGATTTTGTGAATCAATGTTATTTTTGTGGCCTAAAGATGTTTTGGATGAATTCTGAGTTCTCATTTTAAACCTTTTTGGTCATATGTTTTCATTTAATTGCTCTTATATAGGATGTGGGTCACCAAAGATAAGGAGATCTTAAGGTTCTTTATATTATTTTCGTTCATGAGGTGTATATATTTCATTATAGATTCGCTAGAGCGCCCAAAGCCACTTTTTGAAGCTAGATTGGTAGATAAAATACTATCACATATGTTCTAGAGACGAACTCGATAAATTTGAAAGGCATTGAAGTGCATATATTTAAGTATTAAAGATTTACTCAAACTCGTTATGACCTCAACGAACGGGGGAAAATATAGATATAGAACCATTCATCTACATTTTTATACATGCGCGTTATGGGTCAGAGTGTGTCATGATGAAACAATATGTTAACTGTAATATTTGGAATCTTTCTTGTTCATAATAATTAGCATATAGGCTTCACGGAATCATTATTGCTCAATGAAAAGGTTTAACTGCTTTTTCCCATTAGATTCGTTTTTGTTACATCACTATCATGTAGTCGGATACATTAGACCACATAAAAACCTGACTAATCAACGATCAGTTAGTTCCATAATAATGCCGCAAAAACATCTATTCTGAAATCAAAAACTTTCAAGTAATGGTCAACTAATATTTTAATTGTTTACCCCTCCCAATTCCCCCCCCCCTTCCCACCGCCCGGTATTTTCTCCAATCAGCCCCCCCTCGCCAACCCCTCCCTACCTGCCCCTTACATATTACACCATACTCCAACGGTTTTTCCTTCTCCCCCCTTCCCTTCCCCCCCTTCCTCTGCACCTGATTTTGTATATGTACCCATGTGGAATAATATTTGTACCTGAAGATGTCATTACGTGACGAAACCCGGGTCGTAATCAATAAAAATATTAGTGGACCATTACTTGAAAGTTTTTGATTTCCGATATGGAGAGGTTCCACAAAGTGAAGCCTGAATTTATTAGTAACATCTATTCTGTAGGAAAATAAAAGTTACAGTAACAACAACGTAAGTTTCCCGCGCAGGGTGTATAGGATGTGCAAAGTTCGTGGTAAAATAACTCAATGAAACTATGTAAATGATACCACGAAATATTCAGATTGGGCTACTCTTAGATAGGCCGACCGGGTAGTTTCAGTCACTAATAAACCATTGGGTGTATTTAGGATGAATGATCAAGGAATATTAGTGACTTGCAGTGGAGTCATCCGTAGGAATATTTTCTTGGATTCTCGCAAGAAATATTCGTTTATTTAGAACCTCTATGAATTTCGTTAACTGGAGACACCTAAGCATTGGTGCTCTCGCATTAGCATAGTTTATTAACAAATTAAATGACTAGTATAAGCGAGGTAAATGTTCTTCAAAATGGTTCTATATCTATATTTTCCCCTGTTCGTTGAGGTCAAAGCGAGGTAAATGTATTTTTTTAAGTACAGCTCTCGCATTTTTAGACCAAGTTGGATGATCTGTGACTGCTAAAATTTTGCGACAATGAGTGTTCGGTACATGAATTCTAATTGCGACAACGTGCTGGGAAATAGATTCATGATCGTGTCTCTGGTTAGATCAATTTGTCTTACCACCCTGAGCAGAATCGAAAGATTTGAATGCAAATCTTAATCTAGTTGTATGGTATCGTTTCATTGTGAATTTTTCTCATTTGGACCGATATTAGTTGAAAATACCCATCATTCCTTAGTACGAATTTCAGGTCAGAGTAAGCCCATTTGTGCAGAATTTAGTTGTAATTAAACTCGTCTGAAAAACTCCATTCAACCTATCAAATGAGCGCGATGGGAAGTTCAATTTTGCCCGTTCATACGCTTTATAGTCGATAAATCGACTCATCTTTCGAGACTTTCAATTTATATCGCGCAGGTTCACTCTTCTTCTGTCGCTCTTTCTCCCTCTCTCTCTCTCTCTTTACCACTCCTTACCCTTTCTCATCCTCTACTTTATTCACCTCCATCACGTGACTTCTTTTCCCTCCTCCCCCCCACAATCCAATTCCATCTCTAGACAATGATTTTCATATCCCGTCTTCCCTCAAATGCTCTCCTCCGCCTCAACCCTTCTTTCTTCGCCCTCCTCAAACCCCAGCACTCTCTCATTCATTTTCTCTTCCTTTTGCCGCCCTTCCTCTATCTACCTCGTACCCATCTAACCTTCCCAGACTTTCCTCAGATCTCATCCCTTTCACTCACTCTCAATTTTCCACAGCCTCATCCTCCCTCAATGCGTCCCCCAGTTCTTTCTTTAAAAGAGGGAGAACTCCCGTCATTTTTCATTTGGGCGTCGATCGTTTGGAAGAAGTCGGCGTTTCTTGGCATTTTTTTAAAGGAGGCGGCGAGTAGTGATGGTCCGCTTGGAATGAGCGTAGGTTGGAAACGTTTTTTTTAATGATTGCCTTGAAAATGATTTCATTTATTAAATAAAGAGAAGTACATGCAACGGTTTTTTTAACTTCATACCCTGAGAAGAGGTAGAAAGGATTGGACACAATGAGTTCTGTAAATTGGATGGATGTTGCCAGGAAAACATTATTTATATAACTATGATTTAAGTCTTAATTTTCTGTTGCCTGTTCCGACTTCCTTCAGTTCAACAGATCGATGCTGACGTCACGAGAACTTGACTCATTCTTTTTGACTTTCTGCATGATGCAGAAGCCATGTGGGCCTTGTGCTATCTGTGGTGGAGCAATTTTAAAATTTTTACGTTCTTACCATGGTGGAATACTAGTGATAGTACTCCACCATGTGGGCTTTGTGCTATATATTGTACATTTTTCGTGCACAGCACTTTGAAAGTTTGCCCATACTTCAGTATATTAATACATGCACTTGACATCATAACCGACGATTTGCCAAGAATAATTTTTTTGTAACATGCGATAAATTCTTAGCATTTTGTGGAATTTCAAGTATTGGTTCCTTGAATCAGAGGATTTAATTCTCATTCTTTTACCTGTGTAAGGGTGACTAACAAAATGAGTAACTCCGGATAACATTATTTCATCTCTTCTCAGCTCCATTCTAAGTTTCACTTCTTCCTAGTGTCTATCATGCCTTAATTAGAGGTGCACATTACTGATTCTCCTCTTCTCAAGTCTCTTACGGTGAAAATGATCTTCATTTGTGAGTTTATTAGATTATTTCATGATATCCTTTCACACTGTATGTTCGGGGTATGGAGAAATTCTCCCGGCCATATCCCGAGGTGGCGCGACTGGACTGCGAAATAAAATCCCCGCTCTCGTTGGCCGCGCTGGGACTAATGGCCGCACATTTCAAGGGTAATGATACGACGACCTTGTTTTATATTTTTCGTAATGGCGGGGGAGGGGAGGGCGTTGCTACGCGTTCAAATTAAAGCCATATCTCATTCCCACTCTCCCTGCGGTCAAATCTCGCTCAGTCTTCCTCGTTGTTTATCGAATTGCTCGCCTTCTCGATCTTTCCACTTTCCGCCTCTTGACGTGTATCGCTTGACACAAATTTCCCTCTTAATGGCCGCCCATAACTTAATTTAAGTCCTTTTTTAGGGTCACTGAATGTGTCTTGTGTCCTCTGTAAATTTCAGGATACCAATCCACTATATTTTTGGAGCTTCATTTTCAGCACTTGTCCTCCTCTTTCAACAAATTTTTCACACTTCTCTTCTGTCAATAGATGCGTTCGGCTACTTTTACTTTTTAAACTCTCTCAGTTATTCAGGCAATTTTAAAAGTTTTACGTTCGTACCATCCCGTTCCCATTTCCGGGAAAACAAACTCAAAGACATGGCTATTGATGGAAGGTCTTGAAAACTGACTTTTGTAATGATTTAGTACGAGCAATGCAATCAAATATGAAAACAAGTAATATTTTTTGCATGTTTTTTCTTTAAATCAAATTTGCCAAGTATGTATGTTAGTGATATCGCTAGATAAAACGTCTCCAATATTCCAAGTACGTAATTGATACCGATAGATTAAACGTTTTCTAAGTGGTCTGATGAGTAAATCCAGCCATTAGTTTGTCCGAGTATCCTCTGTCTCACTGATTTCACCCTCGGAAAGACACTCTGGATATCGCCTTGTTCCAAAACCCCTAGAGTCTTCCCTTATGCTCGAAAAAATACCCCACCCCCTCACCCCTCTCCGTTCTCCCCCCCCCATAATGGTTCATTTCCCCCCCTCTAAACCCTCTGCGATTCCCGTCAAGCTCCCTTCGCCTCGCCCCAAATTTTCTTCTTCCATTCCTCCTCATTTGTCCGCAATCTTTTTCTCTCCATCGCTCTCGTGAGTCCGCGTACATTCCGCATAGATGTGTCCGGGCTACAAGTCTTCTTCGCCTGAATCCTCTTCATACTCTTTGCCACTCCTCTTTCATCTCTCTCGTATCTCCTTTTCTCCTCCTCTTCCACGAATTTCTTCTACAGAGCTTATTTTTTGGCGCATCGATGTCAAAAGTCATCAATGCCCTTTTGATAATGTTATCAATTGATCTCACAAATATGTGTCCTCTATGCTCTAAAATTATTTCATCTAGTTCGTGAGAAAACGCTGCTTTGTTGAAAAATAAATATGTGTTATCTGTGATATAGGTTGCATTTTGGGGTTTTCTTCGCGACTATTTTTTTTTTCGAACGAATTCTGACCATCACAACCACATTGTTTTTGACAAAAACGCGGTGAAAACACCAAAATGCAGCCTATGTCATCGGAGCACCGCGGAAGCCTTTGCATCAACTATGTGTGATCTGTATTAGTTCAACTTCTTTCCAAAAGTTAGCGCAGACTTAATAAATGAGCAGCAACTCATTGGTGTATCTGTTTTACGTTTTATTTTTGATACATTATACCCAGTTTGCAACTATTTAAAATTGAAACATGAAATGACAATGCGAATAATAAATGCCAATGTTATCATCTTGTAAGTATAGAAGAGCGCAAAAATTGCCCAGAGGAGTAACCCACATGGACCAGGAATTGATCCACGGATCTCTATCTGGTCGGACCAGTTTGCTAACCGCATCGCTATCCAGATTTTATAGGTTTGGAAAAAGTTTTAGTGGCTATTAAGGCAAAGAAGGAGATTTTCTTCGCGTACAAGTTTTTGTATATTTCAGCAAACGGTATTACGGCTAATGCGTCATAACGGTCTAAGACATAAATCATGCCAGAAAAACTTTGTGCAGGCAAACTTATAGTCTCAGCGAAATCAGCAGAAATAGAAGATATTCAGAAAAACGAAGAATTATTAGAAAATCCTGGAATCACTGAAAACAGAGGAAAGAGCGTGAGGCAACTGGAAGAATGAAGACCTTTACAAGGATGAAGAAAACGAAAAGACTATGAAATACCATTGTGAGCTGGTTTCTCGGACCTCATAATAAGGATCAATAACGGTAGACCTATGAAACAAATTTTGAATCATGTGAATAAGGGGACGAATAAAAACCATGACAGTCATAGTAGGAAGGGACGATGTAAAAAACCTAGGAAATGAGAATAACGGAAAATAAAATATAAAATAAAACAACATTTATGAAATTGATAGAATGTATCAAAAGTCTCCAAGGAAAGTAAAAGAAGAAAGCAAATGACGCCTGTGCGGTAAGGCAGAGAAGAAACAAAGTGAATGGTCGATTAACTTTTGGGTTGTAAATAAAGAAATTAAATTAAGCAGCGAAAATGAGAGCGTTGGATTTTGTACGAGGTCCTTGGGCTATCAAAATTGAGAGGAGAAGAGGTATGGGAACGGGATTATGTGAATCTTGGAAAGAACAACCTTTTACTAAATTCAAGTGATGCGATTAACTATTCGGCAAAACCACGTGGGAAACTTTCCTGGCTGAAAGGGAGCACTCATTCCTTCCAATCTATTCGCAAAAACGTCGCATGCCTTTGGGCTTAACGTTGAATATACTTTACCCCTCAAGCGAAATATTGGATTTCTCACCGTGTGTAACAGCAGAAAATAAATCTAATTAGATTTTAGCTGTATCAACCCCTCCGTCGTCCAACCTACGGTTTGATCAAAAAGGAGAGGGTTGAGCGTACTCAATTCTAAGCTTTTACGCTATTAATATTCACATTTTCAGGCTTGGAAGAACATATCCTTTTCCCGTGCCAACTGCGGTATCCCACGGTACTTAAATCCCAGAAAATCGCCCAGCTTGCGGAAAATAATTAATGCATGTGTGCAATATAAATTTATTTTCTTGAGAATTTAATGCATTACATGTGAATTAATAAGAGAGTAGAAAGGTTGAATGATCAAAGATACGGCTAAAACACCGTTACTTCCACTGAGTCCATCTCAGACAACCCCAACATTTTAATATAATTTTTCCTTACTCTACTAGGCCAAAACTATATTCTAGCAACGCATATTAAAGACAGTAAGTTTTTAAAGGTTCATTTTTATGCGTTAAAAGCGTTGTAACACTATTTGAGATGACGGTGGAAGGAAAATGGCTTTATTACAGCGGAAAAATTCTTTTACGTTTCTTTCCAATATATTTTCGAAACTTATCAGTGGCCGTCGAAGACAATCCTATTGTTTGCATGGCATTAAGGTAGTATTGCACAATGCATTAACCCAGTTAAGCAATGAATCTCACGTGATATCCGTGAGCAGCTGACATACGTGGTTGTTCTGGACATTTTTAATTGAAATAATTAACGTATTGTGTGGGAAATTACTTTAAATTATGTTTGGAATCCTTATTTTCTGGCCTCCGTGACACCCTGCCTGCCACCATGCGAACGTTACGATAGATGACTCCATGCCACCATGCAAACATTTTCACAACGTATTGCAGCCATAAATTAGCGACTAAAATACTTGGATGTAGATCGCTATCGTTCCTATGACATTATCTGAGCAAATTAAATTTTTACCTTGTATGCTTGTCTGGATTGTAATAGAATATGGTCGCATATATATGATTGAACTTTAAATTCAATTTTCTTTAGCTCTGTAAAGTCTGTACTTACTCATAATTCATAAACAGACTCCATTCATGATTCTGTTTTCATTGAGAAAAGTTTCTTCAAGGTTTTTCTTCCATTTTTTAATGAAATGGTTGAAATTTACTCTAGTAGTACAAGAATGATTATACTTGCTTGGTTGTTTGCAGTTTTCGTTTGGGCTTTTCCTTTCACAAGACTTCCCTTTTTTCATTCCCTCTCCATTCCTCCCCTAGTTTTATCGCCGTTTTCAAACTACCTTTTCCCCCGTGCAATCGCTTTCAACTTTTCCTCTCCACCCTCACCCTCTGCTCCCTAATTCTTATATTTTCTGACCTCATCCCTACCTTCCCTGCTTCCCTCATTCTCCGTTTCCCTTCAAATCTTCCCCTTCGGTACATCTTCCGTACCCTCCCAGAATACACCTCTTCTTCCCTCTCTCTCTCTCTAATTATATATTTACTCCGACCCTCTCATTAGCCGAAGTTATTCACCCATTTCATCCTGGATTATTTGGCTCCCTGTCCCTCTCCCCTCTCAACCCCTCCTCGTTATTTTTCCCGAGAAAACCTCACCCCTCCTCTCTCTGTCTACCCTCCATAGTCTCGTGGCTGACGAGCCCTACATACTGTATTCTTCCCTCCACGTGCCTTTCCGCGCGCATTTTAATGCGCCCACCACGTAGCTCACGTTGCGTCGGCGCGTTTCACACTTCTATTGACTGCCTACTGCCAAAGGCGCCCCTCTCTATAAGTTGCCCGTTGACGATCGCAAGGAGATGATGAAGGAAAGCGAGAGTGGTGAATGGAGACGCAGCATATTGTATAAGGGGATCATAAGGAGCTTGGGAGGAAAGGCTTGAAAGCGTCAAAAGGCTTGACATCGTCGTTAGGTGACTTGCTTCTCGGAAATTTACAGTGAAATGACATGAGCACACACACGTGATGGAGGACCAACGCAATGGATTTAGTTGATTTTATACCAGGAATTATGGCTTGGTAATTAAATTTTAAGGTCGTATTTGCTGTGTGCCTCATGTGGAAGCATGAAAATACTCCCTCACGGGTATGCATCCCGAATCTTCATTAAATATAGTGGCGAGAACAGAGGTGGTGACTTTCACTCAAGCCTGAAGGCTCACTAGCCTCCAGGATATCAGGTTTTGCAAGAGAAATCCTTTGTACATGATTATTTGGGTTAGTAATTCATAATGTAATTACCCATCGTTCAAAATACATCCCTAATACCTTGAACTCCCTGTTTTTTCAGATCTCCATCTGTTGGCTATGTCCTAGGAATCTACTTACTTGCGAGTTAGCGGTACCAATAATTTCAAAACAAGGGCATCACATTGTTGAAAACTTAAATAATCAATATCTTTCTCTAATAAATAAACTATTACTTTTAATCCTAAGCCTGATAGAATTTTGAGAACTGAATTATCTGTCTCTTTGTAAGGGTGAAGGGATAAACGTGAGTCGTGATCACTTTCGCCTTGGAATGTACGCTAAAATATTTAGTTTTCTTATGGATTACGTTTATCAATTCGATGGATACTGGCGGAAATTATCTTCACTCTCCATTAAGTCGAGAAAGAAAGCAGTATTTGAAGTTAAATTGGCGTGCTAGGTACTTTGGCAAGATCTTTCCTTTGCAGTAATTCAAAATTAAGAGACAAAGTTCCAGTATACCAAGTTGTATCGAATATTTAGGAATTTTCTTGTTTTCTGTCATGGATAATTAATGGAAATAAGTAGGTAACTGACAAAAAATGTTGTTAGACGATATGTGGCAACTGGTTTGAAATTTTAGTCATGTTTTTATCAAATGTATCTATTTACCTACTATTTCAACTACAGTCGAAAGCAGTTTGATAGAAAATACAAAATAATGGCTAATATTTAAAGTTAGCTAATTGTGTCAAACTTTGTACAACTTTAGCAAAAACATTGTCGTCTACAAGAATGAAGTATTGCGTAACCTGTGACCAAGTATAAAAGTAACCTTAATTTGTAATTTGAAGTATCTTTTGAGGGATATTAAAAAACGGATAGAATGTAAACACATGGGATCATGGGTAGAAAGTAGATTCAAACGATTCGTTGACTGTATAAAATTAAATAAATCAATGAATGTTTCTTTAGTTGTTAAATTACAACGGTGAAGACCATAACTTTTAGCATATCTAAAAAATCAGCTGCTATAATTGAATAATATTCTAAATATTTTCGTACATGTGAAGAGTTAAAAAAAATGCTAAAAGTTTTCTCGTGAAGGTTTCCGCGGCGTTGTCCATTACTGTTCGATATTTTCGGGTTTTCCCACCACGTTCGTTGACTTTGGCCGACAACGGTTTCGATAGCTTTTCTGTTACTGTGGAGAGAAGCTGTTTTGGCTCTTACCCAAGAAAAATCAAGGAAGTATTAGAGATATGGAAATTGCCGGAGTATTTCCACAGAGACAAGGGCTATCTCCTCAGCAGCTCATGTAAAAGGGTCCGAGCCGACCAATCTCAGCGCAGCACTAAGTCGATCGCCAGGATGACAAGCACTATATAAGGTGGCCAAATTGCTTCTCTCCACCTTCGACCTGAAGACGGTAGCAGGTTGGCTATCGGAACCGTTGTCGGCCAAAGTCGAAGAACACGGTTGGAAAACCCGAAAATACCGAACAGTAATTCTAATAGTTGTCAGTTTCACCTGCTGTACCTATATTTCTCTTTTTATTATTAAAAATTACATGAGTGATGAAGATGAATTCATATGATGAAGATAAATTTTAGTATTGAAACGTGGTAATTAACTTTTTTTCATCCACTAAGTGTTGAACAAAGGGTATAAAGTGATAAATTGGGAGAAAATTTACATTGAAACACAATAGCTAGAGTTGTATGTTAGTATTGGGAGAGAGAGCTGACTCAAAATTTCGAATGCTCGCCTGTTCAAGGCAGCAAATCTTGAGTAAATGGAGTACAGAAGATTTTCAGAAGGACTTTACGAAACTCTAATCACATTTTCTATGAAACTCACTTCAGTTGACTTGGCCCACTTAAGCTATGAACCCTCCAATGAGAAATTTTTAATACGCTGCTTTAGATATATATTTTTATGTCGATTATTTTGCTACTAAATAGCAAGTTCACTGCTAAACTTACTCATTCCAGAAAATATCCTTACAGTAAATTGCTTAGTTTCAATGATCAAAAAATTCTTCGAAAATTGATATCCGCCAAGTTTCGTCCGTATTCATCAGTTATGACTTACTACTAACAATCCTGATAGTTTGAGGTTAAAGACATCAGAGACCCATGAACAATGAATTGCAAATTTGAGAAGTGAAATTATGTTCTACTCTACTTATAAAACGCCTACTCAACTTCTTTCACACGCTTTTATGAATGTACTTTATGTGAAATTGCTGTGAGCCACACCTTGGTCCTCATTGCACTCGTATCACTTCCTATTATTCATAAACCTCGTCGCTAAGGTAGCTTCACCGTTTCTTTCTCATCCACAATTATACCTTCGGTTCTTCAACTTGCCCGAGCGAATAACCTTCAGTTAAATTTATTTCCTTTCTCGCTTTATCTATCTTCATCTCCACCTCTGTTCTCTTACTTCTTTTCCTATGAAATTCATTTTTTTCGGGTGCATCCACTTACAATTATTTTCAACCACTCCGTTCACCCTACTCATCATTCCATCGATGAAGTCTCATCCAGATTTAAATTACCTTACAGATCTACATACTATCCTGCGAACCGCCACATGGACGTGTGGTAGGGGGTGTATGGACACCAGCCGTGTAAATATTTAAGGTTTTGGGAGGTGAAATGGTGACGTGTATTATGGGAGTGTATTTTGTGGACCTCAGTTTTTATTGTGGTCACTTATTGTGCGCGAAAAGAATTAGTTTTTGTACCTATCTGTTTGGCAATGTATCTCTCTTATTTTATCCCTTCTTTCAGACCTAGAGAGGTAATGTGGCATCAAAATAATTGTATCTGAGTCATTCTGAAACTAACCTGTTCTAAATTTCTGAAGCAAGCTTAGCCCAGCGTGTTGCCGCCTGGTGTCTGGGGGTCCCCGACTTAATATCTTTAAAAGCTATGAAACATTAGATATTTGCTCGTAGCAGTTTATAACGAAGCGCGCCGCTTTCTTCTGTATCATTTTGATTTTTTCCTGTAAATCTTTCTGTTCAGGATCTCAAATGCTCGCGGCGTACTTGAGGCGTGGCCTAACTAGAGCGGAGTTCCTAAAGCCAGCACACGCGGCTTTTTCACTCGATGCCTTCTTCAAGGGCAGAAAGTCAAACCGAATACATTCATAAATACACACCCATCACTCCATTCCCTTTCGGGGTAAGCCAAGCCAAATAATTAAGTTTTTGCCGTTAGCTCGTTGGTACTGATTCCCTTCAAATAATTTTCTCTCTAATAATACCCTATATTTACTAACCACTTTCGCCTTCTTTAAATTGATGCAATTGTTCATGCACGCTGTCCTGTTTTTAAGACTCCTAAGGATTCTTCTCTTTGGAGTCTCTTTTACCACATTCACCCATGTAATAGCAGTTTACCTCATCATCTAACACCGTTTAATCTCCCGTCTTATATTTATTTTGTTATTTGACTCTCCCATTATCTCAACGTGGCCAAACCAACGAAGCTCATATCTTTCATTTATGGGCACTAGTAGATCTATCAACCCTCATATTTTCATCATCCTTATCATTCCAAACCCTAGCCTTATTAATTTACCCTCTTACACTTCTCAGGTGGGTACCTCATTCTCAATTTATTTATGCTACTCTTATTCTTATCCGGATATGCTCAGGTTTCGCTGCCATGATTTTAATCCGGGAGTGATTTTTTGTACATTGCGATTTTCATTCCTCAGACATCTAATTTAGATTGAACAAATCTTTCATTATTCCATTCGCGCACGCTTTATCCAGTTTTTGCCTATCATTACACCTCCGTCCTTCTGAGGCTATTCTATGAACGTCATATGAAATTTTATAGAGTATGAAAAATTTGCAGACTACAGTACCCGCGCAACGTGAAGCTTTCCTTTTTTATAGTTGCAGCCTCCTAAAGGTCAGTTTTGGCTCATTTTTTGTGCATGGCACAAGAAAAATTAAAGCCTGGCAATTATCAAGGCCCTCTTTCTCTTCTGCTTGAGCTAGGATCCCTTCTAAAAGGCCCACCTTGAGAGCCAGCATACGTTTACTCTTGACCCACCACTATGCGATAAGATGCGGTGCACGGACTCACTGGGAAGCAAGTTGAATTGATATAAAAAAAACTGAATTCAGCTAGCTTAATATCTTACGGTGTAAAAGGTGTCATTTTTTCCAGTAAATGAATCAAATCCGATTATCAGGACCAAAAACAAAGAAATACGCTCTCATTTTCAATATCACTCTAATTATTGGATCCAACAATCAGTCTTAAGTATGCAAAAGGGTCGTGTGCTTCAAGATAATGCTATTGGTACTGCAGTATCCTACAAAATATGGAGGAATTGGGAAAACTTTTATCAAGGATATGTGGTTGAGGACTTTTGACTTTGTCTAGATTGCAGCTTATTAATAATTTTGCTGTAAACAATATATTTTGGACATACTCTGAAACTCTATGCCGCAGTTAATATTGGTTTTGTAGTTCATCAGTTGTCCAGAGAGCGCTGAAGTTAGCATATTGTTATCACGGCCACGGAAGTAATGCATTTAGTTCCGAGTTTTGGGCACTCGTTAAAGTACTGAACTAACCATCACGTTAACTAACCCTTTGAAATGATTAAATACTTAGTGGTAAGCTCGGGCTTTAACCCAGGCCTTTTATATGATATTAATACGCTCTCCTGCCAGTAATGCTCACATTAAGTATTTGAATGTATAGTGTCATAAACTCACTCACTCACAGCTGAAATCTAACGAACAAAATGGCTAATTTACCAATTTTGGCTAACGTTAACCAGACATTACCGATTCTTTAATTACACAAAAACTTAACACATTTTTTATTCCGTTTTCCTCTCATGATTAAAAGCCCATAGTTTCTGTTGGAAGGCAAGTACACCTACAAATACATTGAAAATCCTGCTTTATTGCTTCTTCATGGCCATAAGTATGTGCCTTTTGTCTACAGCTACGAAACAAAGTGCAAGCCACCTCAGAGTGCATGGAACGGCGTGATTCCACTCAGGGCACAAAATTTGTCCCAATACAAGGCTAAACCCTACTTTCTCCCTTTGCCACGGGGCGCAAACCTAAATAACAGTCAGGAGAGCGTTTGGTTCGTGCATTCATCGATGCTCTAATTCATGCAGAAACGAAATAATGTGGGAAAAATTTTAGTGGGTGAGAGGTAGCCGTGATAAAAAGAGCGATTTAACCAGTGCAAGCAGTAAGGCGTTGGTAACTTGGACAAAAGCTGTAGATGGCCGATAGTAGGCGCTGGCAGTAAGGTAATTGTCAATGAGCGTGAAAAGGGGACAGAATGTGTGAAAGTTGGAAAATATTATCAAATTCCAACATTTTATATTATCTAAAATGGCCCTCTTAGTTACCTGTATGGATTATACGGGTGATTCGGGTTTCCCCGCAAGGGATAAAAACCCCCCACTTGGTCTCAAGCCTTCGCTTATACCCTAGTGGGAAGTAGTGGGAAAAAGAATAATGGGAAGGGAAGGTTAGCGAACCACAACCTCTGTGAGGCCAACACCATGAGGCGGATTGACGTCAAAAGGACGGCAATGAGCCTCCGACTGCCCGCAGTACATTCAACTGTTGGGTTCCCCCACAACGTCAGACGAGTCCCCGTCAGTCTCTCTTTTGCGAAAACTGACTGCACATCTTATGGGAACCGGAGGAGCCCGTTGCCCAAAAAATTGGGATTGGGTATCCCCGGACTCCCTTTTACGGTCGGCGTTGTGCGGTCTGCCTGAGTACTTCATCGTCTCGGGATCCTCCGGACCAATGGATGGTCAAAACGGACCAATTTTGGTCAAAAATTGGGTCCTTCGGCTCGGTACCCCCCGCCGATCAACATGGATCATACAAGTGACTTACTCACAAATGGGTGACAAAATAAGAATGTTTTACCTCCATACATTCTAACAATTACCTTCTTTGGCTTTTTTGTCGCCAACCCATTTTAAGGAACTGTTGTTGAAACATCGCACAGCAATTGCTGATTGAAATGATATCCATCCCCAGGAGTTCGTTAACCCTTAAATTAACTGTCTTTTCTGACCTGACGTAATTTGTTCATTTTTTTGTAGTCGTAAAACGGCCGCTCGCGGCAACCTTGGCTGAAATGTAATCCTAGGGGAGATTGGAAGAGACAGTTGAACTTGAGACAGTGCGGGCGATGGTTGTTGTTTATGATCAATTCGAAACATCGAGTAAAAAACTTTGGTCACATACACATAATCTAGTTTTTATGTGGCCAAAATCCACGGTAGTAGTTAAGGATTGAACTGTAAACAAACCCCATAAACACTTTTCCTCGAAAACTCGAAGCTTGGAGACAAGTAACAGATAGAAATCAGAGTTCCTGGCCGGAAAGTAAACTTCTACTAACTATTACTAAACATTATAATTGTTCTGAAACCCCAGAGCATCCTTTTTACGCGCGGTGGAAAAATCTCAGTCAGTGATTAACGTATTTGCTAGAGGTGGCCAAGTAAAACTTGGCCTACACTTTAAAAGTATCTTGGGCCGGCACTATATGTAAGTAATAGAAAATAGAGTAAAGAATAAAAATTGGTGCTTTATGATACAAAGATGTAATAATACTTCGGCTTCTAAAGATTCCCAGTCCGCAACTCTCCTCAAGATTCTCCAACTTGCTCGGGTGACGAATTTTCTCGTCTCGCATGCTTTCATTCACTTTTCCTCTTTCTTTTTCTCCTCCACTATCATCATCTTCCTCTTCCTTTTCCTTCCCTTTTAAAGCCTCTCCTTCTTCTCCCCTTTTCATTCAATGGATCTCCGTCACATCTCTTCCCTCCCCCATTCATTCCACTGACGCCGTTCCCTCGTCTTGCTCCACGAGATGAATAAGCGCTCAGCGAGTATTGCGGTGCCAAGTTGAGCGTGCAGCAGCCGAGGAATTAGGGGGGGCGCTGCCTTTTCGGTTGGTGCCTAGCTTCCTCCCCTAACATACCCTTATTTCGTTCTCCATCCCCTCTTTCTCTTTTTCTTTGAACGTTTTTTTTGGCGGTCAGAGGGGGCAGCGAAATCTTTTCCAGATGCTGTACGCACATCAGTATTGGTGGTGGTCAGAATAGCACCTAAATGTGGATCATGCCTTTTGTTTTTCAAGTCAAATTTCGTCATTTAATAAAGCAATTTGTATTTTTATAGCTTATAAAAACTAATGAAAATTTGAATTTAAATGAAAGTATAAAGGCAAAAAACTGTTGAAATATACTAGGCTCATATATTTAGAAAATTATGTCAGTATATTGTTTATTCATTCTCTCTACAACAATACGTTACTTCATTAATATAAAAAACACATAAAAGGTGCGATATATTCCATTTTAGTACAATTTAATCGGCTTGGAAAAATTTACCGTATGTCTTTAGTTTAAAAAAACACGAGAGGAGCAATAAAGGGGAACTATAATAGAGCATATGTTATTTATTATTTTAGGCTAGCTTTGGAGTAACATGGACTAAATATTTATTTAGTTGCTAAAGCGTTGTCCCGTGGAACAATATTGAGATAGTAAGAATCAAAATATTTTTAACTTAATCAATGAAATGATATTCGTAACCTTTATGTAAATGTAATTTCAATTAAGTATATTTAACTTTCAAAAAATATTCTATAGGCTAATAGACCCTCAGTTTTGAAATGTATACTTTATTTATATGACGATAAAATAAGATTTCAGCGAGTACTTAAGGCAGATTGAATAGTTTTTCAACTATGTTGCTGAAGACTAGGGAAAAACTTTATCAACTGAATTAAATTTGAATATTGGTTTACTGTTGCTCTCCACTTCATTATCACTGAAAAGAGCATTAAAGCATTTGTTGAAATGAGTCACAAGGCACATTTCTTTCCTATATCAACGTTGTATCTTGGTATCGACTGAGGTATTTTATCTCCATGAAGTTCTGAAAAGTTTCTATTAGGGGAGTAGAAACAAAATCCACGAAGAGATTAACCCTAACTTTAGCATTCGACGAAGGGAATCGGTATTTTTACTAAGCCTAACATGGCACCGTTCAGGTGTATTAATAGAATGTCGGGCAAAATGCCTTTATAATCGTACTTACTCTGTATGTAAAGTCATTATGCCTATCTCCTTTCGTAAAAGTGAAAAAATTGCTGTTTACTAGTATGTATATTGAGTGTATACTTTACTTCCATGTATTTAATCATTTTTCTGGTGTATCATGTATCTTCTACAGAGCTACGGCGCTGGATTACCTTATAACCTTTTAGGGTTGAGTGAATTCGTGGTTATATCTCCCTTTTTATATATGCTAAGGCTATGGCGTTCTGGTGTTGGCGGAACAACATTCATTCGGCTGATCGGTAGTGCCATATGTCACACATTCAGTAAATATGAGCATCGGCATAGTGGCGTGTTATTTTTTCAGAAAAAGGTAATGCATGAATGAAAATTGTTTCAGAGAGCCAACAAAGATCTCTAAAAACTGAATTAACTTATTTTTTAGTATTACCTTTAAATTACCATATTTATTAAATTATTAATGATTTAGTCCATCTGCACTCGTTTCATTTTTGCGCGTCTTCACTTTTACATCCCTCGTCATTTTACTTCATTAAATCTCTATCTTAATTGTGACACAACAGTCTTGATTCTAGATCAAGATTGTCGATTTTAGATCAAGATTGTTATGCCATATAATATAGAAACGACATAACAATTTTGATCTTAAAGCAAGATTGTTGTGTCGCATAATTTGTTTAGAAAATTTTCTACTTTGGCCTTGCATTGTGCCAAGTTTTCACTGAATCATTATTTGTCCAACTCTTCGTAGGTCTACGGCATTGATGACTTTTGCCATTCTTGTGTTCTTTTTCATTCTTAAATAAACTTCATTCCGTAGCTGATATTGCCCTGGATTCAGTGCCATAAAAAACATACTTAAAGTCTATGTTAATGAAATTCATCCTTATTTTCAAAATTATTTCGCTAGATATTACGACACTTTTCTTCAGATAATATACCCTATAAGTTTACAATAAACATTGTCTTTCTTGATTTTTCCATCAATGGTCATCCAGCTTCCCGAACATTCTTCCAGCGCTGTCGTGTTTGTTTCCCATTTTCTGCTTAATTTATGCCATACATCATACTTTTGGCTTCATTTACATTGATTTTCAAGTAGTAGAATTACGAAAAAGACCGCACTTTAATTATTTGAATGTTACAATGCACGATGAAAGCCAACTTTGGTTAAAAATATGATTAGAGATAAGAAATATAAGGAGAGGAAATAGAAAACTGATGGGAGGAGCCCTGGTACTCCTCTGTGGAGACTATCATTAAACTCTCTTCGTCATCCCAAAGACAACACCGGCCAAAGAAGTCTACGCATGGTTAGAATATTCTTTTTTGTGGAGACCTGTGTGAAAGATTACACTGAAGCAAAACATGAGAGCTCATTTGAGGGATGAGTGTTCTCATATTTTCACTAACACACTTCTGAAGTTCCCAGAAGGTAGATCAGTCAATGAAGATAAATACTAGACAACGAGTAAAGATAAACTGGATTGTGACCTTGAATTAAGTTCGAAGGAAATTGCATTTTTCTTACTTTGGCTAAATGTATCTAGTCAACATATCTGTAAAGTGGATTAGAAAATCATTGGTAAACTTTTCCAGTTTTGATGAGATTGCAATATTCTCTCTAGAGTAGAAAGGAAATATGCATGTAAGAATATATTTTTCTAAGTGGTATTTCCATAATTAAACCCTAATGTAAAGTAAAAACTGAGGAAATAAATGGAAATTTTATTCCTCCTTATTTTGGTAAACCATTTTGGGATAAAATTAAGTGAGCGTCGTCATTTTTCAACGAATGGCAAGGAACAACAGCTTCGTGTCCTATTCGAAGGACTGGAAACTGCACTTGAAGTATTGTACCGAAGTAGAGGGAAAGAGTCAAAAGATAAATCTTTGGCATTTCCCGCATTTGAACCTAAGTAGTCACGATAGGGAAGGAATTTCCTTAATCACTGCTCAAAAACCATTATATTTATGAGATTTTAGGCGTCGTGTTGGCGGCTAAAGCGATTCATAGCTATAATTTGAACTTGTTTTTCCACGTCCATCTTTTCTAACCTACGGCCAAGGTTACGACTCTTTGGGTCATCTTCTGGTGATAATTTTGGTCCCCTAAACATCTTATAGGTGATGTGGTAGGAGTACTGGCTTACCATCCCGAAGATTTTGGTTTGAATTCGGGTTATGGCGGAGATTTTTAGTGGAATCACTAATTTTAGATTGTTATACGAGAAGAACACTCAAACTTAGACCCTCGAACCGTTGGGTGGGATATTGAACTGCTAACCATCTGGCGCTTCACATTAAGTGTTAGCTAATCTACATTCTGGACTTCTCTCCACCCTTCCCTCTTCCTGTTCTTTGTTCAAGAGTCAATCAGTTACGACATTCCTAAGTCTTGGTCTTTCTATCTCTTATATGAACGCCCCAGAGATCTTGTAAGTCTCACTATAAATATCCATCTTTATTTGCTCTTTTATTTCCTCCGTCCCTTCTTTCCCGTCCTCTTTCTATTCTTTTTCCCTCTGTCAATTTTTTATTCTCTTGTAGATTTGTTGTTACTCTCTACGCCTATTTCTTAAATTTGTGTACGTATTTCATTTTCAGTCTATTCGTGTATGGTCAGGATCTATATTTAAATAGTGTATTTAAAATACGCTTATTTAACCTTTGTTCATTTGTATTGGTAATTGACCAGCTCTTATTTCCTTGTATTCCAAGAAGAAATTTCATTTTTGTAAATGTTATTAAGGTGCCTCTTCTTACCAAATTTTTTTAAAACATCACTGTAGTGTACCATTGATATAGCTGTAGCTGATATTTCTCTTGTGTGTGTATGGCTTATTGCAACTGGATGACTTTATCCGAAGAAAGTAAAAGGATGCTTCATATTTTCTAATTTTTTGAAAACATTTACGATCTGGCTGGTTTATCGCCTTTGAATGCCATTTTTGATTTACACATCCCTACTTATCCATCTCAAATGGAACAAATGACCATGATTTTTGGTCACTTCCTAAAATAGTAACTGACTCACAAATATTGATTTACTGCCTTTTTCGGTGTCTTACGTGCGCCTTCCTATGTTTCTTATTTATCTCTCTCGCTTTTCCGGAACGTTTTTCTAGGAGGAAGGAAGGGAAAAAGATTTCCCAGAATCTGTACCACCCCTACCCACCACCACGAAAGAGGGGCATTGCCTTGTGGAGGCGGGCGGAGTTGTGCGTTGATGCAAAAATATCAAGGTCCTATTAGAGGGAAAGCGAAGGAAGAGATGAAGGAGTCGGAGCCGTAAGGTTGGGAGGGAGAGGCGGGGAGGGGTGGAGATCTGTGCGTGAGGGGGGGAGTCGGAGGGGACGGTAAAAGGCGGGGTGGTAAGAGTTAGTCCCCGGGAGTTACAGAGGCGGGAGGCAGTCGAATTCCTCCTCGCCGCCTTGACTGCGAAGCGAACAAAATCTCATCGCGTGTATTTTTCCCTTTGACGTTCCCTCGAGTTTTCCACACCCCACTGGCATTAGTTCTCTATCAACATGACTGTAATTTTTGCCCTTTGTCCCTCCGGTATTACCTTCCCGCATTATTCTTTTTTATTATTTCGATTACTCAAAATTCTATCCCATTACCCCGTCCAATTCCTCCCTGGTACCCAACATCGTCTGCCCTCAAAGTTCGCTGCACTGAAAATGGTCTTTGAGCTAAATCTTCTATCGCAACAGCCGAGTCCTTCTCTCCCATTGCATATAGCTCCTTCTGTCTAGTTAAGCCTTTCATATCCGAGGAATTTTTCCATTTATACGTAGTAAGGATAAAGAAAATGTGGAATATCTACTCCACCCAAGAAGTAAAAATGGATGGTAAACCAAATGAGGAGAAATTTTGTTGGTAGCCAATTCGTCATGATAAGTAACATTGGCTGAGTCAAAAGAGCAAAAAACTCCTTTATGAATTTATACAGAGTTGATGCTGTAAAAGAGTTTAGTTTCATTTCATATCATCAAAACTATATTCATGAAAATATGTGAGCAAATATTTCTGCAAAATATGGGAGCCCTAATAGCAATAAGTTACCGTTTATCAGGCATAGATCGAGTGAGGTAGCCTTCTTGAATTCTATTTTCTATGGACTAACAACAACAGATAGATGGAGGCTATGACCTTTTGGTATGATACTGCTGATGTCTTTATACTTGTATCTGGTGCGGGCTAAAGTAAATGACGCGCTGTATTTTGTGCCCAGCTTTCTTTGAAATGCCCGAAAAATTTGGTAATTAGAGGAGATTCAACATCAATCGTGTGCGTCAAGGCAAACACTAATAGCCACATTTTTGTTTTCATTTTTTTTCAAACAATTGTTTAAAAACTTGTATTCCTAGGTTTTTATGTAACCAAAATTAAGATTGAAAATATAGTGATTATTTCGACCACAAACATAACCGTCAAAAGTGACATTTAATTTGAATTATCGCGTTATGATTTCAATTTTAGGAGCAATTTACTAAATAATAATGAAATAGGATGCTAAGATGTATATTTTTTTCTATTTTTCTAGAGAAACACTTCTTTTAAACAATTTACACGAAAATGGAATTATATAAAGTCTAAATACGTGAACTGGTTTGACCCATTATTACTTTTAAAATAAGGTAATTTAAATTCGTGTACAGAATTGCGTTGAAAGGCGTAATTTTTTTGTTCATACGAAATGAAGGGCACACTTTCTACACATAGCCAGGATGTTAATGAAATGGAATTTAAGAAAGTTAACAGTTTACTCTACTTAAGTGTAATCATAGCAGAAAATGTCTATTTGATATGTTTGTTTCCTTGACCTTACCTCTTATGTTTGAAAAGAATAATGTTTTAGACAGAATTATTTTTCTCAGGCGATAAGCAAATGAGGAAATTTATCAAGATTTTTCCGAGTTGGAATTTGGCCTAGTGTTCGCTCCGACACGTATAATGAATGACAGCTCTAAGACATTTTTGGTAAAGTCTTCGCCCAAAAATGCCAGCTTATTCGCCGGTTCACGTAAGTCCCCTCGGCCCCCCGTTCTTGATCCGCCCCTGTGATCTTCTCTTCAATTTAGCATGCGCATAATTTTTTCCCTCACGGGAGATTGTAAATTAGGACTCCCGTCTCTTTTTTTCGAAATGAAACGCCACCTCTTGTATTATTCACCCGAACATTTTTCGGGCGTCCTCTTCTCCACGGCCACCTTCCTTTCCTTCTGGCTTCGTGTCTCATTTTTATACGCCTCTTCGAACTTTTTGGTATTTTTTTCTCCCAACTTTACTGTCTCTCTCTTTCTCTCATATCTTCATCCTCCTTATCTTTTGCTTCCATCTCTTTCCAATCATTTCTACGTTTCTTTTTCCGCATTCCATTACAATCCTGTATTCGTTCCTCACTACTTCGTTATTCGTTTTAACGCCGGCTCGAAATTTCAATATCTTTCCAACTATTATGCACTATTCGGAAGCAGCATACTACCAAGTAAGCCCAGGGGAGAATGGCAGAACTTTGTCATAAGTGGAGGAATATTAGGAGTAAAAAAACTGGAGAGATTTTTAGCAACATATGATTGTGATAGACTCAAATGAGGCAATGTGACAGGGTGTTATGAAGGAAAATATTAAATTGTGGGCATTTTTAAAGTCTTAAGCCAGGTACTTATCTCCCTACTCAAAACACTGCAAAATTTGAGAACGGAAAGACGTGCATAAAGGGAACTATGTGTGTGTAAAGTAAAAGAAGTATGTAATGATGGACTTGTGCGGAGGAAACTATCTGAGTAAAGTCAGTCGTACAGGCTTATACCCGAGAAATAAAATATAAAATTCAACGTACTCCAAAAGGAAACAGCGCAATAGCAATATAAGTATGCAACTTTATTTATATAACCTTCATGTCTTTAAATAGGGCATGAACCAATTTTCTAATTGTTTGGTCATCTCATTACATTCCTCGATGATGTCATACCCCGGAGCTTTTTCCTCAAGAAATGAAATGAGAATCAAAACTCGGAGCTTTCTCGAAACCTCACCTATATATCTAACTAAATCGTTTTTTATTCGCTCCTTCCAAATTATTTTTATCTTTTGCTTCCATCTATTCATGCTTTCCCAATATTTTTCCTCATATTATTTCCCTCCGTTTATTCATGTCTCCTCACGTCGTTGCCAATTTTGCGCCACCTGGAAAGTTTTTTGCTCGTTCATATTCACTTTGTCCTCTCTTTCTTCTTATAAATCCTGAGTACTAATGTCATATCTAAGGACAAACTATAACTTATTTAATATAGAGAGTGTAAAGTCTGGGGAGCCAAGGGAAATCCACTCAATCAGACACATCTGTAACGTACACTAACCATCTGAACGAAAAGTATTCTAAGGACGTGTAAAACATCTACGCCTGGAGAAATGATCATTATTATCTTTCATATTATGTCTAGGAAAAAATACAATATGAAAATCAAAATTTACACTATTTTTCTATTTACCATAACAACATCTATTTTTTATATTTCTCTTTCCATTATTTTAATTATTCCGGATCAGTTAATCCTCTCGAATAATTTTTAGTTTCTCTCGTAGTATCTTTCACGTGAGATTACACTCCCCCTGTTTCATAGTCGGGTTTTCCTGCCTTTTGTTTTCATATAAGAATAGATTCAACAACATACATTTTCCCAATATTCTGATAATAATAATGCACATTAGTTAAAATTTATGCATTCAATTTTTAAAATAAGGATTTAGAAACCAACTGTTTTGTTTTATCTCTTCTTTTTCTTCGCTCTTGTTTGATTATCGGTCTTAAATAACAGACTTGTTTTGGTCCCTTATCAAGTTAACTTGTTTCACTTGATTATTCATGCTGAAATGCATGTAAGACTAAGAAGAGTATTAGTGCAATTGTGTCAAGTGCTTGAAACGGCACCTTGCAAATATACGTGCAACTTATATTTGCAACAACCTTACGTGCAAATATAAAATTTTCATAAAAATTTCAAAGGACTATATTGAAATCTGTGATTGACGTAAAAGTAAACGAATTTTGTATTTTACTTCGGCGGTATCTTTGCTGTGATGTTCACCATTCGAATTTAAAGAAACAACCTAATACAGTCTCTCTACCTAACTTTTTTATAAACCGGTGATAATGCTGATGCTATTCTCAGTTTTCCATAATGTCACAACCACTTTCAGACTTGAATCAAACTGACCTCGGTCAGAGCAATAAATCTTTGAGAGGAGCTGTCGATATAATTTATATAAGGCACATGAAGGTAAATGTTGTAATATGTTCAAAATTTCCCCTTTTGTCGAAAATTTTATTTATTGTTCTAGAAAACGTTTGATTTCATTAATTCTAGGGGTACGGTAAAACCCTTCATACTCCCTATCTCTTATAAGTATAATATTTATTAGTAATACAATTCTGGCTACTCTCAATAAAGACCTTGATTTATAGTTGATTGAATAATTTGCTATATTTGCTATGGTATTAGGAGATCAGAAGTTTTCATTGATTGTGCTTTAAACCAAACTGGCACTTTGTCACTCGTTTTTTGGCATGAACTCCCTTCGTATCCTCATTTCCTCCTACAAAATACCATCCAATATCATCAACTACATATCATGGTGAGCTACTGTCACTATGACTTAGATAGCAAAGATAAATGTGAAATTATATAGTGCGCATAAACTCTTTCCCTGATTTTTCCTTGATCTAATCTCTCCGTCAGTCATACCCATTTATATTCCACTTTTGTCTTCCTTTTTTCCTATTTATTCTGTGTACCCGTATTTACGCCTTTTTTTCCAAGTTTCCGCGTTCGCGGCGAGTCGGACGGTAGTGGAAGAAAATTTGCTTAGCAACATTTCCCCTCCATGAAAATCTCCATTACCCTTCTTCATCTTCCAAGCTTTTTTTCCCCTCCCTTCTCCTCTCCCTCCACCCTCACACAATTCCTTTTCCTTAATCTCATTTTCCAACTTTCCAACTCACTGACGTTATGTTATTACTTTTTGAAAGAATAAGGCTCGGCTCTTGCCTCTTATTCGAGCGATTATTCTGAGCAATCATTCCCCTCCTCTCCATGAAGTCCTCCTCTCCCACTCTTGCCTCGTTCCCCTCTCTCCCTCCTTTATTCCCCTTAGCTTCCTCTCTTGCCCCCACTCAGCCTCCATCTCTTTTACCCTTAACCCCCCCCCTACCCAACTCCCCCTCCACGCATAGTTTTCCCTTTCTTCCTACTCCTTCCTCTTCATAACTTCCCACTTCCCCTGAACCCGCCATTATTTGGCGTATTATGTTGTCATTTCCAAGGAGATCGATGTGTTTTCCCTAATTCGTTTAATACCCCTCCAGAGATCCCGTGTTAAAAAGAAATTCCATGATCTCTATGGTTTCCAGCAGCCCGACAATTAACGTCCCGGTGGAATATCATAGTCCTTAACCTTGTCTCGGCGATAGTGCTTTGGCTACGCCGACTTTTTCTGTTAGGTGGAATCCTACAGGGAGAAAAATACGATGAATTTTCTTAACATGACAAAAATGGATAGTGACGCTCAGAAAAATACGTAATAATACTGACGGAGCGTATTATGATTGGTATATTTGCTTGGGGAGAAATTAAATTTCAAATTTAGTTATCTTATCACTATATTTAATTGAACTTTTGAGATTTGGTAATTTCGTATTTATTAGTTTAATGAGTTTGGTTATAATAAGTGAGATTTCGAAATTGGGTAATTTTGGGAAAGCATACCTCCTATCTCTTCCATTATGTTTGATTTTTAATTTTGGCATTTCTTATTGGCATGGCATATATAATATGGCAAATAATTGGCAAATAATAAATTTGGCATATATTTGGCATAACTTTGGCAAAAATTGGCAAATATTTCATTGTCTAAACTTTTCTGTGGCCTATATTGTATAAACGTTTTGGCCATCATTATAAGCTCATGATAGTATAATGTTGCGATTTAACTTTGTAGTCCATAGTTAGTATTCTTGTATAAAAAATGTGTATTTCTTTTTCTACATATATTCAATTTTAAATGGTTTTTGTACCTTCCTTTGGTCGTAGTAGATATTCATCTTATAGAATTGGGATAAAACAGGAGAAAAGTAGTTTTTTGTATATAAAAATGGTGTTATATGTTTATTTTTTGTTGTTATATGTCTTTTGAAGCTCATTTTATGCGAATTGATTTCATGAGAATATCCAATAAAAATTTCAACATACTTAAATTCAATGGTGGATAAAAGCCATCGGGTTACGTTAGTTTTTGGCTTCATCAAAGCATTCACTTGTTTGTCCAATATTACTGACACCACATTGTATCGTGGTAGGCGGTGAGTGAGTATGCATTGGAGAACTTATATTTTTGTACTTTTCTCTATATACTTTATATTCTATATAAACGATAGCGAGATTTAAAACTTATGATGTTTTATCATGATAATTTTTTTTTTAATATAATGAAAATCCTCTTGCGGTTTTGGCATGTTTATATCTTAGAATTAACTATGTTTAATCTGTTACCGTATCATATTATAATATTATTCTTTATAAATTATTTCCTATTATTAAAATACTCATATAAAATTAATGGGCCTATAATAGATAGGTACGTAGAAAGATGTAAGTAAGTGTTTTTGTTCTGCATTACATTCTCATAGTTATGTCCAATATATTTTTTGTGATCGCTTAAGGTAAAAACGAAAAGCTATTGTATTAACCTCTAAATGTAAAGCTCTGTCTTGTTTCCAAATCACACATAGGAACATGAAAATCATCTCATGCGTAGATGCAAGATCTTTAATTGCGCAATGTCACATCTAAAATATTAAATCGTTCCAGGGCTTTTCTTAGTTTCAAAGCTAACCAGCGTACTACAATTGCAGTGCGTGGCTATCCTAGTTTGTGAGTGTATCTGGCAAGCAAAGGTGATCGGCCGTACGGCGATTTGGATTCAAACTTGGGTTTTTTCACTGTCATTTTCCCGCGTAGAGGTTGCCGGGACCTATTGAGGAGTGGGTTGTACTCACACATTTGACCAAAATTGGTCCGTTTTGACCCTCCATTGGGTCCGGTGATCCTCACTCCAATGACGTAAGTCGGCAGACCGCACGGCGGCAACCCAAAAAGCGAATCAGAGGGATACCTTATCCCAAATATTTGGGCAACAGGCTCTCTCGGTACGCAGAGATGTGCGGTAGGCTCAAGCGAAAGCGGAGCCGACGGTTACTCGTCTCAGTTGTTTGGGGGAACCAAACTAAAACGAGCACTTCGGGGAGGCGGAGGCCCTTGAGGTCCTTTTGACCTCAATCCGCCTCATTGGTGTCGGTCTCGAAGGGGCAGTGGTTTCGCTAACCTTCCCTACCCATCCTTTCCTCCCACCTCTTCCATGTCCTCGGTAATAAGCGAGAGCTTGCAAACCGGGGGCGGAAGTTGTAATCCTGCGGCGTGAGCCGAATCGCCTGTCATTTTCCCGCATTAGTTTGATATCTTTCAAATATTTTCCCCATTTACGTAATTTCTTTTCTGATTGGTTGAATCTGGTCCCTTAGTGAGGAAGGTTCCACCCGAGTTTACTTCTGACTTCAATGCAGTAGTTAATCTCATTGTTGTCAGAAATAAACTCTTGTTCCTTTTACCTCGTCCACTCTTTTAATATTCTTCCCAAATCTTATCTGCTCATGTCGTTTATGAAAGGGCTGTCATTATTTTCCATAGCCATTGTTGAATTCTCGCCAATTCCAAGAAATAAGACTGGCTCTAGTTGCTCGAACACGGATGTTTTCAGTTAACATTTTTTGAAGCCTTATTTCGACATTTCAGAAAAATAAATATGGTCGAATAGCTTCGATTTTGGCGTCGGCAGCGCCGTATGAAATGGCGGCTTTGATGGCTCATAGGAACTTTAATATTATTTTGCGTGACATTTCGCCACTCTGCGATATCTTGTTATGGCAGGAGGAGGAAAACAGAGAAACAACTAGAGCTAAAAATTCTTCCTTTGGCAGGGGAGATGGAATCCAAAAGTTAATCGCCTTCTCTGGCATCCGAGCGTGCATGTAACTGTTATGATCGAGTAGATGTGTTTTCTCCCTCCAAAGGATATTTCTTTTGCAAATGGACTGCACCTGGCACCGACCGAAGTGGAATAGCTTATATTATTGCCACATCAGTGCCGCTTCAACGTCGGCGCCGCTTCCGAGACGAGCGACGGATGAAATCCTTGCGAGGGAATATGGAGGAAGAAAACTCGAGAAATGGGTCTCTGGCTAATTCAGTAAATCTGCTGCTTTTGCGCCATTCTCATAATTTATGCTCGTATTTTCATGAATAAAAACAACCAATTGGCTTCAAATTCAATACTCTTCCGGAAATTTTTTAAGTTACTGCGCCCTGCAGAAGGCAATATTTATGAATTAATCCAGCGATGCCATTTAAACTCCATGCATTTTTAGTTACGTGACGTTTGGTGAAAATCTATTCTAACTTGAAAATAGATATCGTTAAAACTCAATGGACTAGTTTTCGGTTTTTCAGTTTTCCTCATTCATTAGTCGCTCATTCCTAAGATTGGTTGACTGTAACCCTCCACCCTTCCCTACCTAATGCTAGTTGCCTTACCTCCTGGCATCTCTTAATATGTACATACTTTCCTCTTTATATGGTCTATGAACTTATCCCTGGGTGTTCCTCTGGGGACTTTTCCCTCTTTGTTCCTTAAATTATGTTCCTCAGAAACCCAATGTGTCTCAGTTTTTGTGGGTAGATTATATCGAATTTTTCAAATTGTGGAATTTTTTAAAAGAATTATATACGTATTTCAGCACTAGTGCGCGTTTTGTGGTCAAATGCACGTGCTGAAAGCGAAAGTATCTTTCCTGGTACTCAGTCTTCAGTGATATATTTCCTTTTATGTGTTTTGCCGTTTTTATGATTTTTTGCGATGCATGTATTGTATCAAACATTCAAAAGTTCATTTTCATGTGCATTTTTGTGAGATATCGTTTTCTCTATGGAATCTTCTTCGAGCTTCACCATATTTATAAAAAATAATCTTGATAAACATATTTTTGGAACTTATTGGCAGAAACTATTTTCAATAGATCAATATTTAAAACTACGCCGTTAATTTATTTTCACCAACAGAGGTTTCAATAGTTCATCTACCATTATCAAGGTATTTCTGTAATTTTTCCAAATTTTTCATGAATTTCATCCCGTTAGCTGGTTCCTAAGCCATTCTTTACTCCTATTATTTTTTAACATAGGCTTTAAAATCCTTGTAATATAGATACTAAACACCATGATTATACTCACTGACATAAACCACATTTCTGATGCAACTGTCAGCTTTTCGCTGGATCAAAGAAGGAATGGAATGAACGTGTCGTCCATGAATGAATCAATTTTCATTTGCCCAGTCTAATTAAATTTTAACTCTTTGCCGCAATTTTTTCATTTTGAGCTTTACAACCAAGATAACTCCTTGCTCACCACTCTTTCTATTGTGTATTATTTTTTCTTGCAACACATTTTAAATCATACGGCTGAGTTAATGACAAACTTTGGGGTAAGTTTTTTCCGGCGATACTTTGTAGAATTTGCTAAACATTTTTAATGAATAGAGTTAACTTTGTTTTTCCACAATGAATTTTATGACTTACGACCATGGTTTCGACGATTATCATCATCATCAGGTGAAGATACATTTTGGTGCAACAACTTATATACTAGCGAGAGTGGGGAGGGGACTGTAGATGTGTGGGGGAGGAAGGTGGAGGGTGGAAGGGAGGGATAAGTGGGTGAGTAAGGTTGGATGGAGGCTACCCCAGAGGATGAGCCAAGAGTCTGGAATGTGGGGGTGAGAGGTAGGTAGAGCTTACGTCTCCCAAGCTGACTACCTGCCGTGGTGAGGAGTGGGCGAAGGTTGAAGGGTTAGGAATATGGTGAAAAACTGAGGGTGTGCCAAGGTAGGGGGGTTAATGGAAGGGGAGAGGTTGAGGACGGGAGAGCGGGAAGTATACAATAGATCACAAACAATTTCATAATTAGCATTCACAGATTTCAAAATTTCAACTTGCTCGATAGCGTCTAGCCAGGGGCATTTACTTTCAATTTGTAATATTTCTAGGGAGAAATCACTTCCGTGACCCTTGTCAACAGGTGTTTTGCAAAGTTAGAATTTGAGTGATCATGTTCATAACAAGCAATATGTTATTTCAGTCTCTCCTTTAACTTCCAACCTGTCTGCCCAATATAGGCTGCTGAGCATTCGTACGTAAATCTGTACCCACAACTCCTTTCCAACTACGAGATGATGTCCTTGGATTTGGGGAAGAAAATAGGTTAAAGTTTTTGTAAAAGACATTTCTAATATGGTGTCTCAAGAGGAACTTGGTGGCTAGCAGGGATAAACTTCCTAAGTATAGGAATTTCCTCCATTTACCTGACCCATTGACCCGCGTGCAGCAAATCCACTCATCGGATGGGAGTCGGGCTTGACTGCGAAATCAGCGAAAAGTCTTCTGAGTCTCAGGCCATCGTAACGGCAACTGAACCTGATATTTGTTGGAAAGTCAGAGGGATGGATAACGAAAAGAAGCTATTTTATAGCCATAGTAAAATTAATTTCGATTTATAAGTTCTTACGTAGGCTTACAAAGATGTCTTCACTAGTGTTTTGGCTAAGACTCGGCGTGGCTACCACAAGATTGGATGCTGATGTGTCAAATGTTCATCATCAGTCAGCTCCTACCTTGACGTGGCACGGGTGCTTCAACTCTGAAAGTGCACAGGGGCTGGTTGCCCTTGAGTACCTGGATCAAGCCATTTACTAACTGATGCCCAAAGATACAATGACTCTGATCTCAAAAGTTTTATAGGTTTTCATAGGTTTTTAAGTTTAATAAGGCACTTCAAATACTATGGTCTATTTTCTTTTTCATTCCACCTCTATGTGAGTAATCGCGTGAAATGTGTTTTAGGTATCAAATTATTAACTTTTCGATATTATAGATGCCTTATTCTTCTAATTTATAAATGTTAACGACCACTCAATTTTAAATAACATCTAATTGCTCCATATTTGGTTCTGACACTTTTAGATGTTTATTTTTGCTCTACCGGTTTCAACCTTGCACTCCATAATTGTGGTAATCCATTTAATTTCCTCTATCTCATCTACTCCTGTCTCCTTTTTATCTGAAGTACAAATAATTAATGCCAATTTATAGATATAAGTTAAAGTTTTAGGATTTGCTTTGTGGAAAAGCGACACATGAAAAGAGAATTCACTTTGTACATTCCTCACTATTTTATTTTTTCGATCATGGTTTCGACAGCATCTGTCATTATCATTGTGCGATATCAATTTATGTTTAACACTACACTATACAACGGTAAGCATTACAATTTTCAAAGATGCATTGCACTATATAGCTATTGAGATTGCCAATGATAGTATGCTTTGTGTAAATGTAAAAAGCTAGTTTTTGTCATTTAAGGCTTAAATTTCAGTGTTTTACAATCAAACCGTGAGTGCTGTTCTCTTGTAGGAAGGCGCTGAAGCTAGACTTGAATTACTCCTGTTCAGAACATGATACACGCTGAGGGATTCGTATAACGTGTGGCTCCTTACATGTAACAGAGACAAGCCCAATGACTGGCTTACGCCACTTTTTCAATAGATGGCTCGGTTAAGCTTTTATTATAAAAGAATTATGAAAGATTCTCCATGGTTCAATTTTCCTTGGTTTACCTGAAATAAAACAGTCAGACTCGAAAGGGTTTAACAAAACTCTCGGTATTACTATTGAAACGGACTTATCCCTGTTAGAATGACAGCTAGCAACCACAGCTGGTGCCTCATCGTGAATCTGTTTTCATTGTATCTAGGACTAAATATTACTCTGTGCATTAGCCTCATAATATATTCGGAAAGAGGTTCTGAGCTCAAGTCTGGATGGTTTTGAAAAGGGATACTGGAGGTTAGTGAACTGTAGGGAGATGCGTTCCGTACTTCAGTAGTATTATCACCACTACACATTGCAGTACGGGAGCTTTTAAGACCAATGGGATATTATACATGTATAGTTGGCCAAAGGGCGCATAAATTAATTTCTGAGAATGCGGCTGAGGTGAAAATTAAAAATAAAACCCTCGATTGGCGCCATAACTTTGCAAAGCCACCGGAAACTCGTTTCGCGCGAGGGGAGATCATGTCCGTAATTTTAAATTTCGGCGGGATTAATTACTACGAGGGAAAAAAACAATAAACGAGGAAGAGTGATTAGTGGGCGTGGACTAGTCAGAGGAATGGGAGGGGGGAGATTTTTTTGGGGGGAAGGCTTTTTCGAACTGCATGTGGTCTCGCAGGGGTAATGAAGATGCGTTAGCCGAGTTCCCCTCGGCTCCCGTGGAACGATATCATTGTCCACCCGGGAGGTCCTAGCGGGGCAGTCAGGCACCGCTGGGTGCCCCACGTGTGCGGGTGACTGAAGCGAACGCTGCCGGCAATCTCCTCACCACCCGGCACGAAAGTTGGCCGAGGAGATTTACTATTTAACATTATCGCCTGTTATTTTTAAGCAGTGGACGTTTTTAAAACTTTTCCGCTCGCGGAATCTTGTATATTAAAATGTTTTATGGAACACTTCATCGTAAAATTATAAAAAAAACAGCTCTCCCATTCTGCTGCGTATTTATTTTTCTCGAGCTTTCGATAATACTGTAACAGCATTACTAGGATTATAAAGCGTTATTTTTGAAGGTGCTATCTGAAGTGATAGCGAAAGCGTGAGATCAACAAGCAAAGGTGCAGAAGAACTCGAAAATTATATCTGAAGGTCCACAAAAACGCCTGAGTTAACTGAATACACATTATGGAAAACAATGATTCGAAGAACCTATATATGGTGCCACTTATGTTTTGCGTTACACGTTTTGTCCAATTTCTAACCCATCAACCCCATGATTTTTACGACTTATGCTTTTATTATTACACTTTCCCGCTCAAATCTTACGGTGTGTCTCATATTTTTTATGAAACATGCGCAAATATCAAACACTCGATGAACAATACCTAGCGGTATTTCGGATGCCGATGAAAATATTGAGTGCAAGATGGTGAAAGATATGCTGGAGCATTTCAAAAAATGAACAAGTAGTTACCCTCAATTGATGAGGAAACTTTCGATAACCCAGAATGAACACATATTAGATCTCAGGCCGGTGCTAAATTCGTGTCGGGTGCCACTAAATCGTCCATGTGTCCACTATACGTATGAGGCATCACAGGAGGTAGCGAGCAGGATATTGGAGCATACTCGTAGGCCTTTTTTATGACAGAGATTAGGGTAGTGAGTAGGTCAAATAGTGGTCCATTAAATAACTTGCCATTAACCAGGATAGCAAAGAATAACGAGTTGATCAGACAACACAGTATAGGTTTAGTGGGATGGAAGAAAGCACAGAAAAAGAAAAAATATAAATCAAAACAACACCCATGAATTTCCAAACTGTAACTTTCCCAATAATTTAGGAAACAGAAACCCCACAAATACAATAAGAAGACATTAAAATAGAGGAATTTTCAGTAGTGATAGTTAATTGTCGTAGTTTAAGAAGCAAGGTACTTGAATTCCATCACCTTATAGAGAGTACTAATTCTGACATAATTATAGAAACGGAAAGTTGGTTACCAAGAGACATTGCTGATAGTGAAATTTTTCCAGTACATTTTAGGGTATACAGGAGAGATCGAGAGGGTCGACCAGGAGGGGGAGTATTTATTGTAGTTAAGAACACCATAGTCAGCAAAATAGAAGTGATTCCCAATAATATAATAGGGAGTGTATGGCATTCAATGTGCTAATTCGAAAGTAATATACGTTTGTGCCTACTGTAGACCACCCCATTCCGATGTACACTCAGTATTAGAACTCGAGAAACAGATCAGGTCCATAAATTCCCATAGTAACGAACGACAGATAATTGTAGGTGGAGATTTCAATACACCATCGATAGATTGGAAAACATAGAGTCATAAGTCAGGAGGTAGGGACAAAGAAATCTGCGAGTCATTGCTTAACCTGTTCGCATCACACGCACTACATCAAATAGTAAATTTGCCTAATAGGGGGGAGAATGTTCTCGATTTACTTGCCACAAACATCCCTGAAAAAGTTATAAAAGTTGAAAATGTCGATGTAATAAACGACCACAAGGTAGTACACGTAAAATTTTCCCTCAATACTGAAAAAAATTTTAAATTAAAATGAAAGATTTACCTTTTTAGTAAAGCAGATTTTAACGGATTTAGGCGTGACTTAAAGACATCTTTTGAAAAATTCGTTAACATTAGCAAAAATAGTGATACAGACAATACATGGAAAGAGTTCCTCCAAATTACACGGTCACTTGTCAACAGATATATACCTCATAAGTATAAGAGCGAGAATAGGGAACCAAGGTGGTACAACGCGGAGGTTAGAAAATGTTTAAACGCCAACGAGTTAGCCACACGAAACTAAGAAAAATGAAGAAAAATGTAGCTAATAGCGACCTAAAAAATACTATCGAGCATTATAAAATTTGTAAAGCAGCCGCAAAAACAGCCCTTAGAAAAGCGTTTAGCGAATTCAAGAGAAAAGTACTTGGAGAACAACTAGAGGGAAATCCGAAAGCATTTTGGTCATATGTTAGGGAAGTACAGGGAACTAAAAAATCAACGGTTAATTCCTTGAAAAACGATAGAGGCGAAATAGTGACTTCCAGTTTAGATATGGCAAATTTTTTGAATTACTTTTTACTGTGTGTTTTTAATCAATCTATGCATATTTTCCGCGAAACCATACCAGATCGACTTCAACAACCAATGCCCCCAATCGATATATCTTGTAGCGGAATCGTATCCTTACTAAATAACATTAGCCCGTACAAGTCCTCAGAAGGTCTTCAGAAGAAAAAGTCAAAGAGAGATGCTACTTTTCTCTGGTTACACTACACATTAAATACGCCGCGAGCATTTTGGACCCTAGTCAAATAGTATTAACCAAAAAAATGAATTAAAATACAAAGGAAAGCAGCGCGCTTCGTTAAAAACTGCTACGAGCATACATATAGTGTCTCTCAATTTTTAGAGGGATTAAGGTGGGAGCCCCTAGAGACTCGGTGGCTACACGCTAGGCTTAGCTTGCTTGATAAATTCAGAGCTGATATTTTTCAGAGCGACATAGAGAATATTATTATGACCCTCACTACATCTATAGGTCTGACAGATGCGATAAAATAAGAGAGATACACTGCCGAACAGATAGGTACAAAAACTCGTTCTTCCTGCGCACAATAAGAGATCACCATAATAACTGAGCTCCAGTATATACGCTCCTATAATATATGTCACCATTTCATCTCCAAACACTTACACCCTTACACGGCTGGTGACCTAACACCCCCTGCCACACGCGCATGTGGCAACTCGCAGGTATTATGTAGATGTAGAACGTGAAAAAGTTTCAATGGAGCAATTTAATGTTACTTGGGTTGCTCACCGGGTCAACGCTTCCATATCATCCAATTCTACGACAAAGTATTTTCACCGTCGATTAGGACGTCAAAACAATGGACTCCTGAAATTGCATAAATTTAAAATGGGCAGATGGGCAGACCGCAAGAACTGAAGTCAAAATGCGTTAGTTTTATTAAAGATGCAGGTGGATCTCATTACTGGGAATATTGTGCCTTAAAAATAAAATTGCAGAATACGATGCAAATTTTGGATTTTACTCTTGTTTCCTAAGATTATATTTATAGACCGTCATCAGTGAATTAAATGTTTTTTAAGTTAATCGAATGAGGAGGAATTCAGTACTTGCTTGAACTCACTTAGTCGCAGTAAAACCTTAATGGCTCAAATGATTCCAGTATTTGTTCGTCTCTCCGTAGATTAGTTAGATAGATTAGTAGATAAAGAGTAGATTAGTAGATAAAGTACATTCAAGTGGCTCCTATTTAGGCTTTGAAGTGCAGGAGGCTGGGCTGGTATAGATTAAAATATGCATGAAGGAAGAATGGAGAGAAACCTGGCTTCGATATCTTGACTAAAGGCGCCAGGGATCTAAAACGAATAAGGTCCCATTAGACGGGAAGAGAATTGCATTTGAAGTGCTCTCAACATAGAGCCCAAGTGAGAACTTCAATCATACTGAAAAGTTTATGCATCGTGATAGTTAGAGACCTCGGGAATAGTAACTATACTATGGCCTCCGAACTAACCAGGTCCTTTGCTTTCCCGCATTACCTCTAAATATAGTCCCCAAACCTCCCCTAAATACAGTCCCTAAACGACTCACTGTGTCGTTTTTTCAAGTGGCTACGCCGTATGGGCTCTCTACCCATCAGGTGGAAACGTTAGCTAAGCATAACTCTAAGCACGCATAGATGCTCAGATGAATACAAAACTAGTAAAATATTTCCTTAACAGGGTGGGTTTATGAAGAAGTGTTTTCCCACACTAGGGTAAAGAGACTGAAAATGGGGCTAAGATCGTATATCCGCAACATCCAACCCAAAGGATAAGATACCTCATCATAATGAATTCAACTTATGCTATACTAGCCGAGAACTGAAATTTTGTAATTGTATTTTAAAATATTTCACCTGAATCTCGTGAAACTTTTGTTAGCATCTGACGTCGTTTTTTGTGAAATTTCATATACTCCTTTCGGTTAGTAGAACAGAAAATTTCAACACTCTTTCGTTCTCATCGAGATAGAAATTAAACGATGCTATTAGAAATTTTTGAGTTTTGTTGAACCAAAAATTTAATAAGCTCTAGTTTGATCTAACCATATTTCACGATAGTTAACTAGTTAATTTGATACCGAAATCCACGCTCGGTTATATCTAATTTTTGCACCGACAATAGTGCTGCGTGCCACAGCTATTAACCGTTACGACTCCATGTAGTCCTGGCTTTATAGTCTAAATAAAAACAATAGCCACCTTTTTGAGGGACTGATTCCCATCCCCTAAGCGTTGATTGTCTCCTTAATACTTCGAGGATAGGAATTTCATTTAATTCCTTATAACGCTGTAGTGTTACACTTCTTCCTCCAACAGTTTACGCTCCCCTGCATTAAGCTTTTTTTGTCTCTCTATGGTCCATTCCCCGTGGGACTTAGAGAATTCCTCCGCTCTCCGATTTCTTATTCCAACCCTTTTCCCCGCTGACCCCGCCTCGGTCCATTTCTTGCGGCATAGCAGTCCAGAGTTTAAGATTTCTACGCAACTGTCCTCCCTTTTTTCCTCTCCACACATACTCCGGGAACGGAGGAATTTTTTCCTTAATTTTAAAGCTATGCATGCTCAATAAAATTCAGACTTTATGCGCTTTTTCCTCTAATTTACGTCGGCTGAAATCCTAGAGAGTCTGAACAGAATAGAGTTTCTCCAATTCCCACTGCACATTCTCCTTTTTTTCTGCAAATGAACTTATGCCACTCGCCGTTCATTTCTTTTTTTTGCCCATGAATAACAGATGTGTCATTTGATGTTTTTTGAGTTGATCCTATTAGGTTGTTACCTTGAAATTTATGAGGAGACCTTAAAGTCAACAAGCAGAGAGTAATTGAATCAAGGAAGCGGCGGGATTAAGGAGGAGTTGGGTTCACTGGGCGACTAATTAAAATGTATACTCAATTTTGGGTCATATTTTCATGAAAAATTCATTGCTTTTTAATTAAGCTTGAGCTTTTTTTTCAAACATATTTTCTGGCTCAATTCTTTCATTGAATTAAGTTTAAAATTAAACTAAGCAAACGTGGGTGTTTAAAAACTTAGTGACGGCAAAATAAACGAGCAATACTCGGTACATCTCAATTACTGATAAGAGGCAGATGTTCGTTTGTTAAATGGATGACCTTAGTCATAGTTTTGTCACAAATTTCTCATTTATAAATATGCTTGAGTCATAAAATTATTATCATTAATTTAATAATTCCTAGTAATATTCATTCTTAAATTTAAAATATTGATTATTTGCAAAAGAATAAGCATAGCAATGGATAGTAATTTTATTTTAATTTGTGAAATACCATGGAGTAAATGTAAATAAAGTATTTAAGACCACATTAACTACTAGGATTATTTAAACAACTATGAGAATCTGAGCGAAAGATTGTTCTTTTCTCTCGGCGAAAAGTTCATTAAAATATGAAGTGCCTCCTCAAGGTTTGGTAATTAGAAAAATTATAGCTTAAAAATGTCGAATAGATTTGTTTTCAAACAACTCACCATTAATTGAAAAAAGCAACAATAAAGATATCTTTAGTTATTTGCTCCACTGTAGAGGTGCTTTGCCTCGTAATATGTTTCACTTTGAACGAAATGTAAACTCTTTTCCTTATTTTATCTCATTCCAATATTAAAATTTCATACTTATTCCACTCTACCGAAATGTTTGCCTCTACCTAAGATTAAATTTTCATATATTTATGCATGAAGAGTACATTAATAGAATTTAATTTTGGCAAAGTCGTACATTGAATAGTATTATATTTATATTTTATACAAACTACACCCATGCGGTACGGATTTTTGCGTATTTTAATACTTCCATTGAATTTTGCTAGTATATTATATAACCACACTTGTTGCTATTTACTTGGGAGTTTTAGCCTTTATTTCACCTTCCATATCATGAAGGGTTTCATACTAAGACTTCGATCATACTTTTAAGTTATCATAACACACAATCATATGTTCCGTCCAAATTCCATCCGTTCACTACCTTTTTTGTAGCTAAGTATTTAGGTTTTTGCCTATGCTATAAGGGCAATTTTTACCTACATTCAACCCGCTGGCTTCAGAATAAAGAAATAGTAATGACCTTCCGCTCATTATAGACGTAAATAAAAGATCACAATCATGTAGATTACTGGTATTCACTTGAAACTCCGTGCTTTAAGTATTTCGGGTCACAATCTTGCTGGAATTTTCCGTGATGGGATGGCAGGCTTCCACATGAGTCACATCCTTCCTAGATAAAGTACTTTAAGACATTGCCCTCTTTTTTTTACCGTATCTCCACCAATTTGTAGTTCTGCCAGCTGCTTATGGATTCATGAAGCTTTAGATTCCAAAATTCACTAAACTTGTAAAAAAAAATAGCAAGCATCCTTGCCAACACTCCCGTATAAAAACATGTGAGTTGATTCATTCCGGGAATTCTACACCGCGGGACTAACAAACCAACTAAATTTTGTCATCTCGAAAACACTGCACCGCAGTCACTCTGACGCGACGCCAGGGCCTGCGCCCGCTGCCCTAAGCCCATAAATGGCAAATTGGCGCCTCGAATGCGATGAATATCTCATGACAGCGGTATTACAGGGCCTACCGCGAGGCGTTGCAGGAGTATGATCCGGTGAATAATTGAGGGGCGAGTTAATCAACTCTCCGATCCTTAAATGAAGTCCCTAAAACAGACGTAGAAAGGGATCTCCCTTCGCGAACAATGCCAGGAGCATCATCATCGTCGTGTACTGGGGAAGGGAGACACGACGGTTGGCTGCCTAGCTAGATTCCTGGCAGCGCCGGCCAGTCTCTTCCGCTCCATGGTCCCTGGGCGTAAAGACTGGCTGGCTCACTCACTTCTGTTATGTCCCCTCGTGAATTCAGGGCCGGCGAAGCGGAGAAAAGGTGAGGGGGAATATGCAAGGAGGGCTGCAATAGAGACGGTGGGAATAGGTTTCTAGGTCAGGCGACTTTGATTTTTGACAGTTGGCGCCGATACGGCGACGGAGCCGGGAACATTGTGTTGTTTTCATAGCTTGCCTGCTTCTTGCAGAGATGGTCCTGATTTCTGAGAGATTGTCCATGATTTTTAACCTTGGCTATATTTCCTGTGTATATCCATGTATTAATCAAATATATGGATATTTATTGAAATGTTTTTAAACTATATTTCACCAAAGAATAACTGGTATTAGTACAGTTTTTGTAGCATGAGCAATTCAATTTATTAAGTTATTTTCCTATTTTTTCACCGCAGTTTGTTAGTTGACAGAAGCACTTATTAGGTTAGCGTCAAGACTTTTGTTCCAAAATTTTTATATGTTCCAAAAGCTACGGTCGGTACTTCTATTGGGAGGCTTAGAGTTCGCAAGAGAAATGTCCAGGTGCAGGTCACATTGACTAGGTTGAAAGCTGTTACTTCCTTATCATAATTTTTATGGAAGAGATACCTATTTATCTCATAAATACTTCACGAAGTTATATTGTAATTTTACCTAGAGCTAGCTTTTTCCCTGTGTGATTACAATGACAAAATGTGGTAGATGATATTTTAAAAACTAAATGTAGTCATGGAAACCAACCATTTTGGAGGTTTCAGTTGAGGATTGGAAAGTGCAATTTCAATGGAACAAAAATTACTCTAAACATTCATTCTTCCCTTTTATGAAAAAATCTTAAGATAAACAACAATAATGTGAACTGATTGCATGTTGCGATGCCAGTTTTTGTCGAAATAATTACGAATAATATGCACAAGAGGTAATCGTATATGCCACATCGTACCTTTTCTGATTTCCTGAGGCTTTTTTGCTCCTAATCATGTGATTGGCGATTGCAGTGGCTCAATCTTCAAATGTTGTGAGCGTGTGAGAACACTAAAATATTAAGATAGAAATAAGTCACTACAGTGACTCGTACACAGGCCATATTGTGCTTTTCACATGTTAATCTTAAATTGTACAAATGAAGGTTGTTACGCGTGAAAGGAACAAAAAATCGACGTATTTGGTATAGTTCTACTTAAAAAATACAAAAAATCGCACTTTCTCCGCATTAATATCATCAAACCAATTTACGAGCGAAATGGCGAAATAAAATTTCCCGACTTCACAGCTAATATCTGCGAACGCTTTATTGTCGAATTTAATGACACGTCTTGAATATAATTAAAACATTTGAAAAAAAACGAGGATCTTCAATAGGTTTAAAATGAACTTTTAAAACTTAATGAAAAACCTTTCATTTCTCGCTTCAAAGGGAAGTTGGGTCGTAAAACAGTTGGAGGGATGGTGATTATTAAAGGGAAAGATGGAAAGCGTGGATGGGGTTGATGGGGAGGGGCTCCTTGATGATGGGACGAAAAGGGGATGATTATATGATCTTCAAGGGGTGGCGATTAGGAGGGGGGCTTTTGCTTTCCGGAATAGAGTTTTATGACGTGCGTTCCGGGATATGTGCCGTGCCGGCGGGTGATAGGACCGCGCTGACGAAGAATTATGCAAGGTAAGGGCGAGTGGGGGGAGAGGGTTAGGTAGGTGCATGGCAGATTGAGATCGAGAATGGACCAGGTAGGGTCGAGAGATGAGGCATTTCTCATGGGAAGAGGTAAATGTGGGCCAAGGGGCTGGGAACTGGAATATACCTTTTGAGTTGTGTTTTGCTCAAAGATCTCTTGATACTCAAATGAAAACTGCCCACAGCGGAAAGAAATCCAAAACGGCTCTCCAAAATGGAGAAATACTTCTTGCAGTCCGGTCAAAACTTTGTCTATTTACTCACTATACATTACTCCATGTGGCAGAGCATATCATTTTCCATGGTTCTCTCTCAATATCGATTAGCAATGGATCAGTGGTAGGAATGAACACATCTCTCGAACAGGGTCTCCCTTTTCTCCGTAAACCTACGGATGAAATATGTTGCAGGGTAAGTGCCCTCAGATCATTAAATAATATTCTGTTTTCAATTATAAAACAACTTGTATTTCATTATCTAGAATTAAAATGAGTTTTGACAGATTTTCGCGTCCACTATAAAACAAAATGAGATTTTACTCCGTCCGTATGCTAGCTCATGATTATTTTCATGGTCGCTAGCGGAGTGAATATTTCTTTTTGCATAAAAAATTCTATAAGCTTTGCAGAGTATTCTAAATTTAAGACTGATTAATTTTATTGATCAGTATTAATCAGCTAATTTAATGCTAAAATAAAAACAAAATTGCTTCATTGTCAACCATTTTTATCGACTGGTTTGAAAATTTCGGTTTATACACATTCCATTCGCAGTGTTTTATCACCTCTATCATAAATGTTTTTTATTATTCGACTTACTTTCATCCTGTCATCATGGCCATTGATGCGTAGCATGATCCTGTCAATTGTGACCCTTGTTCATACGCACCCAAAATACCAACGTTATGAACACCAGGGCTTTGAAAATGTCCAATATCTATAACATGCACAGTAGAGAGAGGTCCGTTTATGATCTTTGGTTTATTTTTTTGTAGGCCAAACCTTGACTTCTTCGGTCCCTTAAGACAAGAAAATCAAGTAAAGGCTGAACATAGGTAAGAGGAGGAGTTTCTTGCGAAGGGAAAAGGAGTAAAAGGTTAGATTTTGGAAGCGTGCGGATAAAGTCGGTGGATGGAAACAGGTGTGGAACACCGTATGTTTTCCACGAAAATTTCCGAGGAAGGGAGAAGAATGGAAGAGGAGAGAATGAATGGGAAAGAGAAGAAGGGGAAGATTGAAGGATCCAGAGGGAGACCGAAAAGGTGTACGAGAGAGGTGTGCAGAAGTGGAGAGCAACGATAAGTTGTAGTTTGGCGAAGATGAGCAGATAGTGGATTTCAGTGGATGCTACGTTCGAAATAGAAGTGGTGAAAAGATGAGTTTCGCAGTGTGTCGGATTTTGGATGCAGAGGGAAATAAAGTCAAGCTTTGTCACTTGTACATACTGGAAATATCTAAGTTCCATGGCTATAATCATTAGGTTGTAATCTACTTGATTCTCCAGGGTCCAAATATAATTAGGTTTTTATCTACCCAAAATCTGCAGCTTAGGTAAGGTGTATAAATGACACCGAGTAAAAATACTTCAGTATTTAGATTTTACAGTGTTTGTCTCAATTTATCAATAATAATTATTCTTTCTTTCTTTCAGCATACGACTGACCTTCTTTATTCCATCCATAAAACCTACTCTCTTTCTTCCCCAACTTCTGCTTACCCAACAGCCTACCCTCTATCACAATTTAAAGCAAACCTTCCCCCCTCAACATCTCCTCCAGGCTCCAACTTTTCCTCTTCCTAATCTCATACCGAATACAACTTATTGAGAAGGAACATCACATCTATTGACTGAGAAAGATAGATTGCAAGATTGATACGTTCAAAATGTTCTTCCCCGTGGAATTAGAGACCAAAATAGTGGTGAGAGCAGTCACCAATAAGGTAAATGATAATGATCAATTAGATTTTTAAATACTTTTATCATTTCTGAATGGATGCTATTATAATTATTTATGTATGATGTATATGTAATTTTGTAATCAATTTGTATGTTAGCATAAATGAACTTAAACTGATTTGCCCTGTAATATATGAGTACAGTTTCAAAATTGCAAGAGTAGAGTGTTAGTTTCAATTCTTGTGATTGTGAAATCTCTGTACACATATTTCACTGAACGTAACTAGAAATTTAATTAGAATATCAATAACAGTTTGATTGCATGTTTGTTTGCTACTAATGGAAGCAATTAGGATTGTGTACGAGGTTGATCGTGGAAGTGGAAATCATATCAAAAGGGCTCACAGCTACAGTTATAGCTACTTACATTTTTTCGGCGTACCTACTATGTACAGCTTGAATGAGTTAGTTTAGCGTTGTCATCAAAAATGATGAAGATAAAGAATACAATGAGGATCAATTAATAAGTCAAAGAACTGAATTTTCGAATATTAAGAATTTGTTGGGGCATGAGATGCAAGCAATTTGGACCCAATTTGAGGTTCTGCAATCTCTTGAATAGAATGATGAAAAAGATACTCGACTGAGATAAAGATAGCGGATAAGAAAGGTGAAGTAATGAGCAATATAACTGTAAATTTTTGTTGAACTGAAGCAGTTTGCTGAAATGAGACTGAATTGGGGAGCTACATCAAAAATAAATTTAGAATTTTTTCAATTCTGATGATTCAAACTAAAGGAGAGAAGAAAATAAAACTACTTACTAGCTTTTTACAACTACCTGAGGAAAGAAACAAAAACATAGGTCGATTGCAAGGTTATCCAAAAAGGAATTTGAAATACCATCGGAAGTTTACTTCATAACGAATCACTGGAAGGCAAAAGGACAAAAATGAGCGTTTACATAGTCTGGATGTAAGAGATATTTTTTTCAAATATCGGCATCCTGCTGTAAATAGAAAAACATTTTTCTACTTCGTTCGCGCTCAATTCTTCCCTTGATCTCTCGAATAACCAATATCGGAAGTGTACGTTATGACGGTCACGGAAAATAAAAGCATTCATAATTGAAAAAAATACTCTATGAGATAATGTATCAACCTTTTTTTTATTTTAGGCCTCATTTTATTTCTATTCCACTCCGTTAGTTTATTCAAAAGAAGCAAGAAAAGATTTTCTAATACTGGCTCAATGATGGAAACACGATAATATTATAAGTGAAGTCTGATTGAAGAATTACGTCAGCCTATAGTGTTGTTTTCTATTTAATTGGTGACATTGAATCTAGTGAATGGAAACTGTCGTAATAAATAGTTCGTCACTGTGTTATTATCTGTTTTCTCCTCTCGATGCGTGACTTACGAACTGTGTAAACTGCCTTAGAGCGCATTCAATTTAATTTGTAAATAAATCAGAGTATTAGTACTTGAAACTGGAAATATATTCCAGAAATAACTATTTCTGCAAAGTATTTCATGGGAATTAAATTGTATTTTTCGTCGCAACCTGTTAGAATTTGAACTGTCGTTAACTCTAAGAGTCCCTCGTGCAGAAAATATCCTGAGGAAATTTTGTTAATGATTCTTTGAGGACTCGGAGCATTGTAAATCTTCTGATTTTTTAAGGACTTTGAGGGATTATGTCGATGAAAACAGTCATGTCGGATGGCATTTCACCTCAAGGGTAGAGTCGACTCGTGTGATTATTAGTCTATGTGAATGGCTGCAGCAGGTGTAAGTAAGGTGGGAGAACTGCTCAGTGCCCACGCTAACCGCAAGATGGCTGTAGGAAAGCGCAGCACGCCAACTCGGGGCATTGTGAGATGAGCAGCCATTCCCCACCCTCCATTTCCTGTCTTCGATCGGCCCGTATGCGTAAGGACAATTGAATGGCGGTAGTAATATAATGCCGGAAGGGTTAAATCACGCATAATTGGTCTCGGGTGACAGAGACACTAATGCTACATGAACCTTGTTCCGACATGTACAAGCAGATTTCCACTGGGTGCCCTTCGGTAGCGAGTAGTCAGGCGGAAAAACATGCAATGTATTATTACATGCATCACCATGCATAAAAATAGAGCTGCAGGGAAGTGACGCAGTTGACAACACAGCGGTTTCCAAGACCAACACATGCCATGTAGCTATTGAACAAAATGATGAATTTTGTCTCAAAATCAGCTTTATATATAAATAAGGATATTTTAAAAGCAATAAAGCATCATAAATGAGTTTATTGTTTTGTATGGTTGTGAAATAATGGCAAAAACATAGGAGCTTTCCGTTCGTTCTTGAGTGCTGCAAATTTCACAGTCCAGTTGCCTTCCATCTTTTTAAGACGCAACCTACTTAAAAAAATTGGTGGTAAGATTAATATAAGCTATGCAGTATAAGAACTTCGCTGAATGTAACCTCGGTCATTTTTGTGCTAATTTTCAGTAATTGGTACCACCTAGTCTTTAATTGCCTTAAGGAAAAAGAATTTGTTTCTGAGTATTCAGAACAAACTGTATAACAATTTAAAAAAATAGCTGTCTTTTTATTATCTGTCAAATATTACCATGCTTTTATCTTCTACAGCTTAATAAATAAATTTAGTGGTTGCATCAGTAGAAAAGTAAGTTAAATGAGCGTCTTATCCATCAAACATTATTTTTATTGAATTGATTTGGGTATAAACTGCGCTCCCGGCGTGGCATATGTTCCATATCTAGAAATCATTCTGCTGGCCTCCTCCGTTGTGTTTGGCAGAAGGTGTTTGGACACCATCCTCATGATTGGAAGGGTGTTGGAAAAAGGAATTGAATGGGTGAACTGGAGAGAAGATAATTGTATCTTGAAAGTGTCCATTACTATTAGTGTCTCGCTCTTGTTTTACATTTAGTAATTGACGATGCGTGAGATTTAGGAATTTTTCCACCCGTTATTCCTGCATTATGTTGCCCTCTCATTTTATTTTTTCGTTAGTTAGTTATGGGGTTGAAATATTAAAAAAATTACTGTCAGAGGAAATTTACCACAAAAGAAAACAACTTTAAACACGACACAGATCTTGATGCCCTGCATTATCATAATGAGGGAAAATAAGTGAAAGAGCTTCATTATATGCAAATTATTCGTCTTTTATTCATCTTCCATTCTTAGTTTTTGAGTTCAGCGCCATACCGTAGTAATTTTCTGATAAATAACGACGTGGAGGGCATATATATACGGATAAATAATGATGTGATGTGATGTGAATTTAGGGCATAGTGCGTCTCACCCGGTCCTCTTTCACTAAAAAAACTCTCAAATACGCATGTGCTAACCTGTAGGACTATATCAGGACATGAATGCACGCTTGTGACCCAGATAGTGAAGCGTGTAAGCCTCTCGCATAAAATCCTCAGGGGTTTTTGCGTAACTGAAGAAGGACCGACCCCTGAAAACTACGTCCCTTCTATTTGCAAAGAGGGCATTTGGAGAGAGGGAATTGCGCTTATCTGGGCGACCTTTTACGGCGCCTCATCCTCGGGATTCGTCCGCAGGGAATGCGCTCCTCTCCCTGCTGGGGATGTCGGGACGGTATGCCATGTCAGAGCCACGGCCTGAGTGATGGAAAATTCTAGTAGTTCCACCTAGACTAAGGGAATAGGAGGTAAGGAGAGACTCCCAAGGGGGAATGCTACCACCTCGGCGCCTTCTCCATACATGGACCACTTACTGGCATCTTGTCTCTGGGGCCGCTAAGAGTTAGTTCCCTCGGCCGGCCTTCACACTTGTTACCCTCTACACCTGTGACGTACCGGCCATTTTTCGGTGGGAGTAAAGAAGGCCTACTACTCCACAAATAATAAATATTTAACCTCTGCCGACCATCGATACTATGCTTCGTATCATCGCGAAGAAGACTTTTTTAATTATTCATTCCATGATGATGCACAATATTAAAACCACGGTCTGCAGAAATATAATACTTACTTTTTGTGGAATTGCAATGTTTATTTCACCCATATCATCTAGGACTTCATCCTAGGAAATTCAGAGACTTGTTGCCATCGTCGGTGTAAAACAATGTTAGAACACGTGGTCGTGTCACCGCTGTATGCATTTCCTAACCTAACTAACCATGCCTAGTTTGATTGAGATACATTCTTACAAAATTCGGTGTATGTATAAGTTTTAATAATAAGAACTTTAAATTAAAAATCAGATAAAAATGGAGATCAGGAATAAGCTCGCCAATACGTTCGATGAGTTGTATTAGTATTTGAGACATGAACCACCAGAAGATCGACTAGAAAGCGGAAAGAATCAAGCTTGAGGTAATAAAATTGTAAATCTGAAGGAAACTAATTATTAATACAACGTGCCAGAGCTTCTTGCGGTATAGCTGCGTGAGTCAAAGTTCATGACAACAGTTTCTCTTTCGTTACAGGAGGCGTATTCAGGTAGAAGTGAGTTGGTTTGAAAGTGGCCGGAATATATTGGCAGGATTTTGCGCCAAAATTCCTCCTAAGTGGGTCCTGCATTTCATTGGTTGAGGCGTTGAAGAGTCTTCTCCAAGTCGCGGCCAGGGAGTACCCGTCCTCCCGGTTGAAATTTTCTGGGTTATTCATGACTTCAATCGTCTCCCTTATTACCCTGGGAAAATACCTGCATTCTCTTGGGATCACCTCGGTATTTCCTATGTCAATATTGTGTCCCGGTTCCGACCAAGTATGTTCTACAATGGCTGAGAGACGGAAATCCTTTTTCTTAGCTTTCTCGTGATCTTTCATTCTCACTTGCACCACCCTGCCAATCTGGCTGATGTATTCTCTACTAAATGAACATTTAACTTCGTAAACCCCTTCATGCATATGCGGAGAGAGGCGATCTTTAGGCTTTGATAAGATGTCCCCGGTCTTTCTGACTGCCTTGTACCTGGTTGTCACTTGATGCTTTCTCAGGATCCTGGCTATTCTCTCAGATATGCCTGCTACGTATGATATACAAGCAATGGATTTCGGATTCTTCGGCTCAAATCCCTGGTGTATGTATAAGTTTTAAATTAAAGGCGCCATGAGACGCCTTTCTATCTCGAAGGTCCTTTTCAGGACCAAAACTTCCAGGGTTGCCGTTTTTCCATCCAGTGTTCCTTCTCCTTGGGCAATGATTCTGAGTCCAACATGATGAGGACACGGTGTATGAGGGGGCTGATAAGTGACCCCTTCCCACCCGATTTTTCCCGACCCAAGGCATCCCAATTTTTTTCGGGAAGAGAATGAATTTCCCATACGAATAAGCAATATAAATTTGATCTTGCCTTCAGTAATCTTCTCCTTAAGCGGCCATTATCTCATGGATTCAGTGGTGGCTTGATACGGTAATGTAATTGATCTGAATGTAGCTTGAAACCTGTGATGGTTCTTACGATGTTTCATCACAGGAAAAGTATAACACAAATAAGGCAAGTGAAACGACGAAGTAAGAAACATTTGCTAATGAATCAGGGGAGGGATTTAAAACCTTATTATTACATAACTCTCACTCCCTAAGAGCATCATAAGGATGAAGAAGTCATAATGCTAGTAGTTGAGAAAAGCGGGCTAATTCTCGCTGTATCATTGTATAAAATTATCTGAGTAACGTGAAGACGCTGCCAAAGCGTATCACGAATAATGATTGAAAAAAAATGAAATTAGGTACACTGTTATTTCACTACGCGAAAGATATGGAAGGCCATTGAATGCATAAATAGTTATCAAATATTCTTTGAACATCTTAATTCCACAGATAATAGAGAGCAAATAAGATCTATGATCTGATGATGGTCAGAACCATATAATATTGTAACGTAACTTTACTGTGTAATTTGGTATTCATTTATTCTTAATTGAGCATTGAGTAACTCATTATTACTAATAAATATTTGTAGTTTACTATGGTACTACTAACCTATCAGTTTCATCATTAAGTACAAATACTATGGGTCCATATTTGTACCAGATGATAATACGGACGCGTTGACACAGACCATAGTGAAATTAAGCTTAGCGAAATATTCATCGTGTAATTTTCATCAGCGGGTGATTTTTGTGAAACCATTGATATGACTCCAATGACTTTATGTCGAAGAGTATTGTGAAGGATGTAGTTATAGTGTCACATGCTATGGCCGTTTTGCAAAGTTCTCCATTTCACCAAGTATCCAACGGCTAAGATTGATTACAAGCAGCTTTATGTCAAGATATGCTTTTTAAAATGCTGAAATAAACTGAAATCTCTCCCTTTTGCACAGATTCACAGTTTAAAACAAAGAATAATTAGAAGAAAGGGTGGAAAAATTGAGGGCTGTATTCGATGACGGAGGTATGAAAGTTGGAGGAAATACGACTGAATATCTAAAACTATTTGGGGGAGGCATGGCAGGAGTACAGCAGTAAGGTTATGAGTTTAACAGAGTGTAACAATTTTAGTGCTTTGGCTCGTGCATAACAACTGATAATAGTCTGGATAAAAGATAAGACCCAATTGAGGCAGAAATTGAAATTTGATACAGATTTAAGGAGTTTTCTGCGAAAGCAACTGAAACACCGGAATTATTTCACATGACAGCTCTCTTTACACTTGTGATTCGTGATTGCATTGATCAATAAGCTCAAAGTCTCTTCGCCAACATATATCGCACTCTTCGTCCGTCCCCTCTTCCAATTTCTTCACTTTGACTCCTCTCACTTCTTCATGGCTGATGTTGAAACATCTTTGCCCTGGTGGCGTTTGTTTTTGAACGAGGGGAGAGTTCACCTTGGCATTCCTACCGCATCCTCCGGTCGCTGACAAGGGAAGGCAGGGGCGGTGTAGGACTCCCATCTCATTTGGACCCGTATAAAAGGCCGACACCCAACCCAGTGGGAGGTGAGACCAAAACCCAAGCAGTTCACCCAGACCAGCCAGTCAGTGAGCATGCCTAGTCGAGCCGGTATAATTAACGCCTTAGCCGCACTTTCTGAGAGATCTCTCTCCCGGCCGCTCGACAAACCTCGTTATTGTGTTTACACGGCTGCGGTGTGGCCGCCCCGAGGAAAAAGGCTTTTAGTGCTTGCTACATGCGAGTCCAAACCACACTATCCCACTCCATATACTTCATCTCTCTCGCCCGCCCCGACCTCCCAATCCCGCCTGCTCCTTTCACCGTACGCCCTCCGGATGGTTATTTGAGAAGGTGGCGGATAGCTTTGGTCACTTACGCCTCTATGGATAAGGTTGTTAAATTCTTGTTTCCACCACTGCTGTACGGCGCGATCAGCGCGAACAATCTACGAGCATTCCAACCACTTACAGCAAGCTAGTGAATGTTGACGTATAGCTAATTTAGAATCACTGCTGAGAAACTATTTAAAATATTTGTAACGGTTCATTGATTGAAATTTCCCAAGCAAAAACCTCTAAAGCCAGATTAATGAATAGAGTAGCATTAAGCCACTTCCATTTTTCTACCATTCTCCATATTGTGCGACGTGATTTTAGTTTCCCTCCCGCGCTGTAACGTGGCATCCCTCGGGAAGTGCGTGCGTTTACCTGGCTAAGCTAGACCTGGTCGTAAGTGAATGTTAAGCGACATTCCATCAGTAATCATAATTTCATTCACGTATAGCTCATCCGACTTTTCCTTGACTACTTTTTTCAGAATGAACGTCAGAAAAAACAAAGGTGACAATTGGCTGCCTCGCCTTTTCCCGCGAACTATCATTGCAATCTCTGATTTTCCGTTAACTCCCATCACCAACGCGGTTTTTGCCGTTTAGAAGTTTCAAATGCGTCTTCCATCTCTCGACTTTACTCATATTTTCAAAGATAACTTCATGATTTACTCCTAATGCGCTCAACCAAACAATTTGTTTAATCAAAGAAAAAAGGAAAGACGATCTTATTCTACTGTGGGCTTCTTTTTTTAAGTCGTTTCATCATCATAATGACACTTCGAGCTGCCTTTCTCTTCTTCAACCTTATCCGATCGTCGCCTAAGTTGTCCCTGTCTCTTGGTTTCATTCTTCTCACAATGATGCTAAACGCAACTTTGACCGAGCATGAAATGAAAATTACTATTCTTCAGGCCTCTCAGTATGTGATGTTCTTTTTAGGACAAAAATCCAGACAATTTATATGAAATGCTATATCTATATACCCTCCACAAAGATCCTACGGAAAGGTTGGAAATATTTCGTCGACCATTTTTCACACATTATTCACTTGCTCCGCAGAGATAGCGCTACTCCACAAATTTTTCTTGCTTTTATTTCTCTAAATTACTTTCTGATTTAGCGGTCAGGTGTGTCTGGTTGGGTTTAGTATTTTTCCTTTCCAAATCTACGTTTTTGTGTCTTTTGCCCGTGTCATTACAGCTCATCCACCTAAACTCACCTCCTATTCTCGATATTTTCTCGGCAAATAAGTATCTCCCTTATTTTTTCCTTGAACTCTTAGTATCGTTCGATCTCTTTATTCGCCAATAATATTTTTACCTTAACAAAAGCATGGTAAGGGTATAAAATGATGAGAATACTAAAGCTTCTAAATGACTGACCCGCCACATATAGCCAGCGGGTTAGGATGTAAATGTGTCGAAAGTGGATATTCTTGTTAGACATTGTTCTTGAAATAGTTTTAGTTGCTCTGTCTGCTCTTGACCGAAAAATAATTTAAAGGTGAGAAGTCATTCGTTTATATGCATCAGTTTTCAGAAAACAGGTGCAATTTACTTCATGACGTCATGCCATTCAAACAGCATCATAGCAATCACCTTGCCCAAACCCTGCCAATATTCGGTGTAAAAAATTAGTTATGTAGCTGGGTCCACGTCAATTTTTCCCTTACCGTCTCGTGTCAATCATCGTATGTCGGCGAATAATTCTATCAAAAGTTTGAATCGTTCATCGAGACATCAAAGGCGTCATCATGAATGGGTTTCAACAACGATATTTGTAGTTTATTATTCCTGACTTATGGGCATGCTTAGGCTATTGACGTTCAGTCAAAGTCAAATTCAATGAGTCCTATTTGACTTTGGTGGCATTTTACTAATAATTTATCATTAAATAGATGAGGTTGTAATCAGACGAGAGAAAAATTACAATTTAATGGATTTATCGGTGGAAAATAATTAAGGAGATATCATATAACTACAAGGCTGGTCGAAGAGAAAAGTAGGAATCGTGATTGGCAGCTCTAGATCATTGGGAAAGTCGAAAGGGAGAACGGTTATGCTTCACTCCAGAAATAGATCATAGAATTTATTCTATTGATATTCTGCTGTATACAGATCGAGAAAAAAGATAATTGATGGTCATGAAAAATTGAAAACAATGCTTCAAGTGAGGAAAAATTCTTGTCAAAAGTATCTTTATTATCAAATGAATACACCTTAAAGTAGATTTTCTGCTGTACTATTCTGCATGATGACATTTTCATTACTTAATCGATTTCCACTCTAGTACCAATATACTAAGCAAAATAGAGTAAGCATCAATCTAAGCATTTTCGAGCCATTTTATTTGAAATACCCAAATTATCTTGGAATTTTGATGCTATTGCTTCCTCTTTCAAGAACGCTTGACGTACAGGCCTAAAGTTATCGACAGTATTAGTGTACGATTTAGCAATAGACTGAGTAAAATTCATTTATATGTGTAATTATTATTACGAGAGGAATTTTCCGGAATTGGCGCCAGAATATCGGTCTGCTTAACGATTCATTTAGCTAGAACCGCCGTCTGCAGTGATATTACGATCACATAAAATTTTAATGATAGTTATTAGTAAAGGGCAACAGCTTTCAAGGTCCGTACGTTTAGTAATTACAACGGCTTTTAAGGTACTAAATAGCTTTAAGCCGTATTAAAAAGCAGACGAAATGATAGTTTTTGTAGTTGATTACTTCAAAAGACCATAATATTTCGCCTTATATTCATATTTAAAGGGAAGCTACTATCCAGAGAAATTTCTCTTTAGAAAATGGTTTGGATGTTATAAACGTCAAGTAAAAATAAAATTGAATAAATTCAGTCCTTTAGTGATCTTATAATCTCTGTTATTAAAAAGATGTCGTGCATATTAAAGCAGTATATTAGAAATAAAGTAGGGTAAGCACATATTATGGCTTGAGTTTATACAAAGGTGCGACTATCAAAAGTATGCATATCTAATTTGCGACTTGGCCTTACCCATCTGACATGCATTCGTTTGACTTAATAACTAATGGAATACATATATAAGAGTAATGGTAACGATCGACTCATCTCTCAATTTGTTATTGAAATACATCCAACCGAACCGATAGTACGAATAGGCAAATCGTGTGCAAATTTCCATAAACAAATAAAATGTTAACCAAATTTTTTATGTAGGTGTCAACGTAGTCACTTATTCATCATATTAATCATCATATCAGATCATGGAGTATTATTAAAACTAGTTCATGATTAAAATCTCATATATTACTGAAAACTCTGGTTCAGCTCACGGTTCATCCGTTGGTAATGTGTAAATTTCATCCCAGATCACTGGATTCCTCTCAACTTGTTCATAGTGGTAAGTTTGTAAATTTTCAATTCCATCTTAGAGCTTCCACGTTGAAGTCAATTAACCATGGTTTTAAAAGCTAGAGGTAATTATCCTTTACAAGTTACTCCTCATGTGATAGTTACAAAAATGAATAAGTTCCTCCACTTATTCTAGAAGGACTGCTGTTGACCTCTTCAACGATGAATTTTAATCAAAACGTTTGTAAAAAATATATAATGGAATATACAAATCAATGACTTCCTTGAATTTTTACTCATAAATTGAATTTGTATTCCCATAAGCCTCTCTTGTAGTTTTTGCCATTCAGCATGGAATGATATTATTTTTTGTATCTTTGCATCTATGAATGAATTTTGAGAAATAAGAGAAACGCTTACCTACACAATAGTCTTTTTAGAGCGTATATCATGAAAATGCATTTTTAAAGTCAGAAGAATTTACAAATAATTATATCAATTAAGATAAAAATGACTTGTGGAGCTTTTTGCCCATCCACTTTTTTTCTTTTGTCATTTAGTTTTAAGACCAGATATATTTTTTCAGTTGGTTTATGCATATACGATATGTTGCCATGTTGTATTTATCTGCTAGTATGCATTCCCGGCCTTCTGTTTTTTGGGTGATAGCTCGAGTGAATATGGGTAACTTGGGGTAACAAAATAATTTTTAATTGTACTTAAGTGGCCAAATATAACTGCGTCATGAGATAGCCTTAGTGTTTCATTGTTCAAGTAATATGTGGTATTAACCCCTCACATTTTAGTAGTGATTCCGACCGGTTTTAACGATCTTCCATATTTCTCAAGGGGCTTACCATTTTTTTGGCCGGCGGCTATCTATACTTGTTTCAAGAAAAAAGTTACCATTACACTGGCAGAGTATTTATATAGGAGTCTCCAGCTCTATTTGAGTGCTGAATACTTTAAGGGTTATAAATAACCCGTCAAATAAAACATACTCTTTCTTGCATTTTTCTATAAGCACAATGATGCCAAAGCTGGGTTTTCCTTTCTTTTCAACATTCCTGAAATCAACCATCCATTATCATCCAACCAAATAATCCTCAAAGTCAAAACAACTAGTTGTTCTCAACATAGCGAAACAGCCTTTGATACTCCAACGTCATGCGTGATATCTTTTCTCAAATATAATTACAAACAATCATATATCGATGAAAACTGATAGAAGTATTTAGTAGATAGCAGAATTTATAACTGTGAATAAATGCAATTTTTTATTTCTGCATTATCTTACATGTATAGTTGAAGTAAAATAACTATTTCCCTTACCTTTCTCATTACAATTTTCCCACAAATCGTTTAACCACAGCTCTTAAACCAACCTTGGAGTGGAAACCAGGGTGAGTGGGTGAGGAAGCGATAGTTTTCCCGTAAGCGTCGGCGGCGAGATGAGAGTCGGGTGAAAGCACTACTTAGAGGAGGGGGGGAGGGGAATGGGCGGAAGTGTGATGCTAAAAGCTCCAGAGGGTGGAGTTAGGAAAGGAGTCAACAGGATGAGAGAAAGGGACAGAGTGGGATATAGGGGAGAGGTTTGGACGGGAGATGTTGGCATTCATTTTGAGTGATAGCCTTTTAAGGGCGGGGGAAAGGTCTCTAGGATTCGAGGTCAGTTTGCAGACGAAGACTTGAACGTGTGAGGAAGCAATGGAGTCCGATTCCCGGGAAAGAGATTTCGTTAGTGTCTTCTGGATTGTTTCTTTTCCAAACAAGACTCTTGTTTGGGATGCACGTATGCCGTGGGGATGCGTCCTTCTTTTTCCTCCTCTCTGCTGTGCGCTCAAACAAAGCGTTTTAGTGCCGTCCAGCCGGTGAAATACCTCCCTACCCTTCCGCTCTCTGTTAATTCGGCCCATGGGTCTTTGCGGGCGCGGTGTTGTGCACACTGTAAAGGTTCTGTTTACCGCGGTTAAAAGTGTTTCTCTTGTGCGCTCCTACTTCGGCGTTGACTGAAGCTCGTAAATGGCTTCCCTCCGTGGAGCGTCGGAGATCGTTTCCACCATTTCACCCCAGCTAAGGGGCAGTAAAGTTGATCGCACACCAGATCCTGATGGTCGGAGTCTTCTCATTGATGGCCGAAGTTGGAAGGTGGGTTTGCGTTATCTTGAGCCCATATGATGCCGAATTTTGGAGTGAAATGACAATTGATATGAGACCGCAGCATACGGGTTTTGATTGCAACTAAACTTCGTGTCACTCGAATGGCGTCTGAACGTCAGACGAGGTTATAGTATATATAGACGTAGTATAAAATGGTTCAAAAGGGAAAAACCAGAGCACCTTACTCGTGTTCATGCTTTTTAAATATCAGAGGAGTTTATTTTACTCCGATTGAATTCTAAAATCTACTCTTGCCAGCCTTCATGGAGGGGAGATTTCGTCCTCACCTGGTGAAGGTCGCAGTTTCGAAATCTTCAAATATGTTTTTCACCATCCAGGGTGAGATTGTGAGTGATCGTCAAAATAATTTAATGGGTCAGTTGTCTCCGGCGAAACAATAAAATTGACTATAATTTGTAAATTCCACATGTATTAATGTGGAATAACAAAGTTACTTCATTTATATTAACATTCATTTACAACATTTAAAAGACAGTCTTAATCATTGACTTAAGCAGTTATAAATTATTATAATATTATCGTAATGCTTGTATATTTTTATTATTATAATGGTGAAGCAGTGTTCATTAGCATAAAAAAATTAGTCAGTGGTGTATAGTTTTATAAATGGTATTGCATTGTTGTAAACAGATTGCATCAACTCTATAGTGGAAATTAGATACAGTTCCTGTGGCCATGGAAGTGCATTTATTTTACTGAAGAGAAGAATCCACGTAACTCTAGTTGTATGTTAAATGAAGAAGTTGGAATGGAAATGAAGGCCTATATAATAGCCAAAGAAGTAAGTGGATAATTCATCGAAATATATGTATGAGGGCACCCACCCATTTTCCGTCAATTTTATGGCAAATTCCGTGAAAGTATTGCCTAAATCTGGGAAAGTTTTCTGCTTTCTTTTGTATAAACAATGAAGGCTTTTACATAAATATCCCTTAAATCTCTTTATAAAAATACTTCACTCCCATTAATTTTACTTCAAAGTACAATTTTTATTAAGTGAATCTGAAAAAGCATTTTATATCTTTGTGACTTATCTTTTTGAACCTTCTGAAGGAACCTCGAGTGACATGTTATTTTGGAGTGGAATACCCACGTGCCTCGCTGGGAGAGGGGATAGCATAAGGAAGGGTTTTCAAAGTGGAGTGTCGGACCTGTCCATCGTCTTTAACAAACCTTGAAATCTCCATTCGCCCGACCCAAACGAGAAGAAACTGCCCCTTGGTGCTGCCCCGCATTCTCTGAGGAGAGAAAAATCGTTTTTTGAGTCCTTTTGGGTTTGTGTGGAAGTAGCCTTTCAACTTTAATTCACATCTCTGAATATAATTGTCAGAAATAATTGATACATCTGCTCCGCCTTATTCTTTAAGGGAATGGGACGTTGCTCTATGATGTAGGAATAGCCAGAACGAGAGTGTGCTCGGCCTCGGCAAAGGTTCATGGGCCCATCCTCTCTAGTACCGCAGGAACAAACGTAACCAGTCGATTGGATTGAATTGGTTATTTGGGGAGGCGACCGACTGCTAAGGTCATTTGCGCCATTGGAAATAGGTAAAGGAGGAAGGGTGGATAGAAACCCGGCGTCGGCATTAGCCTGCTCTTAACGAAAGGAGCCAAGGGGTACACGATTTAACGTCTCATCCGACAGACGGAGTACTCTACTTGAAGTGACCTGCATAAGACACTCAAGTAGGGATCGGGTTTCTCTGAAAAGCGTCCGTCTCTGCAGGGATTTGAACCCTGGCCGCCCGTGTGGTAAGCAAGTACTCTTGCGACCACACCAACCCGATCCCCGTAACCAGTCGACTTGTGATCACAGTACCAAAACAATAAAAACTCTTCCCGAAGAAGCACTAAGCAGGGCGCGAAACGTTGAACGGCAACCAAGGAAAAGAGAATCAGAATAGATTCTTCAAAATGTATTTTATTGATACGAATAAAAAATAATTACAATTTAGGCCGAAACTGAGGGCTGCGAATGTTGGAAGGTTGGTAAGAGAGGAGGAAACGTCTCGCATACTCGGGACTTACGCGACTGCGATCATTTCCGGAGTCATTTCTCGAGAGCCACTTGGCAGAATTTAATGGTAGTTTCGAGCTAAAACTGATGAAGTTTATGATAAGTTATTTATATAGTGTGAAAGCGATGATAAAATCCAAGTGCTCCCCCGGCGTTGGCAGATATCTCCGAAAACTTGCCAATAACTATGAGTTTTCGGAAGTTAAAGCGTGATCCCACACGTCTAACCAGTATCAGTAATATTGTGTTGTGATTTTCTAGGCGAAGAGAATATATAAAAATGGCATACCAGAAAAGTTAAGATAACATTCATTTATCTGGAAATGTTAATCTAGAACAAAAGTTGCCCTAAAAATAGTTTTTATTATATTTAATATTTTATTCATTAAAAGAATTTTTACACTATTTTTCGCGCTAAAATTCGGGAGAGGTACCTCAGTTAAAAATATTGACAACCTACAAATCACATAAAGCAACATTAAAAAGAAGCCATTTTAGTAAATAGGAAACATTGTGTATTAATTTTCCTGTTACAATATTCTGTTCCCATACTTGTTATCACAATAGACGAATCTTAACTTGTTTAGATGCACACCAAAATTCTACGTGATTTCCAAATAATTAGCATTCAAACAAGTTGCCACCGTTTTTCATGCGGTAAACGGTTACTTTCGTCATTAAAACCTAGCATTGATGCTCAACCATAATTTTATAACTTTCCCCGTCAATTAGAGAGCAAAAAATAGAATTATATTTAATTTTCATTATATTTCATTGCAAATACTAAACCTCGGGTATCTCAAATTTTATCAGTCACCTCAACCAAGGAGCTAAAAACAATTTTTAATCAGTGCAAATGAGCACCACATAAGCAAAATAAGGTATCGGAGCGTATGCTGTGTTTCGATATAAGACGTCTCTAAATAAATAAAGCCGTAGCCGAAGAATTTTGTGGTATTGAGTTCATATTGCGGATCCTCTAGGGTAATCGTATGACTATAGGTTAATCTCTGTTTTTTTAACCCAATTACCCTGCGAATTGTTCTCGTGAAAAATGAAGAAATAATTAAACACTACAGTGGACAAGAAGAAAATTATGTGGCAATACTTAGTGCTCATGGTGATAAAAATTTTCTCGTCGACTTCGTTTTTATAAATGGTGCAACGTCCCCTCACACCTTAAAACAACCACTATCCCCTCTTCGTTCTAGAATATTCTTTATTTAAGGTCCTTGACACGCTCTTGTTATCATACATACACTGGTGACAGGTATTTACTCTGCGTTTTCTGCTTGCTGTTTTTGGAACGTCCGCATTGTTATTCGGCCTTATAGGGTGTAGTAGAGGGTAGGCAGGCTTTGGAACTTCGGAAATGCAAACTCCCGTTCTCACCTTGCGGCCCGATGCGGTCAGGGCTCCACGACACTGGGCCACAGGGGGTGAGGTTGGGGAGGTCAGATGCAGGGGAGTGGAAGAGGTAGTGCCAGGGTATTGTGCCCTGGTGGGACCCCCGCCAGGCGAACCCTCATACACATCCCTAACCACTTGGTTTACGAGGTTCCTTAACACCCCCGCAGTATACCCTCCCCCCCGTTGGTTTTGCCTTGCGCCCGCGAGCGTCAATTGTTTCATTTTTTCAGAAACGCTCTCGGCGTTGAATTATTAAGCCTCTTGGGCAGGCATAGCGTGAAGGGGTAGGGGGATGGGATATGGAAATGAAAATGAAGCGGGTATGTGGGAGAGCGGAAAAGGGACTTATTTTTTAGTCAGACGCTGCGGGATGGAGAATGAAGGGAGAATAGGGAAGGTTTTTTTTAAATGTATACATCATTTCCTAAGGATGACGTTATGTGGGTTGGACCCCAGCATAAATATTGAGTGGTTTTATCCTGTGCCTGTAGCTCGGGAAGCGATGCCAAGGACGCCGCACCTGTTTCGTGGAACTGTGGGGGCTCTACTAAAGAGCCAAAGATATCTCTCTTTCGGAAATTCGTGTCGGAGTGGGGTAGCGCTGCAGTGATGCATTTATTTGGGCATATCTATCCTTTAGCCGCCTGGACTCGGTCAAGGACAAAGCGAGTGACTGCTCACCAGAGATCGTATTGTACGGACGGCTCAATGGGAGATGTTCCAAAGGATTTTCGGTCGTAAATTGTGCAGCGTATCCTCAAGTCACGAGAGAAGGCAGCAGAGGAAGATGTCTGGACGCTATTGATCTTCGAGAGACCGAAAAATATCCATAGAAGTCTGAGATGTATGCTTGGCGGCCTTTGCAGGCAGATGTTGAAAGGAGAGGAAGTTGTATTTCGCTGACCCCCACGCTCCCACGCCAGGAGATAGTTATCAGGTAATGTGAATCCTGACTGAGCATTGCGCGGAGGGTTGTAAAGCTTGAAGTTTACGCGCGCCCTCTGTACTGTGTACTCGAAAGACATGTGTAACATCATGAGATCCATTGAAGAATAGTCCATTCAGCCTCCCTTGCTTGTTGTAATCCTTCTATATATGAGTTGTGCTACATTTTAAAACAACCGACCGGAGATAGTACCTAATGTCAGCATAGAGAGAAGAACAAGTGGATTCAATACTTTCAGGCATAACCTAGTAGAAGTCCATTATAGGATAAATAATGACTATACAAACTATGCTTAAATTCACAGAGTTCTTTACTGGTACAACTACTACGTTCTGTCGGTACCTGAAAATGACGCAGTAGCGCTGAAACTAGTTGCACCAATGAAGAACTCTGTGGACTGAAACATAGTTGGTATTATCATACTTATTCAGAATATATGAAAGTTTATTTTTGCTACGACTACAGCTTGGCCAAAATATACCTATCTTAAAAGAAAATAACGAAATACTCGGGAAAAATTTCTCAATTGATGTGAATATACTTGGTAACACCGTTGTAATTAAGATAAATGAAGCTTAGTATATATTTTGCATTAAAATGCTGGATCTCGGAAAACAAGATAACAGTGATGATAAATTACAATATGCTGTGCATTGGCTATTAATTACTTTACCGCAAATGTACTTTTTATGAAGATTTAGGGGGTATTCAACGGGTAGAGAAAAGTTAAAAGTGTTGCAAATGATTTTTAAAAAAACCTCATAACATGGCGTGCAGAAGCACATTTTTTATAGGAGTCATTTTCTAAGTATGGAGGGAGTGGGCTTTTAAATACGCCTGGTAAAAATCTCGCTGTATTAGTTGTTATATTAAACATCGAACCATAGCCATTTTCTGTTAAGTACTTAGGAGTCACAATTAGTCACGACCTATCTTGGGGAAAACATATTAGGGAAATATGCGGTCAAGCATATAGGAAGCTAGGCTTTATCAAGAGAGTACTCGGAAAATGTGATGAGAAAGTGAAAGAACGTTGTTATTTTTCAATCGTTAGGCCTCATCTGGAATATGCTGTTAGTGTATGGGATCCATACGAAACGGGGTTGATATCAGAGTTAGATCGCGTCCAGCGAAGAGGAGCTAGGTTTGTGAAACGATGCTACGATAAGTTGGCTAGTGTGTCTGGACTGTTAGAAGAATTAGGATGGGAATCGCTATCACAGCGTAGATTAAATTATAGGCTTAACCTCCTAAATAAATTTCAGGAAAATCATTTTACTGACGACGTAAAAAACATACTATTAACCCCTTCGTACTACGGCAGATTAGATCGCGCCAATAAAATTAGAGAGCTAGATTGTAGAACCGATAGGTATAAAATGTCATTTTTTCCGCGTACCATTCGGGACCATAACAGCTGTGATCGTCGTCATGAATAGTTCGAGTATTGACAATAGGCAGGCAGTTAATCTTTCTCATTATATTCTCTACTCTCTTATTTATGCATGATGTAAATGTTGATGTTCTTATTTATGCATGATATTTTGAATCTGTAGTAGTAGTCTTTGTATCCCTTGCATGTTAGAACGATTGGAGATAGAATGTTTCTTGGGTATTAGATTTGTAATTGGCGCTTTGCATGTGTGGTACGCGGGTTTTAATGTAATGCCGGTGTTCTACCATATCATTCATGCATGCCTGGTGCGAAAGCACCCCCTGCCACACACCCTTTGGGTGGCTTCCAGGGTATGACGTAGATGTAGATGTAGATGTAGCCAGAAAGGTTTCGAAGAGTTCTTGAATTATAGAAGTTCAGAAATGGTTCAGAAGTTCTTGATTATAATCCATGGCACGTTTACAAAATATATTAACTTAATATGCTAAAATTATGAAAAATGGATGATTTTGGAGCCATGACACAATTTTGTGTACCAAGCCAAGAGCATAAGAAAATCGAAGTCAAGAATCAAAAACACGTCACTATTTCAGTCACCCAAAATTTAAAGTATCAATTTTAGTGGTGTTTGTAAGATATTAAAAGTTTTAAATAATAAACCCTGGGCCGAATCCAATGCTTTTTGAAGTGGCTACGAACGTGGGTAACGTATGTGATCAGAGGCTAAAGAAAAGATAACAGAAATTTAGGAACACCAAAAACTCAGTGCAACTAGGACAGGGTATGATCTACCTTCGACTTTACTTCAGGTGAAGCACTTTCCACCACATTGAGCATCCCAAGAATTCTGTTATTGCCGTATAGATCGTGACTTGGTACGGTTATTATGCAAACGAGTTTTTATGCTCGCAGCTTGAACGCCAATTTTTTTAATTTTTGTAAAAACTTAGTCTTTTTTGAAATTTATTATTCCAAGTATGGTAAATGACACGTGTGAAATAATTCAAAATACAGTTGTCTTGTTCATTCATGGTTGCATCCGATGTCTATATGAATAATAACTGGAATGGTAGCGTTAGTTTTATTTCCTGATCACTTCTGGTATTTCTTTCTTTTTAATTTGGAAGACTCTAAATCAAAAACACTCAAGAGGAGACAATATGATTTACTTTTCTCTTACTTGCCAATTTCTCATTAAGGTGGTTAAAGCGATTATCGTTTGCGTAGAGATTTGCGTGAAACTTTTCATGCGTGCATTGTGTATAGGTAAAAGTGAGTTGCATGATACCAATTTGGTTACTTGGATATTTGACGCAATCATAATATGAAGCCTTGTGGCACTTGATTTATATTTCGAAATAATTGGATTATATAATATAATTGTTTAGAAGCTTTTTAATGTATACCATAAATTCAATGTTATAATGTGTTACAAGGATACATTATAATAAGTACAAAAGATATTTTGATGACTTTTAGGTATAGTCTTGACTTTCTGAACCTCCTGCTCCTTTCTCAATGATAAATCTACCTGAAAATCGAGTTTTAACATTAGTCAAAATTCCCACGCATATTAATTGTGTCTTTTTAATAGGTTTTTTTTTTTTTAGATTTTTACAGAAAACATGAAGGCTGCTCGAAAACAGTGTGGGAAATATTGTTTTAGGTTACAGTTAATTACGGGATGTAATGTTATGTGGAAAACAAACACCTGTCAATAAAATCATAAATATAAATATCAGCATAACACATAAAAAAATTTAAAAACTATGTTATAGGAAAAATTTTTTTAAAGAACTTCTTAACAAATTTTTACTAAACACGATGGTCGATGACGGTTTGAAAATGAATAGTGCGGATTATATTATACAGAGTATCAATCCAAGTAAAAATATGGGTTTTTATCAGTTTAAGTTTTGCTTATTTTTTCCGCAAAAATGTTTTTTTTTCCTTTTTTCCGCATTACTTACGTTTTACTCTGGAATAGTTTTAATGGATTAATAAAAAATAGCTTAAATAAAAAATCAATACCTCCAATTACAACAAAAAAAAAGCGGCGAGCACGCGTAGCGTCACTGACTGCCCGGCAACAGCAACTGCGCAATAGACAAGGAACATACATCATGGCGGGTGGACTTACATCCTTCTCCGCTTCAACCCCGCACGGCTCTTGCACGGTGCTGACATCTTCAGGCTGCTCTACAAACTAGGGAACAATTTTCTGACACTTACTACCTTGTCTATCTTATTACGCTTGGCTTGTACTTCGCTTTTCACCGAAAAAGTAATTTTTTTATTTTTTGGCACTTACATCCTTTTCCATTTTTACTACACATATGTTCAAGTTTTCTTCAAAGCGTGAAATTAAACTCATCATGTCATTATAGTATTAGTCAACAAATATCAAGGTATCATGCCAGGTGGAAGAACTTTTTTGCATATGATTTTAATGCTGAAATTTCGAATTCCGAATGTATAAATTATGATAAAAACATTAAAATACAATTATTGCGTCATTTATATTATTACGCTTATAGTTATTCCCTCCGTATAAACAGATGAACTTAAGTGAATTAAGTTTTTCGACTTACCTGACAAGCGATCAAAATGAGCAGTAAATGTTTCACGATTGGCTCTCCAGCCTCATTAATTCAACATTTTAAGAACAGGAAACGCGTAGGTAAATAATTTTGAGCATATTACACTAATATTAAATTACGGACCCACAATATGGCCGACGCAGCTTCACATTTACTTCCGAAAAAGAATTACCAGTGCCACCACTAGTACTTTTATTGCTATGTTCGAAACGAGGGATGACATGTTGTGCCAAATAGTAGTAGGATATAAAATGTTTTTATTTTTTACTGAAAGGATACACTTTTAAGCTACCAATATGCATGAAATCTCCATCAGCCAACTCTCGAGTTTAAAAGCAAAGAATGATGCAATCTCCTCAGCTTATGCAAAAGGAATGAGAGAATTCTTGAAAGTCCTAATGTGTGAGTCACTTCCACTGTACGGATTCAATTGACGATCGACCTACTTACTGAATCATTAACCTTTCGACGTGGCCTAACTACGGCGGGCATCAGAAACAGATGCAGACGTTATTTGCTGATATCGAGGACGGAGAAATACGTGAACAGGGAACGCGAAACGACGGAGAATGCTCATTTGAGAGGAAAATCAATACTGTTAAAGAATAATGAGACAGAAATTTAAGTTTCGAACCCCTATTCTGGGAGTATAGGACTCCAAAGTAGTGCCAATAACTAGAACTGGGACAGCTGTAGTAAAGTTTAAGATGCAGATCGTAACTGCCCGTTTGATTTTTGTTGAATAATATGACCCATTCGACGTAGTAATTATTATTTCAGCTCTTATGATACTGAATCAAATTTCATCTTACTCATTGTAGGGCCATTTTTCTTGAGCTGAAATTTTTCAATCCCCTTACATAGTGAATGCAAAGTCCGAGTAGTATCATACGACAGCTTTTTATCTTGCAAGTTCCATATTATAGTCATTTACGTCGTTTTAACATGGGGTAGCATTGCAGAGATCAAACTTACACAATCGTTATATCTTTTTCATTCGAAAAGTGATATCTGACCTAGTAAATCTTAAAGTGATGTTTGATAGAGATTCCGGGAAATTGATAGTACTTAATTAAATTATTCTTTTGGACTAGGATTCATTACAAGATCCAACGGCGCGATATCCAGGGTCTGAATTTGAATCTCAATCCGGGAAAATGATTTTTTTCTCTGTGAATGTTACACAACTGTGTGGTCATTAGTGTGCAACTTGATTGAAGCTACTACGTGGCTAGCTCCGCAGTTCTTTGAGCTTCAGTATATACTTTCTTTCAATGAGAGCAAGTCATCTGAGGTAACTACGATTGATGTAAAATTGATTTTCGTGTAAAATACGAAACCCATTTTGTATATTAGTGACCATTACTAGTCGGTTCCGGTCAATTATGGTATTCTTGAAAATATTTCTTCTCATTACAAGACGAAAATGATAATTCTGCGACTAAAAAATTCTACCCTTCCGTGTAAATCGGTACAAACCTGACGCGGCACTTTAATATTAAGAGTTGTGTAGATAAGAGGACAAGTATTGGCTAATTAGCCTATAGGAGATACGGGTTAATTAACGAATAGGGATCGGAAATTGGTGTTCTTGCTAATATGCTGGTAGGCGGATGTTCAACTTTAAAAAATGAGTATTTTTTCACATTGCTCAAGTATCTCAAGTTTATTACTAAAAAATTTTAATGTAAATTTTATCATTATTGATAACCCAACCGATATTGGCGGTCATTATGAGATTGACCAATGAATAATTTGTGATGATGAGAAATAATATTCAGCTAATTTTTGCTGGATGATCCCCAGCTGAAACTACCCATTGTGTTTAATTATTTAATATATACCATGCATACGTATAATACATATAACACAATACATGCATACATACAATACATTTAACTTGGACCGTCTATTAAGGCCGCTTTACACGGTTCATTTTATTGTACAACTGAATGTATGATAGATTGTACAAGAAAATGAATGGAATGAGAGCAGGCGCTAATTCCCATTCAATCAGTCGGGCAATCATACAAATTGCATCTTTACACGGTACAATTTTCCTCATAAGAGAGGTCAGGCATTTGTTTTTACAATAAAATGTACCGTGTAAGCCTTCATAGCCAAAATAGAATTTGACTTCTTTGACCAAACCTAAAAATTCAAATTATGTGCATTATTAAAGGCAAGATGGATCTAGGGACAAAACCTAACAAAGGGAATATTAGGAAGCCCAAATTAATTCGGGAGAAAATTCATAATCTGCAATTTTTCCTGGGTATACAAGAAAAGATGGGATGTTGGTAGTCAAAAGAAGAAGAAAACAGAGTGTTAAAAAAACTGATTCAAAGGATGGAAAAGAGAAAGATCAATGTTATGAAAGCGCTAATTTACGTATTTCATGCATGGAAAAAGTCGAAAAAAAGACAAAAAGTTAAAATTGCATTTTTTTCGAACAATAAGGGATCGAAACAGCTGTTTAAAAGACTTTATAAGATGTTTTTCAGTAGGTTGCCTAGCCATTAGAATCTTCATGAACTTAATCACCGTGTTAAGATCTGCAAATTTCATGGCATCAATTTACAAAGCTTGTATGTATTTCTTCAAAAATGTTGCTGCTTAGCCAAGAAATAACATTCTGAACTATCCGATGAGGTCTTCTCGGGTTTCCAACTGGGTCAGGAAGGCTCTTACTGCTATTACTACTGAGAAGCAACTACAACCGATTCTACAATTCGACTCCGTAAAACACGACCGTATCATCAAGTTTTACGGAGTCGAATTGATCAGCCAATGGATACTGGTATCTGCTGGCCAAAGAGGCCATCGAGATTAGACCTGAAGAAAAGCTAATGTACAGAGACGTAGGTCTTGCCCTTAGCAAAACATAGAATCCAATTATTAAGAAACGAAAAAGATCAGAGAAAAGACGTGCAAATTCTGGCCATTCAGATGAGACTTTTCTTCCTCGCAAGACACTTGGAACGGTTCTTGGTGCCGCATTAGCCCTAATGACCATGAAAGAGATATCAATCGAAACATTGGCAGCGATGGCCTTCCTTGAACGGCTGGAAACCTGAGAAGACTTCATCATTCATGTTTGCTTGGGAGAAACGAAACCCATTTTTCATTCAAATCTATGTTAGTGGACATGCACTGTAGATGACTCATATTAGTAGTGTGAATCGCTGAATTCTATCACTAAATTTAATGTGAAACAAAAACCAATTCCTCCAAATTCACACCCAGCGTTTTTACCTTTAATCTAGTGCTATATGTAAAAAAATATTTTCTGTAAATCCTCGATGAGATTTGTATTTGAAGAGGAAGACTGGTTAGCACTGTATATTTTTTTCCTTTGCGCTATATTTGAGGGGTTTCTTAAGGGTGCTATGCAGTCTTTAAATAAAATCACTATTTGAATAAAAACCTTCTACACCCATTTACGTTCCTTTATCAAATATTTTTCCAACTTTTAAAATTTGTTAACGTAATCTTGCAAGGTTGTTTGATATTTGCGATGGCAAAATTAATAGTGCAAAATTCAAATTAAGGAAAGTGCAGCAAGCACCAGAATTGTCCTGTCTTACCCTTAAAGAGATAATATAGTTCATTTTGTTGGTAATACTTATCTAATTAGAGGACTGACATCATTTTTTTCACTTTTGCCTTTTTGAAATTTAGCGAGGAATCATTTATTTGTAACGAGAGTAAGATGCCTAGCAAATACCGATGTTCCCAAAACTGACGCGAGAATAGCAGTGCTACGAGCTGACCGTGCATTTGATGGACATGAGTTTGAACCCCAGTCAAGGTGAATGAGATTTTCACAAATAAATTAACATTGTCATGACATTAAAATGGTTGTCAAACATAATTCATAAAATATGTATTTGGCAATTCGTTTACTCAAGTTTCTTCCCTAAAGGTCTGGTTTTGCTACTCATGGTTAAACACTTTCTCGGCATGGAAACCACAGTTATTACCTTCTTTGATCACGCCCGAGTAAAATAACTGAAAGTCTTTTATTATATGCTTCACTACAGCCTCATGGACCGGTAACGTCAACTTATGATGACATTAACCGGTCCATATCTACCCTGTAACTGTTTTAGGATCAGATTCGTCCAATGAAAAACAATAATTATTATGTCTCTATATCATGATAAAATTGTACATTAATCCAGGCCTTCAGAATATCAAATTCAAGGCTTAAATTTGAATTCTTTCAGTCAAAACAAATTAACTTTTGTAAATTCGGAAAAATCCCGTTGCCGTGTTTTAGTTTCGTCAGATTTCCATTCGCTCTTGTTAGCGTCTCACTTCACTAAACTACTGTGCCTCTAACAGCCATTTTATTCAGATCCTTCGCACCAGGTAGTGGACTTGAAAACAGATTTATAGCAAAGTTGATGAGAGCTTAATAATAAGAAAACATTGATAGCCGTATTCGTGTTTGCTGTTTTTGTTGATTATCAGTTAAGCACCGGATAGTGTTAAATTTCAAATATTATGTTGTAAAAGGACTTATGGTTTTACGTACGTCTCTTGAGCTAATCTGATGTCTATGCCCAACACGTTTGGTCTTTGTAAACCTAAAAGAACGGCCACCAAATGGTCCATTACCGTACGTGTATTTACATACAATTTACCATTCATCGTCGTTCATTATTATTTAAATAGGCTCTCATCGAATGAGGGCTGACTTAAAACTCTTGAAGGCTAAGCTTACAAGATGGCAATGGTTTGCGTTCTGCAGTTACTTGAACAGCGGTTTTTATTATGGTTTTATTAATGATACGAATGTTCATTTAAATTTTATAACATACTGCAAAATGCATGGCCGGCTATAATTAACCCTGCGCAATGCCTATTTTGGGTAGATTACCGGGTTCCATACACATTTGGGTGTTAGTTTGAAGTAATTTTCCGAAAATAAAATTTTTGTTTGAATTTAAGGCGTGTTTTCAACGGCACGAGCGAACGAAATCCATCATTCTCTTCAAAACGCCTCGTGTCCCAACGTTGGCCCTCTTTTAATGCAACCCTAAAATCCACATCCTCCTCCGCGCGCCTCGCGAGCACTCTTTTCACGATCCATTCACGCCACGGAGTCCTTTTATTCCGGCCGTAGCCTGAACATGGCCTCATAATGCATATATCTTGACCTGAATCACTTGGCTTCAGGCGTAAGCTCTTTTTTCCGGAGTTTTACTCGTAGCGAAAAATGATTCTCAAAAACGTAGGAAATGTGCTAAGTTGGTCCATTGTTATAATCCACTCTTCCATCGCCATCTATCTGTCTGGGTCTTTAGAGAGATTCATTCTTTGAAGAGTCAAAAGTTTTCCCTTTTTTGGAGCTCTTTGCCTCGCAGTCACATATCCGGAGATGCGTGGGCGGGCTTTGAATTTTGGCAAGATTTCAAAAAATAAAATACGTGCGGACCTTTACCTGTTAAATAAGCTATGTATCTCCACAAAAACTGTAGTTTGCATCAGTTATCAAACGCTCTTTTCAATTATAATAGTTATCGCCGACTTTATGATGAGGTTTTTAAAAAATTACTATCTTCAATTAGCGAGCCATCGGAACGCAGGAAAATGCAGTTTCATTTTGGAAGTAAAAATGAGTGGTAAAAGTACCAATCAATATTCCTATTGACCACGCATGATATTATAGAATTTTTCTTTTGAGGAATCGATCAGTAAAAATACAATAATATGCCTTTTCCTACGTTTCGATGCATATATCAATCCATATATTTTAATTTTCCTTTTGAGGAGTTGATCAGTGAAAATTAAATAATATGCCTTTTCCTACGTTTCAATGCATATATCCATTTTCAGGGTAAGATAGTTTCAATTTTAAAAAGTAATAGATGGATAATTTTTAGCTTCAATAAATTTTGATTTATGTTTGTGTCTTTTGCTGTTCGTATTTCACATTAAATATGTATTATACTAAAAAAGAAGTCAACTATTATTTTAAACAAAATTTTTCTAGCCTTGAAAAAGATATGTAGATGCATCAAAGCTTGAGAAAAGTAATAATATTGGATTTTTGTTGCCCTAATTCCTCAAAAAGAAATTGATATAGCTAATATATTAGACAAACCTGTATTTTTTAAATTCTAATATTGGACGCGATTACTTTAAACATCTGCCGCTAATAAGGCTTTCAAAGCTTCGGCAAGCTATTTTGATAAATAGACAATAATTTCATTATTGTAAACTATGTATGACTGGAACTAGGATAGAGATCATATCATTTGTAGGTAAATGTTTTTCAATTATGCTAGGGTAAACGTATTTCTGTGCAAAGTTCAGTATGCTTTGAGTACCTCAGCATAAACAGCCGATTAGTACATATTTAAAAGATTCAGGGCTCAATATTCCAATAGAATTTTTCAAATGGTAGTTTTTCCGCAAAAATGTCTGATAATAGCTGCCAAAAAGACTAAATAAAAAGATTGATCAGCTTTTAGAAAATGAAAAATATTCCGTATTAAGTTTTAATTGTAAAATCTAAACTTCTCTTAAAAACACAAATCACATGCTTGATTTACTGGTTTTAATATCGCTATGGATGTGTGAATGAGCGCATAACATTACTGATCACCAGTAACTGAAAATTACAAATGTTCAATTATATGCAATTTATTTCATTTTTTACAATATTACCCTCTGCCGCAAATCATTGCAGTAGCTTCCAAGGTCCATGAAGGATGCCGATTGATATGAGGAACTCGCAACAATCCGTTTTGTACCGTCACATCAACGGGGAAAGCCAAAACTTTGGATTTCCTCGTTGCAAATAATTTTAGGCAGGGAAGTATTTTCAACCGTGAGACTTTGAAGAGGTTTCCTACGTGGGGGCCCGTTAGTTTTAACAAAATTCGCATTCCACCTTGAAAAAAAGGAAACGTCCCAATTTCTAGGGTTGAATTTTTCACCTCTCATTAACTTCGCGAAACAACCATTCGTTTCTCTCGAAAAATTATTTTAATCCCAGACCATCCGGGAATAAAATATTTTATTTTGTTGCATTGTACAGAATAGGATTATTTTATCCGCCCTGTTGTGAGAGGTGAGCGACGAAAAATTTTAATCGTGCGAATGCGCAGGTCGGGCGGAGAGAATAAATAAATGACGCCAGCGGGCACACCGCTTCGAAAACGCTCTTCCTAGTGCGCCTATAGACTGAGATTCCCGACTTCTTAGACTAAGCCGATGCTGAAATAACGAGCACCTTCCGAGCAGTGAGGTACGGGGGTGAATGGAACTATGCATCCAGCGTTATCTCCAAAGCTGCAGCTGGACCTGACAAAAAGGAATGAAAACTATTTCTATACAGAACTTTCTAAATTTAGCTGACAATGTTCAAAATTTGCATTAAAGAGAACGCTTCTACCAAACTTACGCTCCATATATATTTTCTAAGAAAATATATATGGAGAACAAAGCTCGGATCGCGTACATTTTCAGTAACGCGCTGAATTTGGGAAAGTTACTTTAGGTAATTGGACGGCTCCAAAATGTTCAGTTAATATTCTGCATAAAACACTGCTCATTTTTTTGCTGCTGTCGGTAACATTACACCTACTTCCTCACGGAGAATCCCATACGAAATTTATCTATATCACTACTTGACTGTCACTCATTCTTTCATCACGCCCTATATAACGCAGTAGGCTCTCTCCATATACCTTCTTACGTCCTTTACTGGAACTCTACTTCACATTCCCTCATGATCTCAAAATTACCGTATCCTATCCTACTTTTCCTTCGAGCAATAGTTCTGGGATTGATTTCCTATCGAAACAATATCTCTCACCTGAGGCCGTGACGGATGAAGATGGACTCTTTGCCATGATTTCAACCCCTGTGGCCTTTTTAGAAAAGAGAGTTTTGAAACATGGTTATGTGAGCTGATAATAAATATATCCAATGGGCGAATAAGATGGAAAACGTGGAAATTTTAGAAAGGTAAATGGGGATGAAACCATTTAGAGCGCGATCAGGAAGGTCAAGATGGATACGTCGCCCTCTGACATGAATAATTCGTCAGTAAAATAATAGGAGGAAAGACTCAAGAGAAAGCCCTTCCAGGAAGACGGAAAGAAGAGTACATATGCCTGGGAAAACTTTACGTAAAATATAAGGGCAACATTGGTATAAAATATTTGGCAGAGTGATGGTGTGGAATGTAAGGCTTCAGTGAACCTATCTGTAGTCGAATGGCCAATAATGATGATTTTTTTAGTATTCTACCGGTTAAGGTTGGTTTTGCTGAATGTCAGAGAATCTCCTCGTAGTTTTCTACACTTTCCGGGGCCTATCTCGCTCTAGTATATCATTTTTCGCCTCAGCATACGTCCTGTCCTTCTCTTCTTAATCCTGTTCATAAAACCTATTCTCTAAACGATGGTTTCAGACCTAACTCAGTGGAATTCTTCGATATTAGGGATAGAAGGATTAACTTTGCAATTCCACATTGTAAAAGATTTATTTACGACCGGTTTCGCCGCAGTGCAGCACCTGATGATGAAGGAAAATAGGATAGAATACGGTAATTTTGAGATCATGAGGGAATGTGAAGTAGAGTTCCAGTAAAGGACGTAAGAAGGTATATGGAGAGAGCCTACTGCGTTATATAGGACATGATGAAAGAATGAGTGACAGTCAAGTAGTGATATAGATAAACAGCACCTGATGATGCTGCACGGCGGCGAAACCGGTCGTAAATAAATCTTTTACAATGTGGAAGTACAAATTTAATCCTTCTATCCCTGAAACATATTCTCTTTCTTCCTCTTCCCCACTTGCCCGACATTCTTCCCTCGATTAAATTCTTGAGCAACCCATCGCCCTTTATTACATCCTCCAACCATCAGTTCGGGAAATATATTTTCTAAAAATTAATTTCAGCATATGAAAGGGTAGTGAGTATGCCTTAGTATAACGTATTTGTTAGAAACACATTATAATATGAAATAGAAATAGATACCCCATGAGGAGGACTGAGGGACAAATATGTAGGTCAGCTGAAACGTTGTATAAACTAGATGAGCTACAAGGGCATAAAACAGCCAAAGACAGGGTAGAGTTTATGGCTGCCGTGAACCAATTTTTATAATTTTTTTGAATGACTAGAAACGGTGATTAGTCTCTCAGGATATACAGACTTTTTTTCAGCGGTTTCGAAATTAGTATTGATTTGACGTTGCTAGGATTCGAATTTGTTTCTCGAAGATGCTTATTGAGCCCACTATGCGGCGAACCCTTTGTTTTCTGTCGTTTTTGTTGGCTACTATAGAAATATTCAGTAGATTTTTATCCTCTTAAATTCTTTACATAGTGGTAACGAATATTCTGCCAACATATTCTATTATTTGGTTTATATATTACAACCTAGGTCAACCTCTACAGTTATTCCCCGGAATGTTACCCTCTATTTTAGTTTTGCACGTCACGTGACGTAAAATGTGTCCATTGCATGTATTCTTTTTCTGTTTCAAGTAATTCCAAAGTATAGCTCTTTTCGTTTTTGAAGACTGGCGTAGATTTGTGGATATTTTATCCGTTTACTGAATTTAAATGACCATCTTAGCCTCCCACATAGGGTGTCTCATTCATGTGTTACCTTTTTCTTTTAACTACTAAAATTTTATGCTCTCTCCATTCATTCCTTCTCTTCTAAACTCTTTTCGAGCCTTCATTCCTTCCCCGTTGTTTTCGCCTTTCGTTATCCCGGTACAATATTGGCCCTTTTGCGAGCGTAAACTCCAAGCTCTCCCTCGAACAACCTCTTGTTTTTCCGTCCCTTCTCGAACTTCCTTTCTTTCGTCCCTTTTGCCCTAGTGCCACGTTTCCCTCCATCCCTACACCCCCTTTGCCTCTATGATCTTCTCAACCCCTCTTCTTCGTCCCGTTTCCTCTTATCTTTCCCTCCCTGACACCACTTTTTTCTCGCTTCTCACTCACCCTGCGCCGACCCTTGACTACTAAATTCTCCGCTCCTCCCATTTCCTCACAGCCTCCTTTCTCTTCGTACGCCCTCTTTCTCACTCGGCTGAAAACCCTTTCCTGCTAGCCTCCTTCCAAAAAAAGAGCCCGTCCTTTACTCCCTCATCCAACACTTTTGTTTCATTCGTTTCCCTCTCGGCTCTTTAAGAAGGTTCCCTAGTGTCTGCCTTCATCAAATTGAATGAGGATTTGCACGGTTTAGTTTGTAGCATTTAGAGAAAAATGAGATTCTGTTAGGAGAGACATGCTATAACTATTTGAAAGTAAGGTACTGAAAGGGTGTACACACTTGTAGATTAATATGCAGTAAATAATATTTCTGGCAAAGAGCCAAGCGCTGCGGGACTTCTACTTAATGAAACCTATATTTTAGCCTGAACCTATTTTACACTAAATTGGCTTTATTCCCTTAGGGCATAATTTATATCTATGAGGGCTATTTTGCTTTCGTCTCAGCTCCATGGTGAAATCACATCTCATTCCCTTTTATATGAAATGAGACTTCTTACATGTAAAAATACTATTTTTCTATTGTTTTCCTTCCTCGACTTATGGCATTGGCAATTTTAAATTGAATTTGTGAAAAAACGCTGAGAAGAAAGATGATTTCACTTAATAAGTGGACATTTATTTTCTCGGTGGGATGGGTTTCAACGCTCAATTATAGCCACTTGCAATTGAGTGTGATTTCTTGAAAAATGAAGGAAGCATTGTGTTTTATGCTCCGTTGTACTTTTTTCTTAGACGGAGAGATTCTTGAAAACTTCTGTAGGAAACTCATCCCATTCTAAAGAAATTCACGATACTTGTTATTCATTTTGTTTGTTTGCCGGACGATTTTGTTTGAACATGATCTGAATATTAAAATAGCAATTGTTTGACGGTCCTAAGATAAATAATTTAAAAATTTAATAAGGTTTGCCTCAACCCACATGTAATACATCTCAGTTTTTTGCTAGATAATTCCGTCTTGGACATTAAAATAATCTCAGTATATTTACCATTTCATAAGTATAGTGATCAAATCCCCAGTTCTATAGGCTCTGTCTAAGCTTTCTATCATTACTGAATCCCTCTTATGTCTAATTAATCTCATGTGTAACTCTTGTATGCTCTTAAATATAAAAATTTGCCTCAGTTTCATATAAAAAAGCTGGACATGTTGGATCTTGCTCTTAATTTGCCGCATGTAACTTTCGTTTTGAACGGCTGAAAAACCCCGCTCATTTATCTAATTCATCTGTTCTAGTGGTTTTCTCATGAAGGAACCTATCATTCCTGTAGCTCTAGTACCCATAAGTTATGCCCCACCCTTTCTTTCCATCACACTTTTCTGCCACCACCCTCTCTTTGTGTCCTCATCTCTGCGTTTAATACCTCCTCGGTTGGGCGATCCAAATCTAAAATGGCAAAATGCCCCTCTGACGCTGGCGTCCACAAAAACGCCTGACCCATGAAAGTGTTTTTCATCAGTGACGCTACATTTGCTCTCCCGCCCGCTCCCACCCCGACACGGAACTCCTCCCCCCACACTCGGCGTAACCCTTCCCCAGTCCCGACCATGCTCTGCCCCACCCAAGCCATCTCACCCCACTCCTCCCCTTCCTCTCCTTCTCTCACACTGCACAACGGCTGACGTGATCATTTCATCACGTTGGGGTTGAATAAAGTGGAGGCTAGAGAAAAACAGGCATAGCTTCACCAACATTCTCATCTTCTCTTAAATAACCTTTTAATCCTATTACTACGTTTAATAATTATAGCTTGCACCCATAACAGACGACTATATCTAAAAAAATCGTTTCACTCTTTTTTGAATTGAATAACAAAAAAATGTGTTAATTTTCCAAAGACTTACTAATGAACCTTTCAACTCTTGTCGTGCGAATTTTAATTTCCTACTAGAGAAAACTTAGGGGTAATTCTTGATTGCTGCAGTAAAGAGGATATATTTTTTGAGCGTGAACGATCAAGTCAAAATTCGTAGTCATTGATTAAAAATGTGTATTCGGATAAATTTTCTTGAATGTCGTTGCAAAAGAGCTTTGATGTCACTGGTTGAGGCGGATTGTTCTTTTTATGATAACTTCTATGGCAGTAGGGCAGCTTCTATTTGAGGGGACATTAAAAGATGAGGGACCAAATCATGGCACCTATTTTGGTTGTGATCCGTAACACTCTCCATTACCAAATACTGATCCGCTGAAAGCGAATTCCTTTTTTGCAAGGCTTGCGATTTATTTCTAAACAGTATCAATTTTGAAACAGTATCAATAAACTAGGGTCAACAGATAAACCAACATCAATTTTGGAAACAAAAAATTTGTCCTATGCTCTAACTTTAAAGTGTCAAGCTGTTTCAGCAGATACTGAAATCCGCTCTCCTCTAAATTTAAACGAATTTTCAACAGTTCAAGACCGCCCGATTCCTCAACCTATTAGAGCGCTCCGGGCTAGATTCCAACGAAAATTTAACGAATCATAGACCAATATGTAGCAGCAGACAATTATCCTTTACATGAGGACCTGATATTTGCATCCAACGGTTTCAGCAGGTAGATGAAGGCGACTGGAATGCTAGTGCAACGGTCATTCATAAAAATGGTGCAACTGGTGCAATGGGGTTAACTCGAAAAATATTAATAAATAAGAAAACCACGCAAGCCCTCGTAACATTTTTGTTCCAGCAGATGTTTAAATATTCTAGTATACAACTGAGGTGCTTTGAGTCCAAGTTGACTGAAAATGAATTTTACGGCGTATTATCCACCCGTGTTAGCCGCAGTACCCCCAACTAGCAAATGTATGCACGATATTCCCAATTAAATAGGATTCCAGGCAAAAGAGATGATTTTTAAATAAAAGTTTTGCTTGTCTCTTAATTAATTTACAGTTTTAGAGTAAGAATACACACAAACTATACATGAAAATAGAACCATATTGATTGGTCACATTCTGAGGGAGCCACAGTGCATTGCTGAAGAATATAATCGATGAAAAAATAGAAGCCAAAGTCCCAACTTGAAGGACAAGAGAAAATTGATAGGCCAAACAAAGAAGTCACGTTTAAAGAATCACTTAGGAGTATGGGAACTGACTTCAGATGGGGGAAAGTGGAGGGCTGCAGTCAACAATTTTTGGGACTGAACGGTCGATGATAATAATAGTAATAAGTGAACCCTTTTAGCCAGGTTGGTTGCTTGACTAAAAGGCAAGAATTCTCGACCCAGGTATGGGCGTTGTATTTGTCTTACCTAAGCGCTTTCAAGTGGTAAACATCCTCTTTGTTATTACACCTTTGGGTATCTATGGCTGCGTTCAGCTTTATTGATCCAAGGCGTTGGGCCATACTGAGCGATATAACTTCAGTAGGTTTTACCTCTCAAACCCAAATCTACCCCTAACATACTAGAGAACCGTGCATTTTGTAACAGTTACAGTTAGGAACAGATTGTGAAAAAGCTATTTTAAGGGGATTTATTGTTTGGGATTTTTTCTTTTTCTATATTTTTATTGCTATTCATTTGTTACGCGAAGGGTTCAACTGCTAATTGACGCTATACTATAAGGTTGCAATGAAAATGTTTTTCCCTGCAACTTGGTATTAAAAAAATTGCATCTATTTCAATAAAATATATAGAGTAATATTGCATTACTTGTTGAGTTCAGCCGCTGCAATAAGAGTGCCAATGTAAGGAAGAGGAATGCCATTCACTTATAGTTCGTATATGCTGATGCTAACATATTATTATCCCATCCTACCTATTACAAATGAATCACTAAAATGTTATTCCAAGTTATCTCTGCGCAGAGTAACGGAAAATCATCTTAAGACATGTTTAGCTTTTACAAAAAATCAGCATCATGCATGAAGGACCTATATGAAGGGTAGCTGGAGCCAATGAAACACTATGTGAAGCATGAAAAAATCTTGAGGTAAACTGCTACGAGCTAATCTAAGGATTAAAATCGTGGGCTTTCTCTCTATTTTAGCCCTCTGAGTGTGATATATTTAATGCAAATAAATTCAGAATTGTTCGTAGGGCAAAATTGATATGAATATTACTCTTTATGAAAAAGAGCATCAGGTTAACTCTTAAACGAGAAATTACAGTTTACCAGCGATGTTTCATTATGGAAGATCTTTATTTATTTAACTTTATTTATGCTCAGAGTGGAAACAATAAGAAAAGTTTTCTAAATATTACAACTTTGTTTAAGCTTATTTAATGAGCGGGCATTAAAAAGTGCCGAGGGCCTGGTCAAATAGCGGCCCTGGTCAAATAGCGGCCCTGGGTACATTTTGCCTGAGAAGTCGAAGCTGGTATTACAGCTCGTGGCTTTTCGAGGATTAAGCTTTATTTGCTTAAAAATCATGACGCATGAAGCCAGAGGAAAACGAAATGGAGATACGCCTACGGAGCTGTTTTTACTAAGTAACGAGAACTACATTTCTAAACGAAGGGATCACGTTTTGTGTCAAAAGCACGCATCGTAGTCCCAAATCCGTATAGCAGCTTGAATAGCGAGGTTAAAGAGAAAGTGAGCACCCTTGACTCACCCTATCGACGCCAGCCTGTGTCATTATCAAGATTGCCTCGGCTAATTAATTAATACCGCAAGATCTTTAAAAGCAAAGGGTCTGAGGGAGCACTGAAATTCCAGCGAGGGAGAGAAAGCACGCATCTATTGCATCATTCCTCCATTGAAGCGAAAAAATGAGCTTAGTAATGCAGAGATGAACAGGAGGGAGATGTTTGTACACAATAGAATTGCAAGCCTCCGAAAGGATTGGGCCAGTAGAAGAAAGTCACGAATGGATTCCAATCATAGCTCTGAGGAAGTGAATTAATCCGAAAAAGATGGAAAAGGTTTCATGCAAATGGAACATATCCTGCCCGAAAAGGATATGTTAAACCATGCTCACAAAATGATTTGAATGCGGTGAATGAAACGTGAAATAGTATACCTCATACAAACTTCTTCATATTATCACCACATGGTCAAAGTAAGAATTTCAAACTTTTGAAAAGTGATGTCTTCGGGGTAATTGATGTAAAATGTGAGCAATTATCTGCAGTTCATTGATGAGGTTATTACACCAAGGAGGCACTTACGATAAACATGCACCTCGTCCAACTTCCTCAGCATTGCACTTAGCACCCCGGGACAAGTCAATTTGACCAGTGGAGAAATTCATATCACTGCTGATTTTCCTCTGTTCATTCTACAGAGCTATTTACTTCTCAGTATAATTCCGTTATTTAGACGTGTTTGTGCTCGAAATATGAACCCCTTTTTCAAAAATTTCGACAAGAAATGGACCACACATTGATCACATCGTCAAAATCAAAAGATTTTTTCTTTGTAATGAGACCATATTCATTGGATTGAATGCATGGGTTGTGTTATCTCGCTTAAACCATTGAACAGTACAAACAAATTATTTTTGTCCTCGTAAGTCCTGGCCATCCTGAGTATGATCGTACATGTACATCTTTCAAATTTTTGCTGGCGCAGTAAAGGCATACGTTCACGCCTCCCATTCAGAGGCATTGTAATATGTTGTTCCATCTATCTTGATGGCTGGTGAGCCCAATTGTCTCTAAAAAGTGTCTTAAAAGTCATGCCATCTATTCCATTATTCTACTAACTGCGTTCAGCTATGAAATAACTGCGTTCAGCTATGCACGGCATATCACGTTTAGTTGATTCCATTGACGGAAGTTATCGCATTCAAAGCTGGTTTTAGTCCTGTTCTAAGTAAATATTTTTGCTCTTATACCACAATATTTTGGATCTTACTTAGTAAAATTGTTGTGCTGATATGTTTTGCATGTATAATGTATTGTTTTCTTGTTTTCATTGATTGTTTATCAAACAAACTTGAGTTTAAGGTAACAAAAATGTATTAGGAAGTAGTTTACTTTTTTTCTAAAAAACCCACCCCTGGGATCAGAGCAAACGAAAACAAATTCACTTCTCACAGGGTTGAACTACTGATCTTTATTGCAAATGCTCATCGTTTCCTCAAGCAACAATGAAACTACGTACTCAGTGTCCACGACTGCCTTAAACTTACTCTCTGTTCGCGCCACTCGCACGTGTTAACTATTTCGTGAAATCGTACATCCGGTTGTCTTGAACTTAGATTCCCTTTAAAGATATCCAAGTCCCACGAAGGAGACGGATGCCGTCGTAGCTTTAAAGAGTTGAGGCACTCGGCGTGATATCGAGAGATCTGAGTTCAAGGCTTAATATTTTTTCATTCTGAAATTCTCACCCTTACCTGAAATCTGCTTTTAAACGATTGAAGACCTCCAAAAAACGGGACAGTTTCAACTTACTTATTCGATCCGTGAAATGAAAGTGTCTTCTACTTTTAGAATAGGCCCGTGAAAATCACGGAGAAGTTCTCTCGTAACTGCTCGGAAGCCACGATCACCTTGGATGCCAAAATACCCCAGACCCTTTCCGATAGGGTTTCTTGGAAAAAGCCATTGTAGTCACTCTCTCTCTCCCACTGAAGCGAATGAGGAAAAGATCATCAAAAGGGGCTGTTCAGAACCTTAAGTGGTCGAAAGGGAAGAAGACCCCTAACTCCCTTCCCTCTCTCACCAAGGAGGGAAAAAAAGGTCACCTCCCTTTTTCAGTCCTTCTCTCTCGCTCCCTTCTCCTGCCTCTCCTTCGATGACCTTCTTATGACGTCATCATCCTCCTCTGAATCGCCCCTCATGGCGGTTTCTCTGCGGATATGTGATTCATGACGAGTACTGAATTCAACTGCTTCGTTTCTATTCTTTAAAAAAATGCTACTTTCAATTACAATATACTTAAGTTCATGAAAAAATAAGGCTTATAATATGCAAATAAATCGATGAGTATATCTTTAAATCACTTATTTCTAGTCATTTAGGCCAGATGCAGAACAAATTGTGAGTAATTAAAAAAAAATGTCATAGAAATCTGCTTCAAGTTTGTTCTTATTAAATTTACTGGGAATTTACTGAGGAAAATATCTGTCCTATATTAAAAATAATGAAATCCAAGCGAATAAAGTTATCGATTTATAGTTAAATGTAAGTTCTTACCATTGAAAAAGGTACACACTTCGAAAAATATTTTCTTCACTTTCCATGTGGCACCAAACATGCTGTATTCGTTTTGGATCTCAAAATATATAGAATGTCTCAACTTCCAATACAATTATATCAAACTATCACTTAACTAGCAGGTGTACTATCGATCAGTGCAAAGAATTCAGTACAAAAATCAATTGTTGGCGAATTCACTTTGTGGAAATTTCGATTCATGTTAAGAATGAAACTACTTGGTTTTTTCCACCAATATATTTAACCATAAATTAACCGGTTTCGGCCTTTTCAGGCCATTATCAAGATTACAGAAATCTGTACAGATTACAGATTTATGGTTTAATATATTGGTGGAAAAAACCAAGTAGTTTCATTCTTAACATGAATTCAGTACAGTCATTTAACGTCTAGTACGCCTGAAATAGCTCCTCCAATTTCAAAGTTATTTGGCATCAAACTCTGGGGAAACAGTTTTATAATTGACTGTAGCCAATGAATGAATGTATTTTCCAACTATTCACTTTTTTCAGGTACAGAATCTGACTAAACCACCATTTCTAATGGTTTAACGCATTTTGGTTTCCAATATTCCAGTGTTACTCAAGGAGATTAAAAATATGAAGACGGAGAGTAGCTTAAATTATATCATCAATCAATTCCTTGGGAGAAATCTATGTACATCAGCAATTTTCTGCAGAACACCGTTTATCTATTGCAAAAAATTCCACTTTTTTCTAAATGGCTCACCCATTCACCCGTTTTACACAAAGTTGCTTCCAGGTTCACTCGGCGATATAAAAATGTCGTCAAATTTTGTTCATTTTATCGAAAAGAAGCGCACATCTTTTTATTAGAGCAGACAGGATGTGAATAAAATTACGTTTAAGTCACTTCTAGCTCATTGTCTTCACTTCTTAACATTTTTCGCTTGTTCTACCTTCTCATGCAATTCTTTCCACCTCATATTTCCTTATATTTCGCCTTCTGAATTCTCCTCGCTCTTTCCTTGCCAGCCCCTCCTTAACCTTCCTCATCGGTCTCCCTTCTTCCACGATATAAATATGAATATATATATATATATATATATATATATATATATATATATATATATATATATACGTTGATGGATTGGAGTCAGCCATGCGGCGATGAACACACGATGTGGATAGGATGGAGGAGATAGACACACAAAAAAAGAGACGATCACACTTACATAGCTAGCTTTCGGAACTAGTCCGTCTTCAAGGCGTATCACGGAACAAATGTCGTGTGCGCTGGTGAGGATAGGGGTAGGAGGGGCGGTAGGTTAGGGGAGTGGGGATGGGGGAAGGGGAAGGGGTTTTTCCCAGCGGTTGACGAACGGTTCTTGAAAAGGGGAAATTTTTACCAGCTCGTGTCTTGGCCGGAGAGAGCGGAAGGGGTCGCAGTGAGGGTGGGGGGGGAAGAAGGAAGGGAAGGGGGTAAATGGAAAACAACGGGGAGCGTGCGATTAATGTATTTTATTTAATCCGGGCGCGGCGTACGATTTTAGCAACCAGATTATGGCCAGCTCCTTCTGGCGCACTTCAATTAACGGGGCGTCCGGGGGAAGGGAGATCAATATTGCCACCTCAAAGCACTTGTCAAAGGACAAGCCATGCTTCCGCACATGAGTAGGGACGGGGAAAGTGGAAGATGGGTCTTTACAGGTGCACCGATGGTTATTCATTCTAATATTAAGGGGTGTAATACATTCGCCCACATAAAAACCGGGACATAGTTTACATTGTAACACATAAACTAAGTTGTGGGAGTCACAAGAGCCGGAGGCTTTGATGTCGAACGGCGTCTCTGTGTTAGGACTCTGAAATGAGGATAGGGGGCGAAACATGTTGCACGTTTTGCACCGTGGTTTGTTGCATCTCTGTGTGGTGGGACGGGGAGTGTCATTCGATGTACCCTCTCGCGAAGAATTGGAGCGAAGAAGATTGGCTAAGTTAGGTGGACGTCTGAAACATACTGTGGGGCATTTGGGTAGGAGATTGGCTGTCGATCTGTTAGTATCTAAAATTGGGAATAAGTCTTTGAGGATGGTCTTGAGTTTTTGGACGCCAGGAAAATATGTGATGTGAAGATTTAGGGCGTCCAGGGGGGTGTCTTTTTTACGTGGGGTGAAATTAGCAGAGGAGGGTAAAATACGTTTTTTTAGAAGTGGCTCGGGATAATTTCTATTGGATAAAGAATTGTGAAGCTTATCAAGGTATTCGTGAAGTTTTTCTTTGGAGTTGCAAATCCGGTGGCCACGGATCGACAGCGAATAAGGAATTGAGTGCTTAGTGTGTTTGGGATGGCAGCTGTTGTAATGCAAATACAGTTGTTTGTTGGAGGGCTTGATATGGACCGAAGTCTCAAAGGTGTTATTATTTGTGATGGAAATGTCTACGTCGAGAAAGGTGATTTGAGAAGGAGAAGTGGCCGATGTGAAGCGAATGGATGAGAACTGATTTAGAGATTTGAGGAAGTTCGCTAGGGTATCCTCGCCGTGGGTCCATATGATGAAAATATCATCAATGAATCTAACCCAGAGCTCCGGTTGTAATTCCTGGGTGGCGAGGAAATCACTTTCGAGCTTTCCCATGAAGAGATTGGCATAAGAAGGGGCCATTCTTGTGCCCATAGCCGTTCCCTTGGCTTGAAGAAAGAAACGCCCATTGAAAGTGAAGGCGTTGCGTTTCAGAATGAATTCAACTAGCTTGATAAGGAAGTTGGTGGAGGGAATTCTAGGGTGATTTCTTCTCGAAAGGAAATGGGATATGGACTCTAGACCTTCATGGTGAGGAATCGAGGTGTACAATGAAGTAACATCCACCGTAGCCATGATAACGCTTTTGTTGGAGGGAATATTTACTGCTTTCAGGATGTCTAGGAAGTGATAGGAATCACGAAGGAAGGAAGGGAGTTTAGCAACTATAGGCTGCAGGTGATAGTCCACGAAGGCCGATATGCGCTCCGTTGGGGAATTGCAGTTGGAGATGATAGGGCGTCCGGGGACGCCTTCTTTGTGTATTTTGGGAAGGAGATAGAAATACGGGGTTTTGAAGTGAGTGGGCGAGAGAATATTGATGTCGGACTTGGACAGTCCTTCATCTGGGCCTGTTGAAATTAAGAAGTCATGTATTTCCGCTTGATACGCCGCAGTTGGATCCTCTGTGAGTGGGAGATAGGAAGAAACATCACCGAGTTGTCGCATTGCTTCGGCGACATAATCCTCCCTATCTTGAACCACAACGGTTGATCCCTTATCCGCTTTACTGATGGTAATGTTGGGATTGCGGCGGAGGCGACTGAGAGATGACAATTCCTCTCTGTTAAGGTTTGGGGCAGGAGTGAGGGAATTGAGAAATTGAGGATCTGACACACGATTTAAAAGTTGGTTGCAGAATACCTCGATTGGGTGATTATTGGCCAAAGGTTTAGGTTCATAGTTGGATTTAGGACGAAATTTGTTGATGGCGGGGTTTAAATTTGAAGTGTGGCCGTCGTTTTGTTTCCAAAAGTGCCGCCATTTGAGGTTTCTGCAGAAACTGATGACATCCGAGAGTAATTGTATATGATTGACTTTGGGAGTCGGTGAGAAAGTGAGTCCTTTACTTAAAACCGAGACATCATTCTTAGTGAGTGCAGTAGAGGAAAGGTTGAGAACAACTGTGTTCAACAAGTGTTCTCAACCTTTCCTCTACTGCACTCACTAAGAATGATGTCTCGGTTTTAAGTAAAGGACTCACTTTCTCACCGACTCCCAAAGTCAATCATATACAATTACTCTCGGATGTCATCAGTTTCTGCAGAAACCTCAAATGGCGGCACTTTTGGAAACAAAACGACGGCCACACTTCAAATTTAAACCCCGCCATCAACAAATTTCGTCCTAAATCCAACTATGAACCTAAACCTTTGGCCAATAATCACCCAATCGAGGTATTCTGCAACCAACTTTTAAATCGTGTGTCAGATCCTCAATTTCTCAATTCCCTCACTCCTGCCCCAAACCTTAACAGAGAGGAATTGTCATCTCTCAGTCGCCTCCGCCGCAATCCCAACATTACCATCAGTAAAGCGGATAAGGGATCAACCGTTGTGGTTCAAGATAGGGAGGATTATGTCGCCGAAGCAATGCGACAACTCGGTGATGTTTCTTCCTATCTCCCACTCACAGAGGATCCAACTGCGGCGTATCAAGCGGAAATACATGACTTCTTAATTTCAACAGGCCCAGATGAAGGACTGTCCAAGTCCGACATCAATATTCTCTCGCCCACTCACTTCAAAACCCCGTATTTCTATCTCCTTCCCAAAATACACAAAGAAGGCGTCCCCGGACGCCCTATCATCTCCAACTGCAATTCCCCAACGGAGCGCATATCGGCCTTCGTGGACTATCACCTGCAGCCTATAGTTGCTAAACTCCCTTCCTTCCTTCGTGATTCCTATCACTTCCTAGACATCCTGAAAGCAGTAAATATTCCCTCCAACAAAAGCGTTATCATGGCTACGGTGGATGTTACTTCATTGTACACCTCGATTCCTCACCATGAAGGTCTAGAGTCCATATCCCATTTCCTTTCGAGAAGAAATCACCCTAGAATTCCCTCCACCAACTTCCTTATCAAGCTAGTTGAATTCATTCTGAAACGCAACGCCTTCACTTTCAATGGGCGTTTCTTTCTTCAAGCCAAGGGAACGGCTATGGGCACAAGAATGGCCCCTTCTTATGCCAATCTCTTCATGGGAAAGCTCGAAAGTGATTTCCTCGCCACCCAGGAATTACAACCGGAGCTCTGGGTTAGATTCATTGATGATATTTTCATCATATGGACCCACGGCGAGGATACCCTAGCGAACTTCCTCAAATCTCTAAATCAGTTCTCATCCATTCGCTTCACATCGGCCACTTCTCCTTCTCAAATCACCTTTCTCGACGTAGACATTTCCATCACAAATAATAACACCTTTGAGACTTCGGTCCATATCAAGCCCTCCAACAAACAACTGTATTTGCATTACAACAGCTGCCATCCCAAACACACTAAGCACTCAATTCCTTATTCGCTGTCGATCCGTGGCCACCGGATTTGCAACTCCAAAGAAAAACTTCACGAATACCTTGATAAGCTTCACAATTCTTTATCCAATAGAAATTATCCCGAGCCACTTCTAAAAAAACGTATTTTACCCTCCTCTGCTAATTTCACCCCACGTAAAAAAGACACCCCCCTGGACGCCCTAAATCTTCACATCACATATTTTCCTGGCGTCCAAAAACTCAAGACCATCCTCAAAGACTTATTCCCAATTTTAGATACTAACAGATCGACAGCCAATCTCCTACCCAAATGCCCCACAGTATGTTTCAGACGTCCACCTAACTTAGCCAATCTTCTTCGCTCCAATTCTTCGCGAGAGGGTACATCGAATGACACTCCCCGTCCCACCACACAGAGATGCAACAAACCACGGTGCAAAACGTGCAACATGTTTCGCCCCCTATCCTCATTTCAGAGTCCTAACACAGAGACGCCGTTCGACATCAAAGCCTCCGGCTCTTGCGACTCCCACAACTTAGTTTATGTGTTACAATGTAAACTATGTCCCGGTTTTTATGTGGGCGAATGTATTACACCCCTTAATATTAGAATGAATAACCATCGGTGCACCTGTAAAGACCCATCTTCCACTTTCCCCGTCCCTACTCATGTGCGGAAGCATGGCTTGTCCTTTGACAAGTGCTTTGAGGTGGCAATATTGATCTCCCTTCCCCCGGACGCCCCGTTAATTGAAGTGCGCCAGAAGGAGCTGGCCATAATCTGGTTGCTAAAATCGTACGCCGCGCCCGGATTAAATAAAATACATTAATCGCACGCTCCCCGTTGTTTTCCATTTACCCCCTTCCCTTCCTTCTTCCCCCCCCACCCTCACTGCGACCCCTTCCGCTCTCTCCGGCCAAGACACGAGCTGGTAAAAATTTCCCCTTTTCAAGAACCGTTCGTCAACCGCTGGGAAAAACCCCTTCCCCTTCCCCCATCCCCACTCCCCTAACCTACCGCCCCTCCTACCCCTATCCTCACCAGCGCACACGACATTTGTTCCGTGATACGCCTTGAAGACGGACTAGTTCCGAAAGCTAGCTATGTAAGTGTGATCGTCTCTTTTTTTGTGTGTCTATCTCCTCCATCCTATCCACATCGTGTATATATATATATATATATATATATATATGTATTTGCCGCCTCAGTCGTCTCCCCGAGTTCCTCATCACTCGCTTTCTCGCCCATTTCACCTCACATCCACTCAACACAGGGTTCCCATCACCAGAAATCATTTCCATATCGGCATCAGCTTCTCTCCCTCTCCTTCCCTCCCGCTCACACTCTCGCTAAATGCCTCTCCCTTCCTTCTCCGCCCCACCAACCACTCCCGCCTTCAATCCTTACTTCTCCATCCACTTTCTATCTTCCACTTAACTTCCAACCTCTCTCCATTCCAAGAGCCTTCTCCCAAAGGTCTCCCTTCCAGGTTTACCCAATGAAAAATACGATATTAATTTCGTATAAAACGGGTCGATAGTGAGGAATGACAAGGAATCGATACGTCGATGATAATCTTCAACGTGATGCTTTCAGCATTGAGTTGCAGTTTAGTGTAAGCCTGATGGGAGTTTTGAATTATCCTTAGTTTCTCAATGTACCATCACATTAAATAAATAAATAAGTTTAAAAAATTTATCTAAATGAATTAGATTAGAATGGAATTTGATACTATAGATGCTAATCATAAGGCTATCAAAACTATTGAGCTACCAGGTGTTTCAAAATAAATACTGGAGTTTTAAGGCTCTATAGTATATATACCATTTAACTTATAATTGTAAATGATACATTAAATGAAAGAAAAGTTAATTAGTTTTGGTTTTACGTTAAATTATTTGATTTAAGCACTATTCGTCACACGTCACATATCCAGTCGATAGGCTAGTTCTCTGCATACCTTGATCAATATGTCTGGAGTAATTGATCCAACAGCTGATTCAATCCTGTTTCTTCAAGTTGGGTAGGTCAGCTGGTAGTAGAGGCATATATACAATTATCCATTATGAACCCCCAAAGATAAAAATCGCATGGCGTCAGATCGGGTGAACGTGGAGGTCTTGCGAAACAAGCCCTGTCATCAGGCTCTTGGCGGCCAATCCATCGGTTGGGTACAACGTCGTTTAACCGATCGCGTACCGAGTTATGCCAGTGAAGCGGCGCACCATCTTTTTGCCAAATGAAGTTATCTGGTTTATCATCTCCCAGTTGAGGAAAGAGCCATTGTTTTAGTGCATCAAGGTAAGAAACACTAGTTACAGTACAAACTATATGGTATGCCTTAAAACCCCGATATTCATTTGGAAACACCCTGCATGTAGCTGAAGTTTTATGAAGGTATCCGCGGCCATCCTGAGAGTAATAAAGGTAAATACTAATGGAGTGAAAGGAATTAATCACAAATACGTATCATGGAAAATTTTTCCTCTTAATGACGACAAAAAATTGAAAATTTTCAAACAATTTAGAGGATTGAAATAGCTTTTTATTAACTTCGTCTTCCATGAAAAAAACTCTAACTTTTAGCCACGACAGAGCTGTGGTAGTGAAACAACAAATGGCAAAAAACATAAGCAATATAGAGTAACCATATGCCTTAGTGATTTCCTTCGCCATAACAAAAATGGGCGATGTTAGTAGTGATAATCATTGTTTACTGCATCACCGTTTTGGACCCTCTGGCAGATTCTCTCATTATGGGTTGAGAGGAATAAGGAACATATTGATTTTTTGTAGCCAGCATCAATATTTTAAATTGAGAATCGCTCAGCCCTTCTTCCCACCTCTTCAGATAACGATTTTGTCATGGGAAAGGTCTTCGTTGAAGGTTGAGATGGGACGAATATGGGGAACACCCCCTTTTTTCTGGACCTATTCAAAATTTCTGAAATGATTTAATGGGCCAAAATGGAGGCACGGATGGGGAATCCCTAATATTCAAGTGATGCGGAAGATTAGCAATAAAAATAATCGGCAGGGGGTTGTCGTATCGAGATGAAATGATAACAGCCCCTTACGCGACCAAGTGTCATTATCATTGTTTTCATTTTAATCGTATAGTCTATGTGATTTTTCGCAAGTGAAATATTTACGGGAGGAGCTTGAGCGAGATATACGGAGCAATAAGTGATGATTTTTCACTCATTGGGTTTTTTTATCGATAATCCCCGCTTTTTATCGCTTGAGAATCACGTGGTGGCGCAAATCAAAAGTAACACTTGCAGGCCAACTTTGCACGTTCAAGAAAGAACCCTTTTCACACTGAAAATAATAAGTTCTAAACAATTATTTATGGGTAAAAATGAATATTATTCGTTAAATTTCATGATTTCACACTGGCCTAGCTGGGGCTGAACTAATTCATTTATATATTACCCGAAATCCATTTTTTCGAATGCATGCACACAACCGAACCTTGTGGAGATGACTTGAAGACTGAGGAGAGAAGTACTAAATACATTACTCTGGAGTACTTTGAGAGTGTTCTTTCATTGTATTTTATAATGATGGTAATATGTTCGACCAAAAATATATACTTTCACTGGATTAATGCATACATACCTAGACACCGCCATTCTCTATTGGGGTGTAAAAATTCTTAGAATTTAATTGTTACCGTTGGGGATAGAAAACTGGCATTCTTTTAATGATTTCCTCCGGTGCATCTCATCAATGCAAACCTTTTTAGCTTGTCTAGCTCTCAGAAATTTCTTCAATCATTAGAGGACTCCTTATATTCCTACTCCTTCGAGCCCCTCTTATTACATTCACCCATGACTTTTGTGGTCTACCTCGTCCTCTAGCACCATTCGCTACACAAATAATTTTTTTTTCAAAATAATCTCTTTATAGACTTCATGCAGAACAGTATTTTTAATATTTAAATATTTTTATTTAAATTATTAGATATATTACCTCTTAGATGTTTATATGTATACAGAGTGCTTCTAACGTTCTATATTAGAGATGGAAATGTAGCTGGCTATGTTAATGTCTCCTACCATAAATTGAGGTCGCAGAATAGTGTACCTGTTCCAAAACCCAACAATGAAACCTTTAGGTCTTACTTGTATTGTGCAGCTGCAATGTTTAATCACCTACCATTCCACGTTGCCTCTGCAAAGCATGTTAAATTGTTTCTACGAGACTTGAAAGCATGGTTATTTTCTATACAACATTGAAAAATATTTCTAAATATTGAACTACAAAGTGAAGTGATTAATGTTTATATTGTAAATTGGTTTATATGTAAATACTCTGGTTCATGACCATTGGTAATTTATTGTTATTTTTGTTCTTGCAATGAACGCATGATTTAAAAAAAATACTGTTTATTGACTTCATAAAAATCAAAGTTGTAATGTTCTGTTTTTGGTCGCACCAGCCAGCTGTTTCTGTTTTTACTTCTCGTCAAGATAACTTTATATGATGGCAACTCCAACACTGGTTGTTTATCACAGGGGTGCCTATATTCCACCATATTTTTAGTACCAAAATATTCCACCAAAATTATTTGTAGTAAAATTTAGTGGAATAAATACTATCTACCTATCTATCTAACTATATAGACTTTAAAACTATATTACGCGTACAACGCACAGCAAGGTTATGCTTAATGACTTAATAATTTTTACACTAGTATGGGGATTACACTCAATCAATCGATTGCAATATTTGATATGCTTCTCTACTTATCAATGCTTGAACGAGTTACTCTAATTCCAGCAGCAACATTATAGTGACTTTCTATCGCTTCCGCTGTGCTCAACCAGTTTATAAGATATTTTAAAATTTGTGCTGAAATTAATAGTGTGCAGGGAAACGACTCTCGGAAGTGTTGAAATTTATTCCATCCTATTAAGGGACTAGAACATCAAAGAGGAGAGAAAATCAATAAGGATAACATTTTGCTAAGTGTAAAGAAAACGGAAAATTATTTTTCTGCAGTTTTTTAGGCTTTTGAATGTTCTGGTACGATTTTGCAAAGGTATGTTAAAATATCAGGATCAGGCAGTCACACAATTTGATGAAATTGAATCAAATCTAGCTTTCGTGGCATTGTTTCAGCATGGAAAGAGAAAATATTCGGGAATATAGAACAAGAGAACCCTCTCACACCGTGTATCCTCTCTCCCCCTCAGCAATTCCCTTCTGCACGCTTGTTAACAGAGCCTTCTCATTAGCAACCATTAGCTCTTTTTCTTGAAACCTCCCTGCACACTCTCCCGTATTTTCTTTAGAAACCAATATATTAACTCGGCCGATATCTTTTTCCTTACCGCTCACCTATCACCTCCTGCTCTTTTCTCGCCCAGAATCCTGTCTTCGTTTCCCCGCCCAACTAACCTTTCAGATGTTTATGACTATACCGCAGTGTGGTGAATTGCGCGTCATGCCAATGCCATAAATTACGCTAAAAATTTTCTTTTTTATTACGAATATTCATCATTTTTATCGTTCCAGACCGAGAGACGTATTCTGTATCTATCGACTTTCCTTTGTTGATGAAGGGGAACCGAGAATTTTAACTCCGGTGAATTGACATGGAAAACATCCTTCTCCCCCCTGGGCGCTCTTATTTTAGCTCATCAAAAAGAAGTCCATAGAGTTCCAAATGCGTTCATTATTTCCGATGAAAGAATATTAAAATAGCTTAGAATATAGCAAATAATTACTCGTTACCGATGACAAAATATATGGATTCCTTGCTCAGCCATTAGGAAGTATTAGTTAGTGAATCGTTATTCTGGTACTATCGGCAATGCTGAGAATTTTCTGTTACCTCATCCATAAAATTCCATTTTCACAAGCAGTCGTTTTATGGGTGGGACTATCAAGACATTATAGAAGTAAATGCTCTTCATTCATGTAACTGTTTCCAAAAATTTAATCGTGTTCATTTGATTATTCACTCCATGTAACGAATGTCTATTATTTTAACGAACTTCCTTTAAGAAGGTTGCCGCATATGCGGACCAGTTGACAGAAGTTGGTTTGTGATAAGTAAGCACTTAAAATTGCTTTGAATAGCATTTTGGCTCGGTATTTACCCACGGAATTATGCATATTGCGGTTATTTGGATAAAATCCACTCGCTCACGATCAAGCGGAAGTTTCAAAGAAAGAGACGTGAAAAAGATAAATCATATCTAGCTGAGCGTGACTGCATACCACATCTCGTTGCATTTGTCACGTCAAGCAGAAAATCTACGTATTCATTACCGCATTATCCATAACGATTGTGAATTTATGTATTCATTAGTAATTTTTGCACGCTTGAGTTGGCACGCTAGGAACACCCGCAGGCGGTCATTACGAGTAATAAATAATTCATGCCCTATATGAAATCTGATTCACGTATCGTGACCGCATAACAGATTCTCCACGTCAACACAAAGTCATGGGTGTGTAACAGAGATATGTCTTTTGATCTCGGGAAGGGAATTGTAAGTAAAATAGGAGGTAAATGATTGGTAATTTCCTCCGTGGTCTCAATTTTGTGCCGTGCGGATTGGTAAAGCGCAGGGTAGATAATTTTTGGAATTCAAAACCAAGGAATTGAATGTTGCACAAGTACTTCTTGGGGACTTTTTACTAGCTTGGATCATTTATAATCAATGGATTTGAATGCCGCGTAGCAATAGTGAATCTTACATGACAAAGTAATTGAACTAAAAATTAGCCGAAAATATTGGAAAAAAATCACGATATTAATGTCGCGAGCCTCAAAACAGCAGCTGTTCACGGGTTCACTAAATAAACTGCCTCCCTCGTGTGATTGGGAAAATTCTGTCAAGAAATGGGTATTCAAACTATGAGATTCTCATCGCTTTGCAGAATCATTTTTATTTCTTTGAAAAATTCGGAATAAAATAAGTTTGTACGATTAACATTCTAAAAAATTGTAAAGTTCTTGAATGGGTCTTCCGCTCATCACCATCTAGTTAAAATGCTCTTCGACCGTTAAACAATGGTTTTAAGATTAAAAAAAATGAAATGTGTGAGTTTTAAGGAGAAATAAATTGATATGGGGACTAATGGAGTAATAAATATTTAATAATAGACGTAGCATCTAAACGCCCTAGTTGCCTCACCAAGCATTCTTCTTTCATTGAAAATGTATAAAAAGACGGCTAAGGACATTTTACACGATAACTATTTTGGTATGATGAGTCATTTGTTCCATCTTCTTTGATGGTCTTTGAGAAGATTGGAAAAAGTGGAGAATTGTTAAAGAGAACATTTGCGTAGAATTTTCCGCGAGAAAATAAAACCTTGAAGTGACCAAGAAGTGAACCACTAATATTTGGCTTTCCTCGTCAACGTTCAAGCCGTACAAGCCACTGTGATACCCTTGCTCACTTGTTTTTGAATAAGCTTCTTAGGGGTTCAATAAACTAACTGATAAAATCAACTCGGTGGATCATGCAACTTTATAACTTAAGTTATCACAGCGGGGTGACGGAAGCAGATTCATCCGAGGTTATTATTCATTGTGGTTAGTCTTTTCTTTAAAGTCCAATCTACGCTTACGCTTTCATATTTGATGGACAATGATGACAGTTAGCATATCTTTTTAATTTAAAAAAATGTCCACAGGAATTAGTAAAGCTGTGTACTGCCAGACTAATACAAAGCGGTTGCCTGTGCAAATAGTCTGAGAGTGGTCTGTGGCTCGATACTCAATCCTGGTCAATATTTTTCTCTGGTAATTTCTTCCTATTATCTCATCGTCATATTTATATGGTTGATAAGCAACTTCAAAGTGCTGTCTGTTATAGAGGTATGTTTGCATGCATCACGGTACGTTTACAGAGAGCAATATATATATTTTATTCTTTGGAAATATCGTTACTTTCCTATTAATCTGGGATGAACTAGTTCCTAACACACAATAGGATATCCATTGTCAGCAAGTTAATCGCAAATGGTTGCCGAATAGTATTGTGATTGAGACAGCTGCTGGAAATCGCCCACGCAATGTATAAAGTCAGGGGAGAAGGGCTCTTTTGAAATGGGTTGGCTAAGTAGCTAACAAGGTACAAAACGGTTGGTAGGCAGCGCTGATAGCGCCGCGCCATTGCATTTAACTTTTTATGTCCAGAAAGTGTCAGCAACGCGTTTCTACACTAATGTTTATGATAAGTAAGAATGTGAATCAAAGTAATCTGAACCTTTTTTCTACCATTGGTTGTGCCAGTTTCAGCTAATGAATTATGAGCTATGGAAACCAGTAATATTGACGTGAGTGATATAGGGAGAATTTTGAAGTTTGCAATGGAGATTCAGCACGTGGCGAGCGCTGGTAATCACGGTAGTCAAAGTCGTAGATTACCTCACTCCCCCTTGTGGGGCTTATTTACAAGAATTAGATCCATTCACAGAGAGGATCTGCCAACATTTTTTTCAATGGCATTAATATTACAGCCGAGCAAGAGATCAGTGAATGATATAGCATTCATCTTTCCGTTCACAGCCCTTTATCATAATATATGGCTATCCTAATCACGTTATTTCCACATTCCACCGAATTAGTTAAATGTAATATCGTAAGCAAAGTGCCTCTTCTTTTTAATAAAAACAAATGGTTCTTTAAATATTTGGATGCTTCCTCAGTATTAACTACAAATGATATATTCAATATCTCTCGTATAAAGATCTAGACATGTCCATTACTAGCATGTGTACCAGAGGTCTCATATTCTACGGGAAAAGATTAACTTTGGTAATATGAACAACACTGAGATGGTAAGAATATTTTTCTGGATTTATAAAGTGTCAGGTATACAGTTCAGGCACCACGATTCATTAGCTCAAAAAAGTCACCATTGCAGTAATACGTGGCAAATTTATTAACAGAAATACGCTCGCCTTCAGTGACGATAGCGGTTTTTATTTACTAATATGTGAAAACTATGATAGCTGTCGGGTGCAATTGAATAACTTTTCTACTAATGGAACTCCTATTGCCATTATCATGGCTAAGGTCTGCAATAATGCTCCTTCACGCCAGAGTCAGCTGCTGCATTTCTTCCGAAAGAAAGACTGACGAAGATAAAGTTCTTTCAAATGATTCCATTTTCCCTTCCGGGCCTTGTTCCCCTCTTGGACTACGTGTTCTTTCCAGTTTCCTTATTTCTTATTCCGCATTTCCTCAATTCCTCTTCCTTTGGTGAATAGCAGGATGGAGATGGGAGTCAAATCAACGTCGAACTAGCAGCTCAATGGCCCAAGTCCCGCTCTCCATCAGCCAGCCATCTTTCCTCATCCTTCAGTATCTCCATGTCGACGATGGTGTAACTCCAAATACTCCCGGAAATTCATCTCCTTCATCGCACTTTGCACTCATTTCCCTTTCGGTCCTCCCCGAACCCTTATCCCCTAATTCAACCTTACTTCGTTGCTCATTTTTTTCTCTCTGAATTGTTTGGTTCTTTGATGAGAGGACCGACTTCTCCAGTTATTTTCACCAGTAAGGATGGATGAGTGGGTTTGGGGAGGAAACCCAACGCCGGTTATAGCTCACTCTTCGCGAAAGGCTATGATAAGTAGTCCATAGCCCAAGAAGGTCTCGCTGCCTGTGTGAGACGATATAGATGCTTGATTCCAACTGTTATATATATATATATATATATATATATATATATATATATATATATATATATATATATATATATATATTATATATTAGAAGATGCTGCACTCCTTAATGGTGGTTATAAGAATATAAAGTTTAGGTACATATAGGCATAGATATACTATTTGTATGAGTACCTTTGTCGCACCCCATTAAATGGAAACTAATGAATTACATACGATGAAGTTTACTTTATATCACTTATAAAGTGCTTACCAAGCCAGTTGTACAACTTGACTTCATTAGTTGAAGTCTTGGCCGGCAAGAGTAATGAATAAAATCCCATAGTGTAACATTCAATGTTTCGGAAGGAAGATTGAAGATAACTCGTCGACGACATTTTTTATAATCCTTTTTTAGCTATTAAATCAAAGTGCATTAACTAAAATTTTATGTTCTATTGGCGCAGTGAAATTATGCTTTTGTTATGTAATAAGCTTAATGCTTATGTAATAAGCTTAGAATTCGTCAAAGACGGATTGCCCAATCTTTATCAGCATCCGATTTTGAATCCGGTTTGAGGAAAAATTTTCGTTTTTCGGTTTTCGATGTATCGTATCTTTTGCGACACGATTCTTTCATCGAATAGGGATATTGCCATTGGATACCGCCTATAAAAATACCTTCCATCTCCTAACGATATTCTTATTCTCAGAGTTTCAAAATGACTTGAGGAATCTCCTTTCCCCCACTACTAATATCACGCGCAAGGCTTTTTCTATTTTAGAATCCCCGTGTTTTTGCTATAACTCTCCTTTAGATGTTTTTACCACCGGTTGGGCACCAATATCTCACAATTTTGTGTATTGCATCCGCATTACGCTCCGAGAAATTAAAAAATTCTCAGTCCTGACTCATTGAGCTCCTCAGCAAAACGCATTACTGCAAGTTGTTCTAATTTGCTGTGGTGTCCCCTAGTATTGCCTCGTCGTAAATTGTAGGTGGGGTAATATTATTCATGCATTTAGGAATGTAATGGTTAAGAAAATTTAATCAATGAGCTTTAAATTTGAACATTTTCTGAGCTCTTCGGAAGTGTTTTTCGCCGCAAATATTTTCATTAGACAAGGTTTTTACATTTTATTTCTGCGGTTTTCTTGTATTCAGTATTCGCATAAATTGTGAATTAATGTAAATTAGTAAAAATAATTTTACACTCCAATAGTCTGTGGATTGTAAAAGTAATTTTTACAAAACGACATGGGACTCTTCAAAGTTTTACCGACTAAATTCATTTATTAAAGAACGTCGTTTTCCCCCGGCATATTTTCTGCTTTGGTTTGGTTAAGAAATATCTTCACTTTGCTAAGTATCTAAAAATTTTATCCTATGGGATTTTTGATTTTTCAAATTCTATTGCATTGGTTCCATGGCAAACGTTCAGGCTTAAATCCCCTGTCATAAATCTCTTTTTTTCTAATACGGACTTTTATTCGGTGTATTTTCTGTTTTGTTCCGGTTATGAAACATTTTCACTATGCTAAGTGTCTGAAAATTTGGTCTTGTAGGGTTTTTGATATTTTTAAACTGTATTATCTCGGTTATACGTCAAAGGGAATTTGAATAATTCCTTATGACATAATATGGTGGATTAGATCCGTTTTTCTTCAGAAATTCCTTTTATTTCCGATATTTTAAGTGATCAGAAATAATCATAGAGGCTAAATGTGTCCACATTTCTCAGTCTTCTGTTTTTTTTCAATCCTGCCGGTGCCATGTAAATAGGATGCGCGTATGATACACTGTGCAGTGACAAAAAGGGGCAAAAATGGCTGCGTGGGAACGTAGTTATTCTCCCACCCTAACCCGCACTCTTGCCGTTTCTAAGGGCGCCCATTTCAACGTGCGAGGAAGCATCTTAACCACCCTTCTGCTTCCCATTTTCGACCCTACCCCTTCTCGACTCTCTTTCCTCCCCCTACCAATATCTCGGCTCCATCCTCATCTCCCCTGGCTCATCCTGTCCCATTACCAGCCCTCCTCTCTCTCTGCCCACACTTTAAAACCTCCTCCTCGAATAGACTTCACCTTATTCCCTTCCTTCCTTCATCCCCTATCCTCAACCCTCCCAATATCTCTCGCCATTTTCTCTTCCCCTTCCCCACGCACGTCCTAAATCCCTTTTTCGTTCCCATTTAAATATATATCTCTCTCTCCTCGCCAGGAACCTTCCCATCTTATCACGTTCACCATCTTTTACTCCACGTGTTCTTCGATCTCTTGCCGCCAAAAGGGGTTCCAACTCGTGTCGGATGAAGGCGGTAGCTCCGGACTGGATAATTCCTTTCCTAAAGTGAAGAGGAAGGGCTTATTCAGAGAAAAGAAGTAAGCTACCTCTGTTCATACGGTTATGCAAAGGTTAATGAAATGGTTGAATACGGGAGTATATGGATCGAAGATAGATCTTTGTTTTTTTTTTGAACAACCATATGTGACTCATAAACTGTTTCTCTTTATTTGCATCTCTACATGCGATATTGAGCCTTAACGAGCTGATGTATTCATTTTTGACCTGTGTGATATCAGGAACATTTGTCTTATGAAGCAAAATATGCATGAGTTTCCACAGAAAATGAAAATTTTGATCCTGCAATATACATTAGAGCAACAGGCAAGGAGAAAGTTTTTTGATCTAGGTATTAGAATTTGAGGTTTTTTTCACAGCAAAAGTTGTCAAATCAGGTAACTAAGCATGATTTGGACCAGTTAATATCCAATTGTTTATTACTGCTGATTTCTGAGTTTACTTTATCAGAAGCTGCTTGATTTTTAACCTAATTTTATCTGCTCTTACTTATCTTTGGCTGTAGCATAAAATGTTTCACTATCGCACTTCTTACATGCCAGCAAATTTTTAATTCTTCCCAAGATATTTGTTTCCTCAAGCCAAAAGTTAATGACATAAGTCACGGTCATGACGTAAATTTTTTCGGGTCCCAAACTAGCTCAGTCCTCCATCTTCGCCGACGTTTTGACGTGCGACACGCTCGACTTAACGTCGGCAGATATAAGGACCGAAACTGGTGTCTAACTCGAGCACATACATAAAAAAAGTTGAAAAAATCAGTTATCACGAAAGATTACAACCTGTAACGGTATCTTCGGAATCTTACTTCCTGCCACAAGCACGTTTATAACATTATTTTTCTATAATTAAAAATGCTGAATCTTTTATCACATTAAGAGAGTAATTGAAATCTAAACTTCAAAAGGTTGCTCTCTAACTATCTAATACGTCTTGCGATAAATAAGCAATATGAGTTTTCTCAGAATAATTCAATATGCGACCGGTTTCATCTTTAAGGCGGCATCATAAGATCTGATTATCGCCAGAGTAAGATCTAATGATGCCACCTATGTGAAAAAAACTGGTTAAATACATCAGCTACGGAGATTTTCTTGCCTGGGCTACGTTTAAGGGGAGGAGTTTTCATCTTAAACTCATGACAATGAGATGATGTTGATTGAATTTTACATGAATTTTAGGTGGAAATAAAGTTTTTATCGACCCTGCATTTTTTATCATTCCTTTTCTCTTGTCATATCTGTGTACTTATGTCATGTTCACCACATGCAATGATTGTACCTTTTTAAATTTGCACGTGGAAGAACGGCTATTTGGCCGTTTCCATCATACACTGTGTTTGTCAAGTATGAAATCTTGCCTAATTTGCTGTCTTAGTCCCCATTAACAGGTTACATGAGCACTCAATTAGGCACCAGACACTCTGCTGTGTCCCCAGGCCCGTTGTGAGTGATTTCTTAATGACCTAAAACGTAAAATTGAACAGTCTGCTCCGCTACCAATGTTTGTACGAGCATCGCTTGTTTTTGAACGGACCCTTTGATTGATATCGTGCCTTTCAATTCCATCGCTCATTTTACTCATTGATCTACTTTATTATGTACATATAGGGCCAAAAATTTTACCTCGGCCTTACGCTAAAACCTAAAACACGCTAGAGATTCCATTATAGTGCAATATGTCTTTTCAAGTGCTTGAAATATTACGCAATAGGAGTAATTATTTGCGGTATCTTCACGTTGCAGCACCGAAATTGACTTCAAACACTAAGATGCATATATTGACGAGATAATATACAACGGATGGACGGTGGTGTTAGTCAATGGAAGCTGGTTTCATAATTTTAAGGATTGTTATAGCATTTACCTAATCGTGCTCTTTTTAGGACGTAGTAATATTCAAATTTTCCTCCACAACATAAAAAAACAAACCTAAATTTTTAGCTACCTATCATATGACTCAATGCTGGCTGTTATTATTTCCTTCCTAAATGTGAAAAATTTAAGGTGCTCAATTATAGCTTGGTAATCATTCCTTTTGGCAGAACTTTATCGCTTGTTTAATTGCACGATGGCTTGTTACGATACTCATGTCGTGAATTGCGACATTTTTTAGGGCTTTCAAAAAACCTAATGCTAAAATTTGATTAAATTGGCTTGTTTGGAAATTCATGGATATGTTAAAATAATATTTTATATACTTTTTTATTATATTTGTACATAATCTTGTATTTTGTTTGTATTATATTTTCTAAATTAATGTTACAAACATACTATTTTACCTGGCTTGTGGTAGTAAGACTAATTAACTCGAAGTGAAATTTTTATAGCTTCAAACATCATTTAGTGATGAAAATATTCAAAACTTCGGTAACCATTTCATAGTTATTGGCTGAAGAAATGGCTAAAGGAAAACTTATATAACATGATTTCATAGTATGACAATTGAAGTAAAAACTTAGCATTTGAGCTCTAAAATCTCTAAAAACATTAACGACGTTGACCATATTAAAAAAATTCCATGCAGGGTTTAGTTTTGTCAAATTGATAATATTTCCATGTTATTCAATGATAATAATAACATTTTGTCAAAAACATGGCAATTCTCTTTCCTTAGGAGTTATGAGCAGTTTTAAGACAGAACTTCATTGGATTCTTAAGGGTTTTTACGGTTGCTGTGCCATTTTTCCCAGGGAGTTAAATTTACTTAAGCGAGTTGTTTTGTTAACAAATGTGTTGGTGCCTATTTTTATTTGTTTGAGGGTAAAGTTACGCGTACAACAGGTTAAAAAGAAACAGCAGTGGATGTACTCAGCAGCCAGAGGTAGAGTTACCTTAACATTTTCATCTTGACGCGCTAATTAAAAAATGGCCTTTGTTGTATAGGAGGATATGAAAAAAATCTTTCCAAAAAACTTAAATGCAAATTCTTTAATTTTTTTCCAAGTGAGTAGCCATCAGTCTTGCCCTAAGGGTCTTGGTCTTTTCCAGTTATTAAATTCCACCAATATTTTCCTGATATTCTCTCTCTTCTAGCAAAAAATAAACTTTTTATGCTTTCCATGAAATTCCTTTTGACAAAACATGTTTCTGATGGCAAATGATTCTCTCTTGCTGGACACATGTTTGCTGTTATTCTTTCTTTCTTTTTCAACTCGCTTATTTCAAAAGCATCCTCATACATACTCAGCGTACTATTTGTTTGCGGCTTGGAAAAAATTCTTCTTTTAATAGAATGAAACACGTTAGTGAAGTCCGAAAACGCTATCATATATAATATAAAAAAACTATTTCCATTATATTTCCATAAATAATCATAAAATTGTCTTTAATCTCAATTATTAGCGGCTACTTTTATACAGCTGGTTTAGAGGTCTTTAGAAAATACAAATTAATATGCTAAAATAGATCCTATTTTCAATCTAAATTGCCTTTTTTTGTTTTTTTCGGTCTTGTAATCATTATTTTTAAACAGTTCAATATAGATAATTATTTCTTTTGCTCTATTCCTGGCTTTCCCCGTTTATAATTCTCGGACCATTGCTATGACAAGCAAGGGTTTGTCCTTACGGTATTTTATGAATCATTAGAGAGACATACCGAGGTATTCAGTTTTGCTTCTTAATAAATTCTTGCCGTTTTTTAATTCCCAATGGAAAAATTGCGGAAATATTAAATAATAGAATTGCATCCTAAAAATTCAAAGAAAAGGCATTAATTTGCTATGCCTGGATATGAAATAGCGCAAATCCATTCGAAGACACGTGGTAACAGGTTTAATCATTTGTGAAGTTATGTAGTAAACAATCTAGATTATTTGTTTAAAATAAGTGATTTCTGGAAAGCCATCACAAAGATGGGGTGAGGTCTTACAGCTAGACAATTAAAATAAAGCAAAGATAGTCTCCAAAAGCCGTGAAAAATTAAATTGTATTAAATTGTTTACGGCTTTTGGAGACGTTCTTTGTTTTATTTTACGTGATTTCTTTTGCAGAATATAATAAAAAGTAAATCAAAAATATTGGCGTCACAATACTTTGGTTCTACTTGATTATAGTCCTGATTAAAATCGATTATGATAGAGTAACAATCAACCTCATTCTTTTACTTCGAGAACCATGGAAAGATGTTATTAATACTCAATTCATTAATTCAACCCAAACTTTAATTCTTTAAATTATTTCTTATCAACAAATACTGTATATTTGCGAGTTTTTCTCTCCTCAAATTTGTTACGACTAATAGCTGGAACCACCTGATTCTGGTTAATTATCGTATCAAGTACCACCTATAAAAAATTTTTTAATGACTGAATAGTCGTTTTTTGGGAATGATTTTTGAACTAATAACGCTGTGGTAGTATTATACTGTTTAGTTCAAAAACTGGTTCTAAGTCATGTAATTTCAAATGTATCCCTAATAGCTGGAACCACCTGATTCTGGTTAATTATCGTATCAAGTACCACCTATAAAAAATTTTTTAATGACTGAATAGTCATTTTTTGGGAATGCTTTTTGAACTAATTACGCTGTGGTAGTATTATACTGTTTAGTCAAAAACTGGTTCTAAGTCATGTAATTTCAAATGTATCCCTCAAAAAACCTTTGCTCTCTCCTCATATTGCTAAAAAAACTCTCCTCATATTGCTAAAAAATAATCCTCATTACTGAAAAGAAATATTAGTTTGTTGAAGCTTAAAAAATACTGCGCAATATAATGAATGTATTTCACGAAAGTAGCGATTGATGGAGTACATTTTCGATGTTTTCTCGTATTTTTCACTTATTTGCGTCCCCATTAAAAATGCAATGCCTAGCAGCCTACGAAGCCCAGTATAAAGCACTCAAATGAATTTTAGACCCCAAATTCGCGACTCATTTGCATGTTGGAGGGTGGATATTACGGTGCTTCCACGATGGGCACAGAATTTGGATAAGTGGAGACCGCATGAGCGCTGGAGAGCGCCAGTTAATGAGGTCGCGAGAGCTGCTCTATGTAGGTCGATGGGACTCTGCGATGACGCAATCAATTAAATGATGAACCGAACGCATGCCAACGGGAGTCCTTTGTCCTCCTGAGTCTGGCACAGCTGGAAACAGGCTTTACGCCCGGTGACACACGAAATGCGTCACATATTTCATCCATCATTATTTTTTGATCCCTTCGCCGAGTACAGCGTACCCACCCATCTTCCATGCGCATGAAATAGTGTGGACCTCGTTTTTTTAAGTCCGAACATAACAGAGCTGCATAAAAAACTTTGGTATGATTTAATGAAAAATATGACACAGCTTTTCAACTTCATGGCAAGGTGTAAAGCCTGTTCGTGGATTTGTTTCCGGATATTTTATAGAGATGCACTACCCGTAAAAACTCGCTCCCGTCTTTTAACACTTGAAAAGTTTTATTCTGATGCCTTACGCACCACTGGCACAGTATACGCAAAGTAGGTATTTTGCTTCACGCTGATATATATTCGACGCAATTTTGGATTCTTCGAATTAAGCTTGCATTTAATAGAAAACTTGTTCAGTATATTTCTCAAAATCACAATATTTTTTATTAATTTAACTATGTATATATGCTTGCATCCGTAATCCCAATACCTGTAAAGTTTTTGGCGAAGGGATATCTTAATACGGACACACATCTAAATGCTTATTTTTCATTTGGTTTTTTTTTTATCTGCTCCATCACTTTGTCTTTTTATTTCTAAGACACAGGAGAAAACGTTTTTTCTGAACGTTCAATGTGTATTTTACACTCGTGGGCTAATATTCCTAATAGTTGTAAGAATATGTGATTTTAGTCTGTTTGAATAAAAAAACCCGCAAAAAGTTCGCAAAATTTCGGCATATTACTCATTCCTTAAAAGTGGGTGACAGACATTAAAACAGGGCGGACTTACAAAAATACTTATGTGATCGCTTGTAACCTATTGCTCTCGTCAGTGCGGATTATATCTCTTGGTGGTGCCAATTCATTAATTTTGGCCTCTGATTACACAAGCCGCATTGATTAACATTACATTTTTATTGAGATTTTTTAATGGAGTCAAATTAATTCCACCGTTAAATGACTAGTATGCTATTAAAGTATTCTGGCTATCCTTAGAAAATAGTGTGTCTAATATATGACGCGATGTAAGCAACCATACCCTGGCGCATTGGGTAAAATGTGAGAAAGGGTCACACCTGGCGAAGAACGCATTTATCTACCAAACTTGATCGCCTCTTTTACTATATTAAACTTTTGAAAATAAGGTTAAACACTTTGACACTCTGTTGAGCCACTGAGTGTTGACGGTGGAGTCATAAGTGGGTTTCCCTGGTAACAATCAAAAAAAGGTGTTCCAGCCATAACATTTCAACCAATTTCCCAATATTTTGCTACAGTCATAAATCTTTATGAGCGGAATCCTAAAATTATAGTTAAACTATCTGTTATTCATTTGCATATTTTGTTATTCTGCAATCAACAGGGTTTTAATCTCACAATGGAGAAAATGAAGTCTAGAAATAGTCAACTTTGGGCGCGTGGAAATTTCTCCATTTGTCACGTAGCTGCTACTTTTAAGCTAGATATATTAAAAACTCAAAACTTTTACTGTTCATCAAAATTTTAGAGTTCTTTATTTTCTGCTACTTTCAAAATTTAAAACAACTTGTCTTTAAATATATTTATCCTTGAAATTTACAAAATTTCTAAACTTTATATTTTTACGGAGTTGAAAAACAATGTAATCAAGCTCCCAAATCTAAATGACTCCATCATTGAGTATTAATTCAAGAGTACTTATTGGACAAATACGAAGAATTTGACAATTCTCTTCCTCCTGAATTAAATTACGGAAAACTAACCATTTTTAAGTTTTCATTTTGTAAATAAAATTAAAAATGAAGCATGGATAACTCCATGCCAGTAGTCATATGAAAATTGTGCATGTAATATATAATAGGACAACTTTTACTTTATTGAATTAGAACCGGCCATACCTGAGCAGAGGTAGTTATGCTCAAAGCTTGCACACGCAGAAACTGATAAGCACCCAGATTGCAAAGTGGCCGAAAATGGTTACTAGGATAAATAAAAATTATAAAATATTATAAATTGTTAAAATAAATAATAAAGTTATAGTTCTTCCGCTGTCGAATTATAAAGCTACTGACTCTGAAATATGATTTTTTTTAATGGTCGAGCTACCAAGTTTGCCCGCTTGGTTCATATTGACCCTGCAATAATTGCAGTGAAAATAAAATAGTTCCATAAAAATGACGCTTAAGTTGGCTCTGAAGGCTATAAATAAGGGTAATTTAAAATTGTATACATTTAAAAGCCTGTGCGCGTTGTAACTAGCACTTTCTCTTAGATTCGATGTATGACATTCGTCATTGTAGTATTTTTGAAGCAGTTCCAAAGGAAATGTGTCATTCAGTATTTGTTTTAGATGAAATATCATTGCGACTAAAATAAATTTAGTCTGTTCTTATTCTTCTCCTTTATTCTAAATTTTTGCTTCCACAAAAGTGCGCTTTTTGTATAAAGCTTCTCACCAGCGATTTAGCAAAAATCTAAAGCTATGGTTCACGTCATTCGGTCTCTTCTAGCTATGAGCTTCGCATATGCTATTACCTGGGATTCACCCGCAGCACTTGCTACATGCTTGTGAAGAGATTTACCTAAATAGATAAATTAATGTGCATACTCTGGCCTATGGACTCTCACTTTTCATCTACTTTGACGTGGGCTTAAGCCTACAAAACCCCATTGTTTTCCTACGAATTACCCTCATCCTCTATTTTTCGCTCTGATTTTGCTTTCATCTTGTAACAAATATCACCTCTTAGATAAATGACTTACCTAAGACTGACCTCTTGCACACTATCTAAACCACCTTCAGCAATGCCCTGTCACGTGCATTCTTACCTCAAACTTATTAGGTACCCATTGAGAATTTTTCTCCGTTCACATTTCAGAGGCACATATGGCGAGCCCTATCACACACCCCTACCTTTTGCTATCGAAAAAGACCTCTCCTTCCATTCTTGCTTTTGCTATCTGGATCCTGTTTGAATTTAGGCTGAACTGAGCTGCTATTAAGTATTCTATAATATAAATCTGTTCCCTTTTTTGCTTCTCACAAAATACCCGGTTGAACGATTTATTTTAGTCAGCAAAACAAGTTGATAATAGCTCTCATCAAATTATCCAACGAATTCATTTTAGTTTCTTATATTCCAGTTATTTATCGATTATGTTTAATAGTTTCTATTCTTATCATAATTGTTATGCTTCTCATTTTAGTATAGGTATAATATCTTTTCTATTTTAATTTCTTTCGGATAAACTTGTAGTGTTCTATCAATCTTACCCATCTCATTATTGGTTTAGTCTATATCTGTCTTCCGTTATTCCAATCCTTTCCATATCTTCCTTTGTCCCTTCGATGTGGAGGTGGCCGCTCCTACTCTTAAAAATATGGTTAACAGTTCTTTTTGACCTCCTTCTGTTCTACATCCGTAGTATATGGCCGAAGAAACATATTTCTCTTCATCACATCTGACATTAATTTCCGATTTTCATTCGTTTAAAACTTCATTCTTCTGGTGTGAACTTGCATTTCTCTTTTTAAATGGTGCCATAATTTTGGTCAGATTATTTCCCTCCTACTTCTCTACCTCTTTTATAACTATTAATTTTATTGATTATATATGATTGGTAGGGTAGAGATATTATCGACATCCAAGTAATAGTTCATGGTTATTGATTAACGATTGTTTTACCTGAATACGTTTTATCTATTCTTTGGCGGCAGTGTTCATTTTGCATTACGAGTATTGCGTCGTCATAATAACTTAACATTTTATACATTGCGTTTTGGAAAGGGTTTAGAATACAAACATTTGCAGGAACGAAATAAGCCTGACTACATTCTAAAGATAAATTTCTTTTTCTTTAATGTTCTATTATATCAATGGCTTTTCAAATTTTCTTTCTCTTCTGAACTTTAATTTTCTTAAGGTGCGTTCTTTCTCCCCTGTTATTAGGAGTTTATGAATCGAGGTCAAAACCTTTATTGCGCGTTGTGTTAAACTCAGATCTTTTCCCTATTTTGATATAGTGATCACAACTATATATATGAAATCCTTAGGCCAAATATCCTGTATGCGAAACATAAAAATTCGTTCAAAAAGTTTATACCTCTTATTTTTTTTCAAAGCTACAATATTTCCTGAGCAACTGCTAAATATTCCTAGGGTCTCAAACCAGTGTTAAACTGATAAAGTATTTCACACGATCTTCATTGCACGTAAGGAATCAGAGTGAACACAAAATAACCAAACATGTATCCTATAAAAGAACAGCCCCTTTTTTTAATGCTTTGCCCTTAAAATCACAATTAAACGGATATGTTTCTCTAAGTGCAGATTGTATCGAGGAAAATCTGCTTTCCATACACCACGGCCCAAATTAAAGCCCAATAATCAATGCGCTTCGAGTACGTGTCGACAAAAATGCGCTTGGAGTTTTCTACTGCACCCGAAGCACTTGTAAGCCATAAAAGCCTAAGCCATATAAAAGTACGAGTTTATTTTTCGGAAGAATCTCCTCGCGTGCCGTCGTCTCTGCTGCCAAAGGTGTCAAAGCTGAAGAAGAACGCGTAATTGGGCGCTGCTAGCAAATGCGTGGAGCCAATACCGTTTTGATAAGGTTTCGGAGAGATTTTTGACCGCGTCGCCAACCTGGTAAACCGATCGACGATACTGCCTCCATGCGGAGGACGTAGGGTATTTGAAAAATGGGCCCGGGGCCGTCAAGGCAGAGGCGGGGAGGGGATTTAGTGGGGGGGGGCTATGTCGGATGGCGTTCGGCCGTTGTAACTACTCCTGGAGTAAAAGGTGGGTGTAAGCGAGGCCGTGTTTTCGGGGATCTAAAGGATAAGGACTCGGGGAACAGAAGGGATACGGGGGCGGTTAGAAGGATAGGACGGGGTGGGAAGTGGGTGACGGGTCTATGTAATGCGAGAGGGAACTGTTGAGTTTTCTTCGAAGAGAGATCTCCTTTTCCTCCCACAGGCGATTAATGGTCGGCAAGGCTGGAATGCCTATCACTTCTACGGCTGTTTACCTCACATTCATCCATCCATTCTTTTTCAAAATACCCATTTATCGTCTCTGCCTTCAGGTTGATTTGTGGGAAAAGGTCAATTTTAAATTACCCTAATATTATCGATAAGTATGAGAAAAAGGACAGTCTCATATAAAAGCCGTAATTAACTTGATTATCTATTTCATTTTTCGTGCAATAAGCCTGTTTGAATGGCATTAAGAAAATTCCTATACTTTTCTTAAGCAATTGAGACAAGGGCATGAATTACTTGCAATGATATTGAACTCATAAAATGGATGGTATAAATTACAAATTATATTAGGCGTAAGTCATTGATGACGCCAAACGGTATCACTTTCTGTTTGAGAAGGATATTCTACTTTATAGAAATGCTATTTTTCAAGAACTGCGTCTTTTAGAAAAAACGTTCTAAACCTGATAGTGTTCATTACAAACCCCAAAAAATCTATTGTACCAATTTCAGAAGTTCAAAACAAACAAATTGGATACTTTACAAGCAACCATATCCCTATTTGTTGAAAAGTACACCCAGGTGGGAGTAAAACCAGCGAATCTAGAGTAAACTGTCCTGTAACAACCCCAGGGTTAATAGGAGACTACTTAATCTCCTCACCTCCAAGGACCTATTTTCCTTAAAAATTCATTATTTTAATGGCAAATAAGTGAAGAATTGGAAAAAGAGCGTTTGATAGCTAGGATTTTTTTGCAAAATATCTCCATCGGAAACAAAGTCAGGATGGTATTTTAACACAAAATTACATGAGTTGTACTACACTCTTTTAGATTTTCAGTTAATGTGTAAGTTACTGAAAATTTTAATTTCCAGGGTATTTTATTTCAAGAGTCATTAACGTGCCATCGCCTCTTCAAGCTAGGCCAATTATTTAAATGATAATTTGTTTACTCTGTAAATGTGCAAATATTTTTACTTATCTCTGTTTCACAAGAGCTAAGATAAGTGGGATTAATATATTTCAACTGAAAAAATAACAAAAGAGATAGATGAATCCTTAGGATAATGGATTGATCCAGGCAGTTATGAACGTTAGTGCAGATGAATTGCAATCAGTTCACTATTGATGAATTTATAACTAATGCCAGAAAACCTAGGAAAGCTATCAAGACACCTCATTTAAATTCTAAGGATATTTAAGCGTAATCCCAATCCCTACTATTGCAGTAAGGAAAATACTTTAAATAAAGTGTTCCGTTCATAAAATGGAATGAAATAGTGAGCAATAATAGAAAAAATACTGTTTCGTCGTGATATTGGTTATAGTAACGATGTAGTCGTGCTATTGGTTTATCATACAGGTGATTGGCCAGTGCTACATTTTGCTTTCCTCGCGTGACTCTCAAGAACATTCGACAATGACAAAAAGCATGATCAAAACATTCTCCGAAACTGTGCATTCAGATTAATATCCCGCCAACCATTAGTTTAATTTGTGTGTGAGGTTGCACTGATGGAAATTTCAGTAAAGCTTTGTTAGTGGGTCAGAAAAATGACACTATTTTGGCTTTTGAGAAATATCTGAGTAAAATCTGGGCTTGGTATTATTCACCTCGTAATGATAAATGACTAAAACACCTTGGTATTACATTCCATTTGACGGACGGAACACTTTACTTTTAGCAATCTCCGCTCTTCAAAGTGGGGACGAGGATTGTACCAAAATATCTTCGGGATTTCAACGAGGTTTCTTGGTATGAAAGGCTAGCATTTATCTAGTGGCCACATAATCCCGATTTTTTATTCGATTTCAAATTTGACCTATTCCTAAGATCATTTTTCCCACTGTCCACAAGTCGAGAGTTTCATACATCTTTGGCCAGTTGTTGGCGCTATTTCCGGCAAGACCATGGAAATAATCGCGAAATCTGGTAGTTTGAGCGAGAAATCACGGCATATAAAACACAGTGAATTCGGAATAATTTCGCAGAAAGTAAGTTATCTATATTATTTTATCAAATTATCGAAAACCGAAATATTTTTCGAGACACTTTTCAAACTAAAGTAGTAAGCAATTTGATGGATTGATCTCTACGCGCCAGACACTGTAATTGAATAATGAGAACTTACTGGAACACTGATCGCTTAAAACATGTAATAATGTTGATTTCTTGCGCTCGTAGAGTTAAAAATAACTTAGTTTTCTACATAATACCTTTTTCATTACAAAATGTATTAGTTGAGAGTATTTTCAGTGGAAATTAAAGCGCGAATAATAAGTCAATAAAGTTTCGAAAGTGCATGTAAAGTTTAATACTCAGATCACTCATAACAATTAAAGAATTTATGTCATTAATTTTTCAATATACATTTCATAATTTTTAACACTACCTAAATTTTAAATTTAAATTCAAATATGATAACAGTTGTTGGTAGCAAAAACCTTTATAAAACTACAGTACGTTAGAATTGACTATAGGTATCAGTGCTCGAAACGGCATGTAAAAGACTTGTCAGTGACACGCCCAGGATTACAGCGATGAAATCAAACAATTTCTATCATGATCATTGCATATCTAAGCGAATCCTCAAGAGTTCTAAGTTTGTCTGCTTGTTCTCAATATTTATTATTCTCACCTCAATTAGCATTTTCGAAAATTATTGACATTTTTTTTAAACCGACTGTTAAACTAAAAAAATGCACCATTCAAAAAATTTTGTTAGCCAATGATGCTTCTCCTATCATAGAAAGGTAATTTTAATTGCTCTGATTCAAATAATTTAGTTACGGCTATCACATCTATTTCTTTTAGAAAGGTGAACAATCAGGAATGCCAAGCTCCTGGCTTGCAGTTTAATTTCATACTAAATGTGACACGCGTACACATATTCTGTCCACCGCTGGACTACGCCATATACCGGTCTTCACCCTTAATCCATTGGACATTTCTCATTTTGCTTGCTCATTTTTTCCTTGTTACCTTTCCGTTCCAGGCTTTCAGTTCCCATGTCAATTCATTGCTTACCTTATTTATCCCATCATTTATCCTCTACGGCCTCTTAAAGAAAAGAAGAATAAAAACGAAAGAATAACCTGCTCCGCACTTTCGCTTCTTAACCCCTGCCGCTCGCCTCCCTCCTCCCTCCGTCTCCACCCTTTTAGCCTCCCCTCAGCCTGTAAGAGTAACTGATCCCTTTCACATTTTCTTCATTTTTTCCTCCTCTTTCTGGTTGCTTTCACGCACTAATTTTCCGTCTCGCTCCGCTTCCGCTCCTTTCAAGGGCCCATATCCGCTCCCCGCCGCCTACCCTGCTGTTTTTTACAAGCGACTGAGAATTTATATGCGGTACTTAGTTCTCTTCGAAGACGACATCGTCCTCCGCGCTTGTCAGATCTGCTTCGGTCCAATGATTGACAACGGCGATTCGCCGTTGTCAGTCTTGGAAGCTGTATCGTTTTTTTCTTTACAAAAGACGTGTGTACGCTCGCTTAATTTATGCCAAGGTTTTTGCTTGAGGCAGGATTTTGAAAATAATGACCCCTCATCATATTTTAATACGAATTAATTGGTTACCTTCTGTCTGTTTTACTAGGGAAAGCTTGTTAATAATTATAACAATATGTCATTTAGAAATAAAATCCTCATTCCAGGTGAGGTTATAAGAGGCTTTGGAAAAATGAAGTTTGTTAGAAAAAATACAAACAAATTAGTTTTCTCGGGATAAAAGAAGAGAAAGGAGGTTTAGCTTGCACTATATTTGTATTGGTATTATTTTTTGCAATTATGGCTGAAATATGATACTGTTAAGTTAACGAAAAAGAGGAAGAGAGCTTTTGGAGTAAAAAAAGGAGGATTAACTTTCAGAGTACTAGGTCTAAAAGTGAATGGTTTGAGGCCTGGGAATCATTTCTTTTTTTATGATGTTTGCTTAAGCTAAAATAATTTCGTGTAAGAACCCCTTCATAAATCTGCCTCTTAATTTTATTAAAATAATAAATCGAAATAAACTGAAACTTATTTTTAAATTACTCACCACAGAATGGATACTAGAAACATTGTATAATTTTGCAGATATACGTTACTGAATGTGACACTGCAACTCTACACTGAACTGCTACATTGGAAAAATTAAAAGACTTGTAATTTCTCTTGAGTAAGTGCTGACTCGATGCAAAATCACTATCATATTAAACAAAGTAGGTCATGAAAATAATGGACACTACATATAGAGTAGAAAGATGACCTGTTCAAATGAACCAAGCATCAAAGACTTCCGTGTAAACGAATGAATTTTGTGGTTGACTAAAATTTGATGTTTCCGGCTTTACTGACATTTCATCACCCTTGCTTTAATAGGATGTTCACGTGATAATTTCTGGCATCAATGGCAGAAAACACAACGAGTCCATATCGCGAAAAACGTGTTACAAGTTCGTGTAGATGGCATGTGCATTTCCTAGAGTTTTGAGAGTATAATTTATTTATATTCCTGGCATATAAGTAATGTCATTAGGGTAGGCCTATGCTGGTTTTTATGGTCAATTATTCGTCTCTCCTGATACTGCTTGCATCAAATGCTGAAATTTGTGGCTCTAGATCAATCCTTGATTCACTTAAAATTTGCTTTGCTGTTGTCACTCGAAATGTTTTATGCCCCTAAACGTGCAGAACGGTCATGAAGTTCTCAATAAGCTGCCTTTTGAAAAACTTAACATCCATAAGAAAATGGTTTAAAAAATCAAATGGTGCCGCATGTTTATTCATTACAACATACTTTCGAATTAAATGTATTGCTTGAATCCAAGATTCTGTGAAGTGACACTGGTCGAATACAAACCCTAAAATTTATGACACACATGCGAATACTCCGGCACTCACATGAAGTGAGTACGTATCCAAATTCGTGGCAAATTTGGGAGTCATCAATTCAATCATATGGAGGAATTTGTCACATGTAGCATGTTGACTCACCGTAAAATAATAACATTAACCTGCAGTCGCACGAAAGGTATTCCAATTTTCAAGTAGGTAAGTCTGATCTGTGAAGCGTGAGCTCTTATTATCCTTCCGATTGCAAAACCAAATAATAATTCTCTCAGATTTACTCTTTGGCTGGCATTGCGACGCAAATTCGTCAATCTGGAGGGCCTGTGGGTTATTTTACTCCAACGTCGATTCACAAACGCTACTGTGCTAATTTGACGGCATGCGGCTTCTGCGGAGAGCAGTCCACAGAGGTTTCGGACAAATTTCGCAATTACGAGAGGCTAGTAGGAATTGGAATCATTTGTGGGGAATCCCGTTGTGACAAAATTCCGTGCTCGTCAAACGTCCTTGATACAATTGCGGCAATGGGAACGCCGGCGCCTCCCTCTCCCACCTCTCCTGTACGAGCTATTTTAACTCGGCGCTGGCTGGTTAGATTAGATGAAGCGCCACCCGTTACAAAAGCACTGGCGACCGTACTTCGCCCCTCAAAAAACCCATCCCGTATCCCGGCGGGGGAGCATTTTGTAATTATGCTCCGAGGCGCGGAACGAATGGGTAAAAATAACCATTCCTCCCGGCTGAGCAGTTACGGAAGACAAGCGGGGCGGGATCGCACATTAGTGCAGCATTTGTCTCTAATGCAGGGAAATACGGGAGATGGTTGAAAGAGAATTCTACTCGCACTCCTCACACGCCAATGACCGTGCGTTTCTGCCTCCTGAGCGCTCGACGCTGAATTTGTCGACGGAGTGGGATAATTGGCCGCTAATACCGTGGAATGCTAATTGTCGGCGGGAAAATGAACCGATTTTATCCATCGGCCCCGGGGAGGAGTGATCACCATTACGTCGTGCGCTTCGCTCTATGGGCGGACACACGGATAACAAAATTGATAAAGGAAGCGACTGGTGCAGGATACATATATAGGAGGGGAAAGTAACGTCTGAGTCTCTATCAGCGAATGCCACAATTGGACATTCCCTTGCCATCTCTCTCTCTCTCATACATTTCAATTACTTCTCTGCGTTATTCAATTATGCGCGTCAAGCAATTGCATCATCATTTCATGAGCGCTTCTCCTCACAGTCAGTGCATTATGCAGGGCTGACCAATTGTATTGCTTCCGATCATACTTTCTCCTGCCCTAATTATTAGTTAACAAGGTCGAAGGGCGCCGTTTTAGTAGATTTATTCAAAATCCTTAATTCTGTGACGGTTGGCTAGCCTAATCACCCGATCACGATGCTTTGAACGCCCGTTAACATTTTCGTAGAAATGCATGGGACACCGAATGCTAACCTGGTGACTGTATGCCGCGGAAATATCTTTTCAAGTTCCCCGTCTGGCCCGCCTGAATATCCTGTCATTAATAATGATGGTGAATCCGATATTCATGGGTATAGAGCGCATTCCGAATCGCTAATCTTTGAATGACAGTCAACATTTCCGTGGCAGGCTTCTCTTAGAAATCAATACTGATTCTCGAGCTTGTATTCTTAATTTGAAAACAAATTGGACGGCACAGACTTTTTCATTGACAAATTAATGGATATTTAGCCAGATTGACACTGGGTAAATATTTGCCTCTCGGTCGTACTGGTAATCAGAAAGGGATGTTTGTTGAATTGAACGGTATGAAAAAAATGATTCAAAGAACTGAAAGATTCCTTTCGGTGAGACGTTTCACATTCAAGTACAGTATATAAGTCATTAATCAGTCGTAGGCTGGTTGGGAAAAAATATCCTCCATTAAATCCCGCTAAAATTTTTTTATATATCACTTAGTCTATGCCATAAAGGCATTTGCATACTTTCTCACATACAACTAATGCTATTTGCCAATTAAATTAAGTTTATTCAATGGTGAAAAATGAACCGCTTCTCACCATTAAATAGAATGATAGAATAGATGTAAATTTAAAATTTGTATTCTTTTACTACGTGCTCTTCCACTGTAATTTCAAAGCCACCTTACCTCCTCAATTTGTTCATCAACCCTAAACTGATTTTTCATGTCATTCTTCAACTCATACCTAGCATACTGTGTGTTGCCTTTCGTATTCAGTTTCGTCATTATACCTTTCCACTTTATTTTTTATTATTCAATTAGATACTTATTATAAATTATTAATTCCTAATTTAGCTCAGAGTAAATTAAAATGAACGGAATCTCCAATTTCAACAATCACTATGGTCGTCTGATTTCACAAATGCGTCTAAATTTTGTTTAATAGAAATGTATCCTATTGCTTTCTCAACTTTGAGTTGAAAACAAAATTTGATTTTAAAAATATGAATTTCTATTCAATTTTCTTTCTCTTGACTCGTCATCCAGTTTTGTACGACAATTATTTCTAATTTAATTTTGAAAAAAAAAGGATTTAGCTGCTTACAGACAGACATACGTAGTATCTAGCTGGTTTTAGCTTTCACATTGGCTTTTAAATGATAAGATTGACTTAATTACTCAACATTAATTTATTCAAAGAATACCCGAATGTTAAGTATATTCCCTCGAATCACGCCTATGACAAAGGAGGCTTCTATGCTTAATTTTTACAAATCAATTCAAAAACCTTCATATGCACTCTTAAGAGTGATTTTAAATTTGTGTAACACACACACACATATACATGGGGGTCGGCATTCAATGATTTCGTATTTTTATTTCAGCGGGAAAAGAGAATAAGCGCCACAAATATTTTTTCTCATGCAAGGGAACAAACCATTACAACTGAATGAATCGCTGATGTAGGAAACATGAGCAAAGCAAGAGTAAAATAGCACGGAAAACATTTTCGTCCGAAGCCCCGATTCGGTAAAAAAGTATACAACCAATGGAACGAAACGAGAGAAAAAAACATTGGACATCAAATGGTGGAGATTGCCTGCCAGGACTACCTGGCGCGTGCAAACGTAACCATTTGATTTGGTAATTAAGTCGCCCATTCATTCGTTGGCAAAAGTTCCTATTTTGAAGTCGGTCGAGTGTGGAGGAGGGAGGAAGGATAGAGAGGAATAGAGAGAGGGTGAGGAGCCTGGCGGTCGCAGCCGGATGATTTATCTTCCGCGAACATTTTTACCGACTCGGGGCGGCGAATCCAACTCATTCGACGTGATTCAGCGGAACGATTCGTGCTTCGCGGGGGGGGGGGATGGGGAGGGAGAAAAGGTTGAACGCGCGGGGCGGAGGATAGGGCGCGATTGGGTGATTGAGAGGAGTGCAGAGGGACGGTGTCGGACACAGTGAGAGAGAGAGAGATGGAGTGTGAGGTTTTTCGAAAAACTCGACCTCGTCATCGAAACAGTGTCACGCGAGGTTCATCGGTTCGGACCGATATATACCGACCGAAAATAAAAGAAACGAGAGGAACGAGTGCATCCGCCGCTCATGGTGCAGCGTCAAGCGTCATCCTCGCCCGCTGTCATTGGCGGCGGAAACCGCGCTGGCAAAATCTCGCAGGGCGGATGACCGCCACTCCTCCCTAGTACACATGCGGCTATACGATATTCGGGCTACTGTATCATTTGGCGATGCGAATACTATGCCTAGACCAACGTTAATAAAAATAAACTAATTAAGAGTTGTATTGCTTTGCGTAATAACGTTTGTTAAGTCATCAATTATACCATTTTAGGAAATATTTTATCTATAATCTGCGAACCCCTGCGATATTGAGTGGAATTTATGCATGGTGTAAAAATAAAAAAAATCGCTATTATTCCCGCAAATTTATCTTACTACAAACTAGGCTTCGATGATAGGTATTTACACCTGATGATAAAAAAACATCGAAACCAAGGTCGCAGTACAATTAATTTCTAAGGATAATTGCAAATATTATATATTTTTCATATTTTCTCGGCGTCCGTTTTACAAATATTGATTTATTCCTGACGTAGCCCCCAACATTAGAAGCTGAGGATGGAATGATAATTTTAACAATCACTGAGAAACCCAAAAAAATGTTAAATCATATATGACAATTCCGGTGAAGCCATTACGAGTGCTGATTAGTTTGTTTCTCATACCGATTTGAATGATAACTTTGTTACATATGAGTCTGTTCAAAAGTTTTCTTTTAATTTATAGTCATAAATTTGTACATTTCAAAATTAGTTTAACGTATGGATGTTTTCTAGGAACTAGGAGGTGTCAAACTTTTAACATCTAAATTGTACAATGCCAAAATTTGTTTTGATATACGAAAACACTTTATTATTATATTGGAAACTTGCGACTGCACGATAGTATTTGAAGTACAGCTTCACTTGGCGATGCGAATGCTGTGCCTGAACCAACGTAATAAAAGCTAGTTAAGAGCTGTATTGCATCACGCAGTAACGTTAACCACATCTAAATAAATACATTTAAGGAAATATTTTATGTAAAATCCAAAGATTCCTGCAATATTCAGTGGAGTTTATGCATGATGCAGAAATAAAAAAATTGCAATTACCCACGGGAATCAGTTTTACTTCGACCTATGTGCCGATGCATTTACACCTGATGATGATGTGAAAACATCGTAACCTAGGTCGCAGTAAAATTTATTTGTGTATTATTGCAAATACTATATATTTTTCATAATTTCTCGGCTTTTGTTTTAGGAACATTTATTGATTCCTGACATAGCACCCAAAATGGGAAGTAAAACGTTGAATATTTATATAAAAAATCACGTAAGAGACGAAAAAAATCTTAAAACGTGCATGGCAATTACGGTGAAGCCATTATCAGGGCTGAATAGTTTATATCTCATACTGCTTTGAATGTTAATTGTGTTTCATTTTTTCCTATGAGTTTTTTCAAAATTTTCTCTCTCAATTTCTAGTCAAAAGTTTGTTTATTTAATACTTAAAAAAATGATTTTATGAGTTTATATTTTCTAGTTACCGTGGGCTCTCTATCTTCTAGCATCTTAATTGTTTACCATTACAATTTGTTTTGATATGTACAACCTATCCGTTACTATGTTAAAAACTTTCAAGCAATTCCTCACATCTAAACTTCTGCAATAGGAATAGTACCTCGTTAAGTACCAAAATTGATTTAAGTGCCTGTTTGATTGCAGCATTTACAGCAGCATGCTGTATGTGGACGAATTATAAAATAAATGACTGTTCTAGCAAAAGTTAGTGTATAAAACTAAGTGTTGAAAATTTACATTTTTTCCCATTTTACTTGGATTCCAGAGATATTCAAACTCAGCAATTCCACCAAGTTATACTTTGAATCATGCCTAATGTTTCTCAGAGCTAGTGGTGCTGAATCCAATGCAATACCTCTAGCGTTTCATGTTCGATTCTTCGTAGCATCGCAAAAATTTACCCAACACGAAGTCCAACCTTCACCAACATTCGCTTGCTCGGTACCGGAATAGCGTCCGGGTACCTCCGGAAATCGTTTCTCCCTTCAAATTCACCCTCACCCATCCCTTCCCTCGGGTACAGACCGCGAGCCTATCCAGCGTCCGCGACACGGAGTCCATCCCACTCCCTCACACACATTGTACGTCCCAATCATTCCAGGGAGAGATTCAACGGCCATCGAGAACAGAGAGAGAGGGAACTGCCGCTCGTTGCGAACTATTGTTATTTCATCCGAGAGCGAGCAATAGTAATAATGGGGAAATGAAAAGGGGAAAAAAGAATGTAGGTGAGGTTGAAAGGAGCAAAAATACGGAAAATTTCGGGAACGTGGCAAGGGTTAGGGGGTTTTAAGGGAAGGGGGAGGGGAGGGTGCATTTTTCACGGGAAGGGATGGGAAAAAAATGTAGGGCTCGCGGGTATCAGCGTGTATGGGCCGTTTTTGGTTGGCTTGTTGGACTTCGGGGAGGTGGTAGGGGAGGGTGTTAGGAGGGAATAGCTTGGATGAAACAGGGTGGGTGGGTTTGGCTGTGTGGTCCCTTGGAGGGTGAGGCTGGTTTTTGGGGCTTGGATATTGCAACAGGGGTAAAAATGGGGTCGGGATCGTGAAAACGTGGTGTGTACGGGAGTGGTTTGGGGATGGATGGCTGAAAGGGTTTGGGGAGGGAGAGAGGGGTGAAGGGAAAAGCAAAATAGAACACATACATACACCCTCTCCCCTATCCCGCCCACAAATTTGGGGTCAGGTATTCGTTAGTTTTCCGCGCCATAAAATGCGTCGCGCCAGCGGTTATCTATGTCTTTTCGCTCTCCCGCTGCTCCTCTGGTGGTGATTTCGCCTCAAACCATTTCACCTCTTGCATCACCGGCGCTCTTCGCCCATAGCCCTCCACCCTCTTCCCTGAAAACCTGTGACCTCTCCACCCCACCCATCCTCTCCCCTTGTTCCTCTTTACTCTCCATTTTCCTCTCTGCCATCTTTCTCCTTTAAGGCGGTAGGAGCGATTCTCGTTTCTGTGGGAATTTGTGTGAAAATTTGCATACATAATCTTATTTGTAATATGTGTAGATAAAAGTGAAAAAATAACATTACCAATTACATTTTTTGGAAAGATAATTATATTTTTTCTAGTAGCCTTACGGATTTTGGCGTATGTTTCGAAATGATTCGATGTTATCAGTACAGATTTCTACTAAAAGCGAAATATAATATTACTCATAGCCAAAACCGTGAACAGAAAATATCAAAGTATCATTCCGAAACCTCGAAAACACTCCAAGTTATTTCGGGACATATTATTTGCGCTTATGTTTTGGATTCCTTGCCGCAAATCTGGGTCATAGAATCAAGATGAAATTTTTGAAATATAATAATAACAATATTTATACTGTCTCATAAAAGGTTATTCAACCGTATATATAGATGTACTTCTGTGAAGTGTGATCCTAGATTTTTTTCGGCTTACTTGAATAGTTATTGAAATGTGCACTCAATGTTTCACAATTACCACTCCAACAACCGTAAGGTGATTTTGTTCTGGTTAAGCAAATTTTACACTCGCGCTTAATCCTATGTGATACGAAAGGAATTAATCTGGCCACTACTTCGTGAAATTTCTCTACTTTTGGGTTGAATTGACTCATTTCGAATATTCATGGCGAATAAGTTGTTGATTGGTCCAATTTTTCATCGCTAGCTTATTGATTTCGAATTTTATAGCAGTAAATTCTATTTTATGCAAAATGTTTTTTAAATGTAAATTTTATGCAAAAAGGATTAATTCTTTTAAAAATGCATCTTTCACGGAGTAGAAATGACACTTTTTTTTTAATTTGTGTAGATAAATTTGATGACAACAACCTAAGCTAAATAAGTTACGATGATATTGTGCCGAAACCTACGCCACGATACGTACTTTTATTGACAATAAAATTTACATAATTATTTTTATTCTCTTTTGCGTTTCGTGCATTCTAACGGCCCTTAATTCAAAATTACTTAAAAATAATCTCCACAGCATGCATAATTTATTTCTGATCGGAAATATTCATTTTTACTTCTA